>CAWUFW010006286.1:0-600000 GCA_963921515.1 Calotriton arnoldi
TCACAGCTCTTGCCACTGAGTCAGTACAGGTTTACGGATGTAAGGGATGCCCAGAGTCAAATAGGAAATGCATGTGATGCATACCAGCGACAGACACCATGATGCACCCATGTCCTGATAGCCAGCGCCACTATGGTGTGCATGTAGCACATGTCACTCCCCTGCAGGATCACCAATCAGTAGACACATGCCATGGCGGAGGCATGACTGCAAAGTCATACATCACTGTCTCAGTGATGTATGACTTTGCAGCCAGACAACAACACTCTGCACTGTGTCACAATAGTAGGTCATGGGGAATGCAAGTCCTGGAGCTGCACAAGTGCACATGTACATCCCCCCACAACACATCCTCTTAACCCTCATCTGTCCAGGTCATACCTATTGGACATATGGGAGACCTGTGACACTACCCTCTGAACCTGAGCCCCTCACACTCTGCTGTGCATGGGGAACAGCTGCCTGAACTTCACATTTACATGCCCCAGTCTGCATGGGCAGCTGATCAGACACCTATGTGTCACACAAGTATCGTCTCCTATGGTCACATCTCCAGTGGCATGCTGAGCCCCTACCAAGAAACACCACAGCAGTCCTGGCGACTAATCCACAGCACACTGACACAGAGGCAGACACCTGAGGGGCAAATCACTGTGCACAATGTGTCCTCTGATACACGGGAGTGGGAGTACAGAGTGTATTGTATGGCCTGGAGTAGGCATGACTGTCCAGCCCCACATGAATGAGGGATGAGCCCTGGACTGTAGGCAGCTGGCTAAGTATGTGTGACACACGTCATATACATACTCCTGGGGCCCAAACATTGTTCCCACCCGCAGCATGGGTGTGTGCCAGGTACCCCAGCCACATGTGGTGGATCAGCTCAGCAATTGGACCACAGATCAAAGTAACACGCTGAATACATGTCAGAATACAGGCATTGTGTAAGCAATGGACCCACCCATGATGCCCACCACAGAGTCAGGGAAACAGATGCTGTCTCCCACCTTGAGTCAAGCAAACTGCAAGGACACAGTCCTAAGTGACAGAATTCCCTGCATGTAAGGGCCACACCTGGGTATCAGATGAGGAGTGGGCAGTGCACAATAGAGGGACATGGCTCCTGGACAACATGACTGCTGTACTGTGGCAGTTCAACCTGGCCCGAGGAGGGCACATAACATGTTAGACAGAGTACACAGTGCAGTCTTTGACTCACCCCCTCCTTGCTGCTCTCTGGCCTTCAGCTGCCCATCCAGGTCTGGAAAGACCACCGCCAGGATCCTGAGCATGTGGGGGTCAGGGTCCGTGTTCCGCCCCTCCTGCGAGGAGGCGACAGCTTCAGCTGGACCCGTGCAATCCTCCGGGTCCAGCCCCGAAGGTCCTGCCACCTCTTTTGGCAGTTGCGGATCCGGCGCTTGTAGACCCCCACGGACCGGACAGCCCGGACGATGTCCTTCCAGATCTCATGCTTCCGATGGGCAGAAGCCTGTCAGGATGACAAAGTGATAAGGACATTACTACACATGCAACATATCCGTGCATGACACAGTTGCATATACATGTCGCAATCACAGGGGCACATGGTGTACCCAGGCAGTGCACGGCTGCCCATGGACAGTTTTCCAGAAGTCACTACATGGTATCATAGCATGGGGAGTAAAACCCTGTTCAGAAGCACTGTCACTGCACCATACCTGTCCAGTGCAAGTCACTACACACTATGGGGGGTGACAACTACTCAGTGAGCCTGCTAGCCAGTGGTGTGCTGACTCTCAGCCTTGCTAGTCAGACAAAATGCACATTCAGAAAGGCAGTGCACAGAACACTCACCTGCTCCCCTGGTGTCCCATACAGCTTGCTGTACTGTGGAAGTAGGCTGTCCAGCAGGGCCTGGTTCTCTTCAAGGCTGAAGGCTGGGGCTCTCTCCACAGTACGTGCCATTGCAGGGTCCAGAGGGGCAGAGACAGCAGCAGTGCAGTGGCAGATGTCGTCCTGGAGCATGTAGTGCAGGCAAGTGGGCTCTCAGGGGAACATGCAGCAATATATATGTGCTGGAGAGGCAGATACTGTCCCTTGTGTCCAAAGTGATAGGTCCAAGTCGTTTGCATCTTCTGAATCTGGCCAATCCATGGAATAGCAGCACCAAAACACGCCCACAGCATCCTTCAAATCTTCAACTTCATGACATACATGATTTTGCAACATTGTTGTGGGTGACCAACTGATTTTCCAGCAACCGACTCGTTCGAATATTCGAAAACGCGTCCGTTGCCAGGCAAGCCCATTGTCAATGGGTGCGCACCGATCGGTCCATTGCTGTTCAACGCGCACAGGGGTACAACGCGTACCCGCACACATTGAATGCAATGGGCCGGCCGGAGGCACCGATCGGTCCATTGCAGTTCAACGCGCACAGGGGTACAACGCGTACCCGCACACATTGAATGCAATGGGCCGGCCGGAGGCACCGATCGGTCCATTGCTGTTCAACGCGCACAGGGGTACAACGCGTACCCGCACACATTGAATGCAATGGGCCGGCCGGAGGCACCGATCGGTCCATGCTGTTCAACGCGCACAGGGGTACAACGCGTACCCGCACACATTGAATGCAATGGGCCGGCCGGAGGCACCGATCGGTCCATTGCAGTTCAACGCGCACAGGGGTACAACGCGTACCCGCACACATTGAATGCAATGGGCCGGCCGGAGGCACCGATCGGTCCATTGCAGTACAACGCATCACTGTACATGTGACTGGCATATGTCAGCATGCCTGTCTCAGATGGACATATGCCAGCCACAGATAGCTCCCAGGGAGTGAGGGGCACACCTACATCACGACAGCCTGTCCAAACCTTTTCATAAGGCATGTAAGGCTGCATTTCCTATTGTGTGTATGTTGGTGTACATGTTGTCCTGTGGGTGTCACCTGTGGGCAGCCACCCCCAGGCTGTGCACGTGTTCATGGGGACAGGATCATGGGTGTTACGTGTACGTGACCACTGTGATGTGCAACTGTTCATATCTGTGCATGTGCCATGGTCACATTTCACAGTGGTGTTTGTGTATGTCATGTCACATACCCCGTGAGTCCCATGTGGGACGGTATGTTTGAGCCAGGGTGTCCCAGTGGCACAATAGTGATGGCCCTCCACAGTCTTTGTGCATGTAGTGTTTACAATGTCTCTGATTTCATGTGCACAATGGGAGACAGTCTCCACATCCACGTTGTGTGTGCATGGACTCTGATGTTGTGCGTGTGTGTCACAGACGTCCATGGCTCTCCTGCCATGGCAAGTGTGGCCACTACCTGTGGGGGTCATGTTTGTTTTGTTGTGGTGTACACATGATACTCCAGGTGATGCCAGTGTCCATGTGGCATTACAGGGTCCCTGGGAATGTGCCTGTCGTTGAGCTGTGGTGCCTGGGGCACATCTGTCCTCACATGTCACTGGGGGGGTGACTGTGACACAGCATCATGATATCCAATGGGCCAAACAGGGACAAATTGATGCCACCTGTAGGACCGTGTTGACAGATGTTGGCCATGTATGTACCATAAATGTCGTTCCGGTACTGCACACTTCATGTAGTTGTGCCTCATGATGATGTATGTTGGGATCTTGAGTGTGTTCAATGCCGCATATGTGGGGTGACTGACGATCTTGCTTACTTCTCCTCTGCACTGCAGGGCTCCTGCTGTCCATCGGCCATTCCCAGACCTGGCAACGATGGTGGAACGGGACAGCATCCGACGGTACCGCTTCACCAGGCAGCTGATTGAGGATTTGGCAGTGCAGTTGTCCCCACATTTGCAGCCTGGCCGGCCGTATCCTACAGCGCTGACCCCCAAGGTGAAGGTGATGGCAGCCCTACACTTCTTTGCCACCGGTACCTTCCAACATACTGTGGCGTCTGCTGGTGGGATGTCACAGACCATGTTCAGCCGTGTGCTCCGCGATGTTTTGGCGGCAATGTTGCTGTTCCTGAACCGGTACATCTATTTCCCTAGACTGCGACGACTCACTGACGTGAAGAGTGACTTTTATGCCCTGGGGAGGATGCCGCATGTCATTGGCTCCATTGATGGGACACATGTGGCTTTGGTACCACCACAGGCCCAGGAGCAGGCCTACCGTAACCGCAAGCACTACCACTCGGTCAATGCACTGGTGGTGTGTCTTGCAGACATGACCATCACACACGTGTGTGCCCGTTTCCCTGGTTCAGCACACGATGCCTTTGTGATGAGGAGTAGTCGCATCCCCAGGTTGATGGCACAGATGCAGAACCAGCGTGCCTGGCTTGTCGGTGTGTACTGACTTTGTGCCATTGTGTGTGATCTGATCTGTAGTATTCCGCCCACTTTTCCAAGTCAGCTGATGTGCACTTGTCTGTCCGTAGGTGACTCGGGATACCCCAACATGCCGTGGTTGCTGACACCCCTCAGGAACCCTGTGACACCTGCCCAGATGCGCTACAATGAGGCACATGGTCGGACCAGGAGAGTGATTGAGCGGACCTTTGGTCTCCTGAAGAGCCGCTTCCGCTGCCTGGACAAGACCGGAGGGTCCCTCCCATATGCCCCTGCGAAAGTGTGCAAGATTATCATCGTCTGCTGCATGCTCCACAACCTGGCAGTGCGGAAGGAGTTGCCTCTCATCCAGGATGACGATGACCAACATCCGCCACCTGTGGAGGATCCTGGCCTGGACCACGATGCCAGTGACGATGATGATGATGATGGTGATGGTGATGTCCGCACACAGCTCATCACCAACTTCTTTAGCTGAATGTGAGTATCCTGAGGTGTCATGTGAATGATGTGAGTTGGCATGATGTGTGGGTGGTGCTCTGGTGCTGTTGGAGTGTGTCCATGGGCTACTTGACAGGATGTGTGTTGCGATGTGTGGTGACAGGTGGGCTGTACTCCACAACAGTGTTGACATGCTAACTTGGTTCTGGGTGGGTATCTTGTAACATGTATTGTGCATTAGTTTTGCTGTTCTGTCCTGTACTGCATTGCTTTTGACTGTGTGTCATTTCTGTCCTTCACAGGGTACTTTCAGATTCGTTTGGTCAACTGTGTCCACCGACGACGTGATTGCACATCCAGGCTGGTAGCTGTTGTGTCCCTACAGGTGATGTGCGCCACACCCATGGACTTCCTTCTGTCTACAGTTGTTGACTGTGTGCCCGCTACCAGGTGGGGTTACCTTGCATCTGTAGTGGTTACGGCATGTTGCTACTGTGTAATAAACCTGTGCTTCACTTAGTGATGTGCGTTGTCTGTGGTCACACATTTGACTGCCATTTGCTTACTGCACCTGTGGGCTACTTGACTACAACTGGGAATGGGTGTGGTGTCTGTGCATTGCACCGTCTTCCCTGGCAACATCAGTGTAGGCAATGAGTCAGATGGCCTAGGTGTGTATGTGTTGTGTAGCCCTGGTGGTGTGTCTCCCTCATATGTGTCACGTTGCCTGTACTCACATGCCTGTGTTGTCCTTGCTGTTGCAGTTCGCATACACTGTGTAATTTTGCAGTTCATCATCCCCATAACAGCACCCACGTTGGAATCACGACAGAGGCAAGTATGGTGTATTAGTGTGTTTATTGTGATAATAGTGCATAGGATGGATTGTGCTGTACATGAATCTTGCAATCCCAAGTTCCTAGATGAATAGAAAGTCCAGGTAGACAGGATCCCCAGTATCGGGGCCACTGTTGTCTGACACATTGTTCCAACTTATACTCCCCATGCAATGTGTGGGAGTAGTGTTGCCATCAACAGGGTGAACAGTCTGTGCACAAAGGCGAAAATCCAGAACAGGTTCAGGCTTCCTGGGAGTTGCGCTTGGCCATCAGCCTCTCACTTTCCCCTCCTCGGACGACCCCTCTTCTTGGGGGGGGGCCCTCAAGTGCAGGCTGCTGCGGTGCAGGGGACTCTCCGCCAGAGTCCTCCTCCCTCCCTGTGGCAGTTGCAGTTTGTTCGGTACCAGATGTTGTTGGCACACAGGGAGGTGTGGACTGGTTGCTGTTCATCTGGCGGAGGCATTGTAAAATGTCCCTGTGCACCGCCGTCATCTCATGTAGTACATCCCACTTGGACTCCACGCGGGTCATGTGGGAGTCCACACGTGACATGTGGGAGTCCACACGTGACATGTGTGACTCCACTTGGGACATGTGGGAGTCCAAGCGGGCATGATGGGCAGCCTGCTGCTGTTTGATGTCTCTGAGGAGCCCCACTACCTGGCTGAGCTCTCCGGTGCTGGACTGGTACGCATCAGCTATGCGTACCAGTTGTGGGTCTTCATGCACACCAGCAACGTCTGCAAGCAGCGACCTCTGTCTCCCACCCCTCCCACCACCCCTGCTGACATGTGCAGTGTGTGCAGTTGCACGCACAGATAACCCTGGTCCACCTTGGGGGTTGGTGGTGGTGGTGGTGTCCATGGCCCCAGGTTGGTCCAGGGTCACTGCGCTGGTGTTGTTCCTTATTCTGTCCATGTCGGCAGGGATGGTATTCGTGGTGACAGTCGTTGGAGGGGTGGGTGCAGGGGGTGCAGCTGGTGGACCTGCTGGTGCTGCAGCTGGTGGTCCTGCTGGTGCAGCATGTTGACTTGCACCGGATGTGCCAGGTTGTTCATCGTCCGAGGAGGACAGAGGCTGTACGACGCCAGTGAGCTCGGCATCCTCTTGAGCCTGGGACTGGGACTCCTCAGCGTCTGCTGCTGTGTCCCTATCATCACCTGTTTTTGGGAGACACAAACAATGTATGTCATGTTTCTGCAGGCATCAGTGGTTGACACACCTGACAGTTGTGACTGTGCCTCGGGGTGCGGGCCTGTACATTGTATTGTCCTAAGTCGTCACAGTCAGGGGTTGATATTGGTGTGGCACATTGTCCTGCATTATTTGGGCATTTCTATGTATTCTCTGGGGTGTGAACATGGTCTGCATTGATTGTGTTTGGTTGACAGCCAGACCTCCTTCCCACCCACCCACCCACCCAGTCAGTTATCCCACCATGGAACGTGCTTGCATTGCAGGGAGTGTAAGTTGTCTCTCAGGATGTCAGTCAGTGGTGTCCTGCTGTTTGTTGGTGCACAGTTGGCAGCAGGGCCTTGTGCTCCCCACAGCAGTAGCCAGTGTCAGCCATCTTGTGAGTCCTTCTCCACTCCCTGTGATGTGAGCATGGTTCAGGGTGGTGTTGATGGGCCAGTTGTGAGGCTGAGCAATGTCTGTGACTACGACTCCCATCATGCTATTGCCTCCACCCCCTTCCCAGCATGCCCATGCTTCCTTCCTTTTGACTCTGCTTCCCTGTGGGGTGGGCTGGCTGTGCTGACAGGATGGCTGGGAGTGTTGTCCTGGCAGTTGTTTGGCTAAGAGTCCCAAGAGTGTCCCTGTGCTTCACTCAACATAAGCCAGGGTGGTGGTGCTTTGTGGGATCTTGTGTTGGGATGGAGGGCATTGCATTCTACCAGGTGGGTACTGTGGAGTTTGTGTTGGGGGGGGTGAGGGGAGGTGCTGGTGACTATGGTCAGTGCTGCAAGTCCCCCTTCCCACCCAGCCAGCCAGATATCCCACCATGGAACGTGCTTGCATTGCAGGGAGTGTAAGTTGTCTCTCAGGATGTCAGTCAGTGGTGTCCTGCTGTTTGTTGGTGCCCAGTTGGCAGCAGGGCCTTGTGCTCCCCACAGCAGTAGCCAGTGTCAGCCATCTTGTGAGTCCTTCTCCACTCCCTGTGATGTGAGCATGGTTCAGGGTGGTGTTGATGGGCCAGTTGTGAGGCTGAGCAATGTCTGTGACTACGACTCCCATCATGCTATTGCCTCCACCCCCTTCCCAGCATGCCCATGCTTCCTTCCTTTTGACTCTGCTTCCCTGTGGGGTGGGCTGGCTGTGCTGACAGGATGGCTGGGAGTGTTGTCCTGGCAGTTGTTTGGCTAAGAGTCCCAAGAGTGTCCCTGTGCTTCACTCAACATAAGCCAGGGTGGTGGTGCTTTGTGGGATCTTGTGTTGGGATGGAGGGCATTGCATTCTACCAGGTGGGTACTGTGGAGTTTGTGTTGGGGGGGGTGAGGGGAGGTGCTGGTGACTATGGTCAGTGCTGCAAGTCCCCCTTCCCACCCAGCCAGCCAGATATCCCACCATGGAACGTGCTTGCATTGCAGGGAGTGTAAGTTGTCTCTCAGGATGTCAGTCAGTGGTGTCCTGCTGTTTGTTGGTGCACAGTTGGCAGCAGGGCCTTGTGCTCCCCACAGCAGTAGCCAGTGTCAGCCATCTTGTGAGTCCTTCTCCACTCCCTGTGATGTGAGCATGGTTCAGGGTGGTGTTGATGGGCCAGTTGTGAGGCTGAGCAATGTCTGTGACTACGACTCCCATCATGCTATTGCCTCCACCCCCTTCCCAGCATGCCCATGCTTCCTTCCTTTTGACTCTGCTTCCCTGTGGGGTGGGCTGGCTGTGCTGACAGGATGGCTGGGAGTGTTGTCCTGGCAGTTGTTTGGCTAAGAGTCCCAAGAGTGTCCCTGTGCTTCACTCAACATAAGCCAGGGTGGTGGTGCTTTGTGGGATCTTGTGTTGGGATGGAGGGCATTGCATTCTACCAGGTGGGTACTGTGGAGTTTGTGTTGGGGGGGGGGGTGAGGGGAGGGTCTGGTGACTATGGTCAGTGCTGCAAGTCCCCCTTCCCACCCAGCCAGCCAGATATCCCACCATGGAACGTGCTTGCATTGCAGGGAGTGTAAGTTGTCTCTCAGGATGTCAGTCAGTGGTGTCCTGCTGTTTGTTGGTGCACAGTTGGCAGCAGGGCCTTGTGCTCCCCACAGCAGTAGCCAGTGTCAGCCATCTTGTGAGTCCTTCTCCACTCCCTGTGATGTGAGCATGGTTCAGGGTGGTGTTGATGGGACAGTTGTGGGGGGGGCAATATGTGTGACTGCGACTCCCATGATGCTATTGGCTACACTGACTTGGCCAGCATACACAGAATTCCTTCCTTTGAGTGGTCTTCACTGTGTGTTGGTGTTGTTGTGGTGGCTACATGTGTGGATGTGTG
Organism: Calotriton arnoldi; assembly: GCA_963921515.1. Lineage (NCBI taxonomy): Eukaryota > Metazoa > Chordata > Amphibia > Caudata > Salamandridae > Calotriton > Calotriton arnoldi. The sequence continues at coordinate 9,074 of CAWUFW010006286.1, forward strand.
TGTTAGTTCTATTTGTGCCACTGCCTAGCTGTAGTTGTGGTTGTGTTTGTACATGTGTTGGCACAGTTGGATGTGACTTTTTTGATGGCATGTGTTGTGTTTATCTGACTGACATACACATTTTGGGATGATTCTGTTCTAGTTGCTGTGTAATTGCTATGTGTGCATGGTTTGACTCTCCCCTTGACAGTGATGTGTGTGTTTTGTGGCAGTTTATTGTGTACATTTGTTGTGTACTCACCAGGCTCTGGGATGTTCTCTAGTCCATATACGCTCACTGGCGGAAGGATGGCCCGCACCTTCTCCTCCCAGGGCCTGAGGTATATTGGCTTGGCAGGAGGGCCACTGCCGGTCTGTTGGCTGTTGGTGTAGTCTATCTTCAGCAGGTCCCGTACCCTCCTGCGCACGTCATACCACCTGTTCTGGATGTCCGTCTTTGTGCGCCGACATGGTGATTGGGCGTTCACCCTGTTGATGATCCTCTCCCACATCTTGGTTTTCTGCGACATGGGGGTCTGTTGGACCAGAGTGCCAAACAGCTGTGGCTCCACCCTGAGGATCTCGTCTACCAGGACTTCCAATTCACAATCTAGGAACTTGGGATTCTTCTTGGGGGGCATGGTGATGGGTGGTGATGGTGAGTGATGTGTGTGTTGGTGTGCAGGTGAGGGTGTGTGAGTGTGTGTTTTGCTGGGTGTATGTGAGGTAGGTATTTGTTGGTGTGCTGATGGTGTGTGGCTTGTGTGAGGGATGAGCTGTGGGTGTGTGGTTGCTTTCTCTTGGGTGCTGGCAGTGAAATGGCATTTGCAAAGGCTCATGGTAGTGATTTGTGTCCTTTATATAGGTGGAGTTGTGGGTGTGTCTTTGTTCTCTGTCCCCACCCCCCAGTATTTATTGGCTTGGTAATTGCTTGTTTGGCCTTTTTTGGGTGATTTTTCCTTTGTGCTGTTTGTGTATGTTGGAAACGTTCTTGTGACCGAGTCGGACCCTGCATTGGTCTCGTACGGTGTTTTCCGTTTCGTTCACGCTGTGTTTGTGCAGTTTTGTATGCTGCGTACGCGTCGGTCGCGGTGTATTGTGTTGCTTCGGCTCGGTTTTGTATGCGTGTCGGTCGTACGGCTTGTCCTCCGTCCGACTCGGTCGTGTTTTTCGCGCCTTGCATCGTACTTTGCGGGTTGGAGTTGGCGGGTACGATTCGGTCGGATTTGTTCCGGGTGCGTGTCGGTCGGTTGGATTCGCGTGTTTTTCCGGCCGGATTGCTATTTTCCGGCCGGCTCGGTCGGTCGGCTTGGTTTCCTGACGTGTCGGTCGGATTTATCGCGGCTTGCATCGTATTTGGCGTGTCGGGCGCCACTGGTACGTGTCGGTCGGTATTTTTTCCGGATCCGAGTCGGTCGGTGCTTTTTCCGGCCCGAATCGGAATCGACCCCAAAGAAGAGAAGCAAAAGACAACTGGTGTGTCTTCTGAGATGCACTTGAAAGAATGAAAAAAATGGGTGGGGTCCTTCAAGTTCTAGAATCAAAAGCTTCTAAACCAATGAAATTGTTTCTTTTGAAGTCACATGAGATTTGCGCACCCGACGCGATTCCCGAAAAATATATTTAACAATAATATATCTTTATTCCAGTTACAAATATATGATGTTTACAATTATGTTAAATAATCTCTTGGTATAATATATATAATAAAGTTATATACATATACTTGTAAAACAAAAACATTTACGGTGGATTCGCGCACCTGGCGCGACCCCCGAAAATACGTACGTGACGTTACGCGGGGCCGAGATTTGCGCACCCTTCGCAAACCAAACGCGCATCGTTCACGACTTAACCAATATGGCGGCACAATTCTTGGATTCGCACAACCACCATGATAGGTACACGATCAGTACGCAAATCCACTTTTTAAAAAAAAATATATATAAAAATGTAAATTCATATTTTAGAAAAGAGAAAACATCACATTATTTTTATAAAAATGTAAAAATTAAGAAAAAGTATTTTTTGGACATTATACTTTAAAAAACCTTTGAAATTCACTGAAAAAACCACAGGTTTCAGGGACATTATAGTTAGAAATTAGCATTTAAAAAAAAACATAGAAATTCACTGAAAAAACCACAGGTTTCAGGGACGTTATAGTTAGAAATTAGCATTTAAAAAACCTTTGAAATTCACTGAAAAAACCACAGATTTCAGGGACGTTATAGTTAGTTAGACATTTCACTCGTACAAAACCAGAGAAATTCGGCCGTTATAGTTAGTTCAGCTAACTATAACTCACGCCCCGCAATGCACTGCTGATGACATCACATATTACATCATTCATGACATGGTCAGTGACATCACTGATGACATCACTGATGACATCTCAAATGACATCACTGATGACATCACTGATGACATCATCCACGTGAAAATCTGATGCACCTCCTCACACCCTAATATAACCTTTGATACACCCACTCTAAAATACAGACTACCATTTTTGAAACCATAGACACACCAATATCAGTTACTACATACCCACTCACTGATTCCTAGGTCTAAACACACATCCACTCATTCACCCATACAGTCACTCATACATGCAGTCACTCATCAATACAGCACTATCATCTGCACTCATACACCTATACAGACACTCATACACCGCCACTCATCCGTAGAGTTACTCACACACCTAGTCAATCATGCAAAGAATCAATCACACTCCCATTTACTCACCCATACAGTTATACACACACCACCTCACTTATTCATCAAGATACTAACACATACATACTCTTTTATACAATCACTGATACAAGCACACATTTATCCATAGAGTCACTCTCACAATCACTCACTCTCACATATAGTCATTTGTATACTCCAACACTCACATATACTGCCTTTCACATATGTAGTTACCCACGCATGTACCACTGAGACATCAGTTCACTCACCAACACACCCATACACACACTCACCCACCCAAACAGCCCTTCACAGATGCACTCTTGAACCCATAGATCCAGTGAATCACCCATTCACACATCTATGCAGAGAGTCACACCCCCCCACCCACACAGACACTCAGGCACCCATACAGATACTCAGACAACCAATCAATAACCCATATAGACGCCCGTGCAGCCGTTTACACACCAACTGACAGACTGATACAGACATTCACACAGTTTAGTCACTAACCCATGCATTCAGTAAGACACATTTAATCACTCACTTATACAGACAGTCACACACCTACTAAATCATCCATTCAGACACTTATGCACCCACTCACTCTTCAATACACCTAGGTATGTATATTTAAAACATATTTAAACTTTTCAGAAACACATAGTCATTGGATGATGTAATCCGTGATGTCATCAGTGATGTCATTTGAGATGTCATCAGTGATGTCATCAGTGATGTCACTGGCCATGTGATGAATGATGTAATATGTGACGTCATCAGCATTGCATTGCGGGGGCGCGAGTTATAGTTAGCTGAACTAACTATAACAGCCAAATTTCTCTGGTTTTGTATGAGTGAAATGTCCAACTAACTATAACGTCCCTGAAACCTGTGGTTTTTTCAGTGAATTTCTATGGTTTTTTAAATGCTAATTTCTAACTATAACGTCCCTGAAACCTATGTTTTTTTCAGTTAATTTCAAAGGTTTTTTCAGTGCTAATTTCTAACTATAACGTGAAACCTGTGTTTTTTTTCAATGAATTTATATCCCCCTTTGGTTCAGCCGCTGGATTGAAAGTTTCAAGATGATCCGTCAATGGGGACTGAAAATAAAGGGGGACCCCAATACGCTCTTTCCTCATGCTATGTCTATAGGGATTTTTCATTTTTTTAACATGACTACAGCACAAACCGCTGAATCGAATTGCACCAAAGTTTGCAGAAAGTTAGATGTTGGTCCAGAAAGCATGGTTTTTGTGAATTGGTGTAAATCCGCTCAGTAGTTTTTGAGATAATTAACTTAAAATAATGTAGATATCTGGGGACGCAAGTCCTTGCAGTGGACTTGCCGATCCTACTAAAATTTGATTGGCTGTCATCACTTCAACAAGCTGAGTCCCACAAACAAAGTAAAAAACGTAAGAAAAGGGGGCAGGGTAGCAATACCCTGACCCCCCCATATATGATGGGGGGTCCTTCAGGTACCCCACTGGGGTTAAATCATTTTTTTTTTAAATGTTTGCTGTGGATCTGCAAATATGTGGCAAACTTTTTAAAAACAAGATGCTTGGCCTCCCACGCTTCTTTTTTCTAAAGTCCCAGGCTGGGCCAAATGCAGGGGCCATGAGTGTAATCATGGAGATGGGCTCATAGGGGCTCCCCTCCTAGGCTTTTCTAAAGCCCGGGGGACCGCCACCTCCCCAGGTAGCTCTATTAGTGACTGACTGTGTGTGAGTGGCTATATGGGTGTATGAGTAGATATATCAGTGGCTGTGTTAGTGAGTGAGTTGTTGTATGAGTGGCTGTATGGGTAACTGAGTGGATGTGTGTACACCTATGAATCAGTGAGTGGGTGTGTAAGTACTGGCATGGGTGTCTCAATGGTTTTGAGAATGCTAGCGCAGAAGTTGGAGTGGGTGTATGAAAGGTTAAATTGGGGTGTGAGTGGGTGCAAAGATTCTGCGGATGATGTCATAAGTGATGTAATTTGAGATGTTATCAGTGATGTCATGAGTGATGTAATATGTGAGGTCATAAGCAGTGCATTGTGGGGGGCAAGTTATAGTTAGCTTGGCTAACTATAACTGCTGAATTTCTCTGGTTTTGTGCGTGTGAAATCTGAGTCTACCTATAACGTCCCTGTAACCTTTTGTTTTTTCTGTGAATTTTTAAGGTTTTTAAAATTCGAATTCCTTACTATGATGTCCCTGTAACCTTCCTCATGATTGTGCACTGTGGTGGCAATGACATAGGCACATTAACTGTAGTAGGACTGGAAATCCTAATGAAGGATACCTTTGCTAAATTGACGATGCTTTTCCCTCACACTGTCTTGATGTACTCTAACATATGCCAAATACAGAAATGGAGGTGGTCCAATCAATTCTGACCACAGATTGACAAAGCCAGGAAACATGTTAATAAAACTGTTTCTGTATTCCTCAGAGACCATTGCATGGGCTGTATCGATAACAACAATCTGAGTTGTGACATGCATGGAATTTATAGAAATGATGGAGTGCACTTTAAAGATGAAGGAAACAAGGTGTTTCTAAGTAACCTGAAACTTTGCATCCGCTCTTATGTTTAGTAGCCATATACACACAAGCAACACAAAGGCTCTATTCAGAGCCACCCTAGTACCCAAAACATTGTTAATTTTCTTTAAAAAGATCCTTTTTTCAGTTTCTTGGGATCTTCGCGATGACTTCATGATCCCCACGAATACGTCGCGAGAATGGAAAACAAAAGCAGACATTTAATGGCCACCAACACATCCAAAAATAATATGTAAAAAAAATCAATTCTGAACATTGCACTACACATATTACTATATGCATACTTCTTTTAAAGCATGTTTAAACTCATATTTTTCTACTTAGTTTCTTTAAAAACCATCTTTAAGACCTGTCTTCCGTTTTCACGGTTATTCGTGACGTCGCGACAATGCATTTAACCGCGACAATTGCGTCTTTCCCATAAAGTCTGAGACAAATATCCACACATAGTGCAGTATTTTACACACTAGGGGTTTCTTACAGTATTCTCTAAACTCATGTTTTTCTAGAGAGTTTCCATAAAAACCATCTCTAAAGCCTATTTTATTTTTTCACGGTTACTCCAGAGATCGCGATGAAGTTGGTAATGGTGATCCCCGCGGACACGTCGCGAAAACGGAAAACAAAAGCAGGAATTCAATAGCCACCACCACATTAAAAAATTATAACTATATAATTAATTCTAGCATCACAGTAGATAACTCACTATCTAAATAACTCTATAAAAACATTTATCAGAATCTCAATGTCTCTATAACAATGCGTATTAATGATTTACTGATATATTTTTTTATATTTCCACCAATATTCACAACGGCATTGATAGTCAGAATGTCTCCATGATGGTACACTGGGTCCGCGCTGGCGGTCGTAGCGTCATCGCAAATATCGCGTGCGATTAAAAAAATGCAGGATTGGAAAAAACACTTGTGAAATTGTGGATTTTAAAGGAAAAACCTTCACCATCAATGACAGAATTACATGTGACACAAGCTAAGTAGTATAAATGATTGAATGTATATATATACATATGTGTGTGTGTTTGTGTGTGTGCAGAGGTGGGGTGCAAGTGACAACCCTGGCAGCAGAAGTACAGGGAAAGGCCTAAGTTCAACAGAACTGATGTGTTGAGGCTCTGAGGGATACAGGAGCCAGTGTGACCATGGTGTTGAACAAACTAGTTTCCCCAGAGAAGGTCCTACTTGGTGTATGTCACCAGGGAGCAGGTCCTACCTGGTATATTTCACTAGGTCACTTATGCAGACAAAAGAGACAAGATGTGATTGGCCCTAGTTGGGTCTCCTGACCTTCCAGTGGAGTCTCTACTGGGAAATGATCTTAGAGCTTCTTAGTGGTCAGGGGTGGAAAGGCAGGTCCATGCATAGAAACTGGACCTTCCTGAGTAGGTTTGTGCTGTGGCGCAGGCACAGGCTGTATCAGGGGAGTAATGGATACTGGTACCCTGGAATAATGGGATAAACCTCCAAGAGAAAGGGCAAAGGGGCTGGTGAGCTAGCTCAAGCAGCACAGGAGGTTCAGGAGGAATCCAACACTGAAAGGGAGGTTCTGGTATCAGAAGGGGAGACTCCATCCCTGCTTGATCTGTCCGGCTTGCTAGAGAATTGAAGGCAGCTCGTTAAACCTCCAGAGAGGAGCTTGGCCAGGGAAAAAAGCTTGTCAGACTCTTGAAGGCCTGATGCAGATTGTCTCCAGGCAAGAGAAGATGGATTTCAGTGATTTCTACTGAATCTGTTGGGAGGATGAAGCCCTCTATACTGAGTCCAGGGACCCCAAACCAGGGCCAACCAGGAGAGTGGTGGCCCCCCAGAAGTATAGAAAGTTCTTCCTCTAATTAGCTCATGACATTCCCTTAGCTGGACATTTGGGAAAGACCAAAACCTGGAACAGCCTGGTCAATCGTTTCTATTGGCTCCTAATGTCTGACAAGTTGAAGGAGGTTTGCGGCTACTGTGTCACCTGGCAAGCCAGTGGCAATACAGGGGCAAGCCAAAGGCTCCCTTGATGCCACCACATGTGGTACCACCCAACTGCCTCTGGGAACTGATATATCTTGGTGGTAGTAGACAGTGTCCAGATACCCACAAGCAATACCCCTTAGTGTCCAGAGCCCCAGGTGGCATCTTCAACAGAGTGGGCTTTCCCAAGGAGGTGGTCCAAGATAGGGGGAAGCTCCAATGGCACAAGCCTCGCATAAATAAGTCTATTAGTATTAAATGTGGGCGGTACCCGGGGAATAGAGAAAAAATGGGGAATATCTTCAACAAAATGTGAGGGATTTAGGGAGGAACTATCAGAGATTCAGGGAGGGGTAAGGAAAGGTTTAGGGGGAGACATCTTAATACAAACACACATCCCCAAAAGAGTAGGCCAATTGCTATTCACAGACTACACTTGCTATGTTATATTATGTTATGCAGATTTTATAGCGCACTAATCACCCAAGAGGGTTTCCAGGCGCTTGATACTTCTAAAGTTACTACACCCCAAAAGGTCACAAATTAGTTGCAAATGTACTCCAGCCTTTGAGTGAATCCAGCACCACACATGACCAGTCATAGGTACAGCACCCCAATCACCTTAAAAATAATAGAGATATGGATTTAGAATAGAACAGCACAAGAAATAATGTTAAACTAAAATAATTTATTTTGAATTGTAAATTTAATTTAATGTTTGAAAAGTGTAAACATAAAAAATGGATTTTAAAATAACATTATTAATTACCATTTTAGATTCGAAAATATAAATAGCTATATATTTTTAGAAATTAAATTAATTTAAATTGGTTCCATAAAGAAATTTAAATATATAATACATAAATATAATTATTATACTGTTGATCTTTTTTAATACATCTAAAACAAATTAGTTCAATTTAATATATTTAAATAAACAAAACATGTCTTCCAAAATAAGCTAATAGTTCTGCTGTAATTTTTACATTTTGTTCTACATTTAAAATAAATATAGATCATTAATGTACATTATTATTTAAAAAGCATTATCTTTATCATTTTTCTTTTAAAGCTTATTAAGCTTTTTACATTTTCCCAATACTTTATCATAGGGAGATCTTGGCGCTGGTGTTGAAGAACTCTGCTTAGATGTGAAAAGTTACTAGTAGTAACTTTAGGCTCCACCCACTATTTAAGGGGGTGAAGACATGTAAGTTTACCCTTTATATTAAATTTATGCTCAGAAATGGTAAAGAACCGAAAGTAATACATTTATTGCAAAGTAGAAGAATAGATATACATGTTTAGATTTATTCCTATGTAAATTAACCTTTGAGAATAGGCCATTGTGTATTCATTTTTTGCACAAGAAGAAATGTCATATTCTCACCTATACGATCCTTATTCCAATATTACACTTCCCAAAAGGAGTACTCTTTTGTACTCCTTCCACCATCTTCTGCCTTGAAGTGTCCTTACTTTTTGCAAGGTCTTGTCTACTTACTCTGCTGTATGCCATTTCGTGTTTGGTGAACCATTTGGTCATTTTAAAATAAGATTAGACCCATCAATTTAGTGGTTGTAATCTGATGCAAGTTTAACATTATACATTACAACTGTGGCATAGTACTCTGATTGTTCTCCTGCGGAAGCAATTTAACGTAGAACCTGGTTATAGGTTGGACAGAATGTAGGAGGCTATTTACAAGTTGTAGCAAATGCTTACTTTTCCGAGTTCAGCATGAAAATGTGGTATAATATAACTGAATTCAATGTTTTGCCTTTTTATTTTTCTCACCTTTTCCCTGGATTAATTTTGGAAGGGCAGAAATCTACCAGGGGAAAACTGTGAGAGTGTGATAATTATCAAACAGCTCATAATTCTGAACCCCATGCAAACATGAAAATAAAAAAAATGCCATCAACCCTTGGCATCTTATACCGGACAGTCAGACCATCTATCAAGCATTGGCATTGAGCTCAGATTTGACTGTATGTATTAATATTTTTATCTGCATGATTATTAAACACATGATGAAAAATATATCATGTATGATCATGTTAAGTTTTGATGCTTTTTAATAAGCATATTTTATATTGAAAGGCTTATGCTGATGAAAATAAATATGTAATTATGGAAAGAACTGGCGAGAAAAAAATACATTGTATTTCTTGTTAATGTCATCCATGTTTTATCATCAAATAATGCCTAGGTTGAAGAGTTCAGCAAACATTCACAGATTCCTTATGGAGCAAATGTATAGTCTTATTGTTCTCATGTCTTCTCAGTTTGTTGCCTTGTAGCAAAGTAATGAGTCCACTATTTCTACAAAAGAAAAGCATAGTACTTCTGGCTGGCTGCTTTACCTAGGGTACAAGACCATTGAAAGATGGCAGGAGATGAGCCAAATTTATGAAATTCTCTCTAGTTGATACAGTGCTGAAGTTGTTCTTATAGTTATAACACAATAGTTCCTAGTTAAATATGCCCATGTTGTGGCTAAAATACATTAATGTAATACAAGATTGGATGAATGAATATGTGGAAAAAAGAAGGTATGTGACATGTTGAATGTATGAAGATCTACTTTTCACAAAGAAAGATATATACTCAGCGGCTTCTCTCACTGGATCTTTTTTTCTGAATGACAGTTATGAAAATCATATGTGAGAAAGTCCTTTGTATCTTACTGAAAAGGGGATGACTTATTCTCTCACACTAAGCAACAAATGCTTGAGAAGAACTGCAATTGAGAGAAAAGACTTAAAATAACATGTTTTTTGGAATCAACCAGACCACGATTGGTACCCCATAATTTGCTCTCAGCTTCCATCAGCCTGACCTAAAAACTAGGGGTGTGCAGAATTTGTATACTGTGCTTTGGCGTAATTGTGTGCTATATTCTAGCACAGTAGGACGCATTTTGCACAAAATAGTACAAAAAACATAATTGTCATGAAGAACAGATGCTCGGGTTCTGATTGTTCTTGCACTACAATTTCAGCAAAGACTAGCACACTCATCTGACACACATTTATCTATGGTCAAGGGATAGCAAAGAAAGGTAAATATGGCTATTCAGATGTGTGAATATATGCTAGAAAGTGACACATATATACAATCTTCAGAGTTATTAGTACCAATATGTATATATTCTTTGACACTAGCTGTTTATACAGTTTGACCTTAATATTGACTAGAAGACTTGTCTCTTCTAGCCCTTGCTAGCACAGAGTCTTCTACACAAGATCTCATGGAAATTGACTAGTCTCATGAGAACCAGGCGGTCATCTTAGTGGAAAGGTTATTATAAAACATTCCTGATCTACTTCACATCAGGACATCCAAGCATGCTGAAATCCTGAAAAAGTTCAGAGTCCTGCAGGTCATGTCATTGGAAGAATCCAGGACAATAGTAAATGGACTGCTTCCTTGTTAAACTGTCACATATGAGAGTTTGGTTTTGGTTTAGGTTGGGTTTAGGGTTTCAGCATGATCACACTTGGGTAAAGTGATTAAGAGCTGTATGTTTTATTTCAGTTTTCATATTGCATGTGTGATTTGACTGACAGAATTAATGTTTTTTTTTAAATATGATGCTTAAACACTGTGAGTAAATGTTGGAATAACACCAAGGTAGTGATGAGTGAGAATGTTGCAAGAACATTTGTGCCGAACATTCGATAACACTTGAGCAGTGGCACAAGTTCCAGAAGACCAGTCTAAAACTTATTAAAGCAACTAGTCTAATTAAACTTATTGCTTGCACAAAGAGCTGAAATTTTTAAAAAAACCTGTGTACGTAAAAAAGGCATTACCAGGTGCGAGGGCATAGCACCTATTAAACTGTAATCATAGAAATATTTCAAGGCACTTATTAAAAGTTAACAGGGGGTGTGTATTTGTTTTTGGGGGCCCCTTCACAGAAGAAAACCATAATCAAAGTGTTCACTACAGTCTTAGAAGCAAATCCCAATAACAGTCAATTGATGTGTAATTTATGCTTTGGGGCAAATAGATTGCAAAGCATGGTTGGTTGTAGCAGGATTGGGAATGATAAGTCTTAAGATGCTAGGAGAGAGTCCCTCACCTCAACTCTGCATTTTCTACAATTGTCCGCTGGGTGTGCAATGGGTCTTGTTCTTATTTCAGTTGGTTTTAATTAAGGGTTTTTCTCTTTTGTCAATAAATAATACATTATTTTGTCTATTTAGTATAATTTGTGGTGCAAACTTTGTGGTCAGAGGGCAGAAACACTTTGTGTAAGTTCTCTGGCAACCACAGAAAGAAGACTTAGGCTGACAGCATGGGAAGCCCACACTCACATTGATGCGCAAATGGTATGATCCAAGGTGAGCTTGAGCTTACCATAGGGAAGATATTGTATGATCTTAAAAGAGAGATGCAACTCTTAAATGGAGAGAATAAGACCTTAAGAAATCACGTTGGTGGATTTATTACTATGACTAGACATAGTTGTGGCTCAGTGCATCTTTAGCAGGGGCTTAGGACTTGTCCCAGTGTCATCTTGGCAAAGGGGTGCACAGGTCTGTTGAGGAAAGATGCAGATTAGTATGGCTTTACCATTCTTGTTGGTTTTTCTTGTCTCACACACACACCTATGGAAATTCAATTAACACCTCTGAGGAGGTATTCCGGAGGTCCCATAAGCTGTATATGTTTCTCTTACTTCGTCCTTTATTTCATTTGTTGACTTTATCACATTACCATTTTATTTGTGTAGTGGTGCCTTCATACATCTGTTCCTATCCAATCTTGTGGACATTGGAAAACTTCCTTGATAGTTCAAGGCAGACTTCTGTTTTCCAGTCTACATGTTTTTTATGAAAAACTTTCACTGCATATTTCATGACAAAATGGTGATGCAGACCATGAGTTATGAGCTGCTTGTATTGCTTCAGGAGATTCAATGCTTCCTCACTTAATTAACGTAATTCATTTAAGTTGCTCTTAAATCCAACTAGGCAGAGGTCAAGAGGCTCCTTTGACATGTAGGTGCCTTAAAAAATAAATGATGGATCTGTTGGCTCAGATATTGGACAGCATCAATTGCTGTTATGCTCTCATCTGACTGTTTTTAAAGCTGGAGCACTCCCTTTAAGAAAGAAAATGAGAACATTATAAGCTCAATCTAAGAGATGGGAAAAGGTTATTTCCATTACTAAGTTTGTGGCAGGCACTTAGGAACTGATGAAAATAGCCATGCTCAGGCCACTAGGTACACACAAAGAAAGACATGGCAGAAGACATAGAAACAGTGGAAAGAAAACCAAATAATCAAGGGAAGCCAAATTGAAATGGAGAGTCACAAGTGTCACCAATCTGTTGCAAGTTACACATGCACATGTGACAATGGATATTTCCTTGAGTTCCTTACCTCTCAATGCAAGGGTGTTTTGTAAACCTATAATGCATTTTTCCAACCCCCACATCATTATGTCATTGCAGTCGGAAGATAGAAACACATTAGTCCTGGAATGCTATCCAAGGAACTGTTACTTTGAATGTCTACCATCCTAAATTGCTAATATCAATTACATATACTACCACAGATGAATAAATTACTTTAGAGTCTAATGGGATCACAAATAAAATCACAGGACTACATGGAAAGTATAAAAGCTATATTTTTCTAATTCTGTACAAAAGAAGGAAAAAAGGAATATATTGGTACAAGCTAGAACTTCCTTGTCCTGGCTGGATGGCCAGTAGAACATGCTGAACATGCCATTTGTCAGATTTTTAGCAATTTTCTATTCAAAAGATGTCAGTTCCCATCTGTCTTCTTCACTCAGAAACATATTTCTGCCATCTCTTGAACCCAATCGGTATTTTTCTGGATCTCCTGCGGAGGGGGGTTATAGACAGGAATAGGGTTTCAATGGGTTTAGGGTGCCACACATGATAAACTGAGTTCAGTGCATTTGAGAGATTTGGAATGCAACTGAAAGTGAAAAGCAAAAGTAGTTTGCCTGTCATTTGGTGCAGGTATCACCTGTAGGCTGTATGAAAGCATACCACAACCATATATTTCTAACATCTACACATGATATTGTAAGCCTAATTCTGAGCTTCTATATTGCACTTTCCACAGAAGCATTCTCAGTCATTCCTCTCCGGGATGCTAGGCACATCCACACTTCTTTAGTACTATTTTAATCAAGAGAAGTGTGGAAATGCAGGATAGCAGGACATTTGGTAATAGCTGCTGAATGTCCTTTCCTTTATGGTTTACTATTGTATGTCATTTTCCACCAAAACCATTTTTTACAAAAAGGTCCTCAGTGTTATTTTTTGATATGGACAATCCAAAATTCAGAGTTGTTTAAGTTAACACCCTTTCCCTAAACTGAGACACTTAGGGACATTTCAAGAAGCCATGATTTTTATTCACCAATAATTTGTGTCATTATCGTTTTCAATATGAAGGGATGCTTGGTCAATCCACGGCAAAAATACATTGTAACCACAGTTTAATTTTTGCCTAGGGGTATTGTGGGATTCTGAACAAACAACAAACAATACACATGTCTACGACTAGAAGATTCTAATAGACGTAATGGTATTTCTTATGTGGCTCAGCCTCCCTTTCAAAAGGTAACAGGTGAAAACATTGTTAGCCATCATTTGTTTCCAGTTCTAGTCTCTAACTTTTTATCTTAATGATTAGTTTCTTTAGGAAATCTTTAAACATCTACAGAAATGATTCCTTGCTGAATAATGAATTTTGACTACTCTTCAGCAATATATACCTCTCTGGGTTAACCTGTGGGTTTACCACCTGTTTTGCTATAAACTGCAAAACAGTATGAAACCCAAACATTAAGAAATGTTGTCTGTTTTCTTAAGCTATCACAAAAAACAATCAACATCTGGCTCCTTGCTGGGTAAAAGACACAGAGCTCATTCCTCATATTTACCATTGTGAGAGGAAGGAGCTGTGTATTTGTGCTTGTGCATGGAGCCCAAAGCAGTTTGTATTGTTTTGCAGCTGACGAAAAAGTCCAAAGGCCATCTGGCTCCATGCTGGGGCACAATATTATATGTATGTGCCTTACCAAGGAGTCAGATGCTCTTAGATTTTTTCTTAGGTTAAGAAAAAACCCAAACAGCATCTATGACTTCTCCGTGATACAGATATGTGCGTCTGTGCCCCAGAAAGGAGCCAAATGCTTATTGGCTTTTTTCTTATTGGATTTTTTTCTTGGTCTAAAAAGAAATCCAAATGGCTTATGGTTCCTTCAAGGGCAAAAATGCATGTACCTATTGTCTAGTGCTCAAGTTAGGCCCAGTAGTAACTAGTATCATTCTTGCATGTGCACAAATCCCTTTTCCTGAAGTTGACTTCTCTTTTCCACATTAACATTTGACACACATTTTGCGTTCATTACGCTTGTCCTGGGATCGCAGAATCACCGACCTTGATTAAACAGAACACTTCCTGAGAATACTATCTCACTGCCTTGGCATTAGTGCAAGGCCTCTCACTTGCATAATACAAATGTGTTTTAATATTACATCTATATGGTGACACAGCTATCTGTAAAACACAAAAAATTATTGCTCGATCACAATCTTGGCCCGAGACAAGGATGCCATTTTCTATATATCACCTTTTGTTTCCTAACCTAACCAGCGGCAACACTTCTGCTGATCTTGAGGGGTCCCTTCATGCTAAAGCTTTTACCTAGCAGCTGACTGACATCTCCGCGAGGGGTGTACAGCTCGTGACCAAGACAGGGTCATTCACTCTTACCCGGGTAAAGGGGTTACGTCATTCAGAGGGTGTTTTCTTGGCAGACTTTACATTCACACCCTAGACAGGTAGGTTAGGGTCAGCATTGTAGGGGTACACTTGATTGTTATAATCTTTTATATGTATGCATATATAATCTGTTTTAGCCCCTTCGCTGCTAGGCCTTTTCCCCCCCCTGTGCTAAGCCTTTTTTTTTATATTTGGGGTAGTGCATGCTTAGGCCCTTGTAACTTTTTGACCACATAAGGTATCCCCGCCAAATTTGCGTCCTTTTCTTCCAACATCATGGGGATTCTAAAGGTACCCAGGGTTTGTGGATTCCCCTGGAGGGGTCCCAGAAATTAGCCAAAATACAGCTACATTTTGTTTTTTTGGGAAAAATTGGAAAAAAGGGCTGCAAATGAAAGCGTCTGGGTTTTCCCTGCAAGTGGTATCAAAAAGGGTTTGTGGGGCTGACATCACCATTTTCCCAGCTTTTAGGGAATGACAGACTTTTGTCAGAAAACCAACATTTTTTACACAGTTTTGGCATTTTTCTGGGACATAGCCTATTTTTGCTATTTTTTGTGCTTTCAACCTCTTTCCAGTTAATGGTAGAAATGGGTATGAAAGCAATAATGGATCCTGGAAAGCTATACATTTTAGAAAAGTAGACAAAATTCTGAATTCAGCAAGGGGTCATTTGTGTAGATCCATCAAGGTTTCTTTATAGAAACTTAGTTAAATATAGGAAAAATTGAAAATTAGTTGAAAAAAACAGCCTTTTGTGTCAACGTTTTCACCTGTAACTTCTTCTAATTATGACAGCTCTTTGAAAGCAATATACCGTTACATCCGCTGGAACTGGTTGTGGGGATATAGAGGAATTGTAGGTTCATCAAGAACCCGACGAACCCAGAGTCAAAAACTGAGCAGCAATTTGCAATGGCTTTTTATTATGTACCATGTATATAGCAATTATTGTGGGAAAATGTATACATGGAAAAATCGGTATGAAAGACACCTATGTATTTCTGAAATGGGAACAAATTATAGAGTTTAGAAACAGTAGATATTTGCACATTTTCGAAATTGGGAATACTCATACTAGCATGAGAATTATCGGTCATTTTTCAAAATGACTTATTTTTTACACAATGTCTTTCATTTGGAAGGCAGACATGCATCGAAAGTCAATAGGTAATAACAGTTGCTTTACAAATCTGAATTACCCTAAGTCTCCCGATAAAAATGGTACCTCACTTGTGTGGGTCGACCTAGTGCCCGTGACAGGAAATGGCGCAAAACGCAACGTGGTCACGCCTCAATTTCGCAGTGAAAAATGACCCTTTTTTGGCAAAGTGCCTAGCTGAAGTTTTTGAACCCTAGCTCTGCCGGCACCTAGGGAAACCTAGCAAACCTATACATTTTTGAAAACTAGACACCCAGGGGAATCCAGGATGGGGTAACTTGACTGCCTCCCACCAGGTTCTGTTACCCAGAATCCCTTGCAAACCTAAATAATTGTAAAAAAAAACACATTTTCCCCACATTTCTGTGGTTGAAAGTTCTGGAATCTGCGTGGATCCACAAATTTCCACCCACCCCGCCTTCCCCAAAGTCTCCCGAGAAAAATGGTACCTCACTTGTGTGGGTCAGGCTAGTGCCCGCGGCAGGAAATGGCAAAAAACACAACGTGGACACACCTCAATTTCGCAGTGAAAAATGGCCCTTTTTTGGCAAAGTGCCTAGCTGTAGTTTTTGAACCCTAGCTCTGCCGGCACCTAGGGAAACCTAGCAAACCTATACATTTTTGAAAACTAGACACCCAGGGGAATCCAGGATGGGGTGACTTGACTGCGTCCCACCAGGTTCTGTTACCCAGAATCCCTTGCAAACCTAAAAAATTATCAAAAAATCCACATTTTCCCCACATTTCTGTGGTGGAAAGTTCTGGAATCTGCGTGGATCCACAAATTTCCACCCACCTCGTGTTCCCCAAAGTCTTCCTAGAAAAATGGTACCTCACTTGTGTGGGTCGGCCTAGTGCCCGCGCCAGGAAACGGCGCAAAACGCAACGTGGACACACCTCAATTTCGCAGTGAAAAATGACCCTTTTTTGGCAAAGTGCCTAGCTGTAGTTTTTTAACCCTAGCTCTGCCGGCACCTAGGGAAACCTAGCAAACCTATACATGTTTGAAAACTAGACACCCAGGGGAATCCAGGATGGGGTGACTTGACTGCCTCCCACCAGGTTCTGTTACCCAGAATCCCTTGCAAACCTAAAAAATTGTCAAAAAATCCACATTTTCCCCACATTTCTGTGATGGAAAGTTCTGGAATCTGCGTGGATCCACAAATTTCCACCCACCCCGCGTTACCCAAAGTCTTCCGAGAAAAATGGTACTGCACTTGTGTGGGTCGGACTAGTGCCCGCGGCAGGAAACGGCGCAAAACGCAACGTGGACACACCTCAATTTCGCAGTGAAAAATGACCCTTTTTTGGCAAGGTGCCTAGCTGTAGTTTTTGAACCATAGCTCTGCCGGCACCTAGGGAAACCTAGCAAACCTATACATTTTTGAAAACTAGACACCCAGGGGAATCCAGGATGGGGTGACTTGACTGCCTCCCACCAGGTTGTTACCCAGAATCCCTTGCAAACCTAAAAAATTATCAAAAAATCCACATTTTCCCCACATTTCTGTGGTGGAAAGTTCTGGAATCTGCGTGGATCCACAAATTTCCACCCACCTCGTGTTCCCCAAAGTCTTCCTAGAAAAATGGTACCTCACTTGTGTGGGTCGGCCTAGTGCCCGCGCCAGGAAACGGCGCAAAACGCAACGTGGACACACCTCAATTTCGCAGTGAAAAATGACCCTTTTTTGGCAAAGTGCCTAGCTGTAGTTTTTTAACCCTAGCTCTGCCGGCACCTAGGGAAACCTAGCAAACCTATACATGTTTGAAAACTAGACACCCAGGGGAATCCAGGATGGGGTGACTTGACTGCCTCCCACCAGGTTCTGTTACCCAGAATCCCTTGCAAACCTAAAAAATTGTCAAAACATCCACATTTTCCCCACATTTCTGTGATGGAAAGTTCTGGAATCTGCGTGGATCCACAAATTTCCACCCACCCCGCGTTACCCAAAGTCTTCCGAGAAAAATGGTACTGCACTTGTGTGGGTCGGACTAGTGCCCGCGGCAGGAAACGGCACAAAACGCAACGTGGACACACCTCAATTTCGCAGTGAAAAATGACCCTTTTTTGGCAAGGTGCCTAGCTGTAGTTTTTGAACCATAGCTCTGCCGGCACCTAGGGAAACCTAGCAAACCTATACATTTTTGAAAACTAGACACCCAGGGGAATCCAGGATGGGGTGACTTGACAGCCTCCCACCAGGTTCTGTTACCCAGAATCCCTTGCAAACCTAAACAATTGACAAAAAATCCACATTTTCCCCACATTTCTGTGGTGGAAAGTTCTGGAATCTGCGTGGATCCACATATTTCCACCCACCCGCGTTCCCCAAAGTCTTCTGAGATAAATGGTACCTCACTTGCGTGGGTGGGTCAAGGACCCGCGACAGGCAAGGGCCAAAAAGCTATTGAGGCGACATCAAAATTACCTATCACAAACCAACCTGGTTTTGCATGTGGGGTCCCATGAGTTTTTGGCCCGGGGCTCGGCAGCCATCTAGGGAAACCTACCTAACCCACACTTTTCTGGAAACTAGACACCCGGGGGAGTCCAGCGAGGTATGGCTTGCGTGGGGTCCCCTATCATTCTCCTACCCAGAATCCCCTGCAAACCTCAAATTTCACAGACAAATTGACTTTTTCCTCACATTTCTGTGGTGGAAAGTCCTGGAATCTGTGTGGATCCACAAATTTTCTCCCACCCAGCGTTCCCCCAGGTCTCCCGATAAAAATGGGACCTCACTTGCATGGGTGGGTCAAGGACCCGCGACAGGCAAGGGCCCAAAAGCTATTGAGGCGACATCAAAATTACCTATCACAAACCAACCTGGTTTTGCATGGGGGTCCCATGAGTTTTTGGCCCGGGGATCGGCAGCCATCTAGGGAAACCTACCTAACCCACACATTTATGGAAACTAGACACCCGGGGGAGTCCAGCGAGGTATGGCTTGCGTGGGTCCCCCATCATTCTCCTACCCAGAATCCCCTGCAAACCTCAAATTTTGTCGAAAAATTCACTTTTTTCTCAAATTTCTGTGTGGGAAAGTTCTGGAATCTGCGTGGATCCACAAATTACCTCCCACCCAGCGTTCCCCCAGGTCTTTCGATAAAAATGGTACCTCACTTGTGTGGGTAGGCATAGTGGCTGCAACAGGAAATGGCCCAAATCGTACTGTGGAGACTTCAAAATTACCTATAGCAAACTACCTGGTTTTGGGGGGGGCACCTGAGATTTTGGCCCCGGGCTCGGCGGCCATCTTGGGAAAGTACCAAACCCAAACATTTCTGAAAACTAGACACCCGGGGGAGTCCAATGAGGTATGGCTTGCATGGATCCCCCAACGTTTTCCTACCCAGAATGCCATGCAAACCTCAAATTTAGCTGAAAAAAACACATTTTCCACATATTTTTGTGTGGAATCACTGTGCCGGCACAAACGTCCTACCACCCAGCGTTCCCCTTGTTCTCCCGAGTAAAATGATACCTCACTTGTGTGGGTGGGCCAAAGGCCTGTGGCTAGGAAGAGCCCAAAACATAGGGATTTAGAGTACAGCACCGAGAATTCTAAGCCCTACATTTTTTTAAAAATAAGTTTTTAGCCAATTCTGCTTTGGACACCCACACAAATATCCCTCTTTCTTTTGAATACGAACGGGGATATTCGAACAGGACGCTGATAGAGCGGTTCGCGGCACAGGAGCCGTTGATATTTTGGAACTGACCCTGGACCAAATAGGGTGCAGTTGCTAAACAAACTGATACATAGTCTGTATCATTTCTTCGCGAGTTTCATATCTGACTGATTATCTTTGCTGACAAACGACATATTTTTAAGCCCTGATGAAGTCCATATATCTGGACGAAACGCGTCGGCTGTCTGGCTGTTGTTTTTTAACGGAAAAAGAAGAATAAAGTTTTCAATCTATAACCAGAAATGGATGGACAGAGACTTTTTGTTTGACTATTTGTGGTGCACTCCATATTGGTTATAAAAATTAACATTGGTCTTGGAGATTGCCCCTTGGGAGCAGCAGGGGCAGTGGAAGTGCACATTATCTGAGTTATTTGGCTCAGGATTTTGGACTTCTTTTTTGGGGGATTGTGTGGTTTGGAGGTGCGTTACAAACACATCTTTGGTGTGTAGGGTCGGCTTGCTGTTCCACCTTGGAGATATAAGGTTTTGGGCCCTTCCCTGCCGCGGGTACTTGGCCCACCCATACAAGTGAGGTACCATTTCTATTGAGATACTTGGAGAAATGCTGGGGGGTTGGAAATTTGTTGTTACTTTCTGCAGTGTGAAAATGTGGGCACAATAATGCAAGGAAAATGTCACGGTCACATTTTGAGGTTTGCAGGACATTGTGGGTAAGATAACTTGTTGGGATCCACAAGAGAGACATCACCATGCACTCCCATGGGTGTTTAGTTTACGACAAAAACTACAGTTGTTAGGTTATTCTTAAATGAAATGTACAGCTTGGCAGAGAGACAAAACAGACAAAGATTACTGCACAGCCATCTATTCCTCAAGCACACATCCATACTGGTTGGATTTGGCACGAGGGCGAGTGATGGTTCAGTATATAAAATTGTATTAACAAGAGATTTCACAAAAATGAAATGCACTGTCAATAATTGAATGGACAAAAAAACTGAACCAGTGACTCGCAGCTCGTGAGCTGTAAAGCCACTTCAAGGCACCAACCGCTTTACAGGCCATTCACACACCTTTCATACATGATACACACAAGACCATTCGCACCACCAGGCACAAAACCAAGACATTACAACATTCACAAAAAAGGACAAGGTACAACCTGCTTGACAAAAACAGAAAAGACAAATTTTTATGCACAACCACCTATTCCTCAAGCACACATACATACTGGTTGGATTTGGCATGAGGGTGAGTGATGGTTCAGTATATACAGTTGTATTAACCAGAGATTTCACAAAAATGAAATGCACTGTTAATTGAAAGGACGAGAAACTGAACCATTGACTCACAGCTCGTGAGCTGTAAAGCCACGACAAGGCACCAACCTCTTTACAGGCCATTCATACACCTTTCATACGTGTGACACATACAAAACCATTCACAATGCCAGCCGCGGGCCCAGCACATTACAACACTCACACCTGCAGACAGCGCCATTCAAGGGCCCATCACTTTCACACGCCCACATTCCTGACACAGCAACCACACCAGCTCACGGATTGCGTTGAGTGTCGTTTGGCTAGCAGTGTGTGTAGTGACCAGCAGCTAGTCACTACTCACACACCGCCAGTCCACGCACCAGTCCACGTACACCGCCAGCCCACGCACACCACCAGCCAAGCGCCAGTCCACACACACCACCAGCCAAGCGCCAGTCCACACACACCACCAGCCAAGCGCCAGTCCACGCACACCGCCAGCCAAGCGCCAGTCCACACACACCGCCAGCCAAGCGCCAGTCCACGCACACCGTCAGCCAAGCGCCAGTCCACGCACACCGCCAGCCAAGCACCAGTCCACGCACACCGCCAGCCAAGCGCCATTCCAAACACACCGCCAGCCAAGCACCAGTACAAACACACCGCCAGCCAAGCGCCAGTCCACGCACACCGCCAGCCAAGCGCCAATCCAAACACACCGCCAGCCAAACGCCAGACCACGCACACCGCCAGACAAGCGCCACTCCACGCACACCGCCATCACATTTAGGATTTTTTTATATAAATAAGAAAACACAAACAAATTGCAAATAGATACAAATCTACTAACACAAAATCTGAAACTCAATACACTACACAAATGCCAACCTTGAAACTGAACCAAAAATATTAAACAATAGAGGCCAGGCAGTTCACTTTACCACTCATGGATGCTCCCAAAAATTCTTTTGCGTGTGGTACATTCTAAAACAAGCAGGCACACACAGCCCAGGGTTAGAAGGACACTCGGGGCAGTACATACGAGTCTCCTTCCGCATACCTCTTCGCCAACAGACTCTACATCTCCTACTGGGAAAGTCTTTTGAGGGTGTGGGAGGAATGTGATCAGGAAAGTGGCGATCTTTCAATCTAGCAACATCCTCCAACTCTAGGAACACTTGCCTGTTCCACTAAAACAAGGCTGCCTTTTACAGACTCTTGAAACTTAGCAACAGTCATCTTTGACTCAGGACAAGAATCCTGGAACACAACAAAAGCATTAAAGGTTGCCAAGTGGAAAAGATGGATAGCCAACTTCTTGTACCAAATGTAAGCCTTACGAAGAGCAGCGTAAGGTTCCAACCTCTGATCTACTCTGTCAACACCACCCATGTGCTTACTATAGTCTAAAATGCACACAGGTTTGCGCGCTTCAGCAACGTGACCCCAAACAGTCACAGGTGCAGTGCTTTCATCATGGATGGTAGTCAGCATGTAGACATCTCTCCTGTCTGAAAACTTCACAGCTAGAAGCTCCTCGCAACGCAACGCACTGCACTGTCCCCGCACAAGCTTTTGACAAACAAGTTCTTTTGGGAAACCTTTACGGTTAGAGCGGATTGTGAAACAAGAAACAGTGTCCACTTTGGCCAATTCCCTGAACAACTGCACACCAGTGTAGAAGTTATCTACATATAAATGGTGGCCTTTGTTAAAAAATCCTCTACCAAGTTCCCACACAATTTTCTCAGTCACTACAAAAGTGGACGGACAACCAGGGGGGTTAATCCTGGATTCCTTACCGGTGTACACCCTGAAATTAGAGACATATCCAGTCCTACTGTCACACAGCATATACAGCTTAATTCCATAGCGTGCCCTCTTACTGGGAATGTATTGCCTAAAAACCAAGCGGTCCTTGAACAACACCAAAGACTCATCCACTACAATTTCTTTCCCTGGAGCATAGATCTCAGAAAATCGATCAACAAAGTGATCAATGACAGGCCGAATCTTAAAAAGACGGTCACATTCAGGGTGATCTCGTGGCAACGCTAAACCATTATTGACAAAATGCATCATCCAAAGCAGAAGCAAATACCTATCACGACTCATGACTGCCGGAAAAATAGCAGTTGCCATCAAGGGACTAGTAGACCAATATGAAGACATTGATGGCTTCCTTAGCAAGCCCATCAAGAAAGTTAAACCCAAGAACTTCTTCATCTTTTCCAGATTTGTGGGAGTCCACCGGGTAGCTCTAGAGTGGGGCTTAAGACTGGCACTGTTGTCCCTCAAAAACTGTTCGGCATACAAATTAGTCTGCTCAACAATCTCTGCCAAAAACACATCGTCCATAAACAACTGAAAAATATTTATCGGCAAAAAGTTTTCAGTATTCACTCTACATCCTGGAACACCAGTAAAGTCTGGCAATGCCGGCTGCCCCATGCCTGGGGCAACCCAGAGGTCAGCACTTTAAACGGGAAGCCTTGCAGCCCCAGGCTGAAGCCCAGATGCCTCTTGCCGCACTATACCAACGGGAAGCCTTGCTGCCCCAGATGCCTCTTGCCGCACTACACCAACGGGAAGCCTTGCAGCCGCAGGCTGCAGCCCAGATGCCTCTTGCCGCACTACACCAACGGGAAGCCTTGCAGACCCAGGCTGCAGCCCAGATGCCTCTTGCCGCACTATCGGCACATCAATCTCCTCCTCTAACACAGGCACTTCATCCGCACTAAGAGTATCTTCATCATCCGATGATTCCCTGTGGAGAGAAAACTCACTGCCTGAATCGTCCCCTGCCGCCTCTGACTCAGATGCAGAGTCAGTCTCTGAACCATGGTCAGAGGAAGACTCAAAAGCATACCAACAACCTGCTGAGCAGTAATCCTGCGGCTAGCCATTATCCTTACTAAGAAAGGAGACTGCACAAACAAGTCAACAACAACCAACACTGTGCAAAACAAGTAAGTAAAATAATGTGTGCCTTTATCACAAAGATCTATATACTCAAAAACTATACAATTCACTTACAAGAGACAGCTACACTCACCAGCACCTACTCTGCAGAGACACAGCAAAAACCAATGGTATCCCACTAGAAAGAAAAAAAACAAAATCAATTACTCACAAGACAACAAAATACACATCGAGCACAAATGCAAAAAGTTTTTGACACTCAAAAAACAGAAGCCAAACATACTGCTATTATTACACCATTTGCAAAAACAAATTCATGCAGAGAAATGAAACTCATTTACATTGTACAAAAAAAGTCTCTTACCAAACACATGCAACTACACAAACAGCAGAACCACCAGTAACGAAACCGCAACCTGGAACAGTCTAAAGAGCAAAAGCCTTCAACTAGAACAAAAAAGGAGAAATAAAGCATTACAATTGCAATTCACAAAAAATACAACAATTAACATTATAACACGCTATGTTACTACCCAAATGGTCAATCGGCCAGATGGGCCTTCAAATAGGGCTGAGAAAAATAGGGGGTGAACTTCCCCAAGGGATCTTGTGAGGTTGTCTGCCAGGCCAATCTGCCCCCCAGGTGGGGCAGAAAACAGCAGACAGAAATTTGCCCCCTTGCAAAAGTAATAAATCCCTAGTGACTAGTAGGGTTTTCTGCCTCCCCCCTCCCGCCTAGGGCAGAAAGGCCAAAAAAAGGGGCAGATCTGTCCCCAGGAAGCAACCATGTTGCTTCCATTACTCACAAAACAAAATCTCTGGTTCCTAGTGGGGTTTTCTGCCCCCCCCCCAGGGATTACCCAGGTAATCCCTGGGTCTAGTGGGCTTTTCTGCCCCCCTTGGTCCAAAAACGGCCAAAAAAACGGCCAAAAAAACGGCCGATCTGTCCCCAGGGGGGGGGCAAAAAAGTCTTAATTTAAAATGCCAATTTAAAATGACCCCCATAGGAAGCGACCCTTGCCCAAGGGGTCGCTTCCTTTTGCAAAGAAAAAACATCACTGGTGTCTAGTGGGGCATTCCTGCTCCACGATCGCGACGCTGTGCGCGATCGTGAAGCAGGAATGCCCTGCATTGAGACATCAGGGGAGAGGAAATACTCTTTCCTCTCCCCCGATGCCTCAAGGCATCCTGATTTGGCGCCCCCCGCCCCACCGGAGACAACAAACCTACCTCTTCCTCTGGACGCGCTGGAAAGAAATGATTTCCAGCGCGTCCAGCGCTTCCTGATGACGTCGGTGCGCGCTGTGCGCGCTGACGTCATGGGTAAGCGTGGGGGGGGTCGGGGGTGGCAGCGGAAACTCTTCCGCTGCCATCCCCCTCTGTGGGGGCAAGATCGATGCCCCAGGGGGGGAGCGCCAGCGCTTCCCCCAGGGGCTGTGCTCATGACGGAGCGGTTCCGTCATAAGCACAGCCCAACCGATGCTCATGACGATACCGCTCCGTCATGAGCATCGAAGGGGTTAACAAGATGAAGGAAGTCTTTGTTTTAGTCTCTGGGTTGACACTCATTATAATTTTCATCTGCTTCTGTCTATTAATCATCGCAGCCCATATATTCTATACAAGAATCACTGATTCAATAAATATTGAAAATGCCCCTCCGTGTATTCTTTGTACATTTCTCTGAGCGAAAGAATGCATGAGTGACTGAGCAAAAGTTTGAAGTCGGTCACCATTGTTCCTGAGTGAACGGAGTTGTCCTGTTCAGTGGTTGCCAGAACTGTTCACTCCCTGTTTAGGTTTAGGGGGACTAACAGTGGCACTGCAAGCTAGCTGGTCCAAGGAACAACATATCCTACGGGGTGCATGGAATCAGTCTGGCACCATTCTAAGTTTATGTCATCCGCAAATGCGCAGTTCCTACTGATTGATGGAAACTATACAACACTATGCTCTAGTGAGGAGCCTGAGGCTATTTGGATCTTTTCTTAGCTCAAGAGAAAGTCCAACCATCCTCTTGCTCTCTACTGGGGATCAGGTGAGTGAGTCTGTGTACCAGCAAGGAGCCAGACCCTTACTGGATTTTTTCTTAGCCTAAGAAAAGTACAAAAGTCATCCGACTCCTTGCGAGAGCAAAGACATATTTGTCTGTGCACCAGAAAGGAGCCACATGCATATGGGATTTTTTTGAAGCCTACAAAAAATCCACAGAGCGTCTACCTTCCTTCTGAGGCATAATATTGTATGTCATCAAGAAGTCAGGTGCAGTTTAAGTTTTTTCTTATCATAAGGAAAAAAAAAAAAACATCTGTCCAATGTAAGGCCTTCATTTTGAGGGGTCTGAATGATTTGCCTGTTAAAACTGCCAGAGAAAAGTCTATTTACTGCAACTCTATGGCAACACAGCTGTTACTTTTACCAGGGTATAATGAGGTTTAGAATGAGGAATAATATGTGTTTTGAGTTTTACAGACTCTTTAAATAGCATGCTTTTCGCCTCAAATTTCTCCAAGTAATACTTGGAAGGATTCACTTAGCGAAATACCTGCATTCATGGCTAACTTGGAATGTCAAATTAGGTGCCATCACCATTTGTGCCTAATTAGTTATTTGATATTTACAGTAGGATTCAAAATAAGTACTTACATCCCGCTATGTATATGCTTAATAGCCCCCCAGTGGCACCAGTAGTCTGATTCTGCACCACTCAGTTCCCCATGGTTGTCCCTCCCACAGGATACCTCTAGTTATCTCATGAAATTCTCTCCATCCCAGTTAGACCAGGGCCTTTATCTTACCAATAGACAAATTTAAGTGCCATAAAATGACCGAGAGCGCCAAGACACCATTTCAGAGGTGAGTTTTGTGTTCCACAGGAGGAAACCCCTCTGTGAAACCCATTGTCAAAATATACCATTGCCTATGTGCTCAATGTACCCACACAACACCAATTACCCCACTAGTAGGGTGGTAAATTCTGATATGTGCAGTAACTTCTGTTACCACACATACTGAATTTCTAATCGTGTGATCATTATCACAACCCCCATGGGATTTTCCCCAGATTCATTTTAGCATATCAAACTGGTCAGAATTTGCCACAGGAAAATGCTTGATAAAACTGATGCATACAGAAATTGCTGTAGTGAGAACCGAATTGTACGTCACGTCACATTTTTCGAGGAAAGTCACAGAATAGGAGGTGTTTGCAGCTCCTGTAAATACCTCACCCAGTGGTATCAGTATTTACCTGGTGAAGTACATTCCTTATCCCACATGTCCAACTCATGATCAGACCCTAATTCTTTGATGCTCTAGTTATTCTTTTCTCCAGGTTCCCCTATTTTGCACATCAGTCACCATTAGTTGCAATTTACAAATGCCTCTAGGAACTCACTCCCTGAGCTCAAATCTCATTTCAACGCCCCCCAAGCGGGCATTAGGCCGGTGCAGATTGCGATTTAGAGAGGACTGCCCCTGCCCTGCTCATATTCTCAGGAAATTGCAGCGACTGGTGCCATTGCCAGCGACATTGTTTCCTTTTACACGCCACAGGATACAATTGAGCCATACACCAGCTGCATGCTGCAAGGTATTGTGGTCAGCCCACACTGCCACACATTATTTGCTCCACCTGCCATGCCTTGCCTTGTTCAGCTGCTAGTCATCATTGGTTGTCGGCTGCAGGCTGTTGAGCACACATTTCTTAAGGTTTGCATTTGCCTCTTTGCTCTTTCCAGATTTAAAGTTGAGAATTGAGAGCTGGGAATTGCTGGGCTAGACTGGCCAGGCTTAGCTTGGCTTGATTTGGCTGACTGTCCTGATTGCTGACCTCTTTTCTGGAGCATTGAAGTGGAGTGTGGTACCCTGTGGACTTCTACTTTACTTTTCTCTATCTGGCCCTTTAAATCTCAGGCTGCTAAAGTGGTGGCAGGGCACAAATATTGTAAAAAGGGAGTGTAAAGGTTCAACCAGGAGCCAGGATACCAAGAAGCCAGGTGACCTTGGCAGTGTGTATATTCCATAGATTACGTATATCATTCAGTTCTCATAGTATCAACCCTTACATATAAAGTTGTTAACCTTGACGATTAATGGCAAGTTAGTTTAGAGCATGGGAACTCACAAACTTTTTCACGGGGCCGCAAAGTTTGGTCTTTGGTGTGACTGAGGGCCACACTTATGCCAGTGGGGGGTGTAAAGTCGGTGTACGGGAAGTAAAGCATGTATATTCATTGGCTGAACTTAATTGCGCAATGTGAAACCGTAAAACCTGGGATGAATCACAACTTCTCCACTTGACCAAATTGTGTGACCCAGGGCAATTGTTTTATTTCAATTTCCCTCCTTTTTCTTCATTATCACATATAAGAGGAACTTGAAATACATGACTTCAGGATGCGTGCTGTTCAAAACCATCTCCTGTGCTTGGATGTAATCACTAATGGCATTGTTGTCAGGGTAGGGGGGGCATGAACGTTTCTAAATTCATGTTTGAAAACCATCACAAAATAATACTTCTGAATGCACTGCTTTAATTTGATTTACAAAGGTGAAATGGTTCTACAGGTCAATGAAATTCACTTTTTGAATTTTGAAAAGACTAGTATTTTTACACATTTGCTGTCTTTAAAAATGAAGGTGTTCCTAAAGTTAAGGGCCTAGCTACTTCCTTTCCCTAACTGCAATTAACCTTTAAATAAGTGCTTGCTGTATATTTAAAATGTTTTCATGTTAGTGCTGAGTTGAGTAAACAGCAGCCCAGCGATGCTGCTGCCCAGGGGGCCGCATGTAAAGGTCATGAGGGTCACATGCGGCCCCCAGGCCGTACTTGAGTACCACTGGTTTAGAGCAACTAGAGGATGAAAACTCGCTCAACAAAAACTGCAGTTCAAGGTACACACAATTTGAGTTCAAATGCCCTTAAAAGAACAAGGAGATTAAAAGACGATTTGGCAAAAAGGCTTAACACAAGCACAACTGAGGAACTAAGAACAAAGACTCCTGAACAAGACTGTATTGTCAGAGAAGCTGCTGAGGTTGTTCAATACTAGATTCAATGTCAAAAGAGATGCCGAATAAAATACTTTTTTGATCAGAGTTATTACAAACAAAGTAGCAGATGATCAAAGATTGTTTCGGGAGGAATGAGATCTCGGCTGTCCTAATCCCTGATGACAATGATAATTCATAAAGAGAAAAAGTTCTGGGCTTATTTCTGGCACACACTGCATTCCCTCAAGTCACACAAGTTGCACAAGAAACCAACGACCGTTCTGAAAATTTTCTGACTTCAGCCATGTCTGTGCAATCTCCACCGACACCCCTACTTCTAGTGGAAGAAGAGGAAAATGCACACCTAGTATACCAAGAAACCACAATCACAGCAAATAATGCAGGTATGGAGCTCAATTCAGAAACAGATTCAGTATACAGGCACAAGGAGATTAATACGGTAGGCAATGGGGAATCAACACTGATGCCGAATTTGAGCGAGTAGAAACTTCACATCATTATTTTAACACCTCATTACCATCCGATAATTGCTGGAATTGGATCATTTAGTCAATTGACCTAATTCCTTTCTGTATGAGTCAAGCATACAGCATAATAACTCACAAAACAATCCTGGCTTAAGACTGGGTTCTGGAGTAGGCCAAAGTACTCAATTTCCGAATAAAGACAAAAATGAAACCAAACTTTCTGGTGACGGAGATACACCTCTGACGCTTCCTGTACTGACTACGATGGGAGCAATTAGTAACAAACGGTTACAAATGTCAGATATATTAACAAATCAATCACCACTACCTACAGAGCAGGTCGGTTATCTCAAACAAATTGTGGCGGAACTGGCATTGATGAAAGAAAACTCAAAAGTTTTGCTGTCGATTAAGCAGAACATGAGTGAATCAATAACTACCTTAAAAAATCTCAAGGGGCTGGATGATATTGTTGACTTACTACAACTCCTTCCAAAAAGAATAAGAAACCTCATAAATGATCAGGCAAAGAAACAATTATCGTCTTCAACAATGGCGAAGATCAACTAAATTAAAGAGACAAACAATGAGACAAACAACTCAAGTCACAATATCCCCAAAAAGGTAAGTTCTAGCCCAACGAGCTTGACAGGACCTGACACAACTATGCAATTCCTTCAAACAGACAATTCTAATGCAGAAGAAGCTTGTGAGGAATTATTAGAAAATCCCCTTATCTAAAAAATTGAAAAAAATTAAGAGGAACACAGGCACAAAGCAAATACATTCAGGTGCATTCCTTCCAGAAGTAGGAGAAGAATTTCCCATATTTAACAAACCAACAACAAAAACAATCACCTGTAGTACCAATGACCAACCTTGTTTTAAAATTCTTGAAGATTCAGTAAAGACTGGAACAATACAATCAATGCCAAACAGATCAATACTCCAATGAAGAACAAGATAAAGACATTACAGTTGTAGGGAAGCAGTTAACTCCTGTGCAAAATATGGCAAAAACGACATCCAGTGTGGACGGTAAGTCTTCAACTAGAACTTCTGACTCGAACAATATCACTGTACCATCCACCTTCAGTGCAGTAACAATAATACCACAAACGACGTATAGCGAAGTGTTGCAGTCTAGGATCCATAACTCATGGCCTACCATTATTAATGAACATATCCATGCCAAGGGTAACTTATCTACATCATTGAGTAATGCTTCTGAAGTACTCACACAGATTATAGAAAGCATCATCGGACTAGCAAAAACATTAGAAGATAAGCCCTCTAATTTCACCCACTGGAAGCAATTATTACATATAGGCACAGTTCTCTAGTCAGGAAGTCAAATCAGATGTTACTAACTTGACTGGGAGCAATTCCTTTTTGTATGGTAACCCTCACACACTCTAGTAGTGTCATGCTTCATCATCAGGTTCACCCTGGCTCCTAAAGGCCAGGGTGGGCTCAACCGTATTCCAGGGAACACTTTAGAGAAAAGGCCAGGGGCGTTAAAGATTAAAAATAATCCAGATACACCAGGTATCCCTTTAATATGGAGTAATGGTGGATATTAAAATAAATCATAGGGTGTCCCAAGGATACAATGGTCCTATGACCCTACAATCATTGCGAACATGTTTCAGCCAGTGAACGGCCGTATGGGTCCATGGCTTTCAATTGCTCCCAGTCATGTTAGTAACATCTGATTTGACTTCCTGATTAGAGAACTGTGCCTATATGTAATAATTGCTTACAGTGGGTGGGATACTTTTTTGATTTGTTGATACTTAATTGGGAGGACGTATCCCCTCCGTTCCTCTTCCATTAGTGTGGAAGATCCTCTCCACCCTTAAGGCCTCTGGCCATTATTTTGTACAGGATTAGTGCAGCGTACAGCTGTAGGGTATTTATGATTTGGTAATTCCAATACACACCAAAAAAGAGAGAAAAAAAGATATAAAAGTGAGAGTCCTTTGACGTCATCTGCATTTTAATACACACATCTCTTTTTATATATATACACTCCATCTAATTGTGATGATGACAGAAATGCTTGGGATTGGGTACACTGATGAAATGGCATCGGCCATTTTAGCGGCTCCATCTCTGCTACCAGACACTAACATCACCCAATGTCTCAACCAGTCTCAGAATTGGGATGAATTAAAGGAGCTAAAAAGAAACCAAATTAAAATCCTCCTACATGGAGCAATAATGACTGAATATTTGCGGGGCAATGCTGCACCAACAGGATTGTTGGTCAACAACGAACCTCGCATATTCTTGGAAGATACCCTTTTTAAAAAAGAATGGTCTCTAATCGCGTGGAGATGTATGCGAGATTGGTTGATTTTAACTATCAACACGGCGAAACGTCTTTCTGAAGCACTAATCATCAAAATCAAGACTAGTGAGGATTTTCTGAATACGCAGATAAAGATTTCAGTATTCAAGAAAAAATTAGATGAAGTTAACAAAGATATTAATGAACACAAAGAGTTTTTAATGCATAGCAAAATTACTAAATTGCAGAAAGATCTTGAAAAACTCTCTCACGAGAAAGTGTATCCGTACATTAAGGGTGATTACAAGAGCCAACAAGATACAGAGACTGAATCATCCAACAGAAGCCACTCTGGGTCTTCCCGTCAGACACAGATGAATGGGGAAGTGACAATTCGGCCAACAGATGGAAGGGTAAACAAAGACGTCAACGGGGAAGAGGATACAATCCTACCTACCATCCCCCACCACAGATGTTTGGCTGGCCAGGACCGTATGGCCCACAACAATATCAAGGACCACCTCCATTCCAGGATATACCTTTCTTTCACCCGAATCAAAATCAACAATATTTTTTAGGCCGGGGAGGAAGACGAGGAGGACGCGGCAGGCGGAACAACAAACAAGTACAGTGGAGCGATCCACAAACAGAGAGGGCGAACACGAGAAGCCAGACCAAGGACCAACAGCCAGGACCGAGTTCGCTGTAGACCTGATTGTGAACCTCACAAATGAGTCCTTCAATACTGAGGAACTGGCAGTCCTTAATAAAGGCCTTGCTTTTGTCCCGACTACCCATATTAACAAATTCAAAAGAAGATGTGAACTCGGTGAGTTCTTTAGAAAAATCAGGATCAAGGCCTTTTTCAATGGCAAGCCCGACATGGAAAGTAAACAGGGCTACACCACCCTACGGAAGAAATACACTTTCTATCCTGCCAGAGCGTCTATGCCACCAGAATTCCTGGCCTTTGAAGAGGCAGTATCTAAGGAAATTGAACAACTGGAACCTAACAGGGACACCTTCAACAACTTAAGTCAAAAAGAGCGAGGAGCCCTAAAAACATTAAGCGAGAGGCCGAATATAGTGATAAAACCAGCAGATAAGGGGGCCGCTATGGTTATTCAAAACCTTGAGAGCTACAGAGAGGCATGCCTTACCCTCCTATTGGATGAAAGACACTATAAGAAATTACAACGAGATCCCACCACACGTCTACAGAAAAAGATACTTGAGCTCATGAGTGGAGCTTTCTAGAGAGGATGGATCACAAAAAAAGAAATGGATTCTCTAAATACAGCGGATCCTAGAACACCCTTATTCTATACACTGCCCAAAATTCACAAGGGACATAATCCCCCACCTGTAAGACCGATAGTGTCGGGCATAGGTTCAGTGTTAGAACCTTTATCTCAATACACTGATTGGTTCTTACGACCTCTGGTCACGAAAATCAAGTCCTATGTGAAGGACACAAAACATCTTCTTAACATCCTCTCCGAATTGGAATATGATCCCACACAAGAGACATTGATATGCCTGGATGTTGAAGCATTATACACTAGCATCCCGCAGGAGGAAAGCCTCTGTGTCATTGAATTTATTTTATTTATTTATTTAAGCAACTTGTAAAGCGCCAAATACCCTTAGGTGTCTCGGCGCTAAGGACTGAAGAGGAGGGAATGCCAGGGGTGGGTGACTCATTGGTTGAAGAGCCAGGTTTTTACTTGTTTCCGGAAGGCAAGCAGGGTGGGACTAGTCTTGATGTGAAGGGGGAGCGTGTTCCATAGTCTGGTAGTGGCGACAGTGAATCTTCTGTCACCCCATGAGGCTTTCTTGGTTCGAGGGACAATCAGCAGGTTCGCTGCTGATGAGCGTAAGGGTCTGCTGGGCATGTAGGAGCGGAGGGTTTTCTTCAGAAACTCAGATCCTGTATTATGGATTGCTTTGTATGCGATGCATATCGCCTTAAACTTGGTTCTACTTCTAATGGGTAGCCAGTGGAGCTGTCGCACCACCTTGGATATTGGTTTGAACTTGGGGGTGCCTGACAGAATCCTGGTGGCTGCGTTATGCACCAGTTGCAACTTATTTAGGACCCTTTCCTGGGCATTGATAAGGAGACCATTACAATAGTCAACCTTCGACATGACCAGTGTGCTGATAAGAGTTCTACCGGCACTGATTGGGAGAAAAGGTAGGAGTTTTTTTATCATCCTGAGTACATAGAAGGATGAGGAGACAACTGCATTGGCGTGGTGTGTAAATGACAGCTTGTTGTTAAACATAACACCCAAATTTCTGACCTTTGAGACGGGGGACGGAGGTGATCCTAACTTGGCTGGCCACCAAGTAGGGGACCAGCTAGGGGAGAGATTACCAAAGATCATCACCTCCGTCTTGTCTGAGTTTAATTTGAGGCAGTTGTTTGCCATCCATGCACTGATGGCCAACATTCCCTCTTGAAAATTTGCAGCAACTGCCCCTCCGTCATTGTGTACCGCTAGCACCAGTTGCGTATCGTCGGCGTACGACGTTAGGCCCATACCGTGGGATTTGATGACCCTCGCCAGGTCCGACACGTATATATTAAATAGGGTCAGACTAAGCGATGATCCTTGCGGCACACCACATGGGAGCGCAAATGGTGGAGAGTTGAAGTCGCAGAGAGTCACTAGTTGAGTCCGATTAGATAGAAACGAGGACAGGAGGGCCTTGGCCCTATGTCTGATGCTGATGGCTGAGACACGGTCGATCAGGGTGGCATGGTCGACCGTGTCGAAGGCTGCTGATAAATCCAACAGCACAAGGACCGCAGCACCCCCGAGATCTAGTACCATCCTGATTTCATCGGATGCCTTGATGAGGGCTGTTTCAGTGCCATGGCCCTTTCTGAAGCCGAATTGTGTGTCATCTAGTAAGTTGTTGTCTTCAATGAATTGGGCCAGCTGAGTATTCATGACCTTTTCAAAACATTTTGCGGGAAATGGGAGACATGCAATTGGCCTGTAGTTTTTGGTCTCTGTGGGGTCAAGGTTATTCTTCTTTAGTAAAGGCTTGATAATGGCCTTTTTCCAGACAGAGGGGTAAGTGCCTGTACTAAACATCAAGTTGCAGATGTTTGCTAGGATGGGGCCTATGAGGTCAGGGATTGATTTCAGAATGGATGGCAGGCAAGGGTCATTGGGGGATCCGGATTTAACTGTGGAAATTCGGTCTGTGATCTGTTCCAGAGAGACCTGGCGGAATTCCGAGAGATTAGGAGTACTATTATCGCCACTGGAGCTGAGATCAGGGAGGTAGTGAGAGTTTTTATCATCGCTGGGAACGTTAGTTAGGTTGCCAGTCTTCGTATAGGCTGAAAAGTTGGCGTAAATATGGCTAACCTTTTCTTGGAAAAAACTGGCCAGAGAATTGCAGAGAGTTTGGGTGGCGTCTATGGAGGGATTAGTCCCTGGCCCTGATAGCTTGGTTACTACTTGGAACAGCTGTTTAACAGGGTCTTGTGCAGTTTCAATTTGTTTAAGGTAGTAATAACTTTTCTCAGAGATTATGAGGAGTTTGTATTTGGTCATTGCCTCCCTGTAGCGGATTCTTTCTGTGTTGTCATAATCTCGACGCCAGCGTCTTTCTTGATTCCTGCACCTTTGTTTCTAGAGTCTTAGTGTCTCTGAGAACCAAGGGGCGGATGGGGTTTTTCTATTTTTGGAAGCATTCTTAAGTGGTACCAACGCACTAAAAGCGTTGTGGAGCCATTGTGTGTAGTTAGTGGCAGCCAGTTCAGGATCTTGCATGGTATCTTGCTGGGTGGATAGCAAGTGTGATTTAAGGACATGAGGGGCAATGCTGCTCCACGCCTTGAACTGCTTGGGGGGAAGGGAGCTGGTATGACGGGGAGTGTTCCTCCCTGTCTGAATATCGAACAGAACAGCGCAGTGGTCCGTCCAAGTTAGAGGAAGGACGTTACCTAGGGAGATTAGCTGGTTATTGGAGAATAGACCGTCCAACGTGTGGCCGGCAGAATGTGTGGGGCTAGTCACTATTTGGGAGAGGCCTACCGCCTTAAGTTCTGCTGTGAGGGATAAGGTGTCCTGATCATCCTGAGCCTCTAAGTGGAAATTGAAATCTCCCAGGATGGTAAAATTAGATTCTCCTGCTAAGGGTTCCAATAGATTACCCATGGCCAAGAGGAATTCGGCCCGTGAACCCGGAGGGCGATAAAGAAGGGTGCCCCTGAAGGATTGGGAGTGAGTGAGCATTATCGTGAAGGTAAATGCTTCACAAAGAATAGAGGGAATTATTTCTGTCCTGAATGAAAACTTGTCTTGATAGATGAGCGCCAGGCCTCCTCCTTTCTTAATAATTCTGCCGTATCTGCGAACGCAGAAACTGTCAGGGGTTACAGTACAAAAGTCTGGGCCGGAGGAGGGGTCACCCCAAGTTTCTGTGATGAATAAAAGGTCTAAATTTTAATCCTCTAAGAGGTTCAATATTTCGTATTTGTGTTTGGGGAGGGAACGTGCATTTATGAGTGCTGAGTGGATTTTTCCATGGTTTATAGAGGCAGAGTGAGTGCAAGTGGGTGGAGGTCTGTCGAGAGCTTCCAGTGTGAACGAGCAGTTTGAGCAGCGGGTGGTGGACTGGGCGACTAAAGTCTCCAAGTTAAAATGAGGGCAGATCTGTTTATCGTTAGTGGCCAGAAGTATGTCTTTTAGTTGCTTGCTGGTGTAGGCTAACGCCCTGCTGTGTGAAGCTGGATTGTTAGGGCCAGGGGGCATGGCCCTGGGCCCGGTCCAGGCGCGGACGGGCACAGATGGGCTTGCCTTTGGCGCGCCTTCGGCGCGCCCACTGCGCGCGTCCGCTGCGCGTTGGGACAGGCATCTGAGTTTTATGGGCGAGTAGATCAGCTGCTAGTCTGCTGACCTGCGTGAGGATTACGGAAGTTGTAAATCACTTCCGGTGTGTGCGTTTGAATTCCCTCCACACAAACTGAATGATCATTGGTGGACCGGGGAAATACGCCGAGTGAACAATGTGACAAGTGAGTACTGAGCAGATTAAAAACAAATAAGTGAACTTCAAAGCATTTAAGGAGTTAAAACAATTGATTTAAAAAGATAAGCTAAGCGCAGATTCCCGGGAGCCCTTTACCAGGCGCTCCT
Source organism: Calotriton arnoldi (assembly GCA_963921515.1). Taxonomy (NCBI): domain Eukaryota; kingdom Metazoa; phylum Chordata; class Amphibia; order Caudata; family Salamandridae; genus Calotriton; species Calotriton arnoldi. Next base: position 46,029 of record CAWUFW010006286.1, read on the forward strand.
GGTTACAGTACCAAGCGTAGTGGCTGTCTTTCCTCAAGCGCGTCCGCTGCGTGTTGCGACAGGCATCTGAGTTTTATGGGCGAGTAGATCAGCTGCTAGTCTGCTGACCTGCGTGAGGATTACGGAAGTTGTGAATCACTTCCGGTGTGTGCGTTTGAATTCCCTCCAGACAAACTGAATGATCAGTGGTGGACCGGGGAAATAGGCTGAGTGAACAATGTGACAAGTGAGTACTGAGCAGATTAAAAACAAATAAGTGAACTTCAAAGCATTTAAGGAGTTAAAACAATTGATTTAAAAAGATAAGCTAAGCGCAGATTCCCGGGAGCCCTTTACCAGGCGCTCCTGGTTACAGTTCCAAGCGTAGTGGCTGTCTTTCCTCAAGCGCGTCCGCTGCGCGTTGCGAAAGGCATGTGAGTTTTATGGGCGAGTAGATCAGCTGCTAGTCTGCTGACCTGCGTGAGGATTACGGAAGTTGTAAATCACTTCCGGTGTGTGCGTTTGAATTCCCTCCACACAAACTGAATGATCAGTGGCGGACCGGGGAAATACGCCGAGTGAACAATGTGACAAGTGAGTACTGAGCAGATTAAAAACAAGTAAGTGAACTTCAAAGCATTTAAGGAGTTAAAACAATTGATTTAAAAAGATAAGCTAAGCGCAGATTCCCAGGAGCCCTTTACCAGGCGCTCCTGGTTACAGTACCAAGCGAAGTGGCTGTCTTTCCTCAAGCGCGCCCACTTAGATATCCGCTTAGATATACTACTAGCACAAGAATGGACCTGGCAAGCACCAATAGACTGGATCATGATCCTCATGAAGATTGCTCTAACTGAGAACATTTTCAGGTATGAAGACCTGCTCTACCTACAGAAGCACGGTACTTCAATGGGCAGTAACTTTGCCCCCAGTATTGTGTGCCTCTATATGAGCCACCGAGAAGAGGAACATATTTGGGCTAATACCCCACACTCTGACATGATCCGGACCCGGTTGCGGTACATCGATGACATCCTGATAGTGTGGCACGGTAACCAAGAAAGTATTGAGATCTTTGAGACCTGGATCAACCAGCTAAATCCCTTTCTTCATTTCACCATGTCAACGGACAATTACAAAATATCTTTCCTGGATGTTAACATCATTGCCAGAGACGGACGGCTGGAAAGTTCTCTGTACACAAAACCGACAGACAGAAACAGTCTTTTAAGCTTCAATTGTGCACAACCCAGATCATTAAGGGAGAACCTCTCGGTAGGACAATTTCTAAGGGTTCACAGAAATTGCTCGGATCTGGATACCTACAAAGCACAAGCGGCCAGTCTCTCAAAAAAACTGGAAGAAAGACATTACCCCAAGAGGATAATAAACCAGGCACAGAAAAGATCTTGAATCACTCCACGCTCTGCCCTACTGGAGAACCTCCAGAAGAAAGAGACGGAATCCCTAATATGTGTGACCATATATAACTCTTCTTCTAATGCTACCAAGATCATTATTAATAACAAATGGGACATACTTACCTCCAATCAATTGAATTTTGGGAAACCGATGTTTATCTTTAGAAGGAATAGGATTCCCTAATCCATACGGATACATACCAACCCAGTCAGAACAGGCAATTGACACTATGGAACGCTCCCCAGATTATCCCTTATCATTATCCCTGTGGCTCCTGTACTGTATGTCAATTTATCAAACATACATCTCACATCGATCTGGGACTCCCACAGATGTGGGAACAGCGCAGCCACACCAACTGCAATTCCGACAACAGTATATACATGATCACGTGCCCATGTGGAGACCGTTACATTGGCATGACAACAAGAAAGGTCAAAGTCCGCATCAGTGAGCATAGAAGCACAATACGTAGAAGTGTTGCTGCTACTTTTTCATTTGGATGTGGGGCATTCGAGCCACCTTGACGAGGGCACATTAACTTCTGCTAGGCCCTATTTTTAATTTAAGCTTCAGTGGTTTAGTATTGTGGTCCCATCTTTAGCTCGGGTAGGCGCCATTGTTATTTAAACAACGCACTTGTTTTGGTTTTTGCTCCAATGAGGGGTCAAATAGTATTTGCCAATAGTTGTGCATTTATCTGTCGTGGTGTACCCTTGCCTATGTATTTAATATTCATTTTTTTTCTTTTTTTTTTTTCTTCTTTTTCTAACTTTTATCCATATTTTTATCACAATGTGTTTTTATATATTAATGTGTACTTATTTCGCTAAATGTTTTATTGGTTTTGAAATTGTAAGATAATTTTAATATCACGAACCTTTTTTAGTCATTTATTCTAAATGTGGATGTATTGTGTCTTTAATGATTATGACAATTGAAATAAAGACAAAATTGATTGATTGGTTGCTGCTACTAGACTCACAGCACACTATTTGGAGCACCAACATACGGACAAGGATCTGGTGTGGACTATCATCGAGAAAGTGAAGGGTGGCCCTGACCAATCCAAAAAACTCTTACTAAAAGAACAGAGATGGGTGTATACCCTAAAAACCCATGAACAGGGTCTGAACGACTCTATCCCTTGGGGACATTTGGGACGTCTATGACCCCCCCCCCTTTTTTTGAGATCTGACTTTATCTTAACAGAATGAGTCCAGAATATTGGGTTAGATGTCTATCAGAGAGCAAAACACACTTGTGTACATTTTTGAATATCTACACCTGTTTGTATGCCTCTATCAACATTGTTAACCTTTCCCTTGAACTATGTTGCTAGTTCAGTGACTGTCTCATTGCATCCGTCTGACCTATAATAAGTTAAGTACTCTGACGTATATGCCTCCTGTTAATCACACCACAAATCCAATGATTCCGGTGGACCCCCAACAGTTTTGGGATCCTCAGGATCAGGACATCAAAAAGCCGCTCAGCGTTATGTATTGGTATCAACAATGTTTAATTGTCAGACTTCGGTCCCTGGTAATGTGATCGTTAGGTCGTTCCTGGTGTCCTCACTAGGAAAACCACAACTCCCATGATCCTTGGGGGCTTGGTGTAGTTTTCCAAAGCTTCGGATGTGACGCATTTCTTATGCGCCACTATGTGTGGGACCCCATTAACCTACAAACGCGGGCCCTGCCACTCAGCGTCTTCCTTTAAATGGACTCGGTCCCACACCTCCGGCACACACGCCGGGAGTTGCAGAACTGAGTAGGTGCTGTTGCGGGGCCAGGATCCTTGATGACGTGAGTTTTTAAAGGCAGAATTGGGGATGCAGTGTTTTACCCTTCCCGTGCATGCGTAACTTGGGTATTACTTGCTGCAATATTATAACGATCCCAACGTTTACTTTGTTTACAGTATTTGACTTTAGGACTGCCCCGTCTCTCTGCACTCGTTGAGAGTTGTTGGGTCCGCCCAAGCCGGATAAGAGCTATTTTGTAAATCTCACCCCACCGAGCACCATGGGCCTCAGGCTATAATCTACGGAGGGTGTGTCTCACGTCTGACTGCTTAAGCACCTAGTCAAGCGCGGAGATATGTTTTTATGTATATGTGTACATGTTCAGATGATGTTAATTTTAACTCCTCCATAAAACAATGGCCACTTTGTTCACTATGGGTGTGAATGTCGATACGTGCGTGTCACGATATCAGGTTATATTTGTGATTCTGGCGGAGTGGTTTCCCCCTTAATCTCTCTATATATAACGGTAGGGGGGTGTGTAATTTTGCATACCCATACAAATTGCATTGGCGCTTAGCTGACCATTTATAGTTTGATTGAGTGGGCGAGCACACTGAGCCAGGCACAGAGGCTCTCTCATCATTTTTTTTTTTGAGTTTTATATAGCGCTAACTAGACCCGAGAAATCGGGTATCAGAGCGCTTTACATGAGCACCAGTTGCGTTACATGAGGACACATTCATTTTTGTTAGTCACGGGGAGATTAAGTGATTTGCCCAGAATCACAGGATGTTGAGCGACGTTGCCGAGACTCGAACTCGGTTCCCCAGCTTCGAGTTCGAGCGCTCTAACCGTAAGGCTACATCCTCTCCCCTAATCTTGGAGTCACTACACAGGTTGGATGAACTAATGATTGAACGCCCACTCTGAGGATAAGTATATCCACAAGGCGTAATTGGTGTAACAGCTGTCTGTTCCACGATTATTGTTTATACTATATCCAGGGAGGGATTTGTCTCTGTGGTTTGCCCTGATGAAAGCCGTGGACCCAAAGGGCCGTTCACTGGCTGAAACATGTTGGCAATGATTGTAGGGTCATAGGACCATTGTATCCTTGGGACATCCTATTATTTATTTTAATATCCGCCATTACTCCATATTAAAGGGATACCTGGAGTATCTGGAGGATTTTTAATCTTTAACCCCCCTGGCCTTTTCTCTAAAGTGCTCCCTGGAATACGGTTGAGCCCACTCTGGCCTTTAGGAGCCAGGGTGAACCTGATGATGAAGCATGACACTACTAGAGTGTGTGAGGGTTACCATACAAAAATGAATTGCTCCTAGTCATGTTAGTAACATATGATTTGACTTCCTGACTAGAGAACTGTGCCTATATGTAATAATTGCTTCTAGTGGGTGGGATACTTTTTTGATTTGTTGATACTTAATTGGGAGGACGTATCCCCTCTGTTCCTCTTCCATTAGTGTGGAAGATCCTCTCCACCCTTCAGGCCTCTGGCCATTATTTTGTACAAGCCCTCTAATTCACCTGTTTTGACTATTCCAAGTATTGAGCGTGCAAATGTGGAAACAAAAAACTCCTGAGAAACAGAATCGAATGGGGCTACTTGTAAGAAACAAACAGAGAGCAGGCACAAACAGCGGTAAAGGAAGGCTCAAGTCAGAACATCAAAACAACATTTCACAATGAACCGTCTACTAGTCAAGAGAAACATACAATTTACTTTACACCTTTATATAAATCTGAAGGTTCTCATGCTATATTAAATCGTCAAAATATATTGATGCTACTAAGTTACTTTGAGGGCCTGAAAGACATTGACTCACAATCACTACCAACTGTTGGATTTTTCCTCTGCCATAAAACAAATGCGGATTCTGAGGCCACCAGAACAATGTGGGCTTCACAATACATGGCACAAAGAATATTGGCCTTAAAAGAGATCCTAGCGGACCGGGGAATTGCGATCACGCAACCAGAAAAACCAAAATATCCACTTATGCTTAGAACCTCCTATAGGCATCCAGAGTCCCATAAATTAACATCAACAATGAGACCGCTTTATAAAGGCCCTGAGGTAACAACAAAATTAGGAAAATTACAAATTACGACAAGAGAAACAGATCTTTTTTTTAAAAAATGTATTGAAGTTTTGGCAAACACATAGATCCATACATGGCAAATCATACAGTATACAGGGATGTAAGACGTTGCATACTCAGATTTCAATGTCAAACCTTACTAAATACCCCATCTATAACCCATCTACAATGCAGTCGCCCAAATAGGTTAGCCAAAACCAAAACAGTATCAGTACATACAAAACGGAAAATGCAGAAATAGAATAAACGTTGCAGAGCAGTGCAGCATTACAATATTCGGTCATTGATTACTGTCCATCAACGTAGCATCTTGATCAATTATCGCCTATTAGCCATAAGTACAATCATGGAAGGAGGAGACTAATCCACATTGGGCTGCTGTAGCATAAAACAGGTGAACGGGGCCCAAAAGTCTTCAGGCCGAGACGCCTCCGGGAGTGTTTCTGCATATATGGCCAGTTGTTCTTTGCAGTATGCGATTTCTTTCAACCATTGCAACACTTTTGGCACGAGTTTCCCTCCCCAAAGCTTAGCTACTAATCGTTTTGCTAGTAAGGCAGTGACAGTGACTATACGCCTATTATAGGGCTTTAGTTTCTTTACCAACCCCAATAAGCAGATCTCAGGCACACAGTTCACAACTTCACCTATCATTGCCGTCAAAGTGCGAGTTACAATGGCCCAGAAGCTATGAACCGGACCACACGTCCAGGCCAAATGTACAAAGTCAGCCCCATCCATCCCACATCTCGCACAGCAAGCATCCTCATGCAGACTGTATCGTTGCAGTCTCAATGGTGTGTAATATGTTTGATGCAGAAACTTAAAATGAATCATGCGGAGGTTGCAATTTGCCGTTAGGCGGCCTGTTAGCGCACAGCATTCCACCCAATCCTCCAAAGGCAGCAGGCTACTCAACTGTTCATTCCATTTATCCAAAGAGTGGGAGCTCTGCACCTTTCCCTTTGCGAATCCGAATACAGCCTAGTGATGAGGCCCCTGGACTCCTCTGTAGATATCGCAACTTGCACGGCTTTTAACATTCTCAGCTCTTCTGGGAAACCCGGGTCCAGCGTCCTGACAGCCATGCGCAATCGGGTATAAACAAACCGTTGCATAACAGATGGTGGAAGCCCAGCAGTGAAATTGTCAAGTGAAATAAACTGGCCATCAGTATACATGTCCCCCATTTTGGTAAGACCTGTCACAGATAATATACTTAGAGCACCCGCCTCCTGAGTAACCGATATATCTGGATGTGCCTTGAGTGGCATAGAGGGTGTGTATATGTTATGGGAACCCGCCCGTTTATTTTAAGCCCCCCATGCCCTGACAGTACATGCAACTGTGTCAAAGTTTTTCTCATCTTTTAAGGTCTTGTGCTGCAAGACCATAGCCGTCAGTGGGGTCGGGTACGCAGCATCCGCTTCCACTGCCAGGTGTGGGAGATAACGTTGGGGAAAGAACCAGTAATGAATAAATTGGGCTTGTGCGCAGAGGTAATATAAGCGCATGTCGGGAGCTTCAAAACCCCCCCTGTTAAATGGTAATACAAGCGTCTCCCAGCTACATCGTGGTGTTTTACCAGCCCACACCAACCGCACCAAACAAGACTGTATGGCCTGGAAAGAAGCTCTGCCTAGCTTTACGGGAATGTTCACAAACATGTATAGTAACTTTGGGAGAATGGTCATTTTGGCTAGGGCTATCCTGTCAGCCAGGGACAGGGGGAGTCTAGTCCATCGGTCATTCTGTTCGCTTAGTTTGGTGATCACCCTACCGTAGTTCATGGTAATCACGGTGTCAGGGTTCCGGTGTACCCATACTCCCAAGTAACGCACTGGGTCCTGGGACCAGCTGAGCGGGTACTCCAGCTCGACTTGTGCTGTGCAGTCAGTGAGCCGGAACACAGTGGACTTGTTCCAATTGATTCCAAGCCCGGCATATCTCTCGAAACGCACGTATTCTCTCAAAAGGGGTGCCCGATGTTGTGCGGGGTCCTTTACGTACAGCATCATGTCATCCGCGTATAAGGAGATTGCCAGGGGGCTCTGCCTGAAGCCCAAGGCCGCCGCAGCATATTTCTGCCTTATCTTACACGCTAGGGGCTCCAACGCTAGTGAAAACAGCAGTGGGGATAACGGGCATCCCTGCCTAGTGCCCCTATAAATAGCAATTGGATCAGAAACCAACCCATTTACTCGTATCCGGGCTGTCGGCCCATTGTATAAGAGCCGCACCCATTGTAGAAAGAATGGTGGGATCCCCATACGCTGAAGCACCACAAACATATAATCCCACCGCAGGGAATCAAAGGCCTTGGCCGCATCCAGTAGTACATCCGCGGCCGGGAACTCGGCACTCAAATGGTCCAAGACAGCAAAGATCGTCCGGAGGTTGTGCGTTGAGGAGCGTTTGGGTACAAACCCAGACTGATCGGGTACTACCAGCTTGGGAACCAGAGGTAATAACCTATTGGCGATTATTTTAGCTAAAATTTTGGTGTCCAGGTTAATCATAGACAAGGGCCTGTATGATTCACACCTGTTGGCTACTTTATCAGGCTTTAATAGTGTGACAATTAAAGCTTCCTGAAGAGAAGGGGGGAGGATGCCCGTCTCGTATGCCTCAGCATATACCTCCAATAACCGGGGGGCCAATATGTCAACATACATCTTATAAAACTCACCTGGCAAGCCGTCCAACCCCGCTGCCTTGCCATTGGAGAGTGACAATATAGCCTCCGTAACGTCTTCGACTGTTACCGGCTGCGTGAGGTATTCCCGCTGTCCGTTCGACAGCCATCCGAGTGCAATGTCATCAAGGTATTGTATAAGGTCTGATTCTGCCAGCGGTGGTACGGGGCCATATAGCTCAGTAAAAAACTGCTGGAACACCCAACTAATTCCAGATGTGCTATACTGGGGGACGGAATCTTATCTAACATTTCTACAATATGCTCTTGGTTGATTGGGGATCGCAGCTTTCCAGCCAGCGCCCGGCCAGGTCGGCCCCCCTCACCATATTGTCTGGCAACCCATCTCCTGGATCTATGTTGTGCCTCTTGCTCAGCCGTTTCATCATACTCAGAGACCAATTCCCTAATCTGGGCCAACCTCTCAGGATTCAGTGAACCTGCATGCTCACATTCCAGCTTACATATCTCCTTTTCCAGCATGCTCAACCTAGACCTTAGCGACTTTAAGACGCCAGCTTGGGCCCGATACATTCCCCCAGGATTGTAACTTTGAAGGCATCCCACAGTATGCCTGATCCCTCAACTGTGCCCTCATTATGAGAAATAATTAGTGATAGCCTCCCGAATCTTGGACCGAAACACCTGATCTAACAACTCAGTTGGTTGTAGGCGCCATTGTAAAGCTGGCTTCGAAAAGGATGGCACCTGTAGTTCTAGTATCACAGGGGAATGATCAGATAATGTCCTAGCCAAATGGCGGACCAATGTAACCCAAGTGCTGACTTCCCTGGACACCAGCCAATAATCCAATCTGGACCATGTTTTGTGTATCGTAGACACAAATGTACCCTCCCTAGCTGACGGATTGCGGGCGCGCCAAATGTCCACAAACCCTTCCGTCTCCATTATTTCACTAATTATTTGTGCTGCATGTTTTCTGTGTCCAATGGTGTCCGCAGACCTATCTATGCATGGATCTAAATGTACATTTACGTCCCCACCCCAGATCAATGCCACGGGGGGCATTGCAGCAATACGTCGCCAAACATCATTATAAAACGCTGGATCATACACATTCGGGCCATACACATTAACAAATAGTAAGCGCAGTCCTCTCAAGCAACCCTGCAGAAGAATCACTCGCCCCTGATCATCTATTTCGGAACTGGTTAACACAAATGGAGTGCCCCGCTTAATCAATATCAGTACCCCTCTCGAGTATGTGGAGTAGGACGATGCGATCCTAATCGCAGCCCAGCGTGCGCCTACCTTCCGTTCCGTATATTTAGTGAGATGTGTCTCCTGTAAAAGGGCTATCTGAATATCATTTTGGTCTAAATACGCTAGTACCTTGCGGATCTTTTTGGGGTTGTTCAGACCCCGCACATTCCATGTCATCAACTTAATAGACCCACCAAGACCTCACGTATGTTATCCATAACCAACTGGTCCACTGTAGACATCAATCATGACCATAAAGCACACTGGAGCCGCCAACTCAAGTAATCTGCATTGCACCTGCACAAAAACATGAACAATATATCCCCCCCACCCACTTCAGCACCCCCAACTTGCCAAAGCCATCCCAGAAACTAAATAACAAAACCTCTTCTAAAACCCTGGCATATGAATAGATTTGGGGTACACCCATGTGAGTGCAATCAGCCTCTCAGATGGAGAGGGAGGTGGCCAAACGAGATGTAGATTATGCTCATCAAGAACCACAAACATGTACATGTGAGCTATGTTCTGATCACCAATCATTAGCCATATGATGTATCACATGCACATCCCAGTAGTATTAGTGGAGGGGCAGTTCGATCACATTACAAGCTATCGTGCTCAAGCACACCAGTGTATACACAACATACAGCTGTACAGTAGGCTCTTTCAGCTAGGCACTTGAGCAGCAACAGAATCAAGTTAGCGTTGTGGATAGCGCGCTATCCGTCCTCTTCCTCATCTGGGGAGTTCGATGCCCCACGTCTGTTCCGCTTCAGGGACTTGGCGCAGTCCATTACTGCTTTGGGGTTGGTGTATAATTTGTCCTTCCCGGCCGTGCCTATGCGCAGGCGAGCCGGGTACAGCATGGCATACGGGACATTCTCGGCCAATTATACTTTTTTTACGGGTAGGAATTCCCTTCCGGCCGCCTGCACCGCAGCAGTAAAATATGGGTAAAATGCCAGATTGTTACCCTGATATGTGATAGCTCCTTCTCACGAGACAGCCGCAACACTGCATCCCGGTCCCTATAGTTGAGAAGACGGGCCAGGATAGGTCTCGGCGGGGCCCAAGGGGGGGGGCGAGCCACCAGAGTTCTATGCGCATGCTCAACGATCAGCATCTGTGAGAGATTCTCCGGGCCAAATATCTCCTTGAGCATGTCCTCTACATATAGCTCCAATCGTCCAGTATTGGTTGACTCCGGCAGGCCAGTTATTCTCAGGTTGTTGCGCCAAGGCCTGGCCTCCAAGTCTTCATTTTTGGCCTGAATCACGGCGAGCACTTTTGCCATGTTGAGTGTTTTTGATGTCACAGTCTGTATGCTGTCCTACGCATCGGATATGCGCTTCTCCGCCTCCCCTAGCCTGACACCCTGCTTGTTCAGCTTATCAGACATGTTATCCCTTCTGAGGTTCAGGGCTTCGATTTTACAGTCTATGGATTGCAGGCTCCCCTGTATAGCGAGAAGCGTGGCCTCTAGCTTCGAGGGATTCTCCGATGGGGCCTCGAGCTCAGAGTCAGAGTTGGGGCTCCGTTGCATTTTGCTCGATTTCCGCACCTCAAAGGTAAGGCGGGGCTGGTTCTTGTCAGTTTTGCCCATGATAAAAAACCAGCATGCCTCACAGCCAGCACCGACAGCGTACGTGCCAGCAATCAGCCCAGGTATGCAGTTCAGCGAAGAAACGGGCCCAAACGTGTAAAGAGGCAGTAGACTTTCGCATCCACTCGTGAACCAATATGAGCGCGGTCCCCGGCCTCCTCACTCAATCCCAAATCCACCCAGTACTTCGCCCAGGGCAGCCTCACTGTTGCTGAACGGGATCTGCCCCTCCAGCGCTACACACCAGTCAAGGGCAGCCGCTTAGGAAAGTGTAAGCCTGCGTGGTCCAAATTCACTCCACAGTGTCAGGTAGTGGCCCTTGCAATATCCGGCTCACTCTGCCCGTTTCGCACTCGTTTTGTGGGTAAACAGAATATCCGACCCCGGGGGACAATCACTGTGAGGTGCGGTACACCGCTGCACAGCCCGTGCTATCTTCGGGGCCTTCCCTCAACACCACGGCGAGCAGCAGTCGGTGGTGCAGGGCCCCAGCCAACAACAAATGCCAAATGGCTCCAGCCTCGCTGCAGCGCCGTAGAGCTCACCCAGGCCCTCGCAGCTTGTAGCTTGGCAGACCCGCCCAAATGCAGTCCCAGAGCGCCCGCACTTATCCGATGCCTCGGATGCCCGCCGGCCGCCGCTCCCCCGATCTGCCAGCAAGACCGCACACGGGAGTCAGCAACCGCCATCCTTGAGGCAGGGGCGCGCGTCGCTCCTCATGTCACGTCTGCTCCGCAGCCCCCGCCATCTGCCAGGCACAGCCCCCTCAAGGCACCGGGGCAAAGGATCAATCGGCTGGTGTCAGCAGCTCCGGTCGCAGTCAGCTCCTCATAACCGGGCCTGCGGCAGCACAGCAAGCCGCCATGTTGAACGCCAGGCCGCAACGGGATCAGGAGCGGTTCGCGGCACACCAGGTGGGTCTGCGGCAAGGCGCCTCCCCTGTGACCCTCACAGGGTCAGTACACCGCCCCTCCTCAAAATTCGGCGTCGGATGGCAGATGTAGTGCAGGATAATGGGCGGATTGTGCGTTTGGCCGGCAGAGCTGCACTAAGGCACAGCCATCTTGCCGTGCGCCCTCTAGCGCCCCCCGAGAAACAGATCTTAATGTGCGATTTGTTGCATGGCCAGTGAACTCATGAACAATTCATCAACTACAGCCTGCTAAACTATACACCTAATGAGCAGAAAGTAGGGGAATCGTGGTACAATGAATTTTCCATTATATCTTGGAATATGGCAGGCTATGAGCTGCAAATAAAATAAGCAGGGGTAAAAGTATATAATTTCATCCAAGAAGATTGTGTAGTTTGTTTTCAAGTGCCTTGGCAACCTTCATCTTTAAAAATCTCAAACTACACCACGCACAAAATTAAAGCAAAAAGGAATGTTTTTGGAAGATTGAGTGGAGGGCTGGCAATATCAATTAGTAATAAACTCTGTATGACAAGCGTAAAAATAAAAACATCCTCGGATTATATATTGGCAGTTTTACAAATCAATCCACAGCTAAACTGCTGAATATAAATATCTACTTTCCCCTTCATCTTGTAAAAAGCAAACATAGATACCGTAAAATGCTAGATGAGTTGGAGCAAATAATGGAAACATACGGCCAACTATTTGTAATTATTACGGGGGACTTTAACCAAATGTTACTGCCATCAGCGAACCAGCTCTCATCCATTGAGGAGCCAGATCTGAGTCATAATATTCCTCACCCAAAAATACTACTACAGGAAAAAAAAGGGTTCCAATGCCCAAACCATACTTACCTATAACTTTCTGGCAGACTCGACCATAATAGATTATACATTTGTTCAATGCTCATATTTCTATCCGTGCAAAAGAAATTCTGTCATTCAAAGGCCCAAGAGTGATCATGATCCTTAAAGGTTAGTAGTAAACATTAAATATGATCGGTAGAAGGCCCGGGCAACGACGAGCTGTGACCGAGTAATTGCTGTCAATGGCAAGAGGCTCATGTGGAACAACATGCTAAAAAAACATAGCATCAAATCTGGGTAGAGCCTTAGCATTATCTATTAAAACAGATCTTGCCCGACTGAAAACAGGTTCAGATTGGATGAACATCTGACAAATCATATTAGAGTGCATACTATCAGTTATGATGACACAGTTGCAAAATCCACAACTAAACACCTTTATTTCATCTAATCCTGAGCAATTAATTGAGTCAAAGAGAGCGTATCGTAAATTGGTGCAGCATACCCTAATATTTCCTGTGTCGAAGGATCGTGGCTTGAGACTTCAAAAACTAAAGAGGGAATTCAAGGACAGAAACACACAGATAAAAGACAGTGAAGATAACGCCTATGTGAAACTGTTCCATGCCATTTTATCACAAAACAAACAAGCATTTTGGTCTTTTGTGGGATATGGCACAAGTTCGTATAAGCAGCCAGATGATCTGTTTATCACAAGTGATATATGGGAAACTCACATACAGTCCCTGTACAAATCAGTAATCACTTGCTCCTTCGGACCACTAAAAGAACTTGGAACATATCTGGATATTATAAAGGGGGAACTATCAAAGCTAATAAAAGGCTCTCGTTCATCCAAAGCATCTGGACCAAATGGTATTCCTATAGACCTGGTTAGGTTAGATGTTACTTTTTGGAGCACACTGCTAGAACAGCTTTTCTCGGATGTATCTACGTCTGGGAAATGTCCATGGTCTTGGAAAGGGGTGATTGCGCATTGGATATATAAACGAGGTCCAAAACAAGATCCAACCAGCTATAGATTAATAGCACTCCTAGACTTTGAAGGGAAACTGTTTGCTAAGCACCTTCAAAATAAATTAAGGCTTTGGGCAGAAGAAAAATAATTAATTCCATCAACACATACAGGATTCCACTCAGGCTGCTCAGCAGGTGATAATATTACAACACTGGCTCTGCTTGGGAATAAAGTATGGGGCATATTCTCAAGGAGCTATCGCCGAGTTAACGGCACTTTATCGCAGCAAAATTGCGATAAATTCATCGCACCATTCACAAGCTGGTGTAACAGCCCATAACACCAGTTTACCCAGGAAAGCAGCCGCAAAAAACATCGCCACAGATGACCCCAGCAACTATCGCTAATGAGATGCAGAGTAGGCGTACCCGTGCAAAAAGCCTCAAAAACACCATTCCGCAACATTCTCAACGACCAGCCAGATCGTCGAAAAGACCACGAAACATGAGATAATGCGCGTTAGCAGCAGGAAATTAACACCTGCTCTGACCTGGTGTACAGTCGGACGGCAGCCTGCACCACAAAAGGGAGCCCAGCCCACAGCCACACCTGAAGACCAACAGATGCTATGGAGCCACTGAACATGTGGGCCGGACACCCAAGAGGGCCCCAACACCCATCCCCACCACCCCCAGGACCACCCCCACCCCCCCGGACACCCACTGCCCCCTCCCGGACCAACACTGAGGCAGCGCAGACAAAGACAGCGACCCTCCGAAAATGCACCAACCTCACAGACCCAACACCAGAGAATGTCATTGCCCACTATATGCCCAAAGGGACAACCCTCCTCCGCATCCTGACCACCATTGCCCACAGGCTGACCGTACTAACACAGCGGACAACCAACATCCCACCGCAGACAAAGCTGCTGGCCGTGCTGCACGTTTTGGCCTCTGGTACCCTCCAACCAACATCCGCCTGAGACGGAGGAGTCACACAGCCAGGCCAATCCAAGTCCCCCACAACGGTCATGGATGACACCATCAGCTTGGTACCCCACTATCTATACTTCACACAAACTGCGCAGGAACAGCCGGAGACCAAGCAAGGCGTGTACACCACAGCTGGCTTCCCGCACGTGTCAGGGGGCAATTGACTGCACACATGTCCTACTCGTGGCCCCTGGCGACACTGCACACAATAAGCACAACAGAAAGCGCACGTATCCCACCAATGTGCAGGCAATAGTGGACCACCGTGGAATCCCGCCCAACGCCGCCGCCAACCACCCAGGCAGTGTGCATGATACCTGCACCTCCCGACAGTCCATCATCAACCTGCGCCACCAGGATGGCACCCACGGAAATGCACTGCTCATTGGCCATAACCAAATGCACACACCACACACCTCAACTCCACAATCATGCAACACACAACACAGGAAATGCACACGTCACAAGCTCACATACAACATGCACACCTACCAGACTTGACAGCACAACTCACTGTGGGAACCTGGGCCAGCCATGTACATGAGCAATCAACGGCATGGCACCTCAGACACACAATAGCAGAATGTCGGAAGAGGTGGGGACCAGGCATGTGCGAAGGAGGCAAGGGACCGATGAATGAGAATGTACACAATGCCAAGTGTGGCGGTGATGTGCTGGCCAGACTGCAGTATTCAGACCACACACATATCCATGTCGACACACACCGCTGGTGTTTTGAGTGTAGTGGACAGTGGACGCAACCATGTCACACCAGCCAGTGGGGAAGATCGCGGAAATGTAGCTTGTGACGTCCCCCCCGTAAGCGTGAGCGGAGTGGGCTGGCCCGGCGTACGCCAGGCCAGCGTATGGGTGTGAATAAAAGGCACGTAACTCTGGGTGTGGTCCTCTTCCCGAATGCCCAACGTCTCTGCCAGGGCGGCGCCTCTCACCCTGCTACGAGGCCGACGCTGTGAGCGGTGTTGCCAGCGATCCTGTGCGCCTGCTGCACCCCGGGACGCTGGTCCCCGAACCAGTCCTGCCCGCCCCTGCGCACCCAGGCCTCAATGCCCACCTTCCGACACTGGCCTGTGTCAAAGAGGGCCCACCACGTGCCGGTGCAATCTACAAGCCCGAGGCCTGCGACCTTGGCAGCCTCCTCAGACCATCACGGCCTCCGCAACACAGGCCCGCAGTACTCCATTCACGCTGAAGTACTCCACCGGCATGCACAGCGGACAAGTAGGTCACACATTTGGAACTGAGTCTTGATTACACCATGGCAGAGCACATAAATCATGGCTGAGTGTATGTCACTATACACCCTTCGATGTGGTGCCAACAGGTCTTAGTGTTGCATCTCAGCCGCAAGATTCTGTGGGCCCACGCGGACTACTGCTCTTGGCCTACGCTGCTCTCGAGTAGGTCACAGAATTGGAACTGGACATCGATTATTCAAAGGCAGAGGACGAATCATTGCACGCAAGGAGAGGCATAAGAGGATGACGCATTGCATTTGAGAGGAAAAAAGGATCATCGTTACGGAGGTGATCGAACACTACCGACAACTGCCCTGATGTCACTAACTCTATGCATCGCGAGCCTACGACACGTGGCTGTGGCCCACTGCTGACGGCTGCCTCCGGCCTACACTGCGGTCCAGTAGGTCACAGAGTCTTGATTCGGCAATGCCGGAGTACATATCAGTGTACCGGCATCATCGCAGCCTGCATCCCCTCTCAGCCCCGGTGCCACTAAGTCTGTTCCCGGACATTCATGGACACTCTCTGGTCGTACATTGGTGGCGTCTGAGTCTATGGACTAGGGGGTAGTTTTCATCCTCATGCAGCTGATACCGAATTGGTGGTGACAACGAGGCAGTCGCTATCCACTCCTCCATTTGCTGCTTCCGGATAGCTTCTGCCCTCTGCATCATGCCCTGGAGGACACCTTCCACTGTCCCCCGCAACCCTCCACCACATTCACCTTCGACATGGACGAGGACCCGCTCAGTCTGCGTTGCCCTACCTCAGTGGAACGCAAGTCACCGTCCCGTGGCGGTGTGCCTGTGCCTGCCGCTGTGCATCCGGGGCCACCAACTCTGTGCAGCTCTAGTCAGGGACCCTATCTGAATGAATATTGGATGACCTCTGTGACGGTGGTCTTGGGGTCATCGACGCCATGTGCATGTGGCCCTGCACTGTCCGCTGCCTCTGGCCTCAACTGCGGACCACCAGGGCTCACACATCAAATCCAGTCCTGACCGGCCCGGATGTCGCATCACCGCAGGAGGCACACGCCACCACGCCAGGGCCAACTCCAACCACCATTTGCCAGAGTCGAAACACTGGTACTGGCAGACTAACGGAGTTCCTCAGACCTGTCGTGGATGCCATCATCTGCCTGATCCCCTGCTCAGCACTCCAGGTGCCACTGACTCAGTGCACCGCAACCCATGGACCGTTACTGATTGAGTTTTGTGCTGTGGAGAGGTTGCGCAGCAATGTCACCTCAGGCAGTGTGGGGGCCTGGGACGTTGATGGGGAAGTTGATGCAGGTCTAACACACCCCACTGCATCTGCATCAGGAATATCCCAAATGGACACAATCCTAGTCATTTTCATCACATGAGCGCGCTCAGCTCTAGTGCCCCAACCTCAGTGCACTGCAACTCACGGACACTTCTGTTTGTATGTTGGGTGACCTCTGTACTTGCTCTGGCTCCCTCCATGTTGCTCAGAAGTTGACTCTGTTATGCAGGTGTTTTCTGTTTCCATTGCACTGGTGTCCACAGTTCAAGTTGTTGCCAGCACCAAGCACTCCGTGCGGGCTGGTTTATGCTCACCCCACACACATCCAGCACAGGCGTCACTGTACATGTGGCCCTGCCAATAAAGGGGCCGGGCGCACATGCACGTAGCCAGTTCAACATAATATCTGCGTGTGTGCCTGTGGTCTTGTTGTATGCATGAGGGCCCCGGGCCCTATGACATTACATTGTGCTGTGTACAGCGGACGCAGACATGTCACCGCAGGCAGCGGGTTAGAGCTCGGACATGTGGCTTTGTCGTCACCCACTCAATTCGTAAGGGGAGTGGACTGGGCCGTCGTACTCAGAGCCAACGTGGATGTGTGAGTGATATGTGCGTGCCCCTGGGTGTGGTTCTGTACTGGGAATGTGCATCTGCATGTGTCTCTATGGCAGTGTGGGTCTCCTTTGTGTGGTGTAGGTGGTCCCTGAAGGGTAATTGACACCCACGTATGTGATCTAGTTCGCCTTCCATGGGTTCGGACCACACCCGCACCTGTTCGGCCACCTCCTTTTGGCGTTCTGACACCTGGCATTGGGGTGCCATGTGTGGGTCGGTGAAGTGTTGTGAGCCAGCCGTGCTTGCGGGTGCTTCATGCTGTGTGGTCTGTTGCAGGGGCTGGGTTCTCCTCTGAGTAGCTTGTCTGCCCTGGTGGTGGGTTGCGTGGGATGTCCATGGGCTGTTGTAGGGCATCGGTGTCGAAGGTGTGTTGGTCGTCTCCTGCATCACTGATGGGTTGTCTGGTCTGACCTGCTGGAGGTGTTGTTTGTCCCTCTGCAATGTGAAGGGGAGATGCATGTTGACATTGTGTTGACATTTATGTTGGCGCATTGTTCTTGTAGACATGCAGACTGTGTGACAATGTACATTGTGACTGTTTGGGCGGTGCTGGCAATTTGAGGGGGACAGTGGACATTTGGACTACTTGACTGATGTGAGGTTGTACCCGTACATATGCATCTCACAGTTCCCTGCTCTGTCAAATGTGATTGGCCTGTTTCTGCGCATGGGCGGACCCAGTTGTGTTCCCTGTTCTGCAGTGTCGGTGTTGCACTTTGTGCCACATTGTCATGGAATGTGCTGTGATTGCCATGTGTGTCTGCTGCAGTGTGCCACGGGGATGGGGGACATGACCCTGGGTAATTGTGGGTGTGCAGTGTGCTACACATCGTTGTGCATGTGTGCCATTGTGCCCATCTCCCCCGTCCCCCAGTCCCTGTTGGTTACTCACCCTGTTGTTGTTGTGTCAGGTCCTCTCGAGCTGTGTCCGTACTCCCACCTCCTTGCACCGTCTCCACACTGATGACTGGCCTCCATTTCCTCCAGCTCCTCCTGTGGCGCAGGACTCCCACCTCCTGTCACCGTTGCTGCCTTCCTGTTGGCAGCGGCTTTGGGCCTGGTTTAGGTTTTCGCGTCATGCCAGCGCCTCTTGGCCTCCTCCATTGGCCTCCTCCACACTCCGGCTGCATTCAAGGTAGTCTGATTGTGGGTCAGTTGCTGGTAGTGTTCTGTCACATCCGTGACGCTGGTCTTGTTTTCCTATGGACTGCACCCTGTCTTCCTCTTCCTCTTCTCCTTGGCCTTCCCTGACCCCGTTGGTCCTTGCTGGTGGTCTGTGGGGCTTGTGGGGTTCGCGTTGGCCTCTGCGCTCGGTCAGGGTGCATCCATGTTGCTACGCACTTTGGATTGTTTCTGGTGTGTTGTTTTTATGGTGCATTTTCCCACCAGATGCGTGGGATTTGCAGGCCTGCCGCTGGTTTTCGCTGCTTTTTGTATCGCGATTGGCCTCATCGCTGCTTTTTTTGCGTTCGTGTTTCGCATTTCTGCAGCGTGGTGTTGATTTTAACGCGGCCATTTGACGCGTTATCTGGTGACTATCGCATTGTACCGCTGTGTTGTGAATACTTGGTTAACAAGGCGTAAATTTCCCGCGATAGACTGCGATGTTGGAGGTTGCATTAAGTAACTTTTGCGATGGTTATCACACGTTCTTTAGAATATGCCCCTATGTGTACAGAAAACAATAGCAATACACCTGTTTCGTGGACTATTCCACAGCTTTTGACAAAGTGAACCGGCAAGGGCTGTGGGATAAGCCTACAACATGGCAAATAGATCTTAATCTTCTGCACTTCATCATTGAATTGCATACCGAAACTTGGCTACAGGTAAAGCTATCAAGTGACAATAACCTGTCTTCTAAATTTTGCACAGAGAATGGCCTTAGACAAGTGTGTTTCCTTGCCAATCTATTAATCTCCTTGTACATCGATGACCTAAACCGAGTTGTTAGAGTCAGATCAGGGTATTCCTCCAAAGTTAGGAGATATAAAAATAACGCTTTTGGCCTACGCCAATGATCTGGTGACCCTGTCACAGACACCGAAAGGACTACAGTATCAACTAAACCAATTACATAGCTACAACTTGGAGAATGGACTAAGTGCTAATCTGTCCAAAACGAATATCATGACCTTTGGGCAGCAAACTAAAGCCATGGGGGGAATTCTAGCAGACACTTCAATTGAAGTAGTAAAACAATATGACTACCTCGGAGTGACTTACGACAGTTATCATGGTCGAACCATCTGGCCACCAGGAAATCAAAGTCAACAACAATTACCAGATTGGTTCTAAGATTCGCAAAGATGTTTGGCCAAAAAGGGATTAGGCCATCACTCAAAGTGTTAAACAGGAAATTGGTTCCATATTTACTGTATGCATCTCCCGCAATGAACTACAAGAGCATTTCCAGTCTTGATAAAATTCTTATGCAACATGTAAGTAATATATTACATCTACGTGCAGCAACTCCTTACTGTGTTATAAGACTGGAATTAGGCCTAAAATCTTTAACTTCACTCCATTATAGAAGCACCATGAATTACATGTGCGAATGTGCAAAAGCAGACGCAACTTCACTAAAATATTTATTATACCAAGAACTGGGTAAACCTATATACAAGGTGTTAGAAGGTGGTTCTGACCATCTGAGCCGCCCGGATTTTTCGCTTTTTGAACACCTATTTGTTGAGCTTTTACTATGGGAGAGCCTCATAAGTTGGGACTCACCCACAGTGAACTCATGATGAAAGGGACAGCATGTGTATTTTACCGGTGTCCCCCTGGCGCGAGTAGGCCTCTGAGTTGCAGCCAGAGTAAGGGGCACTGGGCTGGTTACATGCAGACACAGGTTTACATGCGTGTGCACAAGTGTAAGGGCTGCGCAGGGGAGATTCCTGGCGTGTGCAGCCCAGGAGCAGCTACAAATTGAATGGTGTGGCAGGAATTATGCAGAGCTGGGTGGTGACATGGAATAGGCTTTATACAATGGGAAGAAACATGTAAGGGAAAGTCAGTGTGCTTTACTGTTTTCACTAAAGACCACATCATTAGTCGCCTATGAGGATAGGGACCATTTGGGATTGTTTCACTTACCTAGGGCCTACAAATTCCAGACATGCACTAAAGTCCACTGTAACTTAGGTGAGAAGAAGTATTCTGCAGAGTCCAAAGTCATATCTGTACTGCTTTTGGGTCATCCAGAAATGTCATATTCCTCTGAGTCAGCTCATAACCAGAGCCTGGCTGGGGCTGACCCTGCCAGGCTGGATTAATGACCTTCCTCCCCAAGCTGTAGCATCAGAGGCCTAGCCCTGCACGACAAGCATTCCAAGGGTGAAGGCCTCCTCTCCAAGAAGAGAAGATGGGTGGAGCTACAAGTTAATCCTTCAGCAGCTGTCACCTGGTGCCAGGCACCAAGCTGCTCTGCAGAGAAGGCAGAAAGGGGGGAAGGGGCTTTTCAGAGACCATGTGGCATGAGACCCCTGAACGACGCCATTTTGAACAAACCCAGAGGCCTGGGTAGGAAGGAGGGAGCAGGGGCAGAGGAGTGATGTGTTGCTGTTTGATAGGGCAAACAGAGACTTCCTGCCAGCCCCTCCAAATTCTTTAAAAAGAGTTTGCACAGGAAGAGGAGCTCTCTCTGGGGTGTGGTCTGCTGAGGAAGACTGGTGCTGGAGACTGGCGCCATGGGCAACTGGAAGGAAGAACCTCCAGACTGGCCCAGGACCCTGACTTGCGCCACAAGGGAAGACCAGGACCAGTGAGCAGGAGCCTGGGCCTCTGCGCAAGGAGAAGAGAGGCCCAGTAGGAGAGTCAGGCAAAAGACTGGCGCAGGGAGCCAGTGAAGACCGCTCCCTGCTGAGTTCACCCTCCTGGAGACTAAGAGGGCAAAAGAACGTGCGCCCAGTGGCTGGGGAGCGCCACCAGGAGCAAGAAGAGGCCAGAATGGAGCTGATCAGTCGCCTGGGGGCCGAGATACGCCCCCCAGAAGGTAGGCGACCTTTGACCTCTGCCAGGACCGACGACAAAGCGTGTGGGGCTCCGCCGCCGGTCCAAGATGTGCCCCCGGGGTGGGTCAGGTCCTGGGGGCTGCCCCCGGAAGAAGTAAAGCCAGGGAGCGCCGTCACACTCCCCGTGAACATGCCCATAAGGGGTGCCAGGAGCCCACCAGGGCCCCCTGTGACATCAGGGAAGGGGGAGCGCCGCCACGCCCCCTCAAAGAAAAGCTTGGGGGCCCGGGACCCCCAACTCGGGGCCCCGGTGATGGCGCTGAAGAGGAGCGGGGCGCGCCGTCGCGCAACCCCCCTCGCGAGCGAAGACAAGCCGGGGAGTGCCGTTGTGCTCTCCAAGAAGACTCTTCAGGGGCCCGGAATCCCAACTCCGGGCCCCGATGGGAGAAGCTAAGTCGGGGAGCGCCGTCGCGCTCCCTGTAAAGGATGGGCCTGGGGCCCGGGACCCCATCCCCGGGCCCCGACGTGGAGGAGGCGGGGGAGTGACGTCGCACTCCCCCGTGGCAGCGGGAAGGCGGGGGAGTGCCGTCGCACTCCCCCAAAGACCCGCCAGGGAGGAAGCCACCTCTGTGTCTGCCCGCTGACGGGCAGACCGAAATGGACTCTCCGGCTCCCGCAGCCGCACCAGAGGTAGCGGGCCGAGCGGGGAGCCGGCGGGAGCCACCGGGGGTGGGCTCCCCAGGTGGCTCTCCAACAAGAGGTCCCGCGGCTGTACCAGAGGTTGCGGGGTCGAGCGGGGAGCCGGCGGGAGCCACCGGGGGTGGGCTCCCCAGGTGGCTCTCCAACAAGAGGTGCAAGGTGGGGGCCCGGGTGGGACTGGGCCCCAAAATGAAGTGAAGAGCGGCCGGGGGTGGGCTCCCCGAGCCGCACAGAGATCACCTGGCAGCAAGGGGCCCGGGTGGGACCAGGCCCCCAAAAACAGCCGGAGCAGCCAGGGGTGGGCTCCCTGAGCTGCAATGACTCACCTGGGTGTCCGGGTGGGACCGGACCCTCCAACGAAGCCAAGACACGGCCGGAGGCCTACAGCGTGGCTCTCACAGAGCAGCGGGGGAGCCGCTGCTAAGATATTCACGAGTCAGGAGAGCCTCGCCCCATAATGCCTTGCAGGCCCGGACTGGCCTGCAAGGGAAAACAGCCTTTTCTCGACTTGTGGTGTCCCCAGGAGGATGGGGTCACCACGACATGTGTGCCAAGGTGCCGGGGGAGCTGCAGGAGCAACGCAGTCTCCCCCAGCACCAAGATCTAAAGCCCCCCCCTAAGTCTCTGGGGACTCACTGGGAATAACCCCTCAAGGCCTCAGCCAGTGGTAAACAGCATGCTGGGGCTGGATCTTTTGTTCTACAGCTGTGGGTGTGTTTGGGACTGCACCAAGGTATGGAGGGTTGAGCTGGGGATGTCCGGAGAAAGGCATCCCCTGGAGATGAAGAGGTGCAATTGCACGAGAAGTGCATTTACCAATGTTATTTCTACTAAGGGACTGAAAGTCACATGTGTAATTTGAAGTCATAAGCAAAGTGGGGTTATGTGGCCAGACGTTCCTGCTAGGATGTCTGGCTGTATGCGCTTAATCCTGTGATTTTAACTGTGATGCCTTTTAGGGGCTGTGATTGCAATGCATTACAACTGTTATCAGCTATGATAAATACCTCATTTAAAGTGATGCCCAAACATGTATTCTTGCTACCGTGTTAGGGGAATAACAACCCAGGCTGTTAGCCACTAAGATGTAGAGGTGTATACTGTACGGACAGTATGAGATGCTCAGTCCGGGTTATGTGTCCCCAGGGCAGGTGTACCTATTATTAATGCTTGTTGAGATGATGGGGTGGGTCGCCACTGGGATGGTGCCAGTTGGTAAGGCCCTCGCTCCAGGTTGTGTCAACCCACTACATTAGGGGGCAAGATGATGTGCATACATGGGAGTGGTGGTACTAGACCCCACCCCCCCCTGCGGGAAGGGTGGAGATGCTATGCAATGTCACAAAGTAATTCCAACAGCTTATGTATATTTGTAAATTGGTGCATAGTATTGAGTGGTGTGTGTGTTTAATAAATGTACTCTTACTTTTATAAAGCAAAGTACAGACTGGACAATCAATTATTGAGTGTTATTTCTGCGAACTGGTAAATGGCGATTACTAGCCTACACCACCTCCCTTGAGTAAGCCTTATACTGCTCTGCAACGCTACCCTCTGAGAGTCAAGCGCTACAATAGGGTGTTTGGTTCCCAGTGAAGGACAAATGTGACATGTTATTTGTGCAGGCCTCACAGATACTGCCTCGTTTTCCAACATTGGTGTCTAGCGGCGGGAAACATAGTATCCCATTCTGGTACGCATTTATAACATTTGATAAGTCCAGTTTTGCCACACATTACCTATGCAGTAATGAGCAAATGGAAGAGCACAAGGCTCTGAGAAGAGTTCAAAGTTTTGGTTATGTGAACTAAAAGTATGGGAAAGGAAAGCCCCACTCACATATATGTCATGTGCAGATATTATGGTTTAAAAGTAAACTGTATTAATATGACTGAGTTATGTGGATTATCATGTGATAGCGGGATGGTGCTTTCCAGGAAAATGATTGCATACAAGTGTTCTAAGCCATGTTTTACACCTTTGAACCCTAATACTACATGCACTACACCTGCATGAGGAGGGTGTCTTCTCAAGATATAGGGACAGCAACTGATATCTACATCACAGATGGGGGTGTAGGGGTGGATTGGCCTCTGGGGGGACAGGAGAGCTTGGGGGTCCTGGGAGATTCCTGAGCTTTTTAGGGGCAGGGAGGGTTTCCACAGAAGGGGCCCTAGATATCTTTCCCCCGCTGAAAGTTTCCTTGCCATTGGCGCAGGCCAAAACCACTGGAAGGGTGGGGCAGGAGGTTTCTTAACCCCGGGTAGTAATATCCCGGGGGTTCCCATGGTGGGGGACCCCAAGAAACATTTCCCACGGTGGGAGGAGGGTGCGGTAGAGTTGTGTGTCCGGCATGCCCCCCAGGTTAACTGGTGGGGAAGGTGAGCAACCCAGGGGTGGCCCATGGTAGTGGGTGGCCCCAAAGGAGGGTATTTCTCGAGCTAGGGTGTGTAGTGGTAGCCCCTAGGTACACTAGGTGGGCTAGGTAACTGACCCAGTGGAGATCTGAGAGGGGGTGATGTGCTCCCTGGACTCCAGGTGAAGGGTTAGTGGTGGACCCTGAGGTGTCAGGGCCGGGTAGGTGGTTATCCAAGGAAGCAACAGTATGTCATTCTGAAGCTGGTGTTGTGAACCTGAAGTGGTGGCTGGGGCGATGCCTAGGCGGTGACCAGTCAGGTAGGTCCTGTGGGGGTTGGACCCCAGGGCCAGGAGCATGGGGGTGTTCCCCTAGCTTGCTGCAGGAGGGGGACTTCTGCAAGGTAGTACCACCCTGAAGACAGGTGGGGCCCATCTTAAGTGAAGGGACCCTGTGCTTCCCAGGAGGGTGGTGCGGGCCTAGCCGGGATCTTTAGGGTCCCTGGCTGAGAGTGGTAGTACCACCCTGAAGGCAGGTGGGGCCTATCTTAAGTGAAGGGAACCTGCGCTTGAGGAAGGGGTGGTGCCAGCCACCCAGGGATCATGTGGGTCCCTGGACGGTCTCCCAAGGCGCTGCCGGGAGACCGAGGAGAGCTATGAGAGGTGGGCCTGGGTGTAGCTAACTCGGGGCCCACGGGCTCTCTAAGGGTACTCCGGGAGGAGAGCGCGCCTCTCGGAGGGAAGGGGGCATAGGCCCTGTTCTTCTAGCAGAGAACAAGGAAGGGGTCTAGGTTCCCGGGATAGTTTCTGTGTGGAGCTACTGACGGGGGGAATGAGCTGTGGGATGTCTGACGAGGCACCCTCAGTGTTCCTTCCTGGCACTGCCAGTGTGGTAGTGAGGTCGATCTGAGGTCCTATCAGGGAGCCAGGCCAGTGGCCAAAGGTGCTTTTCTGTGTGGGAAAAGTACGAGTGGCTGTGCTTTCTTTAGGGAAGACAGTCATCCCGAAAGGGTGGTGGCAGCTGAATGACCCCAGTGGCAGGGTGAGGGTCCAGAGAGGTTGCATCTTTAGGGTGCAAGGACCAAAAGGAGAGAGGGTACTGGTTGGAACAATCTCCGGAACGGAGACCAGCTAGTGATCCAGGGGATAGGGTGTAGACCTGTCCCCGGAGACCGCATCGGTGCTGAGGCACTGTACCCTTGTCCAGAAAAGTGGTAGGCATAGTGTTGCGTGACCAAGGGCAAAGGTAGGCTGAGTCCATGTAGTTTGTGAGTGACCTAGAGGTATCTAACCAAGAACCCGGAGGGTTCTTAGGGTAGTCTGGGATCCCTGTAATGGGTGGAGGTCTCATGGATGGGAGGAGTAGGTGATCTGAGCGGATAACTGGTGCGTAAGGGGGGTCTGGTCAGAACCCCTTATAACTAGTTATCGCTGACTACGGGAAGAGTACCCAGGCATAGTG
Organism: Calotriton arnoldi; assembly: GCA_963921515.1. Lineage (NCBI taxonomy): Eukaryota > Metazoa > Chordata > Amphibia > Caudata > Salamandridae > Calotriton > Calotriton arnoldi. The sequence continues at coordinate 72,149 of CAWUFW010006286.1, forward strand.
GCTATTTCTTCCCTGTAGGAATCAGCTGGGCGCGGCGTGTGTTAGAAGGTGGTTCTGACCATCTGAGCCGCCCGGATTTTTTGCTTTTTGAACACCTATTTGTTGAGCTTTTACTGTGGGAGAGTCTCATAAGTTGGGACTCACCCACAGTGAACTCATGATGAAAGGGACTGCATGTGTCTTTTACTGGTGTCCCCCTGGCGCGAGTAGGCCGCTGCGCTGCAGCCAGAGTAAGGGGCACTGGGCTGGTTACATGCAGACACGGGTGTACATGCGTGTGCACAAGTGTAAGGGCTGCGCAGGGGAGATTCCTGGCGTGCGCAGCCCAGGAGCAGCTACAAATTGAATGGTGTAGCAGGAATTATGCAGAGCTGGGTGGTGACATGGAATAGGCTTTATACAATGGGAAGAAACATGTAAGGGAAAGTCAGTGTGCTTTACTGTTTTCACTGAAAGACCACATCATTGGTCCCCTATGAGGATGGGGACCAATTGGGATAGTTTCACTTCCCTAGGGCCTACAAATTCCAGACACGCACTAAAGTCCACTGTAACTTAGGTAAGAAGTATTCTGCAGAGTCCAAAGTCATATCTGTACTGCTTTTGGGTCATCCAGAAATGTCATATTCCTCTGAGTCAGCTCATAACCAGAGCCTGGCTGGGGCTGACCCTGCCAGGCTGGATTAATGACCTTCCTCCCCAAGCTGTACCATCAGAGGCCTAGCCCTGCACGACAAGCATTCCAAGGGTGAAGGCCTCCTCTCCAAGAAGAGAAGATGGGTGGAGCTACAAGTTAATCCTTCAGCAGCTGTCACCTGGTGCCAGGCACCAAGCTGCTCTGGAGAGAAGGCAGAAAGGGGGGAAGGGGCTTTTCAGAGACCATGTGGCATGAGACCCGTGAACGACGCCATTTTGAACATACCCAGAGGCCTTTGGTAGGAAGAAGGGAGCAGGGGCAGAGGAGTGATGTGTTGCTGTTTGATAGGGCAAACAGAGACTTCCTGCCAGCCCCTCCAAATTCTTTAAAAAGAGTTTGCACAGGAAGAGGAGCTCTCTCTGGGGTGTGGTCTGCTGAGGAAGACTGGTGCTGGAGACTGGCGCCATGGGCAGCTGGAAGGAAGAACCTCCAGACTGGCCCAGGACCCTGACTTGCGCCACAAGGGAAGACCAGGACCAGTGAGCAGGAGCCTGGGCCTCTGCGCAAGGAGAAGAGAGGCCCAGTAGGAGAGTCAGGCAAAAGACTGGTGCAGGGAGCCAGTGAAGACCGCTCCCTGCTAAGTTCACCCTCCTGGAGACCAAGAGGGCGAAGGAAAGTGCTCCCAGTGGCTGGGGAGCGCCACCAGGAGCAAGAAGAGGCCAGAATGGAGCCGATCGGTCGCCTGGGGGCTGAGATACGCCCCCCAGAAGGTAGGCGACCCTTGACCTCTGCCAGGACCGACGACGAAGCGCGTGGGGCTCTGCCGCCGGTCCAAGATGTGCCCCCGGGGTGGGACAGGTCCCGGGGGCTGCCCCCGGAAGAAGTAAAGCCAGGGAGTGCCGTTGTGCTCCCCGTGAACATGCCCATAAGGGATGCCAGGAGCCCACCCTGGCGTGACGTCAGGGGAGAGGGAGCGCCGTTGCGTCCCCCTGTTAGAAAAGCTCGGGGGCCCGGGACCCCCAACTCCGGGCCCCGGTGATGGCGCTGAAGAGGAGGAGTGAAGACAAGCCGGGGAGCGCCGTCGCGCTCCCCGTGAAGGATGGGCCTGGGGCCCGGGACCCCATCTCCGGGCCCCGACGTGAAGGAGGATGCGGGGGAGTGCCGTCGCACTCCCCCGTGGCAGCGGGAAGGCGGGGGTAGTGCCGTCGCACTCCCCCGAAGACTCGCCAGAGAGGAAGCCGCCTCAGTGTCTGCCCGCTGACGGGCGGACCGAAATGGACTCTCCGACTCCCGCAGCCGCACCAGAGGTAGCGGGCCGAGCGGGGAGCCAGCGGGAGCCACCGAGGGTGGGCTCCCCAGGTGTCTCTCCAACAAGAGGTGCAAGGTGGGGGCCCGGGTGGGACCGGGCCCCGAAACAAAGTGAAGAGCGGCCGGGGGTGGGCTCCCCGAGCCGCACAGAGATCACCTGGCAGCAAGGGGCCCAGGATGGACCGGGCCCCCGAAAACAGCCGGAGCAGCCGGGGTGGGGGGCTCCCGAGCTGCAATGACTCACCTGGGGGTCCTGGTGGGACCGGACCCTCCAATGAAGCCAAGACACAGCCGGAGGCCTACAGCGCAGCTCTCCCAGAGCAGCGGGGGAGCTGCTGCTATGATATTCACGAGGCAGGAGAGCCTCGCCCCATAATGCCTTGCAGGCCCGGACCGGCCTGCAAGGGAAAACAGCCTCTTCTGGACTTGTGGTGGCCCCAGGAGGATGGGGTCACTGCGACATGTGTGCCAAGGTGCCGGGGGAGCTGCAGGAGCAACGCAGTCTTCCCCAGCACCAAGATCGAAAGTCCCCCCCTAAGTCTCTGGGGACTCACTGGGAATAACCCCTCAAGGGCTCAGCCCGCAGTAAACAGCATCCTGGGGCTGGATCTTTTGTTCTACAGCTGTGGGTGCGTTTGGGACTGCACCAAGGTATGGAGAGTTGAGCTGGGGATGTCCGGAGAAGGACATCCCCTGGAGGTGAAGAGGTGCAATTGCACGAGAAGTGCATTTACCAATGTTATTTCTACTAAGGGACTGAAAGTCACATGTGTAATGTGAAGTCATAAGCAAAGTGGGGTTATGTGGCCAGTTATCGTGTGGAATTCCCTCTGCCCCAGTTATACCAGGGGCTTTATCTCACCAATAGACAAATGTAAGTACCATATGACTCATTGCACCAAGACACCATTCCAGAGGTGACTTTTGTGTTCCTCGGGAGGAAACCCCTCTGTGAAATCCATTATCAAAATATGCCATTACCTATGTGTTCAATGTGCCCACACAACACCAACTACTCTATTAGTAGGGTGGTAAATTATGATATATGCAGTAAATTCTGTTACCACATATCCTACATTTCTAATACTGCAATCATTATCACAACCCCCTGGGATTTTCCCCAGATTAATATCAGCATTTCAAACTGTCCAAAATTTACCACAGGAAAATGCTTGATAGAAACTGATGCGTACAGAAATTGAGCAGTGTTAACCAAATTGTAGATGTCATGTCACATTTTTTGAGCAAAATTACAGAATAGGAGGTGTTTGCCACACCTGTAAATATCTCACTCAGTGGTATCAGTATTTACCTGGTGAAGTACATTCCTTAACCCACCTGCCCCACTCATGAGCGGCCCTAATTCTTCCATGCATTAGTTATTCTTTTCTCCAGGTTGACCTTTTTTACACATCAGTCACCATTAGTTGTAATTTACAAATGCCTCCAGTCTGATCTCTACGCCCCCCACCCACACAAAACTTCAGTACTCTAGAGTACTCTTCAGTACTCTTGACAACTCCTATGAGTGTGCCCAGGTTTCTAATTTGTTGCCAAAATGCAATGCTCCTGCTACCGCATCCTAATCTGCTCCAGGTAGTGTGCCACCCACAAGTTGCCGCCAGCCACCTCTCCCGTTGTGCCCTGTATGCACCTTCTCTTGCATCATCACACATTCTCTCCAAATACCCTATACTATGTACCGTACATGCCCTAGCTCAATGCCCCTTCTCCATTATGGTCTCTATGCCTTCAGGCATCAGCTGCATGGCCTCCTAGTCACCCACTCTGAGTCAATTTGTTTATGCACAGCTGCTTCAATTTCTCATTCTAAATTACCTAAGATTCGAATTTCCTTCAAGCAACACCAAATGTCATTTCCCACTGTGCTCCAGGTGGCCCTTCTCAAAGGCACCCTCCACCAACTCAAGTTCATTCAAGTGCCACCTCCTTCGAAGTCTGAGATACCCTCTGCTACTTATATTCTCCATTCCATACTGTGCACCTGATTTTCAAGATTAACTGCAATTACCAGAGGAGACAACAACATTGCACAAGAATACAGTCTATTTACACTCAATTGCTCCATTTACTAACATTAGGACATGAATGGACACCATTATTCCAAAAGTGGCCCCTAATGGTATAGGTATAAGGAAACTGTACGTTATGAGTTGGAGGCCTCAGTATCGGTTCTGGGGATGAATACTTTCAAGAAGAGGACAATTTCTTCCCGTGTGCGCAGGTGCACGCGCACACACACAAACACACCCACACACACCATTTTACACTAAGACACGCATACACAGACAATAACTGAGACATTTTTGCATATTCTCCTATCTCAAGTCGACTCCCATTTCCCGTTGTTCAGCCTATTATATGCCCTATGCACACTCGCTTGGCTGCCCTAGTCCTGTTATTTCCCACTCATTAGGCCCCTGGTTCTGTACAGCAATAGCAATGACTTTCATTTTAAGTTGCCCTAGAAGCGGGGTTTTCTCTGTATCCCTGGTTCCCCGTGGTCCAGACTGCAGCACAAATCAAAATGTCTATCTATTTTGCTACTGGCTAAATAGTACATTTTCTGTGCTACGGAGTTCCGCCGCAACTAAATAGCAGACATTATATCCTAGGAGACTGGCAGATGGAAAAATCTTAGCCGTTCACCTGGCCAAGTGCTAATTATTACAGATTGTCTGCTCCAACAGGTCCTCTTAAAATGGTTCTACGTTATCTCACGTTATCTCGCCATATGGATGGACCTCTTCTTTACAAGTCTCGCTGCCTTATGACAGAGGTTGTGCTGCATATTTATTTTCCTCTGTACCGCTAATAGCTTGTTATGACATGTAGCATAAAGTTCATGTATTTTCTATGTACAGCGTTTTGATCTCCCTGCGGCTTGGTCTGCACTTTACGAAGCTTTACAAATAAATAAAAAAATAACAAATCATTGCTATTCAGCTGGCAACCAGGTACACAGTACTCTTTAGCAATCACTTGATAAATAGAATAAATTCTGTAGTATTTGATTAGCAACCTAACGAATAGACACTTCGTTAAAAAATGTTTATTTGCTTGTGGTAATCCAAAGAAATTCTAATTTAGGAATGCTGGATGGAAATATGACCAAATATATTTTCACTAGCTTTGCCATTATGAATGCTAACACATTTAATGCAATGCATGTCAAGGGGGGTAGACAGCTATTTAGCACAATCAATAAATGCAGTCCCCAAAACCATTTAATTAAATATATGGAATATTAACAGGTGACAGAAACAATCTTGCACCATTTCTAAAGAGGTTTCACAATCGCTTGGATGCAACTCCAATTTCTTGGTCGATATTTTCTGCTATACTTTAAAATGTCTTTGGACTGAAAGTATTTTGCTGCTATGGTCACCATATGTCTTGTGAATTAACTGCACTTGCACGTTAGGCTCTAATTATGGCTTGGGAAGTTGAAAAGTGAGCATCCCAGCAGGGATGGGACTATCTGTGCTTGTGCAAGTGATTAATAGATGTCTGTCCGTTCAGTTTCCCTAATCCCGCCCTTAGGGCCCTCAAAGCTCCATGTCCCATGGTCAGACTGGTCTATAGGGCAAGCAGGCAGTGCCCGATGGGCTGGTCCGACAGGTCAGGTTGCGAGATTAATTTTTGGCTGTTTTGGTGCCTGTTTTATGGTCTACTGGGCCGCTTTTTATTGTTAATTTCACTGATATTAAAACGAACATTGCCTGAAGCAAGCTCAAATCCATACAGTCTTCCATACCTTGCAAAAAAATTATACAGCATGTCTTTTCTGGTTAAAAATTGTCCGACTTTGCAAACAAGAGCCCACTTTTAAGGTGCGCAGTCAAAATATCGAATTTTAAATATCGACCTACACTAATATCGAGTTTTTAATATCGTAGGGACAGAATATCGAAGTCAAGAATATCGTTGACCAGAATATCCACTTTAAGGTAAGTAATATCGATTTTTTAATATCGAAGTACGTAATATCGAAGTTATTAATATCGTTAGCAAAAATTTAGCTGTAAATAATATCGATTTTTTTTTAGTGTTATGTATTTTATATGTCTGTTTAACATGATTTTTAAAGCTTTTTCAATATTTTTAAAAATATGTATTAAATGTTTAGAAAATAGTAATTTTTTTTAAAGGACATTTTGCGTTTTGTATCAGAGCGGGTTGTGGGTTTATAGGGGAATAAGGTGGGAAGTAATTTAATTATAATTAATTAATTAATATGTTTTTATTTATTATTGATTGTTAATTTATTGTTAAGTAATTATTAATTGGTAATTAATTTATATTAATTGGTTAATTTATAATTATATTAATTATAATTAATTTATTATTAATGTTTCTTTATTGTTATGGTTAATTAATTTATTGTAAATTAATTATTAATTGGTAATTAATTTTAATTCATTGATTAATTGGTAATTAAATTAATTATGTTATTTTTAATGTGTAGCGGGTTGTGGGTTTATAGGGGAATAGGGTGGTAAGTAATTTAAATATAATTAATTAGTTAATATGTGTATATTTATTGTTATTGATTATTAATTTATTGTTAAGTAATTATTAATTGGTAATTACTTTTTATTAATTGGTTAATTAAAAATTATATTAATGATAATTAATGTATTACTAATTTTTATTTATTGTTAATTAATGTATTGTTAATTAATTGTTAATTGTTAATTAATTTTTATTAATTGATTAATTGATAATTAAATTAATTGTGTTAATTTGTTTATGTGTAGCGTGTTGTGTGTTTATAGGGGAATAGGGTGGGAAGTAATTTAATGTTATTTAAGTAAATATTAATTTAATTTAATAGGTATTTATTAATAATTATTTTGTTAAATAATTATTCATATGTTATTTATTTTACAAAAAATTTATTTATAAGTATGTTAAGTATGCGATCCTACTTTTTCCCTACTGTTGCACTCACTGGAGTGGGAATAGTAATTTTTACCCCTCCGCTATCCAACACTTTCCCTACTGTTGCACTCACTGGAGTGGGAATAGTAATTTTTACCCCTCCGCTATCCAACACTTTCCCTACTGTTGCACTCACTGGAGTGGGAATAGTAATATTTACCCCTCCGATATCCAACACTTTCCCTACTGTTGCACTCACTGGAGTGGGAATAGTAATTTTTACCCCTACGCTATCCAACACTTTCCCTACTGTTGCACTCACTGGAGTGGGAATAGTAATTTTTACCCCTACGCTATCCAACACTTTCCCTACTGTTGCACTCACTGGAGTGGGAATAGTAATTTTAACCCCTAAGCTATCCAACACTTTCCCTACTGTTGCACTCACTGGAGTGGGAATAGTAATTTGTAGTAAGCAAAGAGGGTATGAAGTTCCTCAGGGTCTGAGTAAAAGAATGTGGGAGTGTAGGTGAAGATGACACCCAGGATTGGTCGTCTCACCTGAAGTAGAAAACAAGGGGGGAATTCCCTTGTCGGAACTAGGGCTCTCACACACCTAGCAAGCTAGGTGTCATGCTTCATCATATGAGCCTGCCCCTCGTCCGGTCGGCGGTGCAATACCTGACGGGCACCCAGTATGGGGCTCTTTGGCGGGGATCTTTTGTTCCTGCCGTTGGGTGCAGTGGGGGTGAGGGGCCTAGTGTGTGTGTAGATGTGCAGTGCGTGGATTAAAACAGGTCAGTTAGTCCTAGTATTGTTTTATTCTGGGAGGTAAACTGCCTGAGTAAAAACAGGGAGAGTGGCAATGAACTAGCTGAAAGATTTCTAGCTATATATGCTCTACTCTCTACTGGTCAACATGTTTCATGCTCTTTGCGTCAGAAGGATCAAGGCATTTCATCAGGACCAAAAATAACTATCTACACGACATGATAAGTGAAAAACCTACATACCATGTAATCAAGTAGGTGCCCTAAATGTGGGGACAAAAAATACATATTTAAAATTATTTACTCAGCATCACATTAGATGTACTCAGACAAGGTGTGGGTGTATTTAGTGCATACACACCCATGCTCTACACCGTGCTTGTGGTGTGTTAAAAAAAGGGAAAAAAATACGAAAAACATTTGCGACAATCGTATGTTGGAAATCCCAGCTATACATAGTAAACACATGATAATGACATTAAAATAGAAGGACAATCAAGGTCTGGAATTAATTTAATAAAAACAGATGTGCTAGAACACAGCTCACCCAAGATGCTGACTAGGATTGCCTGCAACGGAGTCCGGCGGTCAAAATGGACACCAATGTGTGTCCTAGATGATAGAGAGGGGAGACAGGAGGCTGGATGTAATCATAGTGCGAGCCAATGTACTCAGTGTGAGACACACGGGGTGGGGGGGCTCTGGCGGCAGAAACATACAAGGGGCACTTAACAGTAATGGGGTGCCCAGAGTCCGCTACCAGCTCCCACCACCTGTTGAGGCAATCATGAGCCCGTGTATCCCGTATAATGGCAATCCCCGGGCAGTAACTACTCATGCTGGTGTATATGCTGTCAAACCAATACCGAAGTACGAGTCAACATGGTATCCGCCCTGCAGGGATTCCATCTACCACAGATGGGCAGAACGGGTTCGATGCCCCAAAAGAGGGAATGGGAGAGTGGGAGATGTGAACTCAGAGCGTCCCCGATCAAGTCATCTACCCACATGTTAGTTTGGGCGTCGGGGCGATCCGGCTAGAAAAAGGGGGGGGTTCACTCACCCACACTCGTTGAGCGCTCGTACCCTGACCTACCCTGCCGCCGGAACCGGGATGGTGAAGTGGGACTGGTCCGGTGGATAGAAATACTCCTGGTTGAATCAGAGCCCGCAAATCTTACCGCGGTTCAGGGGAGATCTCGCGAGATATTGGGCCATGCTAAACAGTGTAATAAAATGCTCGTAAATAAAGCCGCCATCTTAGAAAGATAACTAAGAGGTGTATACTAGCGTTATACACAAACAGAGGGGGAGAACAATCAGTCTCATCAAGGTGCCAGTAGTGGCCGTCTACGAAGTTGGCAGTCAGAGGCAATGGGGTATGTCAATGTATTAAATGTTGGCAATACTACTTGGTCAAAGCACAGCCCGCGAGTCATCTCGCGGTTCAGAGGAGAACTCACGGGATTACGGGCAAGGTGGACATTCTAATGAGATGCTGATAAATATGGTGGCCATCTTGGAAAAGTATCTGAAATAGATCCCTGAAAGTAATTTGTACCCCTACGCTATCCAACACTTTCCCTACTGTTGCACTAACTGGAGTGGGAATAGTAATTTTAACCCCTACGCTATCCAACACTTTCCCTACTGTTGCACTCATTGGAGTGGGAATAGTAATGTTTACCCCTCCGCTATCCAACACTTTTCGTACTGGTGAAGTTACTGCAGTTGGAATAGTAATTTTATTTCCTCCGCTATCTAATATTTTGTATTTTTTTAGCTAATGTACTGTATAATTATTTTTTAAAATATTTCAATTTTTTTTAATTTGTTACATTTATTTATTTAATTTTTATTTATATTATTGTTTTATGTGTATAGATGTATTTATAATTTATAAAAAATAAATTAAACAATTTATGTTATTAAAATAAATATTAAAACATATTAATAAGTAAGTATATATATATATTATATATTATATGTATATGTTTAATGTATTTTTAAATTATATATATTACTTATAATTTTTAAGCATTTTAAAATATTTTTAACTATGTTTCTTTTAATTATATGTATTATTTACTTTATTTTACATTATTTTTTTAACTTAAATTAAAAACGATATTTTTAACAACGATATTTTTGACATAGATATTTTTTGGGGGATATTTTTGTACTTACCTTAATGTAGATAGGATGTCGATATTCTTGTCTTCGATATTTTTGCTGCGATATTTTTGTAGGTCGATTTTGTGACCTTCGATATTTAGTCAGTGATTCCACTTTTATAGCTATCTAATTCACTAATTGGGGTCTCTTTTATTTTGGTGCCCAGTCATATTTTCTGTCCCAGTCTGACCCTGCCATATGCTGAACTGGTGTGATATATTACAAGGTCAACCGTTTAAGCCCATGAGGACCAGGCTAACTTTTTATTTATGTATACAAAGTGCTGTGGGCATCATTCAGTGGGTGGGAATCATTTTAGAAATTAGTGCGAGTCCCGCAATCAATGTAATTACTACAACACTATACAGAATTATTCGTAGTTCAAGGAACATAAACACCAAAGGGGAGATTTACTAAGATTTTATGCCGTGTTTGTGTCACAAAATTGACGGAAATTGGCACAAAATCCTTTTTTCCAATTTACTTCCCAGCACTAAACTAGTTAAGTGCTGGAAATAACGTGAAAGTAACGCGAAGAAGCGCATAGTACTGCTTTGCATTACTTAGCGCCATGGGGACGTACCTTGGGAGGTGCATGGGCGTTCCCAAAATAGACAAGGTTTTGCATCAGAAAACTGCACCCTTTCAAAGTAGGTGCAAGGAAGGAGAAATGCTTTCATTTCTCCTTCCTGTTCCGACTTTGTACGTGTGCTGCACTGTACAGCACACATACAAAGTCTGAAAAGGGGTGCAGTCAGTCTAAGCCTAGTATTTTGTACTAGAAAACTATCCTTTCAGTACAAAACCTATGCTAGACTCACGGAGAAACCCTTGCACCATGACGCAAAGGTGTCTCTGTGGCACACAGACCTGATTTCAGGGCCGGCGCTAGGGAGAGGGGAGGAGAGTGCCATATTTCAATAGATTTGGCGCTTTCCTGCTCTTTCCATCTTACGCAGCGCGGCATTCACGGCTGCTGCACTGCGCTGCATGAGAACTTAAAGTAAATCTGGCCCCAAGTCTGAAAAGGGTTTCATTGATGATATGTATTACCCAAATTCTCTGCAATTGTCAGCACACCATTATATACAAAGTGCAAACGACGCAGTGCTCTGGTGAATGTGCATATATATAATAAATAAATAAAAAACACTGTACAACATTGGTTCAATAAATAACTTCACATGAGAGCAGATAGCCTATCATTGCATATCCATCATAATCACATTGGATTTATGAACCAAGGGGAAGATGTTGATGTTTCAACCCAGGCTGATTGGTCGGGTCTTTTCAGGACTAAGTCCTTTGGCTTAGAACCTGCATGACATGGAAATTGAAACCCCAAACCGTGTGTCAGTACTAAAGATTCCCACACTGGGAATTACAAAGGCAACAAGCCACAATATAGTTCATTACTTACCAATGGCAGGGTAAACAGTCTAATATGTTTCAACGTAGATAGATCAATATACCAGACAAGCTGGTTCGGACACGGGGTCGTCACTGCGATCTTACTCCAATGGGAAAGCTAGAGTGACACTCCATATGTCAGAGCGATCCTATTCTAATGTACAAATTCTGTGACCCGACAGGTATCACAACATAATAAAAAGGCAAAACAAGGAAGGACTAAATCAGTAAATCCTCTGATGTGTCCAGTACCCAGTGGCGGCTGGTGACATTTGAAAGTGGTTTGCGTATAAGTTGGGTATGACTTTTTGCCCAGTGCCCCACAGAAATTGACACCCATGCGTATCTGTTTATGGCCCTCAAGTCCATTTAAGACCTTCGACAAAGGTCATCCGCTGACCTTCCAAGTGCTTAACTGTTGTTGGTGCGGAGGGTACAGTTGCACCAGGGCCCCGGGATAGTGATGGGCTCACTATACCCCATTATGAAAAGATTTTAGTGTCCAGCATTTCCTCGCTTTTAAGGCGAGGTCTCCCTGGCTAGGCCAGTGGAATCTTTCAATCCCTGCCTTGTATCCCCCGCCTGCAGACCTAGTAGAGCTTAGCAGCACACCCAGTCTGTACAATGTCCAGTCCGGCACATCTAGCCCAGAAAGGTCATCTAATGGAAGGCTGTCCTGGGCGGGAGTGTCTGCTGACCTCACCCCACTTTGATTAAATAAGAAGAGAGCAGCTCTGGCTCCCCCCACTCCCTGCAGCTTCTGGCCCCCATCCTTGCATGAACCTCTGGGCTGTCGAGGATCCACTTGAGCTAGCAGAGAAGCCAGGACTACATCACCATGAAGATACAAACTTCTCCCCTGCACCTGCCCCTGAGCAGAAGGCTGCAGGCAGTGGCAGTGCTACAATGGGTCTTCTTCTTCCTGGCACTAGGTATAGGTGGTAGGAGTACGGGGACGGGAGGAGTTATTCAAGGGATGGCGGCGTTAATTGCTGAAAATCGAATCAACTATGTTATCTGTGCAGTGTCTTATATTTATATCTTATATTTTCCCACATTCCCAAGAGCGCTGCATTATTTGCACTTTGTATATAATGGTGTAATGACAATTGCAGAGAAATTGGATAATACATATCATCAACAAAACCCTTGTCAGATTTGGTGTTTATGGGCCTTGAACTGCGAATAATTCTTTATATTGTTGTAGTAATTACCTTAATTGCGGGACTCACTAATTCATAATATGATTTTCACCACAGAATGATGACTGCACTTTGTATACATACATAAAAGGCACTGATTTGAAGAATTATTAATGCTACAGTGCACAAAGCGGACCATAGACACACAGTTCTACAGGATCAATGAAGATACCCCGACCAAATATCTTTTGGTGTTTTCAGATATTTGGTAAGCAATCCAACGTTTGCTGTTTTAATATTATACTATTGATGAATGAGGCAAGATGATAAAGGAAAGAAGAGGGATGTAAACGGGGAAAGACTTTTTCCCATTCAAATCTCTAAAATTTTAAGGACTTGAGTGGTATGAACCTAGATTAACGATGTATATGTAAAGGACCAGATCTGCAGATTTTCCAACCGCAGAGCCTCATTTTGAGCCCTTGTGCAAAGGCATCACTTTGGTTGCTTACATACAACACCAAAATGCTTCTCACATAAGCCACACCACAAGTCACCACACTTGCAGCCAAGCTCTCTCCAATTCTGTAGCATGCAATTCATCCCCCATCAAAGGAATGAAGCACTGTATAATGGTAATTACAATATAATGACAATACAACATTTTGAGAGTACAGTGTGTCCAATCGAGGAAGCACTTTGTAGATAGGCAGAAGTCGAGGCCCACTGAGCAACCCCTAAACTGGATGGAATGAGCTGGAAATCAGGACATCATCCGTATGGCTTGGGGACATTAACCAACATAGGCACTGGAAGTCAGGGTGCAGGGTATGTTGCAGTACCCCCAAAATAACCATTCTGGAGTTAAAAAGGTGAATGAGCAATAAAGATGTCTTCAAACTTTGTGTTTAGTCACATCTGCTGTGCGTTCAAAAACAGGGGTCACATTTTAGGCTATGCTTTCTGACAAACTGCTGCTTATTCTTTTAATATGGAGATTGTTGGTTGCTTGTCTTTCTCCCACTGCAAATTGAGAGGATTTGGTAAAGTGAACTATGTGAACAATCTGAAAATCTTGCTAACATACAGGAAGTATGAAAGGAAAGACTGTAGAACCTCTATTTTTTTTTCTAACATAACAAAATGCAAATACCTCTAAAGGAACTGCACAAATATTTAAAAATATATTGTAATTCCGAAATGTGATGGGAATGATGATTTTAATGCAACAAAGACTCTTTACTTGGTGATGTGCAAATGATTAATACTTGCTGGAACCAAACTGTATGTCTGTGCAAATCTATTGCCCATTTCAATGGAAAATGTGCCATCTGTAAATGACAGTACACACCTTGCTTTAGTAATATACTTGCGACATTGTGCTTCAAAATTCACCACCGGCTACATACCACATCCTTACCACTCCTGCTGAACTGTTGGGGCTCATTTGCTGCACTTGTTCTTTGCTTGACACTTGGATTTTTCACCATTCTTATGACTTCCGTCATGTAACATTGATGGCAGCACCACCACTCTGAACGTTTTCCAGCACCACTGCTAAAAGAGAAACAATCCGGAAGACTTCAGAAAATGTAGAGAATCTCATTGGGTACTAAGCTGGACATAGTGGATCACAGTTAGAGTATAGTGAGTTAAAAGTACTTGTTCTATCTGTGAATACAGATGAGTGGAAGTGGTCTGGTTGTTGCTTCATTGTGTTGTACCTGGTTTGACAAAGTGCTGTGGCAGAGGTGGCATTTAGAAGCTGCATGTTGATTGTTATCTTGCTGACATGACATAGTTTGAGGATACCCTGTATATGGGTAGCAATCCTAATTAGGGAAAGCTTTACCCATACATGCACTTATTGAGTCTAGTAAGAACCAGGTGATAGGCTGGACGTGGCATAATGGTTTTCAATAACTTCTAATGTTTGTCGTAGAAATATAAAATCCACATTAGAATAATTTTGCATTTTTTTGCATCAGCGCGTGTTTTTGCATAAATGGAATATACTTCATCCCCTATGAACTATGCTGGTAGAATGAGAGAGGAATTACACTGGTCAGGCTTATGTCAACATAGCAGGGAATACTGTTTTTATTAAGCACAAACATGTGAAGGTGCTTCTGTAAATGTGGGCAAAAGCGACATGCTAATCATGATGATACATCTGAAGATAGGTTTCCTGAGAAATAGGCATTTGCTTATATTTGTCTTGATTTCCATTTGCTCTAGAATTCCCAGCACATGATACGATAAGCTACAGGTAGTGTGAGATTAAGCTCTGAAAGACATAAAGGTATATTGAAACATTTTACTTATGATGCCACCTGCATTCATCGTACATCAAATGTGTCAGTTTTATGTGTGGTGCCACAGATCATGATCCTTAGATTATAGTGATGAGATTCTATTTCTAAAGTATTTTTTGTATAGGGTTAAAGATACAAATCAGTTAATTTCAGACTAATATCCTTTCTCTTGGATGGGGAGGAGTTATGTAGACCCACTGAAATATTAAATAATCCTCCTGGCCGAAATAGCTTATAATGGGCAGTATCGGAAGGAACCATTAAACTAATAATTACTCTATATCAGAGGGTCATTGGCCTCCAAGTGATCAATTTTGAGAATGCTCTGAACCATTTCTTCTAATTTAACTCCGATCAATAGAGGAAAAGGGGTTAATGACAATTTAAATCTTAAGGTACAGTGTGATCAATTAAGACCACAAAATAAAAGTCTGAGTTGATAACTTGAAGCTAAAAGGTTTATTACAAACTCAAAGGCAGACTGATATATATCATCCTCAAGAACATACTATAAAAATACAAGATTATCAAAGGAAGACCAAAGTGTCGTACAATATTGGTTCTCAACAGCAAAGAACATATAAGAATTTCTGTGGCAGCAATGCAAAAAATAAGGAAAAGGATTTGATAACTAGACTAATGGTTTTGATCCTTCTCCCCATGCATCGAAAAGATTTGCAACATCTACTAAACCCTACAATAGGCTAAGGATACGGAAAATCCTATTAAATCAAGGAAGTAAGAAAGGTGTGAGCATTAGAACCTCTGGAGAAATGTATAGCATGAAGCCACAATATCAGAGATGTCAAGAGAGGTCTGTACCTCTCCAAGTCTAAAGGGAATCTGAGTAACCTCGAGGTGGGCTCACTAATTAAAATGCACAAAGAAAATTCAAGAGATTTGATATCATACACATCACAGTACTTTTCCAGTTCCCAGAAAAGAACTTGGTGCCTTGAACACTACTCCCATATTCCAGTCTACACTTCCAAGGCATCTTCGAGTTCCTCCCTTCACCTGATAGTACCAACCGGTAACACTCCTTTTGTTTTCTGCATTAAAATTATTCAATCTTGTCAGTTCTTCCTTGCCTCACTATCTCAGAAATACAATGTGCTTTTTACTAACTAATGAATGCCTTTGGTCCGCACCTGCTGAGGAGAAAACATGCAGAAAAATAACTTTCACTTTAATATTAAATGTCTCAACTGTAAGCTTAAGGCACACAATCACACTAACTTAACAGTTTTCTTTAAATGCTTAATAGTTCTACAACCTACATATAATCCAATAAATGTAATCTTTAATTAAGGACTCAAGCTATGTCATACTGTACTCTTATATGTGTCACAATAAACTAATACATGTATTATGAAACAAAAATGACAACTGGTCACAATTACTAAAGAAAGCATTGAACACACATGTGATTCATTCTCACTAATCCCTGGCAAATGCACTGCATTAAATGCATTTTAGCACATCACCTTACAATCTAAACCTATAGAAGATGAATATCAGCAATCCAGATGTTTCTGAAAAGGAAAAACATCCCTATGCAAACACATATATGTCAAGAACACAAAATAAATGCACTTTCTATAATTTTGGTACACCATATATCATTTGTATTATTACATCACACAAGTACATAAGGCCAAATGTAAATATATGTGGCCTAACCAAATGTAAAAGGATGGAGCCAAAATTATTCTACTCTAAGTTACACCACTGGATAAAAAAAACACTGATTGGTGACCATCCATGCTGAGACCAGCATGTGAGAGGCTTTTGCAGTTTAAGACCCAAAAATGAAGCAATACACAACATGTAACAATTTTGGATGTGAGAGCAAGTATTGCGTATCACTTTACCATGGCATCCCCAAATAATATGTCTGAGGAATTATTCATGCCATACTGTATCAGTAAAACGAATAGGCAAGTTTAGGGAATGGCTAGGATTGATAGACTATGGGGTCGATTCCGATTCGGGCCGGAAAAAGCACCGACCGACTCGGATCCGGAAAAAATACCGACCGACACGTACCAGTGGCGCCCGACACGCCAAGTACGATGCAAGCCGCGATAAATCCGACCGACACGTCAGGAAACCAAGCCGACCGACCGAGCCGCTCGGAAAATAGCAATCCGGCCGGAAAAACACGCGAATCCAACCGACCGACACGCACCCGGAACAAATCCGACCGAATCGTTCCCGCCAACTCCAACCCGCAAAGTACGATGCAAGGCGCGAAAAACACGACCGAGTCGGACGGAGGACAAGCCGTACGACCGACACGCATACAAAACCGAGCCGAAGCAACACAATACACCGCGACCGACGCGTACGCAGCATACAAAACTGCACAAACACAGCGTGGACGAAACGGAAAACACCGTACGAGACCAATGCAGGGTCCGACTCGGTCACAAGAACGTTTCCAACATACACAAACAGCACAAAGGAAAAATCAACCAAAAAAAGGCCAAACAAGCAATTACCAAGCCAATAAACACTGGGGGGTGGGGACAGAGAACAAAGACACACCCACAACTCCACCTATATAAAGGACACAAATCACTACCATGAGCCTTTGCAAATGCCATTTCACTGCCAGCACCCAAGAGAAAGCAACCACACACCCACAGCTCATCCCTCACACAAGCCACACACCATCAGCACACCAACAAATACCTACCTCACATACACCCAGCAAAACACACACTCACACACCCTCACCTGCACACCAACACACACATCACTCACCATCACCACCCATCACCATGCCCCCCAAGAAGAATCCCAAGTTCCTAGATTGTGAATTGGAAGTCCTGGTAGACGAGATCCTCAGGGTGGAGCCACAGCTGTTTGGCACTCTGGTCCAACAGACCCCCATGTCGCAGAAAACCAAGATGTGGGAGAGGATCATCAACAGGGTGAACGCCCAATCACCATGTCGGCGCACAAAGACGGACATCCAGAACAGGTGGTATGACGTGCGCAGGAGGGTACGGGACCTGCTGAAGATAGACTACATCAACAGCCAACATACCGGCAGTGGCCCTCCTGCCAAGCCAATATACCTCAGGCCCTGGGAGGAGAAGGTGCGGGCCATCCTTCCGCCAGTGAGCGTATATGGACTAGAGAACATCCCAGAGCCTGGTGAGTACACAACAAATGTACACAATAAACTGCCACAAAACACACACATCACTGTCAAGGGGAGAGTCAAACCATGCACACATAGCAATTACACAGCAACTAGAACAGAATCATCCCAAAATGTGTATGTCAGTCAGATAAACACAACACATGCCATCAAAAAAGTCACATCCAACTGTGCCAACACATGTACAAACACAACCACAACTACAGCTAGGCAGTGGCACAAATAGAACTAACACACACATCCACACATGTAGCCACCACAACAACACCAACACACAGTGAAGACCACTCAAAGGAAGGAATTCTGTGTATGCTGGCCAAGTCAGTGTAGCCAATAGCATCATGGGAGTCGCAGTCACACATATTGCCCCCCCCACAACTGTCCCATCAACACCACCCTGAACCATGCTCACATCACAGGGAGTGGAGAAGGACTCACAAGATGGCTGACACTGGCTACTGCTGTGGGGAGCACAAGGCCCTGCTGCCAACTGTGCACCAACAAACAGCAGGACACCACTGACTGACATCCTGAGAGACAACTTACACTCCCTGCAATGCAAGCACGTTCCATGGTGGGCTATCTGGCTGGCTGGGTGGGAAGGGGGACTTGCAGCACTGACTATAGTCACCAGCACCTCCCCTCACACCCCCCAACACAAACTCCACAGTACCCACCTGGTAGAATGCAATGCCCTCCATCCTAACACAATATCCCACAAAGCACCACCACCCTGGGTTATGTTGTGTGAAGCACAGGGACACTCTTGGGACTCTTAGCCAAACAACTGCCAGGACAACACTCCCAGCCATCCTGTCAGCACAGCCAGCCCACCCCACAGGGAAGCAGAGTCAAAAGGAAGGAAGCATGGGCATGCTGGGAAGGGGGTGGAGGCAATAGCATGATGGGAGTCGTAGTCACAGACATAGCTCACCCCCACAACTGTCCCATCAACACCACCCTGAACCATGCTCACATCACAGGGAGTGGAGAAGGACTCACAAGATGGCTGACACTGGCTACTGCTGTGGGGAGCACAAGGCCCTGCTGCCAACTGTGCACCAACAAACAGCAGGACACCACTGACTGACATCCTGAGAGACAACTTCCACTCCCTGCAATGCAAGCACGTTCCATGGTGGGCTATCTGGCTGGCTGGGTGGGAAGGGGGACTTGCAGCACTGACTATAGTCACCAGCACCTCCCCTCACACCCCCCAACACAAACTCCACAGTACCCACCTGGTAGAATGCAATGCCCTCCATCCTAACACAATATCCCACAAAGCACCACCACCCTGGGTTATGTTGTGTGAAGCACAGGGACACTCTTGGGACTCTTAGCCAAACAACTGCCAGGACAACACTCCCAGCCATCCTGTCAGCACAGCCAGCCCACCCCACAGGGAAGCAGAGTCAAAAGGAAGGAAGCATGGGCATGCTGGGAAGGGGGTGGAGGCAATAGCATGATGGGAGTCGTAGTCACAGACATAGCTCACCCCCACAACTGTCCCATCAACACCACCCTGAACCATGCTCACATCACAGGGAGTGGAGAAGGACTCACAAGATGGCTGACACTGGCTACTGCTGTGGGGAGCACAAGGCCCTGCTGCCAACTGTGCACCAACAAACAGCAGGACACCACTGACTGACATCCTGAGAGACAACTTACACTCCCTGCAATGCAAGCACGTTCCATGGTGGGCTATCTGGCTGGCTGGGTGGGAAGGGGGACTTGCAGCACTGACTATAGTCACCAGCACCTCCCCTCACACCCCCCCAACACAAACTCCACAGTACCCACCTGGTAGAATGCAATGCCCTCCATCCTAACACAATATCCCACAAAGCACCACCACCCTGGGTTATGTTGTGTGAAGCACAGGGACACTCTTGGGACTCTTAGCCAAACAACTGCCAGGACAACACTCCCAGCCATCCTGTCAGCACAGCCAGCCCACCCCACAGGGAAGCAGAGTCAAAGGAAGGAAGCATGGGCATGCTGGGAAGGGGGTGGAGGCAATAGCATGATGGGAGTCGTAGTCACAGACATAGCTCACCCCCACAACTGTCCCATCAACACCACCCTGAACCATGCTCACATCACAGGGAGTGGAGAAGGACTCACAAGATGGCTGACACTGGCTACTGCTGTGGGGAGCACAAGGCCCTGCTGGCAACTGTGCACCAACAAACAGCAGGACACCACTGACTGACATCCTGAGAGACAACTTCCACTCCCTGCAATGCAAGCACGTTCCATGGTGGGCTATCTGGCTGGCTGGGTGGGAAGGGGGACTTGCAGCACTGACTATAGTCACCAGCACCTCCCCTCACACCCCCCAACACAAACTCCACAGTACCCACCTGGTAGAATGCAATGCCCTCCATCCTAACACAATATCCCACAAAGCACCACCACCCTGGGTTATGTTGTGTGAAGCACAGGGACACTCTTGGGACTCTTAGCCAAACAACTGCCAGGACAACACTCCCAGCCATCCTGTCAGCACAGCCAGCCCACCCCACAGGGAAGCAGAGTCAAAAGGAAGGAAGCATGGGCATGCTGGGAAGGGGGTGGAGGCAATAGCATGATGGGAGTCGTAGTCACAGACATAGCTCACCCCCACAACTGTCCCATCAACACCACCCTGAACCATGCTCACATCACAGGGAGTGGAGAAGGACTCACAAGATGGCTGACACTGGCTACTGCTGTGGGGAGCACAAGGCCCTGCTGCCAACTGTGCACCAACAAACAGCAGGACACCACTGACTGACATCCTGAGAGACAACTTACACTCCCTGCAATGCAAGCACGTTCCATGGTGGGATAACTGACTGGGTGGGTGGGTGGGTGGGAAGGAGGTCTGGCTGTCAACCAAACACAATCAATGCAGACCATGTTCACACCCCAGAGAATACATAGAAATGCCCAAATAATGCAGGACAATGTGCCACACCAATATCAACCCCTGACTGTGACGACTTAGGACAATACAATGTACAGGCCCGCACCCCGAGGCACAGTCACAACTGTCAGGTGTGTCAACCACTGATGCCTGCAGAAACATGACATACATTGTTTGTGTCTCCCAAAAACAGGTGATGATAGGGACACAGCAGCAGACGCTGAGGAGTCCCAGTCCCAGGCTCAAGAGGATGCCGAGCTCACTGGCGTCGTACAGCCTCTGTCCTCCTCGGACGATGAAGAACAACCTGGCACATCCGGTGCAAGTCAACATGCTGCACCAGCAGGACCACCAGCTGCAGCACCAGCAGGTCCACCAGCTGCACCCCCTGCACCCACCCCTCCAACGACTGTCACCACGAATACCATCCCTGCCGACATGGACAGAATAAGGAACAACACCAGCGCAGTGACCCTGGACCAACCTGGGGCCATGGACACCACCACCACCACCAACCCCCAAGGTGGACCAGGGTTATCTGTGCGTGCAACTGCACACACTGCACATGTCAGCAGGGGTGGTGGGAGGGGTGGGAGACAGAGGTCGCTGCTTGCAGACGTTGCTGGTGTGCATGAAGACCCACAACTGGTACGCATAGCTGATGCGTACCAGTCCAGCACCGGAGAGCTCAGCCAGGTAGTGGGGCTCCTCAGAGACATTAAACAGCAGCAGGCTGCCCATCATGCCCGCTTGGACTCCCACATGTCCCAAGTGGAGTCACACATGTCACGTGTGGACTCCCACATGTCACGTGTGGACTCCCACATGACCCGCGTGGAGTCCAAGTGGGATGTACTACATGAGATGACGGCGGTGCACAGGGACATTTTACAATGCCTCCGCCAGATGAACAGCAACCAGTCCACACCTCCCTGTGTGCCAACAACATCTGGTACCGAACAAACTGCAACTGCCACAGGGAGGGAGGAGGACTCTGGCGGAGAGTCCCCTGCACCGCAGCAGCCTGCACTTGAGGGCCCCCCCCCAAGAAGAGGGGTCGTCCGAGGAGGGGAAAGTGAGAGGCTGATGGCCAAGCGCAACTCCCAGGAAGCCTGAACCTGTTCTGGATTTTCGCCTTTGTGCACAGACTGTTCACCCTGTTGATGGCAACACTACTCCCACACATTGCATGGGGAGTATAAGTTGGAACAATGTGTCAGACAACAGTGGCCCCGATACTGGGGATCCTGTCTACCTGGACTTTCTATTCATCTAGGAACTTGGGATTGCAAGATTCATGTACAGCACAATCCATCCTATGCACTATTATCACAATAAACACACTAATACACCATACTTGCCTCTGTCGTGATTCCAACGTGGGTGCTGTTATGGGGATGATGAACTGCAAAATTACACAGTGTATGCGAACTGCAACAGCAAGGACAACACAGGCATGTGAGTACAGGCAACGTGACACATATGAGGGAGACACACCACCAGGGCTACACAACACATACACACCTAGGCCATCTGACTCATTGCCTACACTGATGTTGCCAGGGAAGACGGTGCAATGCACAGACACCACACCCATTCCCAGTTGTAGTCAAGTAGCCCACAGGTGCAGTAAGCAAATGGCAGTCAAATGTGTGACCACAGACAACGCACATCACAAAGTGAAGCACAGGTTTATTACACAGTTGCAACATGCTGTAACCACTACAGATGCAAGGTAATCCCACCTGGCAGCGGGCACACAGTCAACAACTGTAGACTGAAGGAAGTCCATGGGTGTGGCGCACATCACCTGTAGGGACACAACAGCTACCAGCCTGGATGTGCAATCACGTCGTCGGTGGACACAGTTGACCAAACGAATCTGAAAGTACCCTGTGAAGGACAGAAATGACACACAGTCAAAAGCAATGCAGTACAGGACAGAACAGCAAAACTCATGCACAATACATGTTACAAGATACCCACCCAGAACCAAGTTAGCATGTCAACACTGTTGGGGAGTACAGCCCACCTGTCACCACACATCGCAACACACATCCTGTCAAGTAGCCCATGGACACACTCCAACAGCACCAGAGCACCACCCACACATCATGCCAACTCACATCATTCACATGACACCTCAGGATACTCACATTCAGCTAAAGAAGTTGGTGATGAGCTGTGTGCGGACATCACCATCACCATCATCATCATCATCGTCACTGGCATCGTGGTCCAGGCCAGGATCCTCCACAGGTGGCGGATGTTGGTCATCGTCATCCTGGATGAGAGGCAACTCCTTCCGCACTGCCAGGTTGTGGAGCATGCAGCAGACGATGATAATCTTGCACACTTTCGCAGGGGCATATGGGAGGGACCCTCCGGTCTTGTCCAGGCAGCGGAAGCGGCTCTTCAGGAGACCAAAGGTCCGCTCAATCACTCTCCTGGTCCGACCATGTGCCTCATTGTAGCGCATCTGGGCAGGTGTCACAGGGTTCCTGAGGGGTGTCAGCAACCACGGCATGTTGGGGTATCCCGAGTCACCTACGGACAGACAAGTGCACATCAGCTGACTTGGAAAAGTGGGCGGAATACTACAGATCAGATCACACACAATGGCACAAAGTCAGTACACACCGACAAGCCAGGCACGCTGGTTCTGCATCTGTGCCATCAACCTGGGGATGCGACTACTCCTCATCACAAAGGCATCGTGTGCTGAACCAGGGAAACGGGCACACACGTGTGTGATGGTCATGTCTGCAAGACACACCACCAGTGCATTGACCGAGTGGTAGTGCTTGCGGTTCCTGTAGGCCTGCTCCTGGGCCTGTGGTGGTACCAAAGCCACATGTGTCCCATCAATGGAGCCAATGACATGCGGCATCCTCCCCAGGGCATAAAAGTCACTCTTCACGTCAGTGAGTCGTCGCAGTCTAGGGAAATAGATGTACCGGTTCAGGAAGAGCAACATTGCCGCCAAAACATCGCGGAGCACACGGCTGAACATGGTCTGTGACATCCCACCAGCAGACGCCACAGTATGTTGGAAGGTACCGGTGGCAAAGAAGTGTAGGGCTGCCATCACCTTCACCTTGGGGGTCAGCGCTGTAGGATACGGCCGGCCAGGCTGCAAATGTGGGGACAACTGCACTGCCAAATCCTCAATCAGCTGCCTGGTGAAGCGGTACCGTCGGATGCTGTCCCGTTCCACCATCGTTGCCAGGTCTGGGAATGGCCGATGGACAGCAGGAGCCCTGCAGTGCAGAGGAGAAGTAAGCAAGATCGTCAGTCACCCCACATATGCGGCATTGAACACACTCAAGATCCCAACATACATCATCATGAGGCACAACTACATGAAGTGTGCAGTACCGGAACGACATTTATGGTACATACATGGCCAACATCTGTCAACACGGTCCTACAGGTGGCATCAATTTGTCCCTGTTTGGCCCATTGGATATCATGATGCTGTGTCACAGTCACCCCCCAGTGACATGTGAGGACAGATGTGCCCCAGGCACCACAGCTCAACGACAGGCACATTCCCAGGGACCCTGTAATGCCACATGGACACTGGCATCACCTGGAGTATCATGTGTACACCACAACAAAACAAACATGACCCCCACAGGTAGTGGCCACACTTGCCATGGCAGGAGAGCCATGGACGTCTGTGACACACACGCACAACATCAGAGTCCATGCACACACAACGTGGATGTGGAGACTGTCTCCCATTGTGCACATGAAATCAGAGACATTGTAAACACTACATGCACAAAGACTGTGGAGGGCCATCACTATTGTGCCACTGGGACACCCTGGCTCAAACATACCGTCCCACATGGGACTCACGGGGTATGTGACATGACATACACAAACACCACTGTGAAATGTGACCATGGCACATGCACAGATATGAACAGTTGCACATCACAGTGGTCACGTACACGTAACACCCATGATCCTGTCCCCATGAACACGTGCACAGCCTGGGGGTGGCTGCCCACAGGTGACACCCACAGGACAACATGTACACCAACATACACACAATAGGAAATGCAGCCTTACATGCCTTATGATAAGGTTTGGACAGGCTGTCGTGATGTAGGTGTGCCCCTCACTCCCTGGGAGCTATCTGTGGCTGGCATATGTCCATCTGAGACAGGCATGCTGACATATGCCAGTCACATGTACAGTGATGCGTTGTACTGCAATGGACCGATCGGTGCCTCCGGCCGGCCCATTGCATTCAATGTGTGCGGGTACGCGTTGTACCCCTGTGCGCGTTGAACAGCAATGGACCGATCGGTGCCTCCGGCCGGCCCATTGCATTCAATGTGTGCGGGTACGCGTTGTACCCCTGTGCGCGTTGTACTGCAATGGACCGATCGGTGCCTCCGGCCGGCCCATTGCATTCAATGTGTGCGGGTACGCGTTGTACCCCTGTGCGCGTTGAACAGCAATGGACCGATCGGTGCCTCCGGCCGGCCCATTGCTTTCAATGTGTGCGGGTACAGCGTTGTACCCCTGTGCGCGTTGAACAGCAATGGACCGATCGGTGCCTCCGGCCAGCCCATTGCATTCAATGTGTGCGGGCACGCGTTGTACCCCTGTGCGCGTTGAACAGCAATGGACCGATCGGTGCCTCCGGCCGGCCCATTGCATTCAATGTGTGCGGGTACGCGTTGTACCCCTGTGCGCGTTGAACAGCAATGGACCGATCGGTGCCTCCGGCCGGCCCATTGCATTCAATGTGTGCGGGTACGCGTTGTACCCCTGTGCGCGTTGTACTGCAATGGACCGATCGGTGCCTCCGGCCGGCCCATTGCATTCAATGTGTGCGGGTACGCGTTGTACCCCTGTGCGCGTTGAACAGCAATGGACCGATCGGTGCCTCCGGCCGGCCCATTGCATTCAATGTGCGCGGTACGCGTTGTACCCCTGTGCGCGTTGTACTGCAATGGACCGATCGGTGCCTCCGGCCGGCCCATTGCATTCAATGTGTGCGGGTACGCGTTGTACCCCTGTGCGCGTTGTACTGCAATGGACCGATCGGTGCCTCCGGCCGGCCCATTGCATTCAATGTGTGCGGGTACGCGTTGTACCCCTGTGCGCGTTGAACAGCAATGGACCGATCGGTGCCTCCGGCCGGCCCATTGCTTTCAATGTGTGCGGGTACGCGTTGTACCCCTGTGCGCGTTGAACAGCAATGGACCGATCGGTGCGCACCCATTGACAATGGGCTTGCCTGGCAACGGACGCGTTTTTGAATATTCGAACGAGTCGGTTGCTGGAAAATCAGTTGGTCACCCACAACAATGTTGCAAAATAATGTATGTCATGAAGTTGAAGATTTGAAGGATGCTGTGGGCGTGTTTTGGTGCTGCTATTCCATGGATTGGCCAGATTCAGAAGATGCTAACGACTTGGACCTATAACTTTGGACACAAGGGACAGTATCTGCCTCTCCAGCACATATATATTGCTGCATGTTCCCCTGAGAGCCCACTTGCCTGCACTACATGCTCCAGGACGACATCTGCCACTGCACTGCTGCTGTCTCTGCCCCTCTGGACCCTGCAATGGCACGTACTGTGGAGAGAGCCCCAGCCTTCAGCCTTGAAGAGAACCAGGCCCTGCTGGACAGCCTACTTCCACAGTACAGCAAGCTGTATGGGACACCAGGGGAGCAGGTGAGTGTTCTGTGCACTGCCTTTCTGAATGTGCATTTTGTCTGACTAGCAAGGCTGAGAGTCAGCACACCACTGGCTAGCAGGCTCACTGAGTAGTTGTCACCCCCCATAGTGTGTAGTGACTTGCACTGGACAGGTATGGTGCAGTGACAGTGCTTCTGAACAGGGTTTTACTCCCCATGCTATGATACCATGTAGTGACTTCTGGAAAACTGTCCATGGGCAGCCGTGCACTGCCTGGGTACACCATGTGCCCCTGTGATTGCGACATGTATATGCAACTGTGTCATGCACGGATATGTTGCATGTGTAGTAATGTCCTTATCACTTTGTCAT
This sequence comes from Calotriton arnoldi, assembly GCA_963921515.1. Taxonomy (NCBI): domain Eukaryota; kingdom Metazoa; phylum Chordata; class Amphibia; order Caudata; family Salamandridae; genus Calotriton; species Calotriton arnoldi. Next base: position 98,938 of record CAWUFW010006286.1, read on the forward strand.
CCTGACAGGCTTCTGCCCATCGGAAGCATGAGATCTGGAAGGACATCGTCCGGGCTGTCCGGTCCGTGGGGGTCTACAAGCGCCGGATCCGCAACTGCCAAAAGAGGTGGCAGGACCTTCGGGGCTGGACCCGGAGGATTGCACGGGTCCAGCTGAAGCTGTTGCCTCCTCGCAGGAGGTGCGGAACACGGACCCTGACCCCCACATGCTCAGGATCCTGGCGGTGGTCTTTCCAGACCTGGATGGGCAGCTGAAGGCCAGAGAGCAGCAAGGAGGGGGTGAGTCAAAGACTGCACTGTGTACTCTGTCTAACATGTTATGTGCCCTCCTCGGGCCAGGTTGAACTGCCACAGTACAGCAGTCATGTTGTCCAGGAGCCATGTCCCTCTATTGTGCACTGCCCACTCCTCATCTGATACCCAGGTGTGGCCCTTACATGCAGGGAATTCTGTCACTTAGGACTGTGTCCTTGCAGTTTGCTTGACTCAAGGTGGGAGACAGCATCTGTTTCCCTGACTCTGTGGTGGGCATCATGGGTGGGTCCATTGCTTACACAATGCCTGTATTCTGACATGTAGGGTAGTGTCACAGGTCTCCCATATGTCCAATAGGTATGACCTGGACAGATGAGGGTTAAGAGGATGTGTTGTGGGGGGATGTACATGTGCACTTGTGCAGCTCCAGGACTTGCATTCCCCATGACCTACTATTGTGACACAGTGCAGAGTGTTGTTGTCTGGCTGCAAAGTCATACATCACTGAGACAGTGATGTATGACTTTGCAGTCATGCCTCCGCCATGGCATGTGTCTACTGATTGGTGATCCTGCAGGGGAGTGACATGTGCTACATGCACACCATTGTGGCGCTGGCTATCAGGACATGGGTGCATCATGGTGTCTGTCGCTGGTATGCATCACATGCATTTCCTATTTGACTCTGGGCATCCCTTACATCCGTAAACCTGTACTGACTCAGTGGCAAGAGCTGTGATGTGTCCACACCGTGTCCTCTGCACTGTCCAACTACTGTGTACTTGGTGCATGTGTCAACACTGGGGTGTTGCAATCCAACAGACACCAGACAGATGGGTGCAAGGCCATGTGGGATGTGAGTGCCATGCTTGGCATCAGACTGACAATTGACTTCTCCTGTTCAATTAGTGCACTTTTAGCAATGTACAACTAATGATGCCAGGGCTTGCTCTGGGATGTGCTGTGCTCACAGTGGTGTGTGCGTTATGTGCAGGTGACTGATGTCTGTCTGTTTCCCCATTGTTTGCAGATACATCCACGGCCACGGAAGGGGACAGCTCCACGGACCAGGAGGAGCCGGAGAGCCAGACTGGGTCAGCAGCTGAGGAGTGGTCGGAGGGACCCAGTGGCACGGAGGGCGAGGGGAGCCACACCGAGGAGTCCTCAGCAGCATCCACCTCAGCTGAGGACCAGAGCAACTCGGAGGATGACTCCCTTGTGGAGGCGGGTGTCAGCAGCCACCACACCCCAGCTAGTGTTGCTGTCCCCGCCACCACCAGCACCACCACCGCCCTCCCATTGGCTCCCATTCCCCAGGTCCGTGGAGGCTCCCATGTCCGGGAGCGTGTCTCCTTTGGGCCAGGCACCGCACCCCCTGCCCCTGTGTCCCCTGCTGCCCTGAGTGAGGAGTCTGTGTACCTCCTTCGCCAGCTCCATGTAGGGCAGACAGCCATGCTGAGTGTCCTCCATGCGCACACCGCGCTGTTGACTCAGCTGGTGTCGTTCATGGAGGGCATCTCATCGGGCATGTCTGACCTACAGAGGGGCAATAGGTCCATGGACTCCTCCCTGACGGCAGCAGTGTCCCTCCTCAAACGGTCCCTCACCCCTCCTGCCTCTGCTCCATCCACACTCCCCAGCACCTTACCCATCCCAGGCACACACACACTGGCACACACCAGCACACACACATCCAGCACACTGACACACACGCCAATGACAAAACGCACACGCAAGCACATTCAGGGGACTGAAGCCAGACTCACAGGGGATGGGGCCCTGGAACACACACACGCATCCACATGCACTGCGCAGTCCTCAGTTCCCTCTCCCTCCAAAGCACCCTCCCTTGCCTCACCTGCAACCCCAAAGTCACAGCAGCTCTTCCTCTGTGACCTCGGCCTCTTCCCCACCGATGAAGCTGCTCCAGCATCCCGGGGGAAGAGGAAGCCCACCCACACGGAGCAGAGTGCCCCTCGCCCCCGGACACCCTCCCCCAGGTGCAGACGGACTGAGGCCCCCACCCGCAAGTCCCCCCGGAGTGCTAAGAGCAAGACCCCGCCACCGCCCTGCAGCTCAGGCACAAGGTCTCCGTCCTCCATCCCTCAGGCCCCCACTGCACAGGTGCCCCCACCACACCCTGCCCCAGGTTCCCCCACCCACAGATATACCATCCCCAAGATGCTCCGGCCTTCTCCCCCTGCCACTTGCTCTCCCAGCACCACACCCCCCGCTGCGCTTGTCTGTGCCACTGATGTGGTGAGGGTGTCCTCCCCCTCTGTCCAACCCACCTTGCCTGTTCCCCATTCTCCTCCCCTGGAGGTAGGCACTGCAGTGGAGTCCACTACCGCCCTGTCTGACTTGGGCACTGCAGTGGCGGACCTGTCCACCCCATCTGCAGGGTCCACTGCAGTTGTGCCGGCACCCACGACATCTGTGTCATGCCCCCCAGTTGTGCCGGCACACACCATGTCAGACACCTCCACTGCAGTTGTCAGTGGCTCTCCAGCACCCACCACCCCTTCCCTGACTCCCCCTGGTGAGCCCTGATCCTGTCCCTGCGGTGCCTGGCCTGCCCCCCGGTTGCCCCTCCTAGTGGATTGTCCCTGGTATTGTGCAGGCATGCGTAGGGTGACATCTGCCAGTGTCACCCTGTTTGAACTTTGACAATGGACTGGCCATTGGCCTTTGCTCTTTTTCAGGACTTCGTTTGGCCTCAACACATATGCTGAATAAAGCAACTTTCTTTTCTCTAGTGCTCATGCTTCAGATGTACATGTTGTTGGTGCAGCTAACCATGCCCTTGCTGCAGTGATGGTGATATCTGGTCTCATGATTATGAAGTGTTACTGTGCAGGAACCCATGTGGTCCAGGGGGAATGTGTCCTATCATGTGGTGTATCCATGTCATCAATAGCAGCATCTGAGGGTGTCATGTGTTCAGTATTTGGCAATGGGTTTCCTACTTACATTGGCAATTTCACATCTGTGGCTTCCACCCCTGCACATCTGTTGTGCCTGCCATCGTTGCATTTGTCTACTTCCCTGACCGTGTTGCCATCTCCAGTGGACATGCAGGTTTGGGCATCAATGGGGAGGGACTCATCCGTGTAGTCAGTGCAACATTGCTATACAAGTGTGTTGGATCTGTGCTGATGATTCCGTTGGCACATCCATGACCAGGCTGCTGTGATGGGAGCCCTCATTTGGTGCTAATTGTTGATTGTGTGACCAAGTGCTCAGCTGACATGATGGGGCCCTACTGAGGCAACATATGGCACAGCTTTCCTCACACAGGAGTGGAGTCCCCTCATGGCAGTGTGTACACGTGTGACATTGCCTGCGCCCAAGGTGTGTGTTGTATGTGCATGTCTGTGTGTTCACTTCCATTCATCTGCGCATGCTGTGATCCCTAGTGTTGTACCTGTTTGTGATGCTTGCTGACTTGAGCTATGTTCCCCCAAAGGCTTCTCCCTGTGTTCTCTGTGATGTGGGTGCATGGCACATTACTGGTCATCAGGGTGTCACCCATAGGTGTGTTTGCTGTCAGGGCAGAGTTTGTGTGCTGACGCAGATGGGTCACAGTCAGGTTTCCCTTTGGCACTTGTTGTTTGCCCCTGTCATGTGATTTCCAGTTTGTGTTATCTTTCAGTGATTGTGACACGTTGTGTGTGTGACTGCTGGCACTCCTTAGGGTCCGGGCTGCAATGTTGGTTGTTGTCTATGTGTGTTCTTTGTGGGTGACCTTGGTTTCTTCATTGGTGTGTGACTGTGGCTGGGATCCCATTGGTCGGTGTGGTATTGCCGTCATGTCCATGTACAGCGTAGTGTGCAGTGTGTCAGACATTCAGGAGTCTTGTTGAGTGTCCATGTGTGATGTGTTTCTACACCTTGGTTCCCACCCACCACCCTGGAATAGTAATGGGTGCATGTGCAATGTCACCAGTGCATGTGTACTTCACTGCTGCACATTGTTGGAGGTCGAGGGGTGTGGTGTTGAGTGTGTGCAGATGAGAGTTGTTGCCCGGCTAGTCCCCTGCCTCCATGTTGGCCTTGGCTTACTGGCCATGCTGATTGATTTGTGCTTGTGTAGGTGTGATGGTAGTTAGTTGCTCAGGACACCTGACTGTGGTTCACAGTGTGAACGACATTTAGCTTTGTCATCACAGTGGTATTTTTCTTCAGCCCAGGGTCACCACATTGTGGGGGCCCTGGGGGTGGTGCTGTGGTGTGTCTGTGACTTGCTGTGTCAGTTGTTGTTCCTACGTGCCTGTGTGACATGTGTGTTTTGTGCTCCCTCTCACCTGTCAATGCCTGCTTGCCCACATAGGGGATTTGGATCCATGAGTTACCTTAGTGTGGCAGTGTATGCACATCTGTATGATTGGTATTCAGCTCTCCTCATGTGTTGTGTTGTTGCCTGGGGACACTGGCACCCCCACCCCTCACCTGCTGTGTATGATGACAGTGTTGGTCTGCCTGTTTGTGTTTGTGCATCTGCACCACTGCATTGGCATATCTTGGGTGTGCCATTGGCTGTATGTTGTTTGGTGTGTTTCCCCTGCTGTCCCTGGGACTCCTAGGTCATCGGTCAGCACAGTGATCATGGTTTGTGTGTCCCATTGCTGCCATGGTATGGTATCTGTTCACCTCACATCTGCTGTCTCCACAGGGTATCTGCATTTGTGTGCCCATTGGTGCAAATATGTGGTTCTGCATTCTGATGGTCACTTCTGTCATTGTGTCATTGATGACTGTTGACGGTCTCAGCCACCATGGGTGTTGTTTGTCTGCACATGGCCAAAGGAATGTTTCATTTGCACTGCAGTATTTGGCTCCCCCAATTTATGTTGCAATGGGACACATACACTACTTTGCCACAGATGAGTTTTTGGTTCTGTGACCAGGAATGATCCATGCAGTTTGGCAGTTGCAGCTCTTTCTTTGTCAACAATTACCTTTTGGTCACTGTGATGATGAGGGTGTAGACCCCATTGCCACAATGTTCAAAATGTGCTTCAGCTATGGACCCCACACTTGCCTTTTGGTCACTGTGATGATGGGGGTTTAGACCCCATTGCCACAATGGTCAAACTGTGCTTCAGCTATGGACCCCACACTTACCTTTTGGTCACTGTGATGATGGGGGTTTAGGCCCCATTGCCACAATGGTCAAAATGTGCTTCAGCTATGGACCCCACACTTGCCTTTTGGTCACTGTGATGATGGGGGTTTAGGCCCCATTGCCACAATGGTCATGGGCTGCTTGCATTGTGGGTGCCACACACATATATGTGTGGCACATGTGCTAGGGGGTCACATTGTATGTTCAATGTCATGTTCGGTGTTGTAGGCATTTGACACAGCCTGCTCACACGCTTGTCATGGTGGTGGGGGGGATGTCTTAATCTTGCATTCCCTAGGTTGTGGTGTGCTTGTTGTGTCATGCATTGTCCATCCTATGAGTGGGGGTGGTAGTAGTGGTAGGCATCCAGCCCCCCTGGCTAAGGGTGGTGGTAGGCATCCAGCCCCCCTGGCTAAGGGTGGTAGTAGTGGTGGGCATCCTGCCCCCTGGCTAAGGGTGGTAGTGGTGGGCATCTGGCACCCCCTGGCTAAGGGTGGTAGTAGTGGTGGGCATCCTGCCCCCCTGGGTGAGGGTGGTAGTAGTGGTAGGCATCCTGCCCCCCTGGTTGAGGGTGGTAGTAGTGGTAGGCATCCAGCCCCCCTGGCTAAGGGTGGTGGTAGGCATCCAGCCCCCCCTGGCTAAGGGTGGTAGTAGTGGTGGGCATCCTGCCCCCCCTGGGTGAGGGTGGTAGTAGTGGTAGGCATCCTGCCCCCCTGGTTGAGGGTGGTAGTAGTGGTAGGCATCCAGCCCCCCTGGCTAAGGGTGGTAGTAGTGGTGGGCATCCTGCCCCCCTGGGTGAGGGTGGTAGTAGTGGTAGGCATCCTGCCCCCCTGGGTGGGGGTGGTAGTAGTGGTAGGCATCCAGCCCCCCTGGCTAAGGGTGGTGGTAGGCATCCAGCCCCCCTGGCTAAGGGTGGTAGTAGTGGTGGGCATCCTGCCCCCTGGCTAAGGGTGGTAGTAGTGGTAGGCATCCTGCCCCCCTGGTTGAGGGTGGTAGTAGTGGTAGGCATCCAGCCCCCCTGGCTAAGGGTGGTAGTAGTGGTGGGCATCCTGCCCCCCTGGGTGAGGGTGGTAGTAGTGGTAGGCATCCTGCCCCCCTGGCTAAGGGTGGTAGTAGTGGTGGGCATCCTGCCCCCCTGGGTGAGGGTGGTAGTAGTGGTAGGCATCCAGCCCCCCTGGTTGAGGGTGGTAGTAGTGGTAGGCATCCAGCCCCCCCTGGCTAAGGGTGGTGGTAGGCATCCAGCCCCCCCTGGCTAAGGGTGGTAGTAGTGGTGGGCATCCTGCCCCCCTGGCTAAGGGTGGTAGTGGTGGGCATCTGGCACCCCCCTGGCTAAGGGTGGTAGTAGTGGTGGGCATCCTGCCCCCCCTGGGTGAGGGTGGTAGTAGTGGTAGGCATCCAGCCCCCCCTGGTTGAGGGTGGTAGTAGTGGTAGGCATCCAGCCCCCCCTGGCTAAGGGTGGTGGTAGGCATCCAGCCCCCCCTGGCTAAGGGTGGTAGTAGTGGTGGGCATCCTGCCCCCTGGCTAAGGGTGGTAGTGGTGGGCATCTGGCACCCCCTGGCTAAGGGTGGTAGTAGTGGTGGGCATCCTGCCCCCCTGGGTGAGGGTGGTAGTAGTGGTAGGCATCCTGCCCCCCTGGTTGAGGGTGGTAGTAGTGGTAGGCATCCAGCCCCCCTGGCTAAGGGTGGTAGTAGTGGTGGGCATCCTGCCCCCCTGGGTGAGGGTGGTAGTAGTGGTAGGCATCCTGCCCCCTGGGTGGGGGTGGTAGTAGTGGTAGGCATCCAGCCCCCCTGGCTAAGGGTGGTGGTAGGCATCCAGCCCCCCTGGCTAAGGGTGGTAGTAGTGGTGGGCATCCTGCCCCCTGGCTAAGGGTGGTAGTAGTGGTAGGCATCCTGCCCCCCTGGTTGAGGGTGGTAGTGGTGGTAGGCATCCAGCCCCCTGTCTAAGGGTGGTAGTAGTGGTGGGCATCCAGCCCCCTGGCTAAGGGTGGTAGTAGTGGTGGGCATCCTGCCCCCTGGCTAAGGGTGGTAGTAGTGGTGGGCATCCTGCCCCCCTGGGTGAGGGTGGTAGTAGTGGTAGGCATCCAGCCCCCCTGGCTAAGGGTGGTAGTAGTGGTGGGCATCCAGCCCCCCTGGCTAAGGGTGGTAGTAGTGGTGGGCATCCTGCCCCCTGGCTAAGGGTGGTAGTAGTGGTGGGCATCCTGCCCCCCTGGGTGAGGGTGGTAGTAGTGGTAGGCATCCTGCCCCCTGGCTAAGGGTGGTAGTAGTGGTGGGCATCCTGCCCCCCTGGCTAAGGGTGGTAGTAGTGGTGGGCATCCTGCCCCCCTGGGTGAGGGTGGTAGTAGTGGTAGGCATCCTGCCCCCCTGGTTGAGGGTGGTAGTAGTGGTAGGCATCCAGCCCCCCTGGCTAAGGGTGGTAGTAGTGGTGGGCATCCTGCCCCCCTGGGTGAGGGTGGTAGTAGTGGTAGGCATCCTGCCCCCTGGGTGGGGGTGGTAGTAGTGGTAGGCATCCAGCCCCCCTGGCTAAGGGTGGTGGTAGGCATCCAGCCCCCTGGCTAAGGGTGGTAGTAGTGGTGGGCATCCTGCCCCCTGGCTAAGGGTGGTAGTAGTGGTAGGCATCCTGCCCCCCTGGTTGAGGGTGGTAGTAGTGGTAGGCATCCAGCCCCCTGGCTAAGGGTGGTAGTAGTGGTGGGCATCCTGCCCCCCTGGGTGAGGGTGGTAGTAGTGGTAGGCATCCTGCCCCCTGGCTAAGGGTGGTAGTAGTGGTGGGCATCCTGCCCCCCTGGGTGAGGGTGGTAGTAGTGGTAGGCATCCTGCCCCCCCTGGTTGAGGGTGGTAGTAGTGGTGGGCATCCAGCCCCCCCTGGCTAAGGGTGGTGGTAGGCATCCAGCCCCCCCTGGCTAAGGGTGGTAGTAGTGGTGGGCATCCTGCCCCCCCTGGGTGAGGGTGGTAGTAGTGGTAGGCATCCTGCCCCCCCTGGTTGAGGGTGGTTGGCATCCAGCCCCCCCTGGGTTGGGGTGGTGGCGCGCATTCAGGCCCCTGTGTGCATATGTGGCATTGGTGATGGGCATCCCGCCCCTATGGTGCTGCTGTTGCTGGTGTAAGTATATTCAGATTCCCAGTGTATGTGTGTGATGTGTCGTGTACGTGTTGTATGTGTTTTGTGGTTGGTGTCTGACTTACCTTCTGCGCCGTACGCGTCCGTGCCTGTTCCGGTAGTAGATGTAGAATATTGGTATGATCGGGACGAAGGGATTCATGGTTGGTTCGTGTCGTTCGTCCTTCTCGTTGCTTCGCGTCGTCCTCGTCGCTTGGCTTCGTCCTCGTCGCTTCGCGTCGTCCTCGTCTGTGCTGTGTTCGTCTCGTAGCCGTGGATCGTGTTGTGGCGCGATTCGGAGCTTATGTGCGCCTCTCCCGGATGCTTTGACGTGCCGTGCGTAGCGACGGGTTCGGCGCGTACGGAAAGCGCATCGTACTTGTCCGGCCGGACGGGGCTGCATTTTCCCTTCCGTGCGACTCGATTCGGCGTTTCCGGATTCGCCTCGGTCGGAGAACAGGACCTGGTTTGGGTGAGTACGGCTCGGCCGGGATTTTTGCTGTTGTGCGCATCGTACTTGCTCGTTCGGTGTACTGTACGGATCGGTCGGGAAACTGGCTTTCGCATGGCTTTTTTCCCGACCGAATAGTATTGGGTGCGCCTCCGACCGAGATCGGAATCGGCCCCTATGTATTTGAGGATTACCTTGACACACTTCTGGTCCCAAATGAAAGGAAATTGTATATACAGATCATACAGATCAGGCTGAGTACTCTTCCACTCAATGCGTTTGTAAGAAGGTGGTCTAACTTTATCCCTGTATGCAAATGTTGCCCTTGTTGCTTGAATATGTCAGAGTCCATTGCCCATGTATTGTTTGTATGTCCAGCATACAGGATCCTCTGGAAAAACGGTTGAAACCTTTCTGCAGGGTGCTGGGCACACAGAATTCTCTTGTTGCCCTAAGGATTCTGAGATCTGATCTGTACATTGTATACGCATGTGCTATGACCAAATGTTGGGGGCACATGTGGGTTATTAGGAGGAATTTCTTTGTAAATTAATGATTTTAACTTTTTAGGAAGAGATTTTATTTTTACCAGGAAAACTCCTTTTATATTGGGTGAAATGTCCATTGTGTGTAGTGCTTCTAGGTTTTATCTATTATGTTGCTTGTAATGATGCTCATTTTTATGTATTTCGCATTTTTATTTGTATTTATTTTTTGGTTACATTTTGAAGGCATTTGGTTGCTGAAATAAAGTTTATTTACGACAACTATACACTATCAGTATAAAAGTTGCACCAGAGGATTAGAGTCTTCATTTAAAAAAAGAAAAGCTGATCCCTGTGTTGCTAGTTTAATCAGGAAGAATGTCCTGACTCCCAGGATAGAGGTGAGAAAAGTTGCTCTCACATGTGCTTGAATCCACCATGAAATGAATTTCCGTACAACAGCTGGATACATTTGTTTCCTACTTTTTTCGTAGAGAATGTTTACCAGATATTGGTTGCCTGTCTGCTGGATGTTAAGCACCAAATTCAAATAATACAGATAATTTTTTTAATATGGAGCAATGGATATAACAGAGCCCAAGATCTGCAGTAGAAGAGATCTTTAAATCCAAGAACCTATATGCTATAGGCTATGTGGATGGCTGTCGATTAAAGGAGCCAGAAAGACGTAGGTTTTCACCAGCCAATTCATGTCTCAGGGCTTGCACATAAGTAATTATTACCCCACGAGGATATGCCATATTTGAGAGAAAAAAAGACTGTAAATCATCCACTGTCGATTTTTTAGAAGTGTTTTTTGAGATTTTGAGCATGACTTTCAAGTTTGAGTAGATGATGGCAAACAAACTACTTTGAAGTTATTTGAAAAAGCTAATACTCGCCTTAACAAGCATTCCCAAAGTCTGTAGGGCTTTGTGGAGACTTTTCACATTCAGCTTCAAGACCACCATCACTGGAGTGGGCTGATCTTTATGAAAACATCTAAGTCTAGAAGAAGCAATTTTTTTAACTAGGGCTAACCTTCAGGCCCTAAATGTCTGTGTGCAATTGCTTTTTTAGAAAACAATTATTTTTATTGAACAGAGTATGGATCAACTAAATAACAATCAGTCTCATAAGCAAAACAAGTCTAGGCCCTATTCCCAAAGGGTCTCTAGTGAGAGTAAATACAAAAAATATCTGAAAATAGAATATAAAATTTTTGTAGAGGTAGAAAGAAGGGGATAGTGAGGTCAGTTAGGGACAAGATAGAGGACAGACAGGTCCAGGATGTTGATCAATGGATCTGCCTAACTCCCTCCAAGGAAGCATGTCCAACATGAGGGGACACTTATTATGAAAAGCTCTGCCTATTTACACAGCCTATTATTCATTCCTCTGCTCCAACATGTTGGCCATAAGGGGTAAAGCATTAAAGTTATCAACTCTAATGTGCTGAATTGTGGCATTTGACAATGCCTCCACTGGTGAGCAATCCCCTGAGGTAAAAGTGCTCTAAAGTCAAGGGGCACAGAGAAATGATAAGGGATGAAGTTCAAGGAGCATCATAGAAAATGAGGTCATGGATTTGTCGTACGGTTCCTACTATTTCAGTAAGGCTGTGCATTTAGGTAACATAAGCGTCAAAACTATGTGGGCCAGAATCCACACATACCATCACAATATGTAGAACTAATTCCTGGCTACCTCACAGTGCCCCATCTGGACCTCAAAACCTTACAAGGTACCGGATGGTGTCTGCAACCTTAGAACATGACATTCCTGATTCCTGAAGGAAATCATAGAAACAGATCTACCCTTTCTCTGTTATCTCAGGCATGCCCAAAGGGAGACACGAGAAGAACACAAATTGTCATTTCAAATATTTATTGAATCAATTGTACCTTTGTGTAAAATATGTGGGCTGCAACGATTATTAGAATAAAGCAGATGAATGAAGAATGGTGAACAGAATGAACAATTCAACCACTGTGCATTTGCATTGGATTATATGAATACATATAATTGTACTGCTACCTGGCGCTGCCTCTCCTATAAAGCATAAGGTGTGTGGGTCTGCCAGTATACCTTAGAGTGGTCTAACCTCCCATTTACCTGCGGGTGTGTGTCATTTGGTAGTCAGTCTTGGTGTAGAACAGGCCGCCGTCCTTCTCAGGATAGTGACGGGATTCAGCTGGGCTAGATTTCCTGCATGGGGTGACCTCGACAACCCATCAAAATGCTCCTTTGTCTGAGCAAAGGCTTGGTGCAGTTTATATAATAAACTGGACTCATTCATTCTGTGCCTGAGCTCTGGTCTGACTGTCATTGTTGCTTCTTCCTGATCCAGAGATGTTGCCATACAGACAGCAACAAACAATGACATTTTGTGCAGTGTACCTAGCCCTTGTACAGAATGTTCCAAGGCCTGACAATGTGTCAACGAAGAACTGTAAGTGAAAGCAAACAATTTTCTGACAACATAATCCCCTTTGGGCGTGCAAGCAAATGTGTGTAAAAAGTCATTGTTTAAAAAGATGTCAACTTTAAATGTAAACAGTCAGTCAAAAAACTTTATTTCGACCATATAGGTCATAAAAGCACATAAGGAAAACAACATTAAAATACATTTTAGAGAAGTAGAGCAATGCAATAAAACATCATAAAAGGTATGTGCATTGGTTCTGTATTTACAATTAGAACACTATAAAATTATGCAAAGTTGTTAATGCAATCTTGAATATGGTCCCTCATAGCAACTCTTATTCCCATTTTAAGTGTAGTTCAATATACTATAGATTTTGAGGTTTCTACATTAGTTGCGAGGGAGAACCAACCATTCATATTTTTAAGCAATTAATTAGTTCATTAAAACAAAGTTACTAGCAATATTTAAAAGCTTTTGACTTAGGCTTAAAATGCGTAAAATTATGATAAAAAGTCCAGATTAAAAGACTAAAGTTGTATAAGAAAAAAAGCTAGAGGATAATTGATATCAAAGAAATAATCATACAGTACTGGTGTATGAGGGGAAAGGATGGAATAGGATATAAAAGAAGAGAGAGTTACTATGAGGCTAGGGAGTTTTCTGAATTGGTTTTCTTTAAGATGGCCCTACGTATGCACCACATCGAGTGTAGGTATCGAGAGATGGCAAACACAATAAGTATATCTGTTTTGTGCTTAAAAAGCCTATAAACCTCCATGTGGTGCCTAATCCCCATATTTCTACACAATTGTAGGAGCCACCGCGACCTTGGCCTTCCGTAAGCGGGGCAGAAAAAAAGGACGTGGGTTTCAGTTTCTTCAACTAGGTCACATCCTGGGCAGTCAAGTTTATGGGCTCCCTGCCATTTATTTGTAAATGCTCGAAGTGGGAGCACCCCGTGTCTAAATTGGAGGAAAGGTTTTTTGGCCATAAGCGGTTGGATGTGATCGAGAACCGATTCTAACTTATAATGTTGCTTAACATCCAGAAACCTTGCGGTTAAGCTGCCAGACCTAGGCCCCTGGCATAGTAGAGACAATTTAAATTCTCTGTGGGAGTCCAGTAGTACTTTTTTTTTAATTGTAGGGCAAGTCTCTTCTGGTGTTGTCCACAAGTTTGCCCTCCCTAAGGCCTGGCACAAGTTTCTAATATAAACAAGCCAAGGGAGTTTCCCTGCCCTATGAAGGCTCATAACATCCTTCAACTCCTCTTTGTAGTCGGCTAGTTCAGGAGTGCTCCAGATGCGTCGCCAGTATAGGAGGGGTCTGGAGGAGGCTACATCTGCAATGGGACTGATCCCTAGGTCCATCCTAAGCGGAATTAGTGGCGTGCTTACTGGGAGGCCCAACAGTTGCCTTAGGAATGTGTTCTCAGGCATTGATAGGGAGGTAGATGGACAATGACACATGGAAATGTAAACACATAAAATGGAAGTGTTTGTGTCCGGGGCCTATGTAACCTCACAACAGATAATGAGGATGGGTGGAGTTGTCGTGCTTCTCCTACTACATTGGCAGAGTTGGCAGGGTGTCACTAGAGAGGCAGACATCTTCAAATACACATAACTGTTTTGCTCAATAATATGGTGGCAATAACTGGTTTATAACTCAGAACAAAGTCACATAAATTGGTACAATTTGATACTATTCAATAATACAAGAGTATCCTCCTGTCAATGAAGAGTAGATGGGGAAAGGTGGGAAACAATGAAGGAGGGTAGGGTGATTCATGGATTGATGTGGATCAATATGGTGAGCAGGACAGTGGAGAGAGGTTAGCTTTCAAGAATATATAACTAAGACCAACAGGTAAGTTGTGAAATTGTCACTTTATTTTAGACCATTACAACAACGGGCAACAGCCGTGTAGCCGCCTCAGGAGACACCAACTGTCAATTCTGGAATGCTCCATGACCACAGCTGTGGAACTCCATGAATGAACATTCTATTGCTTCATAACATTGAGGCACATTCACCACATAATATCTCCTTTTTTTTTTTAAAACAAAACAAGCAATTCATTATAACAGGAAACAAAGCAAAACAAAAGCATTGCAAAAAGAATCATAATATTAATGAAAAGAAACAACATAGAAAAACAATCCTCGGTTGTAAATCTAAGGATACCAAACTTAATAAACATTTCATACCCAAATTATCCATATATAATATTGTTTACTGTACACAGACATCAAAATACTATATGCCCAATCAGAGTATCAGACTATAAGTTCCCTTATAGATTCTTATCTGTATTTCCAAGGTTTGAACTTCTCCCAAGTAGACCTCCAGAGATTACCATTTTCTGCACTAGGCCTCTTCTGTTGTCTTGGACTTATTGTGTCATCTAGAGAAATACTCAATGCCTCTGATCCTGGGCTTGGTGTTTTCCTAAAGTTCTTTTCCATTACCTTTACCACTTTCCGAGGCTTCCACCAGTGACCACCAACAACTCTAATGGCATTACCACATACTTTTTCTACAGACACAGTTTCTCCAAAGCTAGCTAGTTTTTTAACCCGTACTATATCTCCAACCTGAACTGAATGAGGTTTTGTAAACTTCCTGATATCATTCATGAGTTTTTATTTACTTCGAGCTTCACATACCCTACTTAACCTGGCTTCTTGATTCACAACGCTGCTAGCTTTGTCTCCAGCGGACCTAACCAACCAAGCAGGATACATAAAAGAAGTCGGCTGCCTTTCTCTAAGCAGCAGGAACAGAAACACCTTTGTAATTGAGTGTGGAGCCGTACAATAGAAAAACACCATGCTCTTCACCACCCATTCAACATCATAACCGTTATTCTTTGCCCATTTCACCAACACTCACTTCATTCTCTCTACCAACCCATTGGTTTGGGGATGATAGACAGGACTCTTGAGATGTTTCACACCTGATTCCAGCAGAAACTTTTTTATTTCTGCATTCACAAATTATACCCCATTTTCTAAAATTATATTCTCAGGGAAACCTTCTCTTGTAAGGATGTCTTTCAGAAACATCAGTGTATTGCTTGCATTGTGTGCATAAACAAAACGTACTTCTGGCCATTTGTTATGGTAGTTCATAAGTACAAAATTATAGTGCTAATTATGGGGTAGAAAATTAAAAGGCCCAACCCTATCAATTCCCAACTTGACCCAAGGTCTATCAGGGAGCTGGATTGGTTGTAACGGAGGCGTCATCACTTTTAAACTTTTCTCTACACTGTTGCGTACCACAAACACTTTCACTTCTGCATAAGCATCTTTGTCCATTGAAGGCTACCAGTACAAAGCCCTGCCTCTTCTTTTTGTCAAAGTAGCTCCTAAATGTCCTTCATGGTCAACCTTTATCAGTCATGACCGAATAGCTGCAGGAATTACACACTTGTCGTCCCTTACCATCACACCATCTTCAATAGAAAGTTCCTCCGCTATCTTAGAGAAAGGCTGCACCTCAGAACACAAGTTCATTTCCCTGGGCCAACCATTTACTGAGTATTCTTTGACCCGTACCATCACTGAATCCTCTTGACACACATTTTTCCATTCGGCCTCTGAGCAAGCTTTGATTTCCGCAACATCCACACAGGCAACAAAACAGTTTTCTTTGTCATCCTCAACATCCCCTTCTTCAACATTCTGCACTGGTAACTTGGATAACAAATCAGCTGTTACATTGTCTTTACCTGGTATGTACTTAACATCAAGGCCATACTGTAATAGTTTGGTGGTAAGACAAGCTATATGCTGTGTGGCATATTTATTCCTTTCACCACTTAATATGTATATGAGAGGTCTATGGTCAGTCTGAAGCTTAAACCTTCTACCCCAAACATACATCCTAAACTTTCCAGTAGCCCAGTAACTAGCCAATAACTCTTTTTCTATTACTGAATAATTCAGTTCCAGTTCACGAAGAACTCTGGATGCATAACTCTCCTTTTGTAGTATTCTGGGTAAGCGCAGCACCTATTATATATTTTCTAGCATTCACCGTAATTGTGCAAGTAAAAGAAGGATCAAATGAACTCAGTGCCCTCGCATTAGTAATGTCTGAATTCACCACGTCAAATGTTTCTTGACAATGCACATCCCAGACAAAAGGCTAATTTGTAACCCTGGGCAAAGCACTACGCTACGCTCGCGTAGTTTGCGAAGTTTGCGCTACTTCGCACTACGCGAATTGCACGTAGCACAGTGCAAACACGGGTAGCGTAGTGCAGCGGTCAATTTTTGGTTGCTCGCGGTCCTCAACGTCAAGTTGCCGACCGCGAGCAAGCAAAATGACATCCCGGCGAGACTTTTTCCTCGTTCGCGATCAGCAACATCAAGTTGCCGATCGCGAGCGTGGAAAATAAACCTCCCGGCGAGATTCTCAACGCGGGAGGTCAGGTTTCTCATTGCGAGTGGTCGCGTATGCTCGCGACCGCTCGCGATGAGAAACTACCAGTCCGCGTTGAGAAGCTGCCGCTCGAGTAAAAATCTACTCGAGCGGCAGTAAAAGACAGCTCGCACTGTGCAAAATGCCGTTTTCAATGATTGCACAGTGCGGACAAGCATCCGGCACTGTGCAATCATCGCGAACAGCGCACTACGCAGTTCGCGTAGTGCTACGCGTAGCTCGCGTAGTGCGAAGTGCACTTCGCGTAGCTTCGCGTAGCGCTACTTCGCGAACTACGCCCAGGGTTACTAATTTGTCTTCCACATGATAGTTAAATTCTTCATTTTTTAAGCATATTGAGGAATAAACCTAGCAAACTATTCACAGAGCCCAATGAATGAATGCAACTCATCCTTGTTTTGGGGGTTTGGGCATTGAACCATCGCCTTAACAAGCCCAGGCCTTGGGAAAACACCCTCCCCAAAGACACTGTGATCCAGCAATTCAGTTGTTTTTCCACAATTCCCATTTCTCCTTCTTCGCCGCAACTCCTTTCTTAGCAAAAGTCTGAAGAACTAATCTAAGCACTTTGTTGTGTTCCTCCAAATGCTTCACATAAATTAAGACTTCGTCCTGAAAAACAAGGACTCCATGTATCTTACCCAGCAGCTGCTGCATGATACGCTGAGAAACAGAGGCAGTGGATGCGAAGCCAAATGGCATCCAACAGAACTGAAACATGGCAAACAGAGAATTAAAATCAGTAAAATGCCTGGAAAATTTCACTGGAACCACCTGATGGTAGACAGAAGCTAGATCTATCTTAGAAAACCATTCTGCCCCACGTAGGTCTTCTAACAAATCACTGATTCTCGGTAAGGGAGGGGAATCTACCCAGATTTCTTTGTTCAAGCACCAGAAGTCAACGCAGAACACATATTACCATTACATTTACACGCTACTACGCTACTACCAAAGTCACAGCCATAAGCTGGACTCAATGGGTTCGATTACTGTTAGACTTGGCTTGGCTTGGCTGGAATGGCATGGTGAGCAAAAAAACGATGGATTTAGGCCCAGATCTCTGTACTGGGGTGAATGTACGACATTGTTCTGCATTCTGTCCATCAATTGTTGTTTTTGCATTTGTCACCCCGAGTGGGACGGGTATGCCCAGACGTGGGTCCCGTGCTCTCCATGCCACTGGAGTCAAGCTATCCTGGCTGATGAGGGCTGAAAGCCCGAAACCGGTCCTAGGATGCTTGTTTCCAGTCCAGGGAGGACCTGGCCTGGCAGTTCGGGCTGGACTGTTCCCATTGGGCGCAGGGTCAAGACTGATTTGCATATGGCTGGGTCCAAACTGGAATGGCATGGTGAGCAAAAAAACGATGGATTTAGGCCCAGATCTCTGTACTGGGGTGAATGTACGACATTGTTCTGCATTCTGTCCATCAATTGTTGTTTTTGCATTTGTCACCCCGAGTGGGACGGGTATGCCCAGACGTGGGTCCCGTGCTCTCCATGCCACTGGAGTCAAGCTATCCTGGCTGATGAGGGCTGAAAGCCCTAAACCGGTCCTAGGATGCTTGTTTCCAGTCCAGGGAGGACCTGGCCTGGCAGTTCGGGCTGGACTGTTCCCATTGGGCGCAGGGTCAAGACTGATTTGCATATGGCTGGGTCCAAACTGGAATGGCATGGTGAGCAAAAACGATGGATTTAGGCCCAGATCTCTGTACTGGGGTGAATGTACGACATTGTTCTGCATTCTGTCCATCAATTGTTGTTTTTGCATTTGTCACCCCGAGTGGGACGGGTATGCCCAGACGTGGGTCCCGTGCTCTCCATGCCACTGGAGTCAAGCTATCCTGGCTGATGAGGGCTGAAAGCCCGAAGCCGGTCCTAGGATGCTTGTTTCCAGTCCAGGGAGGACCTGGCCTGGCAGTTCGGGCTGGACTGTTCCCATTGGGCGCAGGGTCAAGACTGATTTGCATATGGCTGGGTCCAAACTGGAATGGCATGGTGAGCAAAAAAATGATGGATTTAGGCCCAGATCTCTGTACTGGGGTGAATGTACGACATTGTTCTGCATTCTGTCCATCAATTGTTGTTTTTGCATTTGTCACCCCGAGTGGGACGGGTATGCCCAGACGTGGGTCCCGTGCTCTCCATGCCACTGGAGTCAAGCTATCCTGGCTGATGAGGGCTGAAAGCCCGAAACCGGTCCTAGGATGCTTGTTTCCAGTCCAGGGAGGACCTGGCCTGGCAGTTCGGGCTGGACTGTTCCCATTGGGCGCAGGGTCAAGACTGATTTGCATATGGCTGGGTCCAAACTGGAATGGCATGGTGAGCAAAAAACGATGGATTTAGGCCCAGATCTCTGTACTGGGGTGAATGTATGACATTGTTCTGCATTCTGTCCATCAATTGTTGTTTTTGCATTTGTCACCCCGAGTGGGACGGGTATGCCCAGACGTGGGTCCCGTGCTCTCCATGCCACTGGAGTCAAGCTATCCTGGCTGATGAGGGCTGAAAGCCCTAAACCGGTCCTAGGATGCTTGTTTCCAGTCCAGGGAGGACCTGGCCTGGCAGTTCGGGCTGGACTGTTCCCATTGGGCGCAGGGTCAAGACTGATTTGCATATGGCTGGGTCCAAACTGGAATGGCATGGTGAGCAAAAAAACGATGGATTTAGGCCCAGATCTCTGTACTGGGGTGAATGTACGACATTGTTCTGCATTCTGTCCATCAATTGTTGTTTTAGACTTGGCTTTTTCAGCGGGTTTACCCCCAGACTTTTTGCTTTTTGGCCTCCTGTTTTTGACCCTGTGTGTGTTGGTTTTAGGACTCTGGGCGCTTTACCACTGCTAATCAGTGCTACAGTGCATATGCTCTCTGTGTAAATTGTGTGATGGATTGGTGTTTCCATGATTGGCCTATTTGATTTATGTGTCAGTCCCTAGTAAAGTGCACTGAGTGTGCCAGGGCCTGTAAATCAAATGCTGTTGGTGGGCTGCAGAACTGGATTGTGCCACCCACGCAAACAGCCCGTAAAGTGTAACTCTGGCCTGCCATTCCAGAGCCTGTGTGCAGCCTGGGGCTGCCATGTCGACTTGGCAAGTGCACACACTTGCAAGTCCCTAAACCTTCCCTTTTCTACATGTTAGTCACCCCTAAGGTAGGCCCAAAGTACCCCTGTGGGCAGGGTGCATTGTATGTGAAAGGTAGGACATGCCCTGGTGTGTGTGGCATGTCCTGATAGTGAATTACAGCCTATTTCGTTTTTCACTATTGCAAGGCTACCTGTTCCCCATAGGCCAGAATGGGCAGTTTTGATTATTACAGCTTATAATCCTAACTGACCCAGGGAACATGGTAGAAATTCGAGTTTAGTATGCCTGGACTCAGAATGATAAAATGCATCTTTTAGTGAAGTTGGTTTTAACATTCTGTGTTTGAAAATACCACTTTTAGAAAGTGGGTATTTTCTTGTCTAACCATCCAAGCCTGCCTCTGCTAGGTTGTGTATTCCTTGTCTGGAGTGTGAGTGACAGGGACTGGGGGATGCCAGGAGACAGGGTGAGACAGCACAGGGCTGAATAGCAAGATCTACATGTAGATGGGTGGGAGGAGTTGCACCTGGGACCTGAATAGGGCTGGGCCTTCCCTCCACAATGCTGGCTCCACCTCCTGTGGTGCGTCTGATGTCCCTGGCCTGCACTGTGAAAGGAAAGCAGGAGCCTTGTCAACAAAGTGCTCCAGGACTGACCAGAACTGGTTTGGACTAGGCAAAGGCCTCTCTGCCTTCAGAGAACAAAGAGAAATTGAGGATAAAAAGGGGGACCCAAACCCCAGAAGATTAGATTACTTCTGAACTAAGGAACCTGGCATGAAGAAGGACCGGGAAAGCTGGAGGAGGAGTACTGCCCCTATGCTACGTGTTGTGGGGTTGGCCTGCAGTGGTTGCTTCTCTCTGGGGTAGGGAAAGGACTGGACTGTGCTTTCATCATCCTGCTGTTAGAGTTTTCTCCAAGGGCTTGAAGTAGAGCTTGCCTCCTGTTGGAAGTCTCAGGGATAGAAAAGACTTCAGGGAACTCTTTTTGATCAAGAAGACTGCCAAGAAGAAGAGCTGGAGAAGCTGTGAGGAGGAACTACCACTTTGCTGTGTGCTTTGCTGTGTTGGCCTACAGTGGCTGCTTCTGTCTTGGGCAGTGAAAGGACTGGAACTGAACTTTCTGCAATCTACTTTGTGAGTGTCTCCAAGGGCTTGAGGTAGAGCTTGCCCCCTGTTCAAGAAGTCTCAGGAACAGCAAAGACTTCAAGCCCGACGCCGTCTACGACGCCGCTGCCGACTCCGTGTCCTGAAGGCACCGCAGAGGGCACCGCCGCAACGCCGCACCGTGACCCTGGTCTCACCGACGACGCCTGCTGATGCCGCCACCGAGCCGCTGCTCGCACCGCGACCTGTGGGCACTGCACTTCGCACCGCCTCGCTTCACGACGACGCCGTGGCATCCCCGACGACGCTGCTCCATGCCGGACTCGACGCCGCTGCTTGCACCATGGTTCGGGGGCACCGCTCGTAAGTTACACGATGCACCGCCCTCATCCCGCACCGCAGCCTTGGCCCACCAACGCCGGTGCCATCGACTCCAAGTTCATCAGCCGACAACAGCGCTGTAGCTACGACGACGCCGCTGCTGCACCGTGACCTGCCAGCACCGTGACGAGCACCGCCTTCATCTCACACCGCGACCCTGGTCTCATCGACGATGCCATCCGACGCCGCCACCGAGCCGCTGCTCGCACCGCGACCTGAGGGCACCGCACGCCGCACCACTGCACTTCGCACCGCAGCACCCGACGCCGGCCGACGCCAGCGCTCCTGACTTCAACAGAGAGGAGATCAATCTGCAACGCGTGTGACTTCGAGGGCCCGACGACGCCTGCACCGACCTCTGGAACCGACGCCTGCGGACGCCGTGTTTTCGGAAGCTCACCGCGAGGTCATCGACGCCCTGCATTTCTGAAAGGTACTGTTTGCGGGTCTTCCCGACACTGTAGCTGACCCGCGACGCCGCGGTCAGCCAGAACTGTTTGGATTTGTTTGTTCACGACGCCGTAATAGCCCCGGACGGAGCTATCGACATCAAGGAACTGTTTTTAAGGACAATTTGATAACAGAAGATTTTTAAAGTACTGTACTGTGGATTTTTATCGTATTTGGTCTTGTTTAAAGTATATAAAAATATTGGATATTTTTCTAAACTGGTGTGGTGTCCGTTTGTAGTGCTTGACTGCTCGTGCCAAGCTACCAAGGGGGTGAGAAGGGGTTATTTTAGGAGTGTAACTCCCTTACCCTGACTAGGAAGAAGGGTCCCTACTTGGACAAAGGTGCAAGCCCTTACCAACTAGAGATCCCATTTCTAACAATTACACAATTACTTTCTAAACTGACCAATTCCTTCTGTAAGTCATCTCATAGACTGAATGAGTCAGACGTTATTTTATGCTTAATTGAGATGACTCCCTGTTTCACTTTTATCATGTGTTTAAAACCTGCAATGTTTCCTAGGTACAATGAAAAAAACAGTAGGAAATTCACCTTCCATAGAATTAGATGAAGCCAACTCTTTAACCACAAGCACTTGCTCACTATTTCTAGGTTTGAGTACCAAACGAAAAAGTCCCTGATGGATCCATCCCAATATGTTGAGGCCCTTTACTGCTACATTTATTTTACCTTGGATTTTCCATCCCTTGAACTCTAACACATCTTCAATAAAGCCCTCCAAATCAATGTTCCTGCCTTCATATACGAAACCGGAGCTCTACCAGGGGAAAACAACTTCCTGTCATCCGACGTTGTATGCAACAACTCAGATGTTATCATGGTATATTTCACATCTGAGTCTATCAACAGATGTAATGTGTTTTCCCCACCAAGACATCAATGTGCGGATGAACACACTGGTTAGGGTCACCACTAACCACCTCATCTTCAGACACCACTGGAACCCTATCCTGAAACTCTTTCCTCAAGTGCTGGTCCACATCTCCAGTAGCATACTCTTCCACCCCACATCCCACTTTAGGAACATTTGCCTGATTACTTTGGAAAACCTTTGCAAAGTGCCCCACTTTAGTACACTTGTGGCACATACCTTTCCTACCTGGGCACCCTTTGCCTCCCCTTCCATAAGGGGTTTTTACCACATCTGAAACATATGTTCATACATTTAAATATTTTTTTCTTTCTATTCTTCACATCCTTCTGCACTTGTGTAGTACTGTGGACTACATTAACACTCTCTTCTATTGGTGTGGACATGCTCAATTCCTTCAATGATAATTGTGTCAACCCAATGCTTTTTGCCACCTTAATGACTTTGTCTAATCATGGGTCACCCATTGTTAGTAATTTTTATTGAATATGTTTGTCACAACAGTGACCAATAAACTGATCCCTGATTAACTGTTCAGTGTACGCTCCCAATTGACACTGTGAACTAAAATTTCTTAAAAGACTTATGTATGCATCCACGTTTTCACATTTTGTTTGTGCCCTTTTGAAAAACTTGTGACAGAGTACCACTAAGCTACGTTGAATATTTACAACTTCCTGGTACTCATCTAAATCATCCCATGCACCTATTGGTAAATCCGGTAGATGTTTGTAAATTTCCCTACCCTCAAACCTAAGGGAATGTAATAGTAAAAATGTCTTTCTCTCAGCTCTAAACCGTGATGCACCAACACACCCTAACTACCGTTCAAATGTATCAGACCTCTGCTTCCATGGAATTGCAAATTCCCCGGTGATTCCAGAAACGGTGGCAGAGGAATTGCAGTTTGCATTTCACATATATAGTGACAATGAGGGATCAATTTGTCATACATTTACAATACAAAAAACATCACTGTATAACCCTTCTAATTATATCTCTGCTGAATAATTACTCAGACGACAATATTGCATAAACAATACATGTCTTCGTTGTAACAAATATTAAAATCAAAGAGGTGTGCGTGTCACCGTTGTGCTGCAAAAATGTTGTAGTAAATGTGCTTTAACTACCAACGTGGAAAGAAGAGGTGTGCGTGTCACCGTCATGATGGAAATGTGCAGGAGTAACTGTGCTACCTATAGCTCCCAATGTGAAGAGAGGTGTGCGTGTCACCGTGCTTCGCCACTCTTTCAGATTGAACAGTGTGCATGTCACCGTGATTTAACACCTTGCTATTAAAAAGTACCATGCCATTGCCACAGTATAGAGAGGTCTGCGTTTCACCATTTTTCTACATGCCCAAAATTGCACAAAAGAAAGCTGAGCCTATAAACTACGTGAGACTTATAAAGACTCAATGGTTTCCTGTCAATCGAAGATTATAGCGTTACACATGCAGCTTTGAAGGGCTGACCTGTCAGACTTGGGTTGTCAAAAACATGTGTGACCAGAGCTACACTTGGCCGAGCATGGTGCAGGCATTTAAAATAACCATAAAAATGCAGAAATAAAAGCCAGCGCTATGGCGGTGTGGGGATGTATTGAGCTGTCAATGGAAGTTGATGGGACCGTAAAGGCGGGGTTTGAAATTGGTGTATCTGCCCAATGTTATTTGCTAAGCGCAGAGCTCTGCCTCTCACTCCGCCCCTCCACAGGCCATCTACCATTGAGGTACACTCGTGTAATGGCGCACCATCCGTTGGGCATCAGACAAAGTGCTTGCTCCTTCCATGGCTTCTCGTAAGCCACCACACAAGCCCAGTGCAAAACTCCTCACCTCGTAGTAATGACACTTAAAATACAAACACACCATCACTGACTGGCCCAACCCAACTCTGGACGGGAGATGATGGCTAGCTGACTATACGATGATGCATGGGTACTTCTCAGTGGCTCCCGGTCAGCTCGTCGCCAAAATACTTTGCAAATATTTGGCCAGGACCAACAGGTAAGTTGTGAAATCTTCACTTTATTTTAGACAGTCATGACAACGAGTCACTACCATGTAGCCGCCTCAGAAGATCACCAACTGTCAAATCATGGAATGCTCCTAACGCTGTGGAACTCCATGAACGAACATTCCATTGCATCATAACATTGCGGTGCGATCACCACATTAGCTCTTCAATATCAACAGAATGAATAAGCGGAATGTGCAGAAAAGCAGGGCCAAAAAGAAAGAAGCAGGAACATGATTTTGGATCAGGTGTCAAAAGAAAGGGACTACAGCTCCAGTCAAATGAGGAGAACTGATTATTGAGTCTTTCTATAAATCTTTTATGACCAATCATGATCACCATCTCCCAAACCCCCTCTCCAATTGATTGTGCCATCAGCGACTTTCACCATTTCAGAAAACAAAGATTTGCAATGGCTCGAGGTGTGACAAACCATGCTGGCAGTGTGTGACATGTCATGCAATATGGTCAAAAGCGTGGTACCTGAATGTAAAATTTAAAGGGTTCTCTCACTGATATCCATACTCTGGACCATATTTGGCTACATTAGGTCATGACCAATGAACATATAAAATGGAACACTCAGGTTACATTCCTCTTCAGCTGGACAAGTCTGGCTGAGATTACCAGTATTCAGTTTGTGCAGCTATCAATGACAATCATGGAAAACCTAACAGTAACTAAATATGAGCAAGGCTTCTTTAAGCCCTTTATCATGCAGGCCAAAGGTTCGGACCAGCCTTCATTAATGTACATTGTGTGAATGCGTTCTTGCTAGCAGGTCCTGAGGGACTCAGCAGTTGCAGTCGTAAATAGGAAACTAATTATAATTCAATATAGGCTCTAAAACTACACTTCTGCAAAGGACCCAGAAATGTAATTATGTTTGTTTTTCACGGGACAGGCGGTCATGATGAGGAGGGTTCAGTTTGGATTTCAAGCAGGTTGACAGTTGACAAATTCTCAACAGTTAAGACACAGTCAAGCCAGATTCAGAGCGGACATCTATGAAGGACTTCAAAGCAAACTCACAAAGCAGATCCTCAGTAGTACTAACATGTGTCTCTGACCAGTCCCCTGAGTGAAAGGACAGGTCTCTGTGAAAGGTTTTACATTTTGCAACAGAGGTGGCTTGGCATGAATGTGGTTCCATATTTGGTCTTTCATTTGTACAGGACACAACGCAAGCGTTTTGAAGTTCATGACAGGATTGAAAGTTTTCAGTTCTTTTGTTGTCTTCACTTGGCAGCGGCTCTAGAATGCCTGTCAAAGACAACAGGATACATTTCTATCCAAAAGATTTTGTAATTACACGCTGCTAACAGGTGACTAAAGCACAGCAAATCTTGTGCTTTGGAGATACATCACTTGTGCAGCAAACAAAGATCTCCTACTGTTGTTGCAGCATATAGTTTTGATGTATTAGGTCTGGATTCAATATACTGCCATACAAACCATTTCATTGAGGTGCCCAAATCTGACAACAGTGGCTTAGAGATTTTCAGAGGAAGCATGTGAAAACATACTTTGTACAACTGACATATTTAAATGTTTGAATCCTGAACCATAACAACAGGTGTAGGCATGACCATCTGAAGTGATCAACAGGATATTTTATGTAAGAGGGGAGAAAATTGCTTGTCACCATGTCCCTCAGAGCCTAGTTGACCAGGATGTCCAGGTATTTTAAAGTTACAGGTCCCCGCTTGAAAGGATGCCTTCCAAATGCCACCTTCTTTGTGTGTTTAGCCATGGGCAGCCGCTCACTCTTTGTCCAGCTGATCCAGTAAACAGAGTCTGGACATGTAATTATTGTGTTGCAACAGAATGAGGAGTATGAATTTTCTGATTGCCTGCTGAAGTGCCCTATATTTGTTCGGATTGC
The DNA here is from genome assembly GCA_963921515.1 of Calotriton arnoldi. Lineage (NCBI taxonomy): Eukaryota > Metazoa > Chordata > Amphibia > Caudata > Salamandridae > Calotriton > Calotriton arnoldi. Next base: position 125,050 of record CAWUFW010006286.1, read on the forward strand.
TTCACTGCCATCTCCAGGGGTTCTAGTACCAGCAGACATGATGGAGATTCCCGTTTGGTGCACCTTCAAACCGGAAAAAGGGTAGACATAAATCAGACTGTCGGGTTCCTGTCCCCACGAACCCTGGACGGCCATGCCTGCCTCACGGAACCGCCCCTTTTTCTCCCTTTCAGCTGCCGGACTCGGCTCTGCATCTTCGTGAGCCTGAGCTTTCCTACACCCTGCGTAGCTGGCCCTTTAACCTCGCGGACGAGGAGGACTCCGGCCCCGCCCCTTGGGGGTGGGAATACAGAGCGTCACCAGCGGATAAGACGCCAGGAGCCTATGGTGAGGTCGTCAGAGACTGGAAGGAGGAAGACGGCCAAGTGTGGGAGATCGAGACTGAGACGGGGAACGAGAAACTCACAGGAGGAGCAGGACCCTAACCACCACCGAGGCAGCACCCGAGGGGAGGCCGGGAGGCCAGGAGGCCAACGGCAACACGCGACACCCAGCCACGTTCCCGGAGGGACGTGGCTAGAACAGGTGCGTGCCCACTTTCGGGGAACCAGGAGGGCTGAAACGATTCCTCCGGGAGGCGGGGAAGCCGATGGAGCAAGTTCCCACTAGAAACGGGAGGGCAGAGCTCTGCGTAATTCCTTGTTCCTTTTGGTGACGGCCCCTTTCCTGCACCGTCCTGAGAGCCGACTCAGTGTAATTTTCCCTCACACCTTTACCCCTCTGCTACAGACAGAACCTAGCACTAACGGTAGTGCATCTTTTTGTTTTCTCCCTCGCCCCACGTCCCTATTTGCCCCGACGACCTACGCTCCGGAGAGACACCAAGGAGGAGAAGACTCGATCCCCCTGAGGAAGACGTCACCTGGACAACGTTATTGCACTTGTGTTTAACCTAAACAAATAAAGAACATTGGCAACGAAACCTGTATTGTACCATTTTACCTGCCCAGCGCGACACAGACATAGAGATCGGGCCAAAGAAGTCTGAGTTTAACTGACCTTATTCACAAAATCAGGATCCTAGGCAGACTTCTCCAATGTTCCAAAGTGGTAGCCCCATTCTAGACAGTCAAATGGCTTTTCAGCAACTAAGAAAATAACCAGCTTTTTATCATGATAATTGCTTGCTCACCACATAAGATGCAGCAATGTCCTCATAGTACCACCTTATAAGGATGTTGAGATGAAGCACACTTGAGCAGGATTGATAAGGATGGGTAACATGAACTTCAGCCTATTGGTAGCACCTTGGCAACAAACGATGTCCACTTTCAGCTAGGATATCAACCTCTAGCTGGCACTTTAGAAGACTCAGAATCCTTAAATGCTCATCAAGATGGTTGATAGTCTGAATTTCTTTTTCTTGTAAAATTAAATGGAGAAGTCATCATCTCTCAGGGCTTACCAGAAATCAAATCATCAATGGCTTCCATTATTTCTTCCCTGTTGATGCTGTGTCCAGGGTTTCCCTTAACTCCTGAGGCAGCTTTAGTAGAGTCACACACACTAGCCCTAGTATAAAACTAGGGGAGGGAACAAGAGGCACAGGGCCTAGGGACGAGCCAGCCTCCTATATAGTATTTAAACACAAATAAGGCTGTCCCTAGTAAGGCTTCCTACAGGTTCCTACAGAATCTCTAGAGATGTATATCCACTGAGGGCATCTCACAAAAGGTGAAGGACTGGCCTCACACACCACCTGGTGTCATGCTTCATCATAGGCCGTCCCCGCGGCGGGGAGGCGAAGCGGATGAACTTAGATGGAACTGCTGGAAGCGCTGAAAATGACAAATAAGCCACAGTAGGCTCTTCCACCCTCGACCTCCCATGAAGCTTATAGGATAGTGTCCTTAGATACTCTCATATTTTAAATTTTGCACTATATGGGGAGTTGGTATTCGCACCCCCGTTTCTTAGAGTGGTAACCCTTTCATACACATTGTGTAAAAAGGTAGAGCCCAATACCCATCTCGGTCCTGACGAATGCTATGTACCCATATGGGACGCAGAGCAGAAACATGTTGACCATTTATTTCGGTAAAGGGATAATGAATTCCCAGATTACCGTTCACTTGTTTTAATACCGTAGATCTGCCCCTTAATTAAACTTCTTGGGGACAAGTTTAATGGTTTTTAAATTACACTTTCACTCACTTACGGGCCACCACTTAGTTTTAGAAGTGCATCCCTGTCTTCAGGTGTATGCCCGCCCTCTATCAAACGGAGTTTTTAGAGGGCGAGGACGGCCTATGATGAAGCATGACACCAGGTGGTGTGTGAGGCCAGTCCTTCACCTTTTGTGAGATGCCCTCAGTGGATATACATCTCTAGAGATTCTGTAGGAACCTGTAGGCAGCTTTAGTAGAGTAGCATTTGCTAGGAAATATTCATTCGATCCAAAGTGTGTGTGCATGTGTGTGTGTGTGGTTCAAGTCATATAGATGACTAAAGAATGCTGTAAACTGCTAGATGAACTCCAAAGTGTAGATGAGCCATTTTCAGTGCTGATTTTGAATGGTTAATGTTAGAAATTGGGTTACTGGTTGACTGAGGTGTGAGCCCTGGACAAGCAGCAACCACAATCCTAGTCAAGGTAAGGCACAAGATAATCCCAAATTTACCTGTGCTCAACACCCTGGCAGCTTGGCACAGAGCAGCCAGGCTTAACTTAGAGGCAATGTGTAAAGTATTTGTGCAACACTTTAAACAGTAAAACAGTGAAAACACCACACAAAAAAGATTCCCACAACAGGTTAGGAAAATAGCGCAAAATGTAATACATAAAGTAAGATCAAAACAACAAAATTCAATCAGTAGAACTGGAGTTAAGAATTTTTAAAGAATAAACTTTAAAATAGCGCCTAAAAGCATGAAGCGCCATCCGGGTCGAGCTGGACTGGGTCAAATTCATAAGTTCAAGTAGACTGTGATCGAGTGCAGGTCGGATACAGTCCCAGATTAGTCCCGCTGAAGGTTTACCTTCTCAGGTTTTGTGCCGAGAGTCCCATTTTCATGGAAGAAGATCGCCGGAGCAAAGAGACCGTCACTGGAGGTGGTCAGCATGGCGCAGGGGGAGCAGACTGGGCATCACAGATGGGCCAGCTGGTGCTTTGTGTTGGCATCCACACGAATAATCAAAGCTTGCTGTGCAAAGAGACAAACTTGCAGCAGTTTGCGCTGATTTTCTGTGCAAGCAGAGTGGTTCCAGTGCAAACGGAACAGTTCGTGGTCGTAAAGAGCCCGAAAACTTAAATTTAGGAGCTTGAGATCCACACCAAGGGCCCAGGGCCTGAAGGGCAGGAATTCACTGAAGAAGGGTCCAGGAGCTGGTGGGAAGCTTGTTGCGTCCCTGAGGCTCAGTTCAGGAGGCTAGTAGACTAGCCTGTGGAGTCACTCTGGGTTCAAGATTGACCTGCAAGTACAGTTCTTCTTCCCCTGGCAAGATGGCAGCAGGTCAGCACAGCGAGGCAGCAGCTCCTTCAAAGTAGCAGTCCAGCAGAGGGACAGTCCTTTCAGCAACACAGCAGTCCTTTTTCCTGGCAGAGTATTCACAGGTCCAGAAGTGTACTGAAGTTGTTGTGTCTGAGGTCCATTTATACACTGGTGCCCTGGTTCTGGAAGATCCCAGAAGCTTCTACACAGCGACTTTGAAGTGCTTGGAACTTCAATGTTATCCTATGGGAGAGATAGGCCTTGCAATAGTGAAAAAAGAAATTGAGAGGTTTTTACTACCAGGACATGTAAAACTTAAAAGTTCATGTCGTACTTTTTAAATACACTGCACTCTCCCCTTGGAGCTATCCTAGGCCTACGTTAGGGGTGACTTATATGAATTAAAATGGAAGGCTTGGGCCTGACAAAAGGTTTCTTTTTTGGTCAAAAAAGCAGTCTAAACTGACAGGTTCTGCAATGACAGGCTTGAGACAGGTTTAAATGGCTACTTAAGTGGGTGTCACAATCAGTGCTGCAGCCCCACTAATAGCATTTAAATTACAGGCCCTGGGCACATTTAGGGCCAGATGTACGACCCTTTTTTGCGGCCGCAAACGGGAGATTCTCCCGTTTGCGGCCACAAAAAAGGGTAATAGCATGTAAAAATGCTATTTTGCGAGACCCTGACTCGCAAAATAGCATTTGCGACTCTCGCTATTAGGAAGGGGCGTCCCTCCCTAATAGCGAGTCAACATGCTATGTATTAGTGTTTTGCGCCCGCATTTGCAGCCGCAAAACACTTGCAGATTACCACCTACTTCAAGTAGGTGGTAAACCACTCGCGAAGGGGTCCTCAGGGGACCCCTTCCCCTTTGTGAGTATGTTGGAAAATATTTTTTAAGAGCAGGCAGTGGTCCCAGAGACCACTGCCTGCGCTTCAAAAAATTAAACTGAAAAGTTTCATTTTTCTTTTTTAAATGCATCCCGTTTTCTTTTAAGGAAAACGGGCTGCATTTAAAAAAAAGAAAGCTGCTTTATTAAAAAGCAGTCCCAGACATGGTGGTCTGCTGAGCCCAGCAGGCCACCATCCCTGGGAGGGCTGTCATTCCCAATGGGCTCGCAAATTGCGAGAGGCTCATTAATATTAATGAGCCTCGCAATTTGCAACCCCATTAGGAATCGCAAACAGTGTGAAATACACTGTTGTACATCGGAAATTGCGCCTCGCAAATTGCGACTCGAAAAAAGAGTCGCAATTTGCGATGCGCAATTTTCTTGGTCGTACATCTGGCCTTTAGTGCTTTTTACTAGGGACTTGCTAGTACATCAAATATGACAATTGGGGAAATGCCAATATAACCATGTGTTAAGTAGTGAGCACATCACTTTAGCACTGGTTAGCAGTGGTAAGGTGCTAAGAGTCCTAGGGCCAACAAAAATAGGTCCTGCAAAATGGAGAAGGAGAGGCAAAAAGGTTGGGGAAGACCACCCTAAGGCTGACAGGTGTAACGGCTATTATAACAGATGATGACTGGTTCAATGTGAGTTCTTGTAGAAAATCTTACAAAATTAGTAGTACTAATTTGATATTCATACGATTCACCACCAATTCCGCCAAAAATGGGTTCCATGATCCAAGGCCTGTGAGCTTGAGACAGTAATTTATTTTTCATTCTGCAGCATATTTTGGAAAGTTTTCATATAATATCTTATCACACAAGGTGAAATACATCCCACAGCCAGTGAGAGCAGCATTGGAGCACAGATGGAGATACCTAATAACCAAGAACAAACAAAACGAGACATCCTACAGAAGGGTGGTCGAGGTAAGGAAAAGTTAATATGGGTGGACATGCCGTGGACACCGGACATGAAGGAGCTGCCCCTTTTCTTTTATTTTCTGCCTCCGGACACTGATAAGGACATGACCCAAAACATGACCCAAAACAAAGCCAGCAAGTAGAGCTCTCATCCTGTCATTACCAAAGTCTGGCATCCCTGATCCACCAGTGATGGATTCTATAGTCATGTTCCAGTCTCCTCCTACAACTATTCTAACTTGATCAATTCTGCCAAAGTCCTTGAGAGACTGGGTGGAAGCCCTTCTTTTGTTGTCTTTGAGAGCATTGACTCAACCCACAATCAAGGTTTTGCACTGGGTAACAATATCTGCAATTATATAATGACCTTCGGGGACAGTCATGTCTTAAGCAATGTCAGTGGGAGCATTATTCAGATAAAGATGGCTAAACTTTCACATTTAATGCATGCAGTCCTATCTAGGATGTAGCTTAAGAATAGGGCAACCTGACCACCCACTCTCTCCTCATTTTCTGTGATTCTGCTGCTGAGAGGTTGGTAAACCAGAAAATGTAGATTGGAATAACAGTGTTTTTACCTTTGATGCAGTGTGTGAGACCATAGATATTCCCACCAAAATTCAGACACAGGATGTAGCGGTTCTGTGGTGTATGCATGCTAACTACAAGAGGTGCAGTTGCAGTATAAACAAGGGCTCAGGATGAACGATGCTAAGGTAGATGTGGGTGATGTAGCTGCACCACAAAGCAAGCGCGATTGAACAATGGTAACATACAAGAGCTTAAAAGTAGAGGCCATGATGCTAAATGGAGCATATCAAGTGTATGTATCAATGTGTCCCTTAACAGCTAATTGGGTGGAGGATGGGGGAAAAGTGTGGAAGGATAGGTGATGAGTAAGACTGGGGCAAGCCAAGTGGGGTACAAGATCAGGAAACTATCTTGTAACAACAAACAAGGATGATGTGGACCTAGAATTACCCATGCTATATCACTGTGCTAACCATAAACATGATAGAGATGAGTAACCACCTATGGGGTACGTGGTGTGAATCTCACAATAGAAAATGACCTAGCATGTGACCTCCAGTATTCAAACAACAAATATAACTTTATCATCAGAGAAAACCTGAGAATCCAGGACCAGACACAGAATAAGTAGTATAGCAAAAATCCATTACCCAATGTTGAGCCTATAAGCCTGATCCGAGATGCTGAATATGGAACTAGTGAATTCCTGTGTGGAGGGGCTTGTCTCCCGGTTGCAAGTGGAAAGCAGCCCTGGAGTTCAAAAATCCAAATGGGAGACTTCATGTCCTAACACTTTAGAGGGGTTCTGAACTTGGGCCTATCTTTATGCCTTCTCATCTCTCCTCTACATAAGTCTTTGTCAGTCCTACACCTTGTAGCAAATTTCAAGAATGTGTGCACAGTTTAGAAGTTAGCCAAGCCATTTCAACACATTCATTGCTGTCTGTGGTGCATTTAGTAGTCTGACAGGTGTCCATCTCAGTCATTTACAGTGATTATAATTTTAAAAAATATGGGGCATATTCTCAAGGAGCTATCGCCGAGTTAACGGCACTTTATCGCAACCAAAGTTGCGATAAATTCATTGCCCCATTCACAAACTGGTGTTAACAGCCCATAACACCAGTTTACCCGTGATAGCAGCTGCAAAAAACATCGCCACAGATGACCCCCGCAACTATCGCTAATGAGATGCAGAGTAGGCGTTCCCTTGCAAAAATCCCCGACAACACCACTACGCAACATTCTCAACGACCAGCCAGATCGGCGATAAGACCACAAAACAGGCGATAAGGCACGTTAGCAGCAGGAAATTAACACCTGCTCTGACCTGGTGCAAAGTCGGACCACAGTCTGCACCACAAAATGGAGCCCAGCACAGAGCCACACCTGAAGGGCAACAGATGCCATGGAGCCACTGATCATGCAGCTCGGAGCCCCAACAGTGCCACAACACCCACTGCCACCACCCCCAGGACCCCCCCTCCCCGGCCCCCCCGCGGCCAAAGACATGCCACATCAACTACACTGAATCATGTACCAAATAATCCGCCTGATGTTGCACAATCACATTTGGTGACATGCATGTGTCGTCACAAAAATGAGCATCACACATTCACCTTCGATGTAACAAATGAAAATTTATTCAAAGAAATACAGAACAGAAATGAAGACACATGGCGGCTCCCCTCGGGACAATCCATAGGTCACAGCCTGCAAGACAAAAATCATGATGAGAAGGTGTGTCTTGCGCACATCAAAGGACAGAGAGAGAGCAAAGGAGAGAGAGAGAGAGAGAAGGACAGAGAGGGGGAGCGAGAGAAAGAAGGACAGAGAGGGGAGCGAGAGAAAGATGGACAGAGAGGGAGTGAGAGAAAGACGGACAGAGAGGGGAGCGAGAGAAAGATGGACAGAGAGGGGGAGCGAGAGAAAGACGGACAGAGAGGGGAGCAAGAGAAAGACGGACAGAGAGGGGAGCGAGACACAGGTAACAGAAGAGATGGACAGGGAGAGAGAGTGCCGACAATGCGCACCCATGCCACACTGCTCACCTGCTGCCACCGGTGTGTCTCCAACCACGTGCCGGTATGTAGTGCAGTTCACCAGGTCACACATCTGAAACAGATCCGTCATCTGAAACAGAGTCCAGATACATGAATGGCAAAGTACATACAATTGCACAAGACATCATCGCCTGTCCGCCCCTGCGCACCCAGGCAGATGTACCCCAGCCCCACCCGCCGTCCAGCGGTGCATGCCCGCCCCTGCGCACCCAGGCCTCACTGCTCACCTTCCACCCTTGGCATGTAGCAATGAGGGCCCACCACGTGCCGCTGCAAGCCACATGCCCGGGGCCCGCAGACATGGCACCCTCCACATCATGCAGCCCCGCTCCGCAGGCCACCAGGTCTCACATATGATTCTGGGTCTTGATTTTGCCATGGCAGAGGACATACCAGTGGACCCGGCATCATCGCAGGCTGCACACCCGCTCAGCCCTTGAGGTGCCGCTAACTCTGTGATCCGGGATGCGACACCACGTGGCAGTAGGCCCGCGCTGCCCGCTGGCTCTGGCCTACACTGCGGTCCAGCAGGGCACACAAACCCTGAGCAGTCCGGACGGCCGGGACGTGGCATCATCGCAGGCTGCACACCCGCTCAGCACTTAAGGTGCCCCTACCTCAGTGCACCCAAAGTCACCATCCCGTGGCGGTGTGCCTGTGCCGGCCGCAATGTATCCGGTGCCACCAAGTCTGTGTCCCAAAGTCATGGACCCTGTATGATTGGGTATTGTGTTGCGGATGCCATCATGTCACCTCCGGTCCTGGGGAATGTGAGGTTGCAGGGCCCGAGGCCCTCATGCCTACATTAACACCACATGGATGCACCCAGATAGAGAGTGGAAATGGCGTTGAGCACGTGCGCCCGGCCATTTTATTGGCAGGGTCACATGTCCTGTGACGCGTGTGCTGGATGGGTGTGGTGTGGGTATAAACCAGCTGTGAGGGAGTGGCTGTGGCATGCTGACAACTAGACCTGTGAGCAGCAGATCACTACAGGAAAGACATGGGACATGTAGCGTTGCCGTCCCCCCCCTGTGAGCGTAAGCGGAGTGGGCTGGCCTGGCGTATGCCTGTCCAGCGTAAAGGATTGTAAATGACCCCGGGGCGTGGTTCCGTACTGGGCTGGACAAGGAAGTAACTCATGCGTGTGTCCCTGTTGTTGTGTCAGCGCCACCCGGACCGCATTGGGCAATGTGCCACCCTGTGACCCCTGTTCTACGACATGAGCCACATGGACGTAAGAGGAGTCCAGTGAGCCTACATTCATCCATACTTCCACACTTGAAAGACCATAGACATGACACATCTGTGTGACTATGAATGTTTAATGCACATTCAGTGGAGTGTTGCATCTGGAGCAGTACAGGGCCATGCAAACCCCACATGACGGTGTTGTCCTGTGGAGGGCCAGCCAGTGTCCTTCAGGGAATGACAAGTCCAAAGGAAGAGGAAGAGTTCAGTCCGCAGTCTGATTGCTGTGTCAATGGCGATCAAACAGCATATGGCAGTCCATGTCGAGGTCCAAGGTGAGTGTCGCAGAGTGCATCGGGGGACAGTGGAAGGTGATGATGCAGAGGGCAGTACCAAGCTGAAGCCAGACCTATGGATGAGATGCATGCTGCTGCGTCCTTCTTACCACGAGGGCAGAATCATTCACATCTTCGTTCTCTGCTGTTTCATGTGCCTCACGTGTGGGTGGTGGTATTCTGTCTCCAGCACTGTGTGGCAGTGACACATCAGTGGCCGGAGGTGGAAGGTCTGCCGCACTGTGTGGCACTGACACTTCAGGGGGCGGAGATGTGGATGGAGTGGCGGCAGCAGCATGCATCTGCACCAGGCCTTGTGGCAGCAATGCCATGAGGATGGTCCTGAGGTCATTGAGGAACCCAGCTACCTCTCGCTGGTGTGCAGCCGTGGCAGCCGCTCGTTCCGCATTAACCCGCTCCATGGTCTCCATTAACCTCTGCATGTTCCCCAACTCCCGTATGACATCGCTAGAGCCACTCTGACTGGACAGTTGTACTATTCTCTGAGTCAGGGCTCCAGCGATGTCAGCCATGGTTCATTGGAGAGCATGGTGTGGACTGTGGGTGTCTGTTAGGGACCGTGAGTGGTCCCTGATGGGACTTAGACACCCACGTATGGCATCTAGTTTGTCTGCCATGCGGTCGAAGCCCACCCGCACCTGTTCAGCCAGATTCTCCTGGCACCCCAAAACACGGCGTTGGAAGGCCATGTGTTCTTCGTGGGGGTCCTGGGAGGCAGCAGTGGTGGTGGGTGCTGCCTGCTGTGTGGTCTGTGCAGGGGGTGGGGTCTCCTCATAGCAGCTGGGCTGCCCAGCTCCTGGAAGTGGGCTGCGTAGACTGTCCACGAGCAGTTGGAGGGCATCAGAGTCGAAGCTGTGATGGTCCTCTTCGTCTCCAGAGAAGAGAGGGTCGGGCTGCTCTGCAGGAGGTGTTGATTCTCCCTCTGCAATGTGAAGGGGAGATGCAGTTTAACAATGTGTCCATATGTATGTTGTTGCATTGTACATGTTTTCATACAGACAGCATGACTGAGTACATTGTGGCTGTTTGGGAGGAGCTGCCTATTTGATGGGGGACAGTAGACATTTTGACAACAGACGTGTGTGTGTTTGTACTTGTACATTATCAACTCACATTTCCCTGCAATGCCAAATGTGATTGGCCAGTGTCTGCACCTAGCGGCACCAGTTGTGTCCTGTGTTCTGTTGTGGGTGTTTTGCGGATTGTGTCACATCGTTGTCAATGTAGATGTGCTCTGCATGTGATGTGTGTGCTGCATTTTGGGGAGTCACCCCTGCAGCTCAGATTTTGCTGCCCTTATCCCTTTCATGAGGTGTGCCTTTGACTTCTGTGCTTGTACAGTGCTGACATGTTGCATACTAGGGTACATTGGTCTCTTGGTGGGAGTTGGTGGTCTGGGGCATGGTTTGTCCGCAGATGTGCTCAACTTAATTGTGCATGTGTGCCATTGTGCCCATCTCCCCCCATCCCCCCAGGCCCTGGTCGTTACTCACCCTGTTGCTGTTGTGTCGGGTCCTGTTGAGCAGTGTCCGGGCCCCCAACTCCTGCCACCGTCTCCCCACTGATGACTGTGGACACCATTTCCTCCATGTCGTCCAGCTCCTCCTGTGGCGCTGGGCTTCCACCTCCAGTCTGCATTGCTGCCTTCAGGTTGTTGGCGAGTTTCAGCTTGGTTTTGCGCTTGACATCATTCCAGCGCCTCTTGACCTCGTCCATTGTCCTCTTCAGCACTCCGACTGCATTCACCTTGTCCACGATGGACTGCCATAGTCCATTTTTTGTTGCCAATGACACAGTGGAGGTGACGAACAGTTGTTGATGGTGTTCTATCACCTCCGTTATCAGGATCCTGTTTTCCTGCGGACTGAACCGCTTCTTCCTACTCTTCTTGTCCTTGCCCTTCCCTGACCCCAAAGTCCCAGGATGGTCCTCCGGGGGGCTTGTGGGGTTCTGGTTCTCCTCCGTACTTGCTCCGGCAACGTCCATTGTGCTTCGCTGTTGTTTGGCATTTGTTTGTCTGTTTTTTTTCTACTTTTATGGTGATTGTTCCCGCCTGACACGTGTGAATTGCAGGCCTGTAGGTGGTTTTCGCTGATTTTCGTATCGCGATTGGCCTCATCGCAGCTTTTTTTGCGTTCGTGTTTCGCATTTTTGCGGCGTGGCATTGATTTTAACGCGGTCAGTTGAGGCGTTATCTGGAGACTATCGCATGGTACCGCCGTGTTGTGAATACTTGGTTAACACGGCATAAATTTCCCGCAATTGACTGCAATGTTGAAGGTTGCGTTAAGTTACTTTTACGAAGGTTATCACATGTTCTTGAGAATATACCCCTCTGTGTATAGAATTTCTTTTTTTTACATCAATTGCAAAAAGCAAGGCATCAAGCCCCAAAAGGCTGCAATGATAGTCCCATTGTCAAAACAGTGTGCAGAATGTCAGGAATTTGTGTCGGTTTCTTGAAAGGCATTAGCAGAGATATATATCATGAGGATACGTGGATCTTTGCAAGAACAGAACATTCCTCTTCCTTGTCACCACAATCAGCTTCCTGGCTTACTGTGTCTAGTCAATAAATATCAGTCAAGGAATATCATTCTTCAGCTGATATCATATCCTCTCTTCCCTTTGGAATTCTAGAGGTGAAGTCTTGTCCTCCTATTTCTGGAATAAAAGTTTCCAAAAAGAGTATTATGCCATTGTGTTTGAAATGGCCCTTTTTGCAGGGTTATCCGCAAACTTTTTGCTTCTTCCTCCTATTTTTCCTGACATGTGTGTGTTGGCTATAGGCCTCTGGGCACTTTACCACTGCTGATCAGTGCTAAAGTGCATATGTTCTATGTGTAAATTGTAATTATGATTGGCATATTTGATTTACTGGTAAGTCCCTAGTAAAGGGCACTGTGTGTGCCAGGGCCTGTAAGTCAAATGCTACTATTGGGCTTGTAGCACTGGTTGTGCCACCCACATGAGCAGCCCTGTAAATGTATCTCAGACCTGCCACTGCAAGTTTTTGTGCGCACAGTTTTAAATTGCCATGTTGACTTGGCAAGTGCACCCACTTGCCAGGCCCTAATCTTCCCTTTTCTTACATGTAAGGCATCCCTCAGGTAAGCCCAAGGTACCCCATGGGAAGGGTGCAGTGTATGTAAAGGGTAGGACATGTACTGGTGTCTTTTACTTGTCCCGATAGTGAAATACTGCCAATTTTGTTTTTCGCTATTGAAAGGCTATCTGCCCTATAGGCTAACATGGGACTTGCTTTGTAACATCTTACAAGTATAACTTTCCATTGGGACAAGATGACGCAATGGAGTTTAGGCTCTCTGAACTCAGAATTTAATAATCAATCTTTTTAGGGAGATGGTTTTAAAATGTGTGTTTGAAAATGCCACTATTAGAATGTAGGCATTTTCTTGTTTACCCATTCTGTGTACCTCTGCTGGTTTGTGTATTGACTGTCTGGTTTTGGAGTGGCAGGGGCTGGGTTTGTGCATTCACTGAAGATAGCTGCATGGGGGACTGATGTGTGCCCTGCCTTTCCTGGGTGACTCATAGTTTGGCTGAATAGACCCTGGCTGCATTTGGAGTGGTGGGACGAGTTTCACTAGCACCTGAATAGGCAGTGTCTCCTCTGCACAATGCTGTCTCTGCCTCCTGTAGTGATACTGCACCAGAGAGGACAGAACCGATTTGGACTGGGCTCAGAGACCCTTCCCAAAAACAGAACAAAGAGAAAATGGCGTATAAGTATTGGAACTTAAACCCAAGAGAATTAGATCACTTCTGGACTCAAGCGGAACCTCTGCCAAGGAGAAGAGCTGGAGAGCTTCAATGAGGAGTACTGCCTTTTGCTGTGTGATCTTTGCTGTTTTGGCCTGCAGTGGCTGCTTCTGCCAAGGAGAGGACAAAGACTGAACTTTTCTGTGAACCTGCTTGAAGAAGAATCTCCAAGGCAGTGTGTGCTGGCCTCCTGTTCTGGAGTCTCAGGGACACAAAGACTTCCCCTGCAACCCACTGACCAGCACCTGGACTCCTCTGTGGATTCCTGTATTCAAAAGGGCACCAATTCCAGTTCCTGGGCCCTGAGAATTGTGTGGTTGGTGCTGCAAAGCAAGGAAAACAACTCAGACGACATCAGCCCCACCCCCAGTGATGCCGCGACCTGCACCAATGCCGGGGGCACTGCTCGTGAAGTGCATGACGCACCACCCTGCCTACACCGCAGCACTGACAACCTTTGACACCTGCTGACACCTGCAGTTATTGGCCTTCCCGATGCCAGCACTCACACCAACACCGTCACTGCCAGAGCCAGCATCCCATTATCGCAGAGTCAATAATCGATGAGGGTGACTTCACAAACTCTTCGACTTTTCATCGCTTCATCTGAACCCACGCCTCACCGCTGACGCCATCTAACTTCCCCTGTCCTGGATTCGACGTCTCACCTCCTCACGGACTTGACGCCTCACCTCCCCCGTGACAACCAAGGAACCGGCTTCGCCTTGGTACCCACACCTCACCTCCAAGACACCATGCACCATCCATAAGACTTTGTTTCCAAGGCACTGTTGTTTGAGGGTCCAGGTGTCTCTGTACCTGATGCTGTGCACCTCGCGGTCAGCGCCGTACTTTGGACTTATGCCTGTCACGACATCGTAATTGCCCCAGGTGGAGCTATTTGTTTCTACAGGTGCTATTTTTGAAGTAACTGTTCTAAAAGTGATATCTTAATACATGTCTTTTGGATTTTTGTCGTTTTGGTCTTGTTTGGTTAAGATAATAATACTTCATTTTTCTAACCTGGTGTGGTGTCTATTTGTGGTGTTTTCACTGTGTTACTGTGTGCCTGGGTACAAATTCTTTACACATTGCCTTTGGAATAAGCCTGTCTGCTCGTGCCAAGCTACCAAAGGGGTGAGCAGGGGTTATCTAAAGTGTGTAACTCCCTTACCCTGACTAGAAGCAAGGATCCCTACTTGGACGAAGGTGCATACCGCTACCAACTAGAGACCCCCATTTCTAACACATTGTTTTCTTCACTTTTAAGCTTTTAGAGATTCTTTAGAGCCTGGTGCTGTCTCTATAAAACTTTTTATCCATATCCACATTCTTTTTATGCAGGTTGCCGAGCTCTTGCCACTAGTTCAGCTTTTAAATCAGTTTGTCTAGTCATAGCTGACAAGTTGTTAGTTTGCTTACGTGTAACATTTTGATGCTGAACGTGTGAAACATTGAGGGATACTTTATCATAGTGGGGGGGAGGCAGTTATATTTGTATTAAGAAGTTCATATAAATGCAGCGGTCCAAAAGGGCTCTTGAACAGTTGCAACATTCCTGATGTGCTGAGACAGTTTATAAAATTGAAATGCACAGATAGAGCATAGATCCCTTTAGTTCAGCTCACAACTAGTATACATAGGTGGATATAGGACACATCAACTTGAATTTTGTGATCCACAGACATGTAGTATAAAACAGATGAAACTGAGAGCCTTTCCTGCTGCATCTCTGTCTATCACTTGAGACAGTAGGGAAATGCATAAAGTCAACTCTAAGTAGGTGGCCTTGACAGCCTGGCTCCTGGCACCATGTGCAGTCTGATGATAGCTTGGCACTCAGAGTCCACTGGCAGTATCTCTTTAATTGCATTATCCACATCACTAATGTCAAATCAAACCAATACTCTGTTTGACTGCAAGGTAATTGAGATAGTGCACATGAGCTATTGACCAGCCTTCCTTTGTTGCTGCAGATGAGAAGACATGTCTCAGTCCCTTCTTTTCCCAACCTGCACTTTATTCACTCCTTCTGCCATTCCTTTGTCATCTATGTCCCCTCCTCTTTCATTTCCCATACCCTTATTCCTCTCTCCTCGCTCTATCTTCCCTTCACTCACTCCGAATTTTTTTCTTAGGTCTCTTCATCCTTCATCTTATCTCCATTTGTTTCCTACTCTGTCCTCTATCTCTTTCCCTCCTATCTCCCTCTGTCCATCACTCTGCTTGTGTAGCTTTCCTTTCCTGCCTCCATTGTTACCTTTATCTTCTAATCCTCATAGTGCTTCTGTCTTGCCTCTCACTGCTCATCGATTTTTTTTATTTCTCCCCTCCATCCTCTTTTTGTCTCTTGTCTTTCCTCACACCTTTCTCTCACATTTTCTCTGTCTCTCTACTCTAATCTCACCATCCTTCCTCATCGCATATCCTGTTTCTCTCTTTCTTTCTCTGCCCTTTACCCCATTCCCCTTTCTCTCTGTACTCAATTCCTTCGCACATCCATTTTTTTCTCACTTCCAGTCTCAGCCTTGGTTCTCATCAAATTTTTCATTTTTCATTTTTTCTCTCTCGACCTGCTCTCACCTTCTATCCTACCTTCCTTGTCATCTATCCGCTTCTGTCACTCTCCTTTTCTTGTAACCCTATCTATGCTTTCTCTCCCCCCTATTATATATCCTCTCCCCCTTTATTCCTGCAGATCCTTTGACAGAGCCGCGTATGTGCACATAGGCAGACAGCCCAGTTAATGTGGGCACATCCAACCATCTCAGTAACTACCTTCACAGACGGTGACAGCTCTTTGTGCCCGGTCTTCTCTCTGCCAACAAAAAGACATGTATATCAGTGAAGGTGGGTTCATCCATGGCTTGGAATAAACATTTTGGGGCAGATTTACAAGGAACTGACGCATCTGCATAGATGCGTCAGTCTCCTTGCGCCAGTGCCAAATGTCCTTGCGCCACCATGGATGCGCTGTTTTTACAATACAGTGCTCCATTGCGCAAGGATTAATAGATGCATCATAAATACTGATGCATCTGTTGGCACAAAAGTGAAGCATTTCTGGAGTTGCTCATGAAAGTGACGTAACTCCAGCAATGTGCCACAACAGATAGGTGAGTCCCACACAAAAAGCCCTGTGTCATTCCTTATGCCTGGTCTGAGCAGGCGTAGGGATTTCAACGCAGTGAAGGCGTAGGGTGACGCAGTGAAATATTGTAAATTTCACTGCGTCAGTTCTACATGGCTTTTTGCGTGGAAACGCCCACCATGCATACATTATACCTGGCGCAGGTTTAATGTGACGCAGGGCTTTACAATGTGACGCATCTCTCTAGATGCGTCACATTGTAAATTTGTTTGCGCCGCCGTTGCGTAAAAAAAAATGACGCAATGGAGGCTCAAGGAGGCGCAAGGGGCTTGTAAATCTGCCCCTTTGTGTGTTGAAGGCTGGACATAATTATAGAGCTAATGTCACTCACCCTCGTGATTATTGCTGTAACTCCTAAGAAGAGCTCTGCTTACCTAAAAAGTCGGCTGCTGCAGAGACTTGAGTGACTCAGGGCTGACAGAGCTCCCTGAGCGCTGATGGACAGGAGTATAGTGTATGTTCACATGGGGGCTCAGGGATCTCTCTCGTTACTCTGGCAGCAACAGAGAGGCAGTTCCAGATGCGAGTGCCCTACTCCCACAACAAACATTCCATTTAGGCTGCACACACCACTGCTGCAAGGGATGGGTGATTGGCGCACAGTGTTCCCCCACTGTAGATGTGACTGGGAACTCTTCTTAATAAGAGTGACTAGGACATGTCAGATACGTCTGTCAGAGCGCACATGGACAGTGAATGATGGGATGATCCTGCTCTGGGTGGCCCAGTCAGACAGCTGCCTCTTCGCAGAGGAATGATTCATCAAAGTGGCCCAATCACAACACCACACCACTGGTTACCCTGGCAACCAGCTACCTCTCCACCCCCAAGCACAGAGGGGCAGATTTACAAGCCCCTTGCGCCACTTTTGCGTCACTTTTAACATGGGAAAAGTGACGCAAAAGTGGTGCAAGGGCCTTGTAAATAAGCCCCCGAGTGTGCTGACATGCATCAGACAACTGCTGTTTATTGGCATGGCTTAGCTGACCATATGGCTGTAGTTTTACACATGCAGCTGAGATCTAGAAGCTCTGAATTGCATGACGACAGAAGTTAATGAAGTAATGTGGAGACAATGACTAACTTGCGTTAGTCTAACCCCAGATGACACTTGACAGGGCTGTGTGGTTGGCCTTTCACTGCCTCTGGTCACCTGTACATCACATCCACATGGTATGAAATGGGGAAGTTTAATTATGAAGAAACCTTTCTTACATGGATCTTTATACAGTCTGAACTTTCATGGAGATGAAACATGAATTAATGGAGGATGGCTCCCTATTTGCGATTCAAATGCCACTTCTTTCATTTTGTTGGACATTTGTTTGGTTTGATTATGCATGCAACCCATTGGAGCAGCCTCACAACTGGGGTGTGAGGTACCATGAATGCAGTCACCAAGGTGCACTATTCTATGGCAATGTTCAATATGAGATCAGATGACATTTTAAACAGCAATTGCTGATTTAACCAGTTTAATTTGGATATGGCATGGCAAGATTAAATGGGGGCAGGGGATGTGGCGGGTTCTAAAATATTTGTTCATATTCAGAGTCTACCCCAAAGAAAGATAGCCCACATTCAGCATACATGAATATGTTGTGTTGCCAGTAAAGACTCCCACAGTCAAGGTGAGTGGTAAACTTAGTGCTATCTTGATTCTGGATAAGCAACACCAAGGGGCAGATTTATCATTCTTTCATACAGCCAAAGCAGCAAGACAATGTGATGCATTGTGTGAGAGGGAAAGGGCAGGAATGTACCGTATTTATCATTATACAGTGCATTCCTGTCCTTTCCTTTCGCTGGCATACTTTTGGCTACTTAGCGCCAATGCCAGCACCCTTGCGCCATGTTGCAAGGGTGCGTGCTTTGTAGGCAGGTTTGTCTGTGAGCAGGAAAGGATACCTTCCTGCACAAAAACAATTCTTAGAGGCATTTTTCTCTCTTTTCTGCCTCCCTACAGCAGAGTAACACAAGGCAGCGATTTGCTCTGCCATGCGTTACTCTAGACTTATCTATTTAGCGACCTTGTGTGGCTTGATAAATCTCATTTAGGTTTTGCATTGGTCTTGCATCCCTTTGTGTGGTGCAATGGCGACGCAAAACCTTGATAAATATGTCCCAAAGTTTGGCTACTGTCTGATGCCTGATTCTCTTAAAAGTCTGTAGGAAAGTAGGATCTGCTTCTTATGGTTACCCCCACTTTTTGCACCCACTGTTTTGACTAGTCTGGCTGGGATCCTGCTATTCAGGACCCCAGCCTATCTGCTTTCGCCCTTAAATTGCAATGTATGTACTTTGGTACATCTCCACATTGGATACTGGGGTACCCTTATCAGTCCCTAGTATATGGTACACATGTACCCAGGGCATAGGTACCCCAGAGGCCTCCCATGGGATGAAGCATGTATTATGCCACCCATGAGAGGCCATGCAAAATGGAATCTCAGGCTGCTACTGCAGCCTGTGTAAGTTGGTGATTGCACCACTTACTTTAGATATAGGTTCACTATATCTATATATGTGACTACACTTAAAACTTTGTAAGTCACCCCTATAGCAGTCCTTAACAATCCTGAAGGCAGGGTGCTGGGTTTTGCGTGAGAGGGGGCTCCTGCATGAGCAGGGCCCATCTGCAGTTTTCGGAGACCATTCTCCCGGGCTGTACGTGATACTACCAGACATATAGGTAGAGGTGCATTATAACCTCGCGGTAAATGCTATCTCGAAAACGACTGCAACGAAGTATGTCGTGTTTGGTGTCAAACACCTTGGAATCATACCTCCACACCAGTAACTGGTGTGGGAGGTATGATTCCTCCCCTCAGAACCGAGGTTCTGGGGGTACCTAAGTCTACCGGTACCAACTTTCTCGAGCCTTACAGCACAAAATGGATGCTGCCAGCCACAGACACGAGTCTGCCCTCCTGCTGCTGAGCCAAGCTTGTGCAGGGGAAGGCAGCACAATAGGCATCCTGTCACAGGGAGGTGTTACCACCTTCCAGACAGGATTTAGTGTATTGGGGCTGGGTGGGTGCACTGTCTCAGTGCCAGAAAGTCTGCACGAGGGGCACACTTGGTGTCCCTGTGCATAGTCCAGTTCAAACCAGTTCTAGGAGCCATCTGCTCCTGCTCTGGCGCGAAACTGGACAAAAGACATGGGTGTAGCCACCCCTCTGTCCTGTCCCTCCCCTAGGAGGGTCCCTAGAATCTGTTCAACCCTTTCCTGTGGGTATAAAATGGGTTACCTGGCTACAGGACATTAGATTTTACGTGGACAAGATTCTGCAAGAAGATACCACTACACTTTGACCGTCTGGACATGCTGGACCTCCCTTGGGCTCGACTTAGTCTTCCCTTGCCGTCCCCAGTCTCGCCACTGTCTGTGATCCATACAGGCTCTGTGCAGGACCCTGTGGACCTCCAAGACAACAGAAGAATCTCCCTTGGAGTGAAGGAGTCACTCCCCTGCAAATGCAGTCACCGTAATGCATCTGACCAGTTTTCTGACCCTGAGCTCCTGCAGACTCTGAAGGCTCCAGCAACACAGGAGGTAGGTTTCTGAAAGTCGCTGAGGTTGAGCTGCCCTCTTACCAAGTTTGAGGCAGCTATCCCTTGTGGGGACTGTATAACCTGTACCCCTGTGAACTGTGTCCATTTGCAGCTGCACATGCTTGTTGTCATGCAATAATTCCGTGCATTGGGCCATTTGTAGCCCTAACCCCAGCGCATCTTTTCTAAGAAGGACTCTGGCATCCTCACACCCTGTGCTCTGCTAGCTGGTATCCTGTGAAACTGCCTGAGGTCCCCTCGCGACTCCTGTGCCTTCGACCTGTGGGTCCACTTGAGGGTCAACTTTGCTTTATTTGGGCTCCCCTGGTTGCTCCAGGCCTGCCCTGACTCCCCTTGCTGAGGTGAGTCTCCTGGTCCTTGCTGGGCCAGATCAACACAGAATTTGACCATCTACGTTGTTTGCCGCTTCCAAGGCTTGATTGGTGGGCCGCCAGACACCGACCCCTCAGCACTCGACATCCTTTGTGGAACAGCTCATATCTGGCTCCTGATTGTCCAAGACATCTCCTGGTCCGCACAGCTGAAGAGTCAAGATCACCATCAACACACCTGAAGCACCCGACATCGGTGGGCATTCGTCTACCGAGCCCCTGGTCACTCCAAAGTGACCCAGACTCTATCCCCTCTGCTTTCAGGTTCTTCTCATCTAGAATCCATGTTTGGATTCCACCGGACACTTTTCTTCCTTCCAGCAGCAGCATTTCTTTGTCAACATTCATAGAGAACGACAAGGGTTTCCGACGCCACTTCGCACCTATGCACCTGGCTCCTCTGGAATAGGTAACTCTGGTACAAAGGTATCCACGGGTGGGGTGGCCCTCCAAACTCTTAAGTTCCAAGGGTTGTCTTCGTAATCTGCTGGGAAGGGTCCTTAATCTCTGATTTTCCAACCGCAACTTTCCCATTGAATTGTATGGAGCACGCGGTCGTGTTCCCACACTGCACCTGTTAGAAGGTGGTTCTGACACTATGGGCCGCCCGGATTTTTCGCTTTTTGAGCACCTATGTGTTGAGTTGTTACTGTGGGAAAGCCTCATAAATTGGGACTCATCCACAGTGAACTCATGATGAAAGAGACTGCATGTGGATTTTACTGGTGTCCCCCTAGCTTGACTAGGCCGCTGTGCAGCAGCTGGAGTAAGGGGCACCGGGCTGGTTACATGCAGACACCTGTGTACATGCATGTGCACACGTGTAGGGGCTGCGCAGGGGAGATTCTTGGCGTGCGCAGTCCAGGAGCAGCTACAAAGTGAATGGTGTGGCTGGACTTATGCAGAATTGGGTGGTGACACGGAATAGGCCTTATACACTAGGAAGGAACATGCCAGGGAAAGTCAGTGTGCTTTACTGTGTTTTTCACTTCATTATTCCCCTATGGGGATGTGGAGCCCATGTGCTAGCTTATCTTCCATAAGGCCTACAGATTCCAGACACGCACTAAAGTCCACGGTAGCGGATGTGAAAAGAAGTATTCTTCAGAGTCCAAAGTCATATTTGTACTGCTTTTGGGTCATCCAGAAATGTCATATTTCCCTGAGTCCCTGGCTGGGGTCTGGCCCTGGCAGGTTAGATTAATGACCTTTCTTCCCAGAGCGAAGATCTTCCCTCCAAGGAGAGAAGATAGGTGGAGCTAAAGGCTAATCCATCAGCAGCTGTCGCTGGGTGCCAGGCACCAAGCTGAACCAAGGTGAAGGCAGCACTGGGGAATGGGTCTTGTTTCAGAGACCAGGTGGCCAGAGACCCTGGACGACGCCATTTTGAACCAGCCCAGAGGTTGGACAAGAAGGAGGGAGCAGGGGCAGGGAAGTGATGTGGCGCTGTTGGATAGGACCAACAGAGACTTCCTGCCAGCCCCCTACTCAGCTTTTAAAAAGTACTGGAACAGGAAGAGAAGCTCTCTCTGGGGTGTGGTCTGCTGAGGCGGAAGGTGCTGGAGCCTGGCAATGGGCAGTTGGAAGGAGGTACCCCCTGACTGCACCCCAGGCCCCTAACAGCGCCAGAAGAAGAGCCCAGGACCGGTGCGCAGAAGCAGGGACCTCTGCGCAGGGAGAAGAGAGGCCCAGGAGGAGAGCCAGGTAAAGTCTGGTGCAGGGAGCCAGTGAAGACCGCTCCCTGCAGAATGCCCCCTCTTGGAGAACCGGAGGGCGAAGGAGAGTGCTCCCCATGGCTGGAGGCCGCCGCCAGGAGCAAGAGGATGCGAAAATGGGGCAGATCGGACCCCCAGGGGCTGAGATATGGCCCCCAGAAGGTGAGCAACCTTTGACCCCTGGGGAGGAAGGGAAGCCGGGGAGCGCCGTCGCGCTCCCCGTGAAGGTGACCCAAGATGAGCCCGGGACACCATCCCCGGGCCCCGAAGCAAAGCCGGGGAGCGCCGTCGCGCTCCCCGTGAAGAGGTCCCCCTACACGGGGTGCCAGGAGCCCACCCTGGCCCCCGCCGAGCAAGGGAAGACGGGGCGGGGGAGTGCCGTTGCGCCCCCCTTATGAAGAAAGGAGGCGGGGGAGCGCCGTCGCGCCCCCGTGAAGAGTGGCCATAGGGGGCCCGGGACCACATCCCCGGGCCCCGAAGTCAAGTCGGGGAGCGCCATCGCGCTCCCCGTGAAGATATTCCCCCACGGGGTCCAGGAGCCCACCCTGGCCCCCACCGAAGCAGAGCAGTCGGGGAGCGCCGTCGCGCTCCCCGTGATGAGGGGGCGGGCCTGGGACCCCATCTCCGGGCCCCGAAGACCACAAGATGGAGGGGGAGCGCCGTCACGCCCCCCCCGAAGATGTCCGGGGGCCCGGGACCCCATCCCCGGGCCCCAAAAAGCAGTCAGAGGCTGGGGGAGTGCAGCCGCACTCCCCCGAGCTCCGGCACATCTGCCCGCTGGAGCGGGCAGGCCAGAAATGCCTTGCCGGCTCCCGCGGCAGCACACGAGGGTGCTGGCCGGGCGGGGAGCCGGCGGGGGCAGCCGGGGGTGGGCTCCCCGGGCTGCCCTCCAACACGGAGGTTCTGCGGGGGTCCCGGGTGGGACCGGGACCCCGTACGAGAGAGGAGGGGCCCGGGTGGGCACAATTGGCAGGAGCGGTCGGGGGTGGGCTCCCCGAGCTGTATCCCTTACCTGGGGGTCCGGGTGGGACCGGGCCCCCACCGAGGCCAGAAGATGCGGCGCGAAGCGCCAGATCGATCGCGGCTCTCCCCGGCACAGCGGGAGAGCCGCTCATACGATATTCATGAAAGGGAGCATGAAGCGCCCCATAATGCCTTGCCAGGCATTTGGAAACCTGCTATTTTGGTGCTTGTGGTGGCCCCAGGAGGACGGGTCACCACCAACTTGCTGCAAGGGTGCTGGGGGAGCTGCTGGAGAAGCGCAGTCTCCCCCCAGCACGAAGTTAAGTCCCACCCTAAGTTTCCTAGGGATTTGAACAGGATAACCCCTCAAGGGCTCAGCCTGCTTTAATACACCTTCTGGGCTGGAACTTTTGTTCTACAGCTGAGGGTGTTTTGCAAAGTGCTTCATGGAGTGAAGGTCATCCCCTGGAGGTAAAAAGGTGTAATTGCACCAGAACGGCATTTACTAACGGTTATTCTTGTTTAGAGGGACTGAAGGTCACATATGTAATGTGAAGTACCTGTGTAAGGTGATGTCATAAGCAAAGTGGGTTATGTTGGCAGACACTCCTGCTAGGGTGTCTGGCTGGATATACGTAATCCTGTGATTTCATCTGTGATGCCTTTAGGGGCTGTAATTGCAACGCATTTTAATGTCCAACAAATGTGCTGAGTACTGTCATTCTAAAGTGTGCGTAAACATGTATTTTTGCTGCTGCGCTTAAGTGAGGAACAACCCAGACTGTTAGCCCTGAATATGTAGGGGTGCATACTGTATGGTCAATATAAGATGCTCAGTCAGGGTTATGTGTCACTAGGGCAGGAGAACCTATTTTTAATGCGTGTTGAGGTAAAGGTGTGGGTCGCCACTGGGATGGTGCCAGTGCGCAGGGCCCTCGCTCCAGGTTATGCTCAACATACTGCATTAGGGGGCAAGATGATGTGCATACATGGGAGTGGTGGTACTAGACCCCACCCCCCCCTTTTGGGGAGGGGTGGAGATGTTACGCAATGTCACAAAGTAATTCCAACAGCTTATGTATATTTGTAAATTGATGCATAGTATTGAGTAGTGTGTGTGTTTAATAAATGTACTCTTACTTTTATAAAGCAAAGTACAGACTGGACAATCAATTATTGAGTGTTATTTCTGCGCACCTGCAAATGGCGAATACTAGCCCACACCACCTCCCTTGAGTAAAGCCTCAGACTGCTCTGCAACGCTACCCTCTGAGAGTCAGGCACTACAATTGGGTGTTTGGTTCCCAGTGAAGGACAAATGTAGTCATGTTATTTGTGCAGGCCTCACAGATACTGCCTCGTTTTCCAACAGCACCCGTCCTCCATGGGGTCCCTACTCACTCACCTTGGGTGGTTCCTTGGGGTCCCAGCGATTCTACACCTTCTAGACTAGGTCTAGTCCTGAGTCGTGGTTCTTATACCACTTCTTTAGTATATGGTTTGGCCTCCCCCGGGAGCCCACTGTGTATTGTGCTACTTACGTTTGATTCTTTGCAACTGTATTATTTGATTTGTGTTCTATCCTCATGTAGAGGATACTAGAGAGTGTTATATATAATAAATACATATTTTTATAACTACTGTGTGGTTTCCCTTTCATTTAACCAATACTATAAGGTTGAATTCTGGTAAAACATGGTGCTTAACATTCCTTCAAGACTTAGCATGAAGGCTGCTCTCCATAGCTACCACTAGGATAGCTTTCAATGAAGGTTATCTTTGACCTAATCACCATAAGGGTTGTTTGGTACAAGGGCCCACTTTCATTAGTGAACAGCATATACCAGGCCAACTTCTCACAAAGTCAATAACTGAAATGTTAATGTAAGTGCAGGGGGCTCCCAGTGGATCAGCAGACCCCTTTACGCTATGTGCGTAGATACGTCATCCATATCATGCCTCAGAGACCAATCGTGAGGTTCTATGGATGAGAAGGCAAATGTTTAAAAGGGTATAGAGGTGTGGTCTACACCTTTCAGCATACAGACGCGACCGGTCTGGACGTTTATACGCTGACGGAGCCGTTATCAGCCCATCTAAACTTTTTATCACAAGTAAGTTTGCTAACTATTTAGGTATTAGCGATAGCTTACTTATTAGGCTGATAGTTTAGTAAAAGGGTTTAATGTTAGAAGCTATACCAATAAATCTTGTTATTCAAGTGAGCTCCCGATATTTCGCCATCTAGTCGTGAACCACCCATTATGAGGCTAGATTTGCGTGTCAGTATTTATTCATAAACTACTTTTAAAAATTGACTTAATTTTCTTTCTCTTAATCATATGCGACCTTACTATTACGAATTTCAGACCCTGGACAGTTGAATAGATTTGATAGGTTGTTTCCTGAATAGCCAATATATTCGTCTTACTACCATCTTTTTGACATACCTTCCACAGCTACAACAAAAAGGGATGATTATTTACAAACTCCCCATGAATCACTTTCGAACAGAATGCGATTAGTTGGAAGATTTTAAAAAGAAGTCACGCAAACTTCAGGTACAGATAGTTACCCATATACATTTTCTTTCTTTTTTCCTTCTATTTTTGCTCTACCAAATTACTAAATAGCTGTTTATTGGTTTCATTTAGATCTCAAATGAATATATCTTGTGTTAAGTGATTACTAACACGTGTCTATTTATATGAAGGACGTATCAGAGCCCCACAAGAGATAAATTAGGGTAATTATAAATGCCCACCTTCGTCAACCCATTAATTAAGAATCATGAAGTAGAATGAGGAAATAATTGAATACCCATGTTATCAACTCTTTCAGAGGTTGTTTACCGACTTAGTCATTGAAAACTATACGTTGGACTACAAGAAACTTGACACTACACTTGACATATCTAGTAAGCGTTTATGAATTGGTCTACCTAAATCCTTTCTCTACCTGAAATAGAAATCTGCGTGACTTATGGCTTTCTATCATTTCTACTCGTTACATACTAGTTACACTCTATTTCTCCTTCTTATATCCCTGGAGAAGACACGATTGATATTCCTCACTGTTCTTTTAAATAGCACACACTATTCTTTAGGTGACGGTCAATCTACTTTGCCATGTATCATGAACTGCAGTGTAACTCTCTAATTATGTTTTAGGTAAATGTGTGGCTTTTCCTGACGAAGACGCAGTTTGCGTTGAAACGCGCGTCAAAGACAATTACCTTTTCTGCCACGATTTGAGTTTTTTATGTGACTGTTTTTATATGATTGAATATATGTATGCACAGGTCAATTAGATACACAGTATAGCTTGATATGTGTTATGAATTGATTTTAAAATTGTAATAAAGATACCTTTTTTAATTAGAATAATCTACCTTTGTATTTTTTCTATTGATTGTTACACTGAGTTCATAAATAAGATGTACTGAAGAGACGTATATATCTATAGATTTGCAACATTCATAAACTCATAATTGCCTAGGGATGTATATTACACGGTACTAGACCCCCCCTTTTGGGAGGGGTGGAGATGTTACGCAATGTCACAAAGTAATTCCAACAGCTTATGTATATTTGTAAATTGGTGCATAGTATTGAGTAGTGTGTGTGTTTAATAAATGTACTCTTACTTTTATAAAGCAAAGTACAGACTGGACAATCAATTATTGAGTGTTATTTCTGCGCACCTGCAAATGGCGATTACTAGCCCACACCACCTCCCTTGAGTAAAGCCTCAGACTGCTCTGCAACGCTACCCTCTGAGAGTCAGGCGCTACAATTGGGTGTTTGGTTCCCAGTGAAGGACAAATGTAGTCATGTTATTTGTGCAGGCCTCACAGATACTGCCTCGTTTTCCAACATTGGTGTCTAGCGGCGGGAGACATAGTATCCCATTCTGGTGCGCATTTATAGCAGTTGATAAGTCCAGTTTTGCCACACATTACCTATGCAGTAATGAGCAAATGGAAGAGCGCAAGGCTCTGAGATGGGTTAAAAGTTTTGGTTATGTGAACTAAAAGTATGGGAAAGGAAAGCCCCGCGCACATATGTGTCATGTGAAGAGATTATGGTTTAAATGTGAACTGTATTGATATGACCGCGCTATGTTGATTATCATGTGCTAGCAGGATGGTGCTTTCCAGGAAATGATTGCATACAAATGTTCTAAGCCATATTGTACACCTTTGAACCCTAACACTACACGCACTACACCTGCATGAGGAGGGTGTTTCCTCAAGAGATAGGGACAGCAACTGATACCTACATCGCAGGTGGGGGTGTAGGGGTGGATTGTCCTTGTGGGGGACAGGAGATTCCCGCGCTTTTTAAGGGCAGGGAGGGTTTCCACAGAAGGGGCCCCAGGTATCCTTCCCCCGCTGAAAGTTTACTTGCCATTGGCGCAGGCCAAAACCACTTGAAGGGTGGGGCAGGAGGTTTCTTTACCCCGGGTAGTAACGCCCCAGGGGTTCCCATGGTGGGGGACCCCAGGAACTTTTCCCACGGTGGGAGGAGGGTGTGGTAGAGTTGGGTGTCCGGCAGGCCCCAGGTTAACTGGTGGGGAGGTGAGTGACCCAGGGTGGCCCCTGGTAGTGGGTGGCCCCAAAGGAGGGTAGTTCTTGAGTGATGGTGTGTAGTGGTAGCCCCTAGGTACCCTAGGTGGGCTAGGTAACTGATCCAGTGGAGATCTGAGTGGGGGTGATGTACTCCCTGGTTTCCAGGTGAAGGGTTAGTGGCAGACCCTGAGGTGTCAGGGTCCGGTGAGTGGTTACCCCGGGGTGGCCCATGGTGATGGGTGGCCCTAAAGGAGGGGTAGTTGTCGAGCTGGGATGTCACCCTGGAGCTAGTGTGGTGAGCCTGAGGTGGTGGCGGGGGCGATGCCTGGCCAGGTGACCAGTCAGGTAGGTCCTAGGGGACTTGTATCCCAGGACCGGAAGCATGAGGGTGTTCCCTAGCTCGAGGCAGGAGGTGGACTTCTGCAAGGTAGCACCATCCTGAACACAGGTGGGGCCTATCTTAAGTGAAGGGACCCTGTGTTTCGCAAAGGGGTGGTGCAGGCCTAGCTGGGATCTTTAGGGTCCCTGGCTTGGGGTGGTAGTACTACCCTGAAGGCAGGTGGGGCCTATCTTAAGTGAAGGGACCCTGCTCTTCATAAGGGGTGGTGCAGGCCATCCAGGGACCATGTAGGTCCCTGGGCGGTCTCCCAAGGCGCTGCTGGGAGACCGGGAGAGCCAGGAGAGGTGGGCCTGGGTCCTAGCTAACTCGGGGCCCACAGGCTCTCTAAGGGTACTCTGGGAGGAGAGCGTGCCTCTCGGAGGGAAGGGTGCATAGGCCCTGTTCTCGCAGCGGAGAACAAGGAAGGGGTCTAGGTTCCCGGGGTAGTTTCCGTGTGGAGCTACTGACGGGGGAATGAGCTGTAGGATGTCTGATGAGGCACCCTCAGTGTTCCTCCCTAGCACTGCCAGTGTGGTAGTGAGGCCGGTCTGAGGTCCTATCAGGTAGCCAGGCCAGTGGCCAAAGGGTGCTTTTCTGTGTGGGAAAAGCACGAGTGGCTGTGCTTTCTTTAGGGAAGCCAGTCGTCCCAAAAGGGTGGTGGCAGCAGAATGACCTCAGCGGCAGGCTGAGGGTGAGGGTCCAGAGAGGTTGCATCTTTGGGGTGCAAGGACCAAACGGAGAGAGGGTACTGGTTGGAACAAACTCCAGAAGGGAGACCAGCTAGTGACCCAGGGGATGGGATGTAGACCTGTCCCGGAAGACCGCAACAGTGCTGAGGCACTGGACCCTTGTCCAGAGAAGGGGTAGGCATAGTGTTGCATGCCCAAGGGCAAAGGTGGGCCTAGTGAGGCCAAGTCCATGTAGACCATGAGTGACCTAGAGGTATCTAACCTAGAGCCCGGAGGGTTCTTAGGGTAGTCTGGGATCCCTGTCATGGGTGGAGATTTCATGGATGGGAGGAGTAGGTGGTCTGAGCGGATAACTGGTGAGTAAGGGGGCTCTGGTCAGAACCCATTATAACTAGTTATCGCTGACTACGGGAAGAATACCCATGTAGAGTGGCTACTTGTTCCCTGTAGGAATCAGCTGGGCGTGGCGTGTGTTAGAAGGTGGTTCTGACACTATGGGCCGCCCGGATTTTTCGCTTTTTGAGCACCTATGTGTTGAGTTGTTACTGTGGGAAAGCCTCATAAATTGGGACTCATCCACAGTGAACTCATGATGAAAGAGACTGCATGTGGATTTTACTGGTGTCCCCCTAGCTTGACTAGGCCGCTGCGCAGCAGCTGGAGTAAGGGAACCGGGCTGGTTACATGCAGACACCTGTGTACATGCGTGTGCACACGTGTAGGGGCTGCGCAGGGGAGATTCTTGGCGTGCGCAGTCCAGGAGCAGCTACAAAGTGAATGGTGTGGCAGGACTTATGCAGAATTGGGTGGTGACACGGAATAGGCCTTATACACTAGGAAGGAACATGCCAGGGAAAGTCAGTGTGCTTTACTGTGTTTTTCACTTCATTATTCCCCTATGGGGATGTGGAGCCCATGTGCTAGCTTAACTTCCATAAGGCCTACAGATTCCAGACACGCACTAAAGTCCACGGTAGCGGATGTGAAAAGAAGTATTCTTCAGAGTCCAAAGTCATATTTGTACTGCTTTTGGGTCATCCAGAAATGTCATATTTCCCTGAGTCCCTGGCTGGGGTCTGGCCCTGGCAGGTTAGATTAATGACCTTTCTTCCCAGAGCGAAGATCTTCCCTCCAAGGAGAGAAGATAGGTGGAGCTACAGGCTAATCCATCAGCAGCTGTCGCTGGGTGCCAGGCACCAAGCTGAACCAAGGTGAAGGCAGCACTGGGGAAAGGGTCTTGTTTCAGAGACCAGGTGGCCAGAGACCCTGGACGACGCCATTTTGAACCAGCCCAGAGGCTGGACAAGAAGGAGGGAGCAGGGGCAGGGAAGTGATGTGGCGCTGTTGGATAGGACCAACAGAGACTTCCTGCCAGCCCCTACTCAGCTTTTAAAAAGTACTGGAACAGGAAGAGAAGCTCTCTCTGGGGTGTGGTCTGCTGAGGCGGAAGGTGCTGGAGCCTGGCAATGGGCAGTTGGAAGGAGGTACCCCCTGACTGCACCCCAGGCCCCTAACAGCGCCAGAAGAAGAGCCCAGGACCGGTGCGCAGAAGCAGGGACCTCTGCGCAGGGAGAAGAGAGGCCCAGGAGGAGAACCAGGTAAAGTCTGGTGCAGGGAGCCAGTGAAGACCGCTCCCTGCAGAATGCCCCCTCTTGGAGACCCGGAGGGCGAAGGAGAGTGCTCCCCGTGGCTGGAGGCCGCCGCCAGGAGCAAGAGGATGCGAAAATGGGACAGATCGGACCCCCAGGGGCTGAGATATGGCCCCCGGAAGGTGAGCGACCTTTGACCCCTGGGGAGGAAGGGAAGCCGGGGAGCGCCGTCGCGCTCCCCGTGAAGGTGACCCAAGAGGAGCCCGGGACCCCATCCCCGGGCCCGAAGCAAAGCCGGGGTGCCAGGAGCCCACCCTGGCCCCCGCCGAGCAAGTGAAGACGGGGGAGTGCCGTCGCGCCCCCCTTATGAAGAAAGGAGGCGGGGGAGCGCCGTCGCGCCCCCGTGAAGAGTGGCCATAGGGGGCCCGGGACCCCAACCCCGGGCCCCGAAGTCAAGTCGGGGAGCGCCGTCGCGCTCCCGTGAAGATATTCCCCCACGGGGTCCAGGAGCCCACCCTGGCCCCCACCGAAGCAGAGCAGTCGGGAGCGCCGTCGCGCTCCCCGTGATGAGGAGGCGGGGCCCGGGACCCCATCTCCGGGCCCCGAAGACCGCAAGATGGAGGGGGAGCGCCGTCGCGCCCCCCCCGAAGATGTCTGGGGGCCCGGGACCCCATCCCCGGGCCCCAAAAAGCAGTCGGAGGCTGGGGGAGTGCAGCCGCACTCCCCCCGAGGTCCCCAACATCTGCCCGCTGGAGCGGGCAGGCCAGAAATGCCTTGCCGGCTCCCGCGGCAGCACACGAGGGTGCTGGCCGGGCGGGGAGCCGGCTGGGGCAGCCGGGGGTGGGCTCCCCAGGCTGCCCTCCAACGCGGAGGTTCTGCGGGGGTCCCGGGTGGGACCGGGACCCCGTACGAGAGAGGAGGGGCCTGGGTGGGACCGGGCCCCGAAAATTGGCAGGAGCGGCCGGGGGTGGGCTCCCCGAGCCGTATCCCTTACCTGGGGGTCCGGGTGGGACCGGGCCCCCCACCGAGGCCAGAAGATGCGGCGCGAAGCGCCAGATCGATCGCGGCTCTCCCCGGCACAGCGGGAGAGCCGCTCATACGATATTCATGAAAGGGAGCATGAAGCGCCCCATAATGCCTTGCCAGGCATTTGGAAACCTGCTATTTTGGTGCTTGTGGTGGCCCCAGGAGGATGGGGTCACCACCAACTTGCTGCAAGGGTGCTGGGGGAGCTGCTGGAGAAGCGCAGTCTCCCCCCTGCACGAAGTTTAAGTCCCACCCTAAGTTTCCTAGGGATTTGAACAGGATAACCCCTCAAGGGCTCATCCTGCTTTAATACACCTTCTGAGCTGGAACTTTTGTTCTACAGCTGATGGTGTTTTGCAAAGTGCTTCATGGAGTGAAGGTCATCCCCTGGAGGTAAAAAGGTGTAATTGCACCAGAACTGCATTTACTAACGGTTATTCTTGTTTAGAGGGACTGAAGGTCACATATGTAATGTGAAGTACCTGTGTAAGGTGATGTCATAAGCAAAGTGGGTTATGTTGGCAGACACTCCTGCTAGGGTGTCTGGCTGGATATGCGTAATCCTGTGATTTCATCTGTGATACCTTTAGGGGCTGTAATTGCAACGCATTTTAATGTCCAACAAATGTGCTGAGTACTGTCATTCTAAAGTGTGCGTAAACATGTATTTTTGCTGCTGCGCTTAAGTGAGGAACAACCCAGACTGTTAGCCCTGAATATGTAGGGGTGCATACTGTATGGTCAATATAAGATGCTCAGTCAGGGTTATGTGTCACTAGGGCAGGTGAACCTATTTTTAATGCGTGTTGAGGTAAAGGGGTGGGTCGCCACTGGGATGGTGCCAGTGCGCAGGGCCCTCGCTCCAAGTTATGCTCAACACACTGCATTAGGGGGCAAGATGATGTGCATACATGGGAGTGGTGGTACTAGACCCCACCCCCCCCCTTTTGGGAGGGGTGGAGATGTTACGCAATGTCACAAAGTAATTCCAACAGCTTATGTATATTTGTAAATTGGTGCATAGTATTGAGTAGTGTGTGTGTTTAATAAATGTGCTCTTACTTTTATAAAGCAAAGTACAGACTGGACAATCAATTATTGAGTGTTATTTCTGCGCACCTGCAAATGGCGATTACTAGCCCACACCACCTCCCTTGAGTAAAGCCTCAGACTGCTCTGCAACGCTACCCTCTGAGAGTCAGGCGCTACAATTGGGTGTTTGGTTCCCAGTGAAGGACAAATGTAGTCATGTTATTTGTGCAGGCCTCACAGATACTGCCTCGTTTTCCAAAAGCACCCGTCCTCCATGGGGTCCCTACTCACTCACCTTGGGTTGTTCCTTGGGGTCCCAGCGATTCTACACCTTCTAGACTAGGTCTAGTCCCGAGTCGTGGTTCTTATACCACTTCTTTAGTATATGGTTTCGCCTCCCCCGGGAGCCCACTGTGTATTGTGCTACTTACGTTTGATTCTTTGCAACTGTATTATTTGATTTGTGTTCTATCCTCATGTAGAGGATACTAGAGAGTGTTATATATAATAAATACATATTTTTATAACTACTGTGTGGTTTCCCTTTCATTTAACCAATACTATAAGGTTGAATTCTGGTAAAACATGGTGCTTAACATTCCTTCAAGACTTAGCATGAAGGCTGCTCTCCATAGCTACCACTAGGATAGCTTTCAATGAAGGTTATCTTTGACCTAATCACCATAAGGGTTGTTTGGTACACGGGGCCCACTTTCATTAGTGAACAGCATATACCAGGCCAACTTCTCACAAAGTCAATAACTGAAATGTTAATGTAAGTGCAGGGGGGCTCCCAGTGGATCAGCAGACCCCTTTACGCTATGTGCGTAGATACGTCATCCATATCATGCCTCAGAGACCAATCGTGAGGTTCTATGGATGAGAAGGCAAATGTTTAAAAGGGTATAGAGGTGTGGTCTACACCTTTCAGCATACAGACGCGACCGGTCTGGACGTTTATACGCCGACGGAGCCGTTATCAGCCCATCTAAACTTTTTATCACAAGTAAGTTTGCTAACTATTTAGGTATTAGCGATAGCTTACTTATTAGGCTGATAGTTTAGTAAAAGGGTTTAATGTTAGAAGCTATACCAATAAATCTTGTTATTCAAGTGAGCTCCCGATATTTCGCCATCTAGTCGTGAACCACCCATTATGAGGCTAGATTTGCGTGTCAGTATTTATTCATAAACTACTTTTAAAAATTGACTTAATTTTCTTTCTCTTAATGATATGCGACCTTACTATTACGAATTTCAGACCCTGGACAGTTGAATAGATTTGATAGGTGTTTTCCTGAATAGCCAATATATTCGTCTTACTACCATCTTTTTTACATACCTTCCACAGCTACAACAAAAAGGGATGATTATTTACAAACTCCCCATGAATCACTTTCGAACAGAATGCGATTAGTTGGAAGATTTTAAAAAGAAGTCACGCAAACTTCAGGTACAGATAGTTACCCATATAAATTTTCTTTCTTTTTTCCTTCTATTTTTGCTCTACCAAATTACTAAATAGCTGTTTATTGGTTTCATTTAGATCTCAAATGAATATATCTTGTGTTAAGTGATTACTAACACGTGTCTATTTATATGAAGGACGTATCAGAGCCCCACAAGAGATAAATTAGGGTAATTATAAATGCCCACCTTCGTCAACCCATTAATTAAGAATCATGAAGTAGAATGAGGAAATAATTGAATACCCATGTTATCAACTCTTTCAGAGGTTGTTTACCGACTTAGTCATTGAAAACTATACGTTGGACTACAAGAAACTTGACACTACACTTGACATATCTAGAAAGCGTTTATGAATTGGTCTACCTAAATCCTTTCTCTACCTGAAATAGAAATCTGCGTGACTTATGGCTTTCTATCATTTCTACTCGTTACATACTAGTTACGCTCTATTTCTCCTTCTTATATCCCTGGAGAAGACACGATTGATATTCCTCACTGTTCTTTTAAATAGCACACACTATTCTTTAGGTGACGGTCAATCTACTTTGCCATGTATCATGAACTGCAGTGTAACTCTCTAATTATGTTTTAGGTAAATGTGTGGCTTTTCCTGACGAAGACGCAGTTTGCGTCGAAACGCGCGTCAAAGACAATTACCTTTTCTGCCACGATTTGAGTTTTTTATGTGACTGTTTTTATATGATTGAATATATGTATGCACAGGTCAATTAGATACACAGTATAGCTTGATATGTGTTATGAATTGATTTTAAAATTGTAATAAAGATACCTTTTTTAATTAGAATAATCTACCTTTGTATTTTTTCTATTGATTGTTACACTGAGTTCATAAATAAGATGTACTGAAGAGACGTATATATCTATAGATTTGCAACATTCATAAACTCATAATTGCCTAGGGATGTATATTACACGGTACTAGACCCCACCCCCCCTTTTGGGAGGGGTGGAGATGTTACGCAATGTCACAAAGTAATTCCAACAGCTTATGTATATTTGTAAATTGGTGCATAGTATTGAGTAGTGTGTGTGTTTAATAAATGTACTCTTACTTTTATAAAGCAAAGTACAGACTGGACAATCAATTATTGAGTGTTATTTCTGCGCACCTGCAAATGGCGATTACTAGCCCACACCACCTCCCTTGAGTAAAGCCTCAGACTGCTCTGCAACGCTACCCTCTGAGAGTCAGGCGCTACAATTGGGTGTTTGGTTCCCAGTGAAGGACAAATGTAGTCATGTTATTTGTGCAGGCCTCACAGATACTGCCTCGTTTTCCAACATTGGTGACTAGCGGCGGGAGACATAGTATCCCATTCTGGTGCGCATTTATAGCAGTTGATAAGTCCAGTTTTGCCACACATTACCTATGCAGTAATGAGCAAATGGAAGAGCGCAAGGCTCTGAGAAGGGTTCAAACTTTTGGTTATGTGAACTAAAAGTATGGGAAAGGAAAGCCCCGCGCACATATGTGTCATGTGAAGAGATTATGGTTTAAATGTGAACTGTATTGATATGACCGCGCTATGGTGATTATCATGTGCTAGAGGGATGGTGCTTTCCAGGAAATGATTGCATACAAATGTTCTAAGCCATATTGTACACCTTTGAACCCTAACACTACACGCACTACACCTGCATGAGGAGGGTGTTTCCTCAAGAGATAGGGACAGCAACTGATACCTACATCGCAGGTGGGGGTGTAGGGGTGGATTGACCTTGTGGGGGACAGGAGATTCCCGCGCTTTTTAAGGGCAGGGAGGGTTTCCACAGAAGGGGCCCCAGGTATCCTTCCCCCGCTGAAAGTTTACTTGCCATTGGCGCAGGCCAAAACCACTGGAAGGGTGGGGCAGGAGGTTTCTTTACCCCGGGTAGTAACGCCCCAGGGGTTCCCATGGTGGGGACCCCCAGGAACTTTTCCCACGGTGGGAGGAGGGTGTGGTAGAGTTGGGTGTCCGGCAGGCCCCCAGGTTAACTGGTGGGGAGGTGAGCGACCCAGGGGTGGCCCCTGGTAGTGGGTGGCCCCAAAGGAGGGTAGTTCTTGAGTGATGGTGTGTAGTGGGAACCCCTAGGTACCCTAGGTGGGCTAGGTAACTGATCCAGTGGAGATCTGAGTGGGGGTGATGTACTCCCTGGTTTCCAGGTGAAGGGTTAGTGGCGGACCCTGAGGTGTCAGGGTCCGGTGAGTGGTTACCCCGGGGTGGCCCATGGTGATGGGTGGCCCCAAAGGAGGGGTAGTTGTCGAGCTGGGATGTCACCCTGGAGCTAGTGTGGTGAGCCTGAGGTGGTGGCTGGGGCGATGCCTGGCCAGGTGACCAGTCAGGTAGGTCCTAGGGGACTTGTATCCCAGGACCGGAAGCATGAGGGTGTTCCCTAGCTCGAGGCAGGAGGTGGACTTCTGCAAGGTAGCACCACCCTGAACACAGGTGGGGCCTATCTTAAGTAAAGGGACCCTGTGTTTCGCAAAGGGGTGGTGCAGGCCTAGCTGGGATCTTTAGGGTCCCTGGCTTGGGGTGGTAGTACTACCCTGAAGGCAGGTGGGGCCTATCTTAAGTGAAGGGACCCTGCTCTTCATAAGGGGTGGTGCAGGCCATCCAGGGACCATGTAGGTCCCTGGGCGGTCTCCCAAGGCGCTGCTGGGAGACCGGGGAGAGCCAGGAGAGGTGGGCCTGGGTCTAGCTAACTCGGGGCCCACAGGCTCTCTAAGGGTACTCTGGGAGGAGAGCGTGCCTCTCGGAGGGAAGGGTGCATAGGCCCTGTTCTCGCAGCGGAGAACAAGGAAGGGGTCTAGGTTCCCGGGGTAGTTTCCGTGTGGAGCTACTGACGGGGGGAATGAGCTGTAGGATGTCTGATGAGGCACCCTCAGTGTTCCTCCCTGGCACTGCCAGTGTGGTAGTGAGGCCGGTCTGAGGTCCTATCAGGTAGCCAGGCCAGTGGCCAAAGGGTGCTTTTCTGTGTGGGAAAAGCACGAGTGGCTGTGCTTTCTTTAGGGAAGCCAGTCGTCCCGAAAGGGTGGTGGCAGCAGAATGACCTCAGCGGCAGGCTGAGGGTGAGGGTCCAGAGAGGTTGCATCTTTGGGGTGCAAGGACCAAACGGAGAGAGGGTACTCGTTGGAACAAACTCCAGAAGGGAGACCAGCTAGTGACCCAGGGGATGGGATGTAGACCTGTCCAGGAAGACCACAATGGTGCTGAGGCACTGGACCCTTGTCCAGAGAAGGGGTAGGCATAGTGTTGCATGCCCAAGGGCAAAGGTGGGCCTAGTGAGGCCAAGTCCATGTAGACCATGAGTGACCTAGAGGTATCTAACCTAGAGCCCGGAGGGTTCTTAGGGTAGTCTGGGATCCCTGTCATGGGTGGAGATTTCATGGATGGGAGGAGTAGTCGGTCTGAGCGGATAACTGGTGAGTAAGGGGGCTCTGGTCAGAACCCCTTATAACTAGTTATCGCTGACTACGGGAAGAATACCCATGTAGAGTGGCTACTTCTTCCCTGTAGGAATCATCTGGGCGTGGCGTGTGTTAGAAGGTGGTTCTGACACTATGGGCCGCCCGGATTTTTCGCTTTTTGAGCACCTATGTGTTGAGTTGTTACTGTGGGAAAGCCTCATAAATTGGGACTCATCCACAGTGAACTCATGATGAAAGAGACTGCATGTGGATTTTACTGGTGTCCCCCTAGCTTGACTAGGCCGCTGCGCAGCAGCTGGAGTAAGGGGCACCGGGCTGGTTACATGCAGACACCTGTGTACATGCGTGTGCACACGTGTAGGGGCTGCGCAGGGGAGATTCTTGGCGTGCGCAGTCCAGGAGCAGCTACAAAGTGAATGGTGTGGCAGGACTTATGCAGAATTGGGTGGTGACACGGAATAGGCCTTATACACTAGGAAGGAACATGCCAGGGAAAGTCAGTGTGCTTTACTGTGTTTTTCACTTCATTATTCCCCTATGGGGATGTGGAGCCCATGTGCTAGCTTAACTTCCATAAGGCCTACAGATTCCAGACACGCACTAAAGTCCACGGTAGCGGATGTGAAAGAAGTATTCTTCAGAGTCCAAAGTCATATTTGTACTGCTTTTGGGTCATCCAGAAATGTCATATTTCCCTGAGTCCCTGGCTGGGGTCTGGCCCTGGCAGGTTAGATTAATGACCTTTCTTCCCAGAGCGAAGATCTTCCCTCCAAGGAGAGAAGATAGGTGGAGCTACAGGCTAATCCATCAGCAGCTGTCGCTGGGTGCCAGGCACCAAGCTGAACCAAGGTGAAGGCAGCACTGGGGAAAGGGTCTTGTTTCAGAGACCAGGTGGCCAGAGACCCTGGACGACGCCATTTTTAACCAGCCCAGAGGCTGGACAAGAAGGAGGGAGCAGGGGCAGGGAAGTGATGTGGCGCTGTTGGATAGGACCAACAGAGACTTCCTGCCAGCCCCCTACTCAGCTTTTAAAAAGTACTGGAACAGGAAGAGAAGCTCTCTCTGGGGTGTGGTCTGCTGAGGCAGAAGGTGCTGGAGCCTGGCAATGGGCAGTTGGAAGGAGGTACCCCCTGACTGCACCCCAGGCCCCTAACAGCGCCAGAAGAAGAGCCCAGGACCGGTGCGCAGAAGCAGGGACCTCTGCGCAGGGAGAAGAGAGGCCCAGGAGGAGAGCCAGGTAAAGTCTGGTGCAGGGAGCCAGTGAAGACCGCCCCCTGCAGAATGCCCCATCTTGGAGACCCGGAGGGCGAAGGAGAGTGCTCCCCGTGGCTGGAGGCCGCCGCCAGGAGCAAGAGGATGCAAAAATGGGGCAGATCGGACCCCCAGGGGCTGAGATATGGCCCCCGGAAGGTGAGCGACCTTTGACCCCTGGGGAGGAAGGGAAGCCGGGGAGCGCCGTCGCGCTCCCCGTGAAGGTGACCCAAGAGGAGCCCGGGACCCCATCCCCGGGCCCCGAAGCAAAGCCGGGGTGCCAGGAGCCCACCCTGGCCCCCGCCGAGCAAGTGAAGACGGGGGAGTGCCGTCGCGCCCCCCTTATGAAGAAAGGAGGCGGGGGAGCGCCGTCGCGCCCCCATGAAGAGTGGCCATAGGGGCCCGGGACCACAACCCCGGGCCCCGAAGTCAAGTCGGGAGCGCCGTCGCGCTCCCGTGAAGATATTCCCCCACGGGGTCCAGGAGCCCACCCTGGCCCCCACCGAAGCAGAGCAGTCGGGAGCGCCGTCGCGCTCCCCGTGATGAGAGGCGGGGCCCGGGACCCCATCTCCGGGCCCCGAAGACCGCAAGATGGAGGGGGAGCGCCGTCGCGCCCCCCCTGAAGATGTCCTGGGGCCCGGGACCCCATCCCCGGGCCCCAAAAAGCAGTCGGAGGCTGGGGGAGTGCAGCCGCACTCCCCCCGAGGTCCCCAACATCTGCCCGCTGGAGCGGGCAGGCCAGAAATGCCTTGCCGGCTCCCGCGGCAGCACATGAGGGTGCTGGCCGGGTGGGGAGCCGGCGGGGGCAGCCGGGGGTGGGCTCCCCGGGCTGCCCTCCAACGCGGAGGTTCTGCGGGGGTCCCGGGTGGGACCGGGACCCCGTACGAGAGAGGAGGGGCCTTGGTGGGACCGGGCCCCGAAAATTGGCAGGAGCGGCCGGGGGTGTGCTCCCCGAGCCGTATCCCTTACCTGGGGGTCCGGGTGGGACCAGGCCCCCCACCGAGGCCAGAAGATGCGGCGCGAAGCGCCAGATCGATCGCGGCTCTCCCCGGCACAGCAGGAGAGCCGCTCATACGATATTCATGAAAGGGAGCATGAAGCGCCCCATAATGCCTTGCCAGGCATTTGGAAACCTGCTATTTTGGTGCTTGTGGTGGCCCCAGGAGGATGGGGTCACCACCAACTTGCTGCAAGGGTGCTGGGGGAGCTGCTGGAGAAGCGCAGTCTCCCCCCTGCACGAAGTTAAGTCCCACCCTAAGTTTCCTAGGGATTTGAACAGGATAACCCCTCAAGGGCTCAGCCTGCTTTAATACACCTTCTGAGCTGGTACTTTTGTTCTACAGCTGAGGGTGTTTTGTAAAGTGCTTCATGGAGTGAAGGTCATCCCTTGGAGGTAAAAAGGTGTAATTGCACCAGAACGGCATTTACTAACGGTTATTCTTGTTTAGAGGGACTGAAGGTCACATATGTAATGTGAAGTACCTGTGTAAGGTGATGTCATAAGCAGAGTGGGTTATGTTGGCAGACACTCCTGCTAGGGTGTCTGGCTGGATATGCGTAATCCTGTGATTTCATCTGTGATACCTTTAGGGGCTGTAATTGCAACGCATTTTAATGTCCAACAAATGTGCTGAGTACTGTCATTCTAAAGTGTGCGTAAACATGTATTTTTGCTGCTGCGCTTAAGTGAGGAACAACCCAGACTGTTATCCCTGAATATGTAGGGGTGCATACTGTATGGTCAATATAAGATGCTCAGTCAGGGTTATGTGTCACTAGGGCAGGTGAACCTATTTTTAATGCGTGTTGAGGTAAAGGGGTGGGTCGCCACTGGGATGGTGCCAGTGCGCAGGGCCCTCGCTCCAGGTTATGCTCAACACACTGCATTAGGGGGCAAGATGATGTGCATACATGGGAGTGGTGGTACTAGACCCCACCCCCACCTTTTGGGAGGGGTGGAGATGTTACGCAATGTCACAAAGTAATTCCAACAGCTTATGTATATTTGTAAATTGGTGCATAGTATTGAGTAGTGTGTGTGTTTAATAAATGTGCTCTTACTGTTATAAAGCAAAGTACAGACTGGACAATCAATTATTGAGTGTTATTTCTGCGCACCTGCAAATGGCGATTACTAGCCCACACCACCTCCCTTGAGTAAAGCCTCAGACTGCTCTGCAACGCTACCCTCTGAGAGTCAGGCGCTACAATTGGGTGTTTGGTTCCCAGTGAAGGACAAATGTAGTCATGTTATTTGTGCAGGCCTCACAGATACTGCCTCGTTTTCCAACAGCACCCGGCCTCCATGGGGTCCCTACTCACTCACCTTGGGTGGTTCCTTGGGGTTCCAGCGATTCTACACCTTCTAGACTAGGTCTAGTCCCGAGTCGTGGTTCTTATACCACTTCTTTAGTATATGGTTTGGCCTCCCCCGGGAGCCCACTGTGTATTGTGCTACTTACGTTTGATTCTTTGCAACTGTATTATTTGATTTGTGTTCTATCCTCATGTAGAGGATACTAGAGAGTGTTATATATAATAAATACATATTTTTATAACTACTGTGTGGTTTCCCTTTCATTTAACCAATACTATAAGGTTGAATTCTGGTAAAACATGGTGCTTAACATTCCTTCAAGACTTAGCATGAAGGCTGCTCTCCATAGCTACCACTAGGATAGCTTTCAATGAAGGTTATCTTTGACCTAATCACCATAAGGGTTGTTTGGTACAAGGGGCCCACTTTCATTAGTGAACAGCATATACCAGGCCAACTTCTCACAAAGTCAATAACTGAAATGTTAATGTAAGTGCAGGGGGGCTCCCAGTGGATCAGCAGACCCCTTTACGCTATGTGCGTAGATACGTCATCCATATCATGCCTCAGAGACCAATCGTGAGGTTCTATGGATGAGAAGGCAAATGTTTAAAAGGGTATAGAGGTGTGGTCTACACCTTTCAGCATACAGACGCGACCGGTCTGGACGTTTATACGCCGACGGAGCCGTTATCAGCCCATCTAAACTTTTTATCACAAGTAAGTTTGCTAACTATTTAGGTATTAGAGATAGCTTACTTATTAGGCTGATAGTTTAGTAAAAGGGTTTAATGTTAGAAGCTATACCAATAAATCTTGTTATTCAAGTGAGCTCCCGATATTTCGCCATCTAGTCGTGAACCACCCATTATGAGGCTAGATTTGCGTGTCAGTATTTATTCATAAACTACTTTTAAAAATTGACTTAATTTTCTTTCTCTTAATGATATGCGACCTTACTATTACGAATTTCAGACCCTGGACAGTTGAATAGATTTGATAGGTTGTTTCCTGAATAGCCAATATAT
This sequence comes from Calotriton arnoldi, assembly GCA_963921515.1. NCBI lineage: Eukaryota > Metazoa > Chordata > Amphibia > Caudata > Salamandridae > Calotriton > Calotriton arnoldi. The sequence goes on from CAWUFW010006286.1 coordinate 166,783, forward strand.
TCGTCTTACTACCATCTTTTTGACATACCTTCCACAGCTACAACAAAAAGGGATGATTATTTACAAACTCCCCATGAATCACTTTCGAACAGAATGCGATTAGTTGGAAGATTTTAAAAAGAAGTCACGCAAACTTCAGGTACAGATAGTTACCCATATAAATTTTCTTTCTTTTTTCCTTCTATTTTTGCTCTACCAAATTACTAAATAGCTGTTTATTGGTTTCATTTAGATCTCAAATGAATATATCTTGTGTTAAGTGATTACTAACACGTGTCTATTTATATGAAGGACGTATCAGAGCCCCACAAGAGATAAATTAGGGTAATTATAAATGCCCACCTTCGTCAACCCATTAATTAAGAATCATGAAGTAGAATGAGGAAATAATTGAATACCCATGTTATCAACTCTTTCAGAGGTTGTTTACCGACTTAGTCATTGAAAACTATACGTTGGACTACAAGAAACTTGACACTACACTTGACATATCTAGTAAGCGTTTATGAATTGGTCTACCTAAATCCTTTCTCTACATGAAATAGAAATCTGCGTGACTTATGGCTTTCTATCATTTCTACTCGTTACATACTAGTTACGCTCTATTTCTCCTTCTTATATCCCTGGAGAAGACACGATTGATATTCCTCACTGTTCTTTTAAATAGCACACACTATTCTTTAGGTGACGGTCAATCTACTTTGCCATGTATCATGAACTGCAGTGTAACTCTCTAATTATGTTTTAGGTAAATGTGTGGCTTTTCCTGACGAAGACGCAGTTTGCGTCGAAACGCGCGTCAAAGACAATTACCTTTTCTGCCACGATTTGAGTTTTTTATGTGACTGTTTTTATATGATTGAATATATGTATGCACAGGTCAATTAGATACACAGTATAGCTTGATATGTGTTATGAATTGATTTTAAAATTGTAATAAAGATACCTTTTTTAATTAGAATAATCTACCTTTGTATTTTTTTGTATTGATTGTTACACTGAGTTCATAAATAAGATGTACTGAAGAGACGTATATATCTATAGATTTGCAACATTCATAAACTCATAATTGCCTAGGGATGTATATTACACGGTACTAGACCCCACCCCCCCCCTTTTGGGAGGGGTGGAGATGTTACGCAATGTCACAAAGTAATTCCAACAGCTTATGTATATTTGTAAATTGGTGCATAGTATTGAGTAGTGTGTGTGTTTAATAAATGTACTCTTACTTTTATAAAGCAAAGTACAGACTGGACAATCAATTATTGAGTGTTATTTCTGCGCACCTGCAAATGGCGATTACTAGCCCACACCACCTCCCTTGAGTAAAGCCTCAGACTGCTCTGCAACGCTACCCTCTGAGAGTCAGGCGCTACAATTGGGTGTTTGGTTCCCAGTGAAGGACAAATGTAGTCATGTTATTTGTGCAGGCCTCACAGATACTGCCTCGTTTTCCAACATTGGTGTCTAGCGGCGGGAGACATAGTATCCCATTCTGGTGCGCATTTATAGCAGTTGATAAGTCCAGTTTTGCCACACATTACCTATGCAGTAATGAGCAAATGGAAGAGCGCAAGGCTCTGAGAAGGGTTCAAACTTTTGGTTATGTGAACTAAAAGTATGGGAAAGGAAAGCCCCGCGCACATATGTGTCATGTGAAGAGATTATGGTTTAAATGTGAACTGTATTGATATGACCGCGCTATGTTGATTATCATGTGCTAGCGGGATGGTGCTTTCCAGGAAATGATTGCATACAAATGTTCTAAGCCATATTGTACACCTTTGAACCCTAACACTACACGCACTACACCTGCATGAGGAGGGTGTTTCCTCAAGAGATAGGGACAGCAACTGATACCTACATCGCAGGTGGGGGTGTAGGGGTGGATTGACCTTGTGGGGGACAGGAGATTCCCGCGCTTTTTAAGGGCAGGGAGGGTTTCCACAGAAGGGGCCCCAGGTATCCTTCCCCCGCTGAAAGTTTACTTGCCATTGGCGCAGGCCAAAACCACTGGAAGGGTGGGGCAGGAGGTTTCTTTACCCCGGGTAGTAACGCCCCAGGGGTTCCCATGGTGGGGGACCCCCAGGAACTTTTCCCACGGTGGGAGGAGGGTGTGGTAGAGTTGGGTGTCCGGCAGGCCCCCAGGCTAACTGGTGGGGAGGTGAGCGACCCAGGGGTGGCCCCTGGTAGTGGGTGGCCCCACAGGAGGATAGTTCTTGAGTGATGGTGTGTAGTGGTAGCCCCTAGGTACCCTAGGTGGGCTAGGTAACTGATCCAGTGGAGATCTGAGTGGGGGTGATGTACTCCCTGGTTTCCAGGTGAAGGGTTAGTGGCGGACCCTGAGGTGTCAGGGTCCGGTGAGTGGTTACCCCGGGGTGACCCATGGTAGTGGGTGGCCCCAAAGGAGGGTAGTTCTTGAGTGATGGTGTGTAGTGGTAGCCCCTAGGTACCCTAGGTAGGCTAGGTAACTGATCCAGTGGAGATCTGAGTGGGGGTGATGTACTCCCTGGTTTCCAGGTGAAGGGTTAGTGGTGGACCCTGAGGTGTCAGGGTCCGGTGAGTGGTTACCCCGGGGTGGCCCATGGTGATGGGTGGCCCCAAAGGAGGGGTAGTTGTCGAGCTGGGATGTCACCCTGGAGCTAGTGTGGTGAGCCTGAGGTGGTGGCTGGGGCGATGCCTGGCCAGGTGACCAGTCAGGTAGGTCCTAGGGGACTTGTATCCCAGGACCGGAAGCATGAGGGTGTTCCCTAGCTCGAGGCAGGAGGTGGACTTCTGCAAGGTAGCACCACCCTGAACACAGGTGGGGCCTATCTTAAGTGAAGGGACCCTGTGTTTCGCAAAGGGGTGGTGCAGGCCTAGCTGGGATCTTTAGGGTCCCTGGCTTGGGGTGGTAGTACTACCCTGAAGGCAGGTGGGGCCTATCTTAAGTGAAGGGACCCTGCTCTTCATAAGGGGTGGTGCAGGCCATCCAGGGACCATGTAGGTCCCTGGGCGGTCTCCCAAGGCGCTGCTGGGAGACGGGGAGAGCCAGGAGAGGTGGGCTTCGTCTAGCTAACTCGGGGCCCACAGGCTCTCTAAGGGTACTCTGGGAGGAGAGCGTGCCTCTCGGAGTGAAGGGTGCATAGGCCCTGTTCTCGCAGCGGAGAACAAGGAAGGGGTCTAGGTTCCCGGGGTAGTTTCCGTGTGGAGCTACTGACGGGGGGAATGAGCTGTAGGATGTCTGATGAGGCACCCTCAGTGTTCCTCCCTGGCACTGCCAGTGTGGTAGTGAGGCCGGTCTGAGGTCCTATCAGGTAGCCAGGCCAGTGGCCAAAGGGTGCTTTTCTGTGTGTGAAAAGCACGAGTGGCTGTGCTTTCTTTAGGGAAGCCAGTCGTCCCGAAAGGGTGGTGGCAGCAGAATGACCTCAGCGGCAGGCTGAGGGTGAGGGTCCAGAGAGGTTGCATCTTTGGGGTGCAAGGACCAAACAGAGAGAGGGTACTGGTTGGAACAAACTCTAGAAGGGAGACCAGCTAGTGACCCAGGGGATGGGATGTAGACCTGTCCCGGAAGACCGCAACGGTGCTGAGGCACTGGACCCTTGTCCAGAGAAGGGGTAGGCTTAGTGTTGCATGCCCAAGGGCAAAGGTGGGCCTAGTGAGGCCAAGTCCATGTAGACCATGAGTGACCTAGAGGTATCTAACCTAGAGCCCGGAGGGTTCTTAGGGTAGTCTGGGATCCCTGTCATGGGTGGAGATTTCATGGATGGGAAGAGTAGGTGGTCTGAGCGGATAACTGGTGAGTAAGGGGGCTCTGGTCAGAACCCCTTATAACTAGTTATCGCTGACTACGGGAAGAATACCCATGTAGAGTGGCTACTTCTTCCCTGTAGGAATCAGCTGGGCGTGGCGTGTGTTAGAAGGTGGTTCTGACACTATGGGCCGCCCGGATTTTTCGCTTTTTGAGCACCTATGTGTTGAGTTGTTACTGTGGGAAAGCCTCATAAATTGGGACTCATCCACAGTGAACTCATGATAAAAGAGACTGCATGTGGATTTTACTGGTGTCCCCCTAGCTTGACTAGGCCGCTGCGCAGCAGCTGGAGTAAGGGGCACCGGGCTGGTTACATGCAGACACCTGTGTACATGCGTGTGCACACGTGTAGGGGCTGCGCAGGGGAGATTCTTGGCGTGCGCAGTCCAGGAGCAGCTACAAAGTGAATGGTGTGGCAGGACTTATGCAGAATTGGGTGGTGACACGGAATAGGCCTTATACACTAGGAAGGAACATGCCAGGGAAAGTCAGTGTGCTTTACTGTGTTTTTCACTTCATTATTCCCCTATGGGGATATGGAGCCCATGTGCTAGCTTACCTTCCATAAGGCCTACAGATTCCAGACATGCACTAAAGTTCACGGTAGCGGATGTGAAAAGAAGTATTCTTCAGAGTCCAAAGTCATATTTGTACTGCTTTTGGGTCATCCAGAAATGTCATATTTCCCTGAGTCCCTGGCTGGGGTCTGGCCCTGGCAGGTTAGATTAATGACCTTTCTTCCCAGAGCGAAGATCTTCCCTCCAAGGAGAGAAGATAGGTGGAGCTACAGGCTAATTCATCAGCAGCTGTTGCTGGGTGCCAGGCACCAAGCTGAACCAAGGTGAAGGCAGCACTGGGGAAAGGGTCTTGTTTCAGAGACCAGGTGGCCAGAGACCCTGGACGACGCCATTTTGAACCAGCCCAGAGGCTTGACAAGAAGGAGGGAGCAGGGGGAGGGAAGTGAAGTGGCGCTGTTGGATAGGACCAACAGAGATTTCCTGCCAGCCCCCTACTCAGCTTTTAAAAAGTACTGGAACAGGAAGAGAAGCTCTCTCTGGGGTGTGGTCTGCTGAGGCGGAAGGTGCTGGAGCCTGGCAATGGGCAGTTGGAAGGAGGTATCCCCTGACTGCCCCCCAGGCCCCTAACAGCACCAGGAGAAGAGCCCAGGACCGGTGCGCAGAAGCAGGGACCTCTGCGCAGGGAGAAGAGAGGCCCAGGAGGAGAGCCAGGCGAAAGTCTGGCGCAGGGAGCCAGTGAAGACCGCTCCCTGCAGAATGCCCCCTCTTGGAGACCTGGAGGGCGAAGGAGAGTGCTCCCCGTGGTTGGAGGCCGCCGCCAGGAGCAAGAGGACGCGAAAATGGGGCAGATCGGACCCCCAGGGGCTGAGATATGGCCCCCGGAAGGTGAGTGACCTTTGACCCCTGGGGAGGAAGGGAAGCCGGGGAGCGCCGTCACGCTCCCCGTGAAGGTGACCCAAGAGGAGCCCGGGACCCCATCCCCGGGCCCCGAAGCAAAGCCGGGGAGCGCCGTCGCGCTCCCCGTGAAGAGGTCCCCCTACACGGGGTGCCAGGAGCCCACCCTGGCCCCTGCCGAGCAAGTGAAGACGGGGGCGGGGGAGTGCCGTCGCGCCCCCCCCATGAAGAAAGGAGGTGGGGGAGCGCCGTCGCGCCCCCCGTGAAGAGTGGCCATAGGGGGCCTGGGACCCCATCCCCGGGCCCCGAAGTCAAGTCGGGGAGCGCCGTCGTGCTCCCCGTGAAGATATTCCCCCATGGGGGTCCAGGAGCCCACCCTGGCCCCCACCGAAGCAGAGCAGTCAGGGAGCGCCGTCGCGCTCCCCGTGACGAGGATGCGGGGCCTGGGACACCATCTCCGGGCCCCGAAGACCGCAAGATGGAGGGGGAGCGCCGTCACGCCCCCCCCGAAGATGAGGGGGCCCGGGACCCCATCCCCGGGCCCCGAAAAGCAGGCGTAGGCTGGGGGAGTGCAGCCGCACTCCCCCCGAGGTCCGTCACGTCTGCCCGCTGGAGCGGGCAGGCCAGAAATGCCTTGCCGGCTCCCGCGGCAGCACACGAGGGTGCTGGCCGGGCGGGGAGCCGGCGGGGGCAGCCGGAGGTGGGCTCCCCGGGCTGCCCTCCAACGCGGAGGTTCTGTGGGGGTCCCGGGTGGGACCGGGACCCCGTACGAGAGAGGAGGGGCCCGGGTGGGACCGGGCCCCGAAAATTGGCAGGAGCGGCCGGGGGTGGGCTCCCCGAGCCGTATCCCTTACCTGGGGGTCCGGGTGGGACCGGGCCCTCCACCAAGGCCAGAAGATGCGGCGCGAAGCACCAGATCGATCGCGGCTCTCCCCGGCACAGCGGGAGAGCCGCTCATACGATATTCATGAAAGGGAGCATGAAGCGCCCCATAATGCCTTGCCAGGCATTTGGAAACCTGCTATTTTGGTGCTTGTGGTGGCCCCAGGAGGACGGGGTCACCACCAACTTGCTTCAAGGGTGCTGGGGGAGCTGCTGGAGAAGCGCAGTCTCCCCCCAGCACGAAGTTAAGTCCCACCCTAAGTTTCCTAGGGATTTGAACAGGATAACCCCTCAAGGGCTCAGCCTGCTTTAATACACCTTCTGGGCTGGAACTTTTGTTCCATAGCTGAGGGTGTTTTGCAAAGTGTTTCATGGAGTGAAGGGCTGAGTTGAGGATGTCTGGAGAAGGGTATTCCCTGGAGGTGAAGAGGGGTAATTGCACCAGAACTGCATTTACTAACGGTTATTCCTTTTTAGAGGGACTGAAGGTCACATATGTAATGTGAAGTACCTGTGTAAGGTGATGTCATAAGCAAAGTGGGTTATGTTGGCAGACACTCCTGCTAGGGTGTCTGGCTGGATATGCGTAATCCTGTGATTTCATCTGTGATGCCTTTAGGAGCTGTAATTGCAATGCATTTTAATGTCCAACAAATGTGCTGAGTACTGTCATTCTAAAGTGTGCGTACACATGTATTTTTGCTGCTGCGCTTAAGTGAGGAACAACCCAGACTGTTAGCCCTGAATATGTAGGGGTGCATACTGTATGGTCAATATAAGATGCTCAGTCAGGGTTATGTGTCACTAGGGCAGGTGAACCTATTTTTAATGCGTGTTGAGGTAAAGGGGTGGGTCGCCACTGGGATGGTGCCAGTGCGCAGGGCCCTCGCTCCAGGTTATGCTCAACACACTGCATTAGGGGGCAAGATGATGTGCATACATGGGAGTGGTGGTACTAGACCCCACCCCCCTTTTGGGAGGGGTGGAGATGTTACGCAATGTCACAAAGTAATTCCAACAGCTTATGTATATTTGTAAATTGGTGCATAGTATTGAGTAGTGTGTGTGTTTAATAAATGTACTCTTACTTTTATAAAGCAAAGTACAGACTGGACAATCAATTATTGAGTGTTATTTCTGCGCACCTGCAAATGGCGATTACTAGCCCACACCACCTCCCTTGAGTAAAGCCTCAGACTGCTCTGCAACGCTACCCTCTGAGAGTCAGGCGCTACAATTGGGTGTTTGGTTCCCAGTGAAGGACAAATGTAGTCATGTTATTTGTGCAGGCCTCACAGATACTGCCTCGTTTTCCAACAGCACCCGTCCTCCATGGGGTCCCTACTCACTCACCTTGGGTGGTTCCTTGGGGTCCCAGCGATTCTACACCTTCTAGACTAGGTCTAGTCCCGAGTCGTGGTTCTTATACCACTTCTTTAGTATATGTTTGGCCTCCCCCGGGAGCCCACTGTGTATTGTGCTAATTACGTTTGATTCTTTGCAACTGTATTATTTGATTTGTGTTCTATCCTCGTGTAGAGGAAACTAGAGAGTGTTATATATAATAAATACATATTTTTATAACTACTGTGTGGTTTCCCTTTCATTTAACCAATACTATAAGATTGAATTCTGGTAAAACAAGGTGCTTAACATTCCTTCAAGACTTAGCATGAAGGCTGCTCTCCATAGCTACCACTAGGATAGCTTTCAATGAAGGTTATCTTTGACCTAATCACCATAAGGGTTGTTTGGACGGGTACAAGGGGCCCACTTTCATTAGTGGACCGCATATACCAGGCCAACTTCTCACAAAGTCAATAACTGAAATGTTAATGTAAGTGCAGGGGGGCTCCCAGTGGGTCAGCAGACCAGAGGTTTGTGGATGCCTGTGTGCAGCCACCTGGTCAGAATCATAGAGAATGTGCTACGGTGAGTGGGCCACATCCCTCCAGTTCGCAGCATTGGTCCCTCCCAACAGCTCTTAAGTTATTCTACCCATGGGAACTAGCTCCTTGCTACATGTTGGTGTATTGAGGCACCAAAAATTCTACCAAGGTGACAGATAGAAGCAGCGGACAAGCAGGGTAGCATGGGGGTTCAAATGAGAGTAGTCCTTCATTGAGCTGCCAATTCTCACCTTTTTGGCTGAGTGCAAAATGTGTGAATTGGACTGATTTTGTTCTGGACTGGAATTACACCAATACACAATATTTTCTCCAGAAACACATTTGTCTCCTTCATCTAGCTAATAATGGGCGACTTCATTAACTTAGTTTGTAAACAGTTAAAATTATTTTACTGTAATTTGCTCATAATCATTTTTTTTTCAAATTGTGTTTGGTAGATTTCTAATTAATGTTTACTTTTTATTAAACTGCTTTGTGCTTTGCCATTACAGTCTCTATTTTCTTAACTGCATTGCCTCTTGAATTGTTAAATATTTTGATTCACTCCTCAACTCTCATGAACACCATTTCAGTAAGCCTTGAGCTTGTCCAACACAAACTCCAAGAGCCAGACAAGGACGAGTTAAGGACATCCTTGCGTTTCCTCAGTTTAGTATCTGTTAGTTCATAAACACAGGGGGGCAGATTTACAAGCCCCTTGCGCCACTTTTGCGTCATTTTTAACATGGGAAAAGTGACGCAAAAGTGGCGCAAGGGGCTTGTAAATCTGCCCCAGTATTATTAATCTTCCCCTGCCAGTTCGCATACACATTCTCCTTTGCTTGTTATTCAGTCTCCAACTACTACTCTCCTTCTGCTACTCCAAACCTATCTGCCCTGAAAAGAGGAGGAGTCTCAATCCATCTTACTTCTCACTAATTGTATGCCTGAAAGGTATCCTTTGCACATGCGTACTCTATAAAACAGAATTAGCTCCATGACCCGCTGTCTCCTTGCCCTGATGACCAAGCCGTTGGACCATAGCAGGTAAGCGGCTCCCACTCCTACCACCCTGCAGAGTCTCTCCCTCATACTAGTGACCTATCCAGTGACATTTGGACGGACACTTTTTCTGGGATGAATTTCATACCATATAGAACAGTGAGGATGGCCAGACGCCAAGCTTCCTACTTGACCCTAGAACCATACGTAAGGGCATGGTGCACATGTAGATACAGCCTTTTCCATCAATGTTACTTAAGATTCTGATGTTATTTCTAACACTTGTTGTATTTTGTGGTTGTGACTTGTGAGTTAATGCAAGTGTCTCATAATTACGGAGCGTCCTTCTTCGTTTTTCATACTTCATGGAACTTTTTGACCATGTTCTGGTCTATCAGAAAAGGCTAGAGTTGAGGCCCGACACTTTACTTTTGATGGTGAGCATAGCAAAAGTACCTTATAACGGATAAAACACTTTCACTCGCATGTGTTTTTGCAATGATAACACCGTGCAGGATCGTTACAGACGTTGGTTGACATAGTGAGCTCAAAATCACTGCTTGATAACCAATGATGCTTAATGTGTAGATATGGCATTTGATTTGAGATACAATGTATAATGTGTCTCTGGTCTATAACGTTTCTACAGTTGATGACAGTGAACCATTACAACACAATCGTGGAGCATTGTCTGTATTGTTGAAAAATTTTTTTTTTTACATATTCACATTTTAGCACATTACAGAGTGACTGCCCTATAGACTGGCCCTGAAAAATACCCAGAACCTCTTAACAGGGTCATTTGATGGGCAGAGACATGTGGACCACTTTTTGTCAATTGGGTTGAAGGCACTCACTCCTCTGTTAGTTTTAATCTACCCACTTAATAAAGCTACCTATTAGTGCAACATGAGGTCGTTTTGTCACTTCACATTCACTACTCTGCACCCTGCACACCTCGACCACACCCCTTGCTCACATAGGGAGTCTATTATACTAGAAAACACTCCAAGAGCACCCCCTCTTTTTTCTCCTTAGAGGGAGTTGTCGCCCACACCAGTAATATTGTTTTATGGTGTGAAGAGGGACCGGATGACGAGGCAGGCCACCTAAGGGTGAGTGAGGGTCTTCATCCTAAACACAAATTGTTGTTGACAGCCGCAGAGACAAGACATTTTTGAAGCCATCAAATTGGATAGGCTTCACAGACCTTGTGTATCTCTTTATGTTTTGTTTTACTAGAGAACATGAACACAACCCAGTAAAATTTAGAGTGAATTATTGATTGAAAATGCCATGCTCTGGTTGTTTCTTGAAACAGAGGAAACAACCTTCAACCAGCAGGGACAGTGGAAAAGAGTTCCTTAGCTGCAGTGATGACGAAGGCCGTCACTATAAGAAACATATTTGAAGTAGTCACAGACAGAAGAAACATACCAATTCATCAAACACCTATGCCCCCAGAGCCTCTGAGGACCTGAGTCCAGAGTTAGCTATGCATGGACAATGCCAAGCAAAGCTGGTTCAGTGGGACTGGAACTGGGTACTGGGCCTAGCTGGAGACCAGAGTCCATATTGCTTAGCAAAGGCTGTGCTCAGCAGTCAAGATGTTGTGGGTCACATGATCGCAAAAGTGATGTTATCAATGATGTAAATTGAGTGAAGATTATGATGAAGTTATGGTTCTAAAACAGCACCTAAAATAAGCAGAAATTCACCTGTTGTGGCATACTATGCAAACCTACCTCGCACCCATTCCATGCTCGAGTAATGACATCACTAATGAGTGCTCAAATTACATCATTGGTAAAATCACTAATGACAGCATAAATGACATTACTGAAGAGGCTACTTATGAAATTAACCAATGACTTCACTGCTGAACACAGTTTTAATCTTTCAAAGTAGCTGCAAAATGTTATCACTTTTTACATGAAGGCATAGTTACAGACCTTCATCCCTCTCCCACCACCCTCTATTACTTTCGTATGTGCAAAGTATGATGTGAGCATACTTTGCAAATTCTTGTACATTGATTTGACTTTCACACACTCCTTATTTGAAACTGCTTACTTTGCTTAATCAATGGCATTTGACGATATCATACACTTAAGCAGGAGATTGTAAGTGGTTTAAAATGGGATCGTTTTTTACCTCTGTTAGATGAAAGGGCAATGCGTCAGCTGCTTCATATGCTCATAAATAATTGCAGTAGTAATATTCCAAGAATTGGTCTGACAATTTGTATGAAATCTACATTTAAAAATATCATGTCGTTTGTCCCTGACACAGCTGTAGTTTTTCCCACTGCTGCCAAAGGCTACAATTCACCAACTTTTGTCCCGTTTCATAAATGCCACAAGCGTGTCAAAAAGCTGTGTCGGCAATTTTGCTGGACCATGACATCTCATCATCTATATCTATTTCGCTACACCTTGCATGTTTAGAAAGGATGATGTGCACTAGACGATAACGAAATCGTGTGCTTTTTGCCGCATTCTGAGCAGTCTCCAGCTATTTTTTTTTTTACCTTTGCCGTCTGAAATAAACAGCGATGCTCTTTTTCTTCCCTTGTTTTCCTTTGTTTGTTTAACCAGAATTTGTGAGGTAGTATTTTACACAATTGCTTTTTAAATCTCTAAATATATATTCTGCTCCTATTATCATTGACTCCCACTTGTTCTTTGTTCAAATATGCTTTCCAATGTTTATGTTTATGCATATTTTTAGTTTTTGTGGACTCCAAATTATCATCCACTGGGGTATCTGGTTGTAAAAAATACAGGTTGGCGCGTGGCCAAGATGGCGGAGTGAGCGGACGTGCTTTCCAGGCGCTCTGTCCCTGCCCCACAAAAAGCACATGTAGCCGCTGCCCCTCAGCTAGAGTCGCACCCAGGGAGGACTGCATGGCACCGGAAGGCGAGTGACGTGTACTCAGGGGCTGTGCGGTGCCTGTCAGTCTTCGGTCCGACGGAGTCCGGGTCTGGGTGCCCGCCGCGGCCCACGGCAGGCGTGGTCCGCGCCTCCGGCTTGGGAATCGCGGAGTGAAGCAGTGGCGTTGGCAGTCCCCCATCCGGTGACATCCTGGGGGCAGATCGCCAGGAATGAGAGCCAACCTTCCCAGTCGCTGTCTGAGCGGGATCTCCTGGTGAGGTGCCGGCCCCGAGGGAGCGGGGGCCGGATGACAATAAGCAGAGTAAGTCTCTTTCACTGGCCTGGAGACACTTGTGCCGGCGGCCATGCACTCTATGGGCCTCTGGCAGCATGCCTAATGGGAGCGAGCTTGTGCCCTGTTGAGGGCCCATTGGCGATACCGGGACCCTTGGCAGTGAGTGCACTTTTCACGTGCCTGGCCCTGAGATCCGGCCTGCTCCCACTGACGCCGCCATTTGCATGTGGGCCCCCCCTGCAACATCATACCTGGCGGCGCTCCTTGGAACTCAGGGGGCCACGCAGGACATAGGACAATCGTCCTCGGGGATTGACCCCACAAACATACAGCCTGGAACCTGCGCCTGCTACTGGAGCCCGGGCCTTCGGCGGATTGAGTGCTGGGTGCACGTGTGGCTCTGTGTCTTGGTCTGCCCTTTTGGAAGTGCGACCCATATGTGAGCCTCCCACCGCTGCTCTCCTTTAGAACGCAGCACTCCTTAGACCCCGGGGAGGGGTTAGCAGACCACCAGATGGATTGCACCGGGGCCGGTACCCACAAGGATACTACTCTGGGACACACCCCGTGGTTTAGCAGTACCGTCAGTGCTGTGCCACCCTCTGAGGCCCTACCGAGGGTCAGGACTGAGACTTGGACTCGACACAAGGGCCCTCCAACCCCAAACAAGCTATTCTGGGGCCCACCTGGGACGTTCCTGGGGGTCGCCGTGAGTTTCTTGCCCCCTCACCTCTGTCAGCAAACAGAGGCTTACGGCAAAGCACAGAGCAGCACCTTGAGGACCCAAGGTCTTACCTGCCCCCACAGCCCTCCTCCTGGATGAGTGGACCTAGGGGGACACAGGCTGGGCCACTGCGTTCTACTGCTGTCTGCGATTTCCTTGAGCACCTCGGGTCCTGCGATCTCTCCCACCCTCCTTGGAGTTCCCTGACGTCTTTTGGGCACCTGCAGCAGAGTGGCCGATCGAATCCTACGCCCTTGCTTTTTGGTACACTCTACTATTCCTGTGACGCTAGAAGTGACCTGGGCTGGGTCTTGTGGGGCGGCGAACTTTGAGGCTGATTCCCAGCTGGAGGTTTGGTGGCTGCTCGGCTTCACTGGGGAGCAGCGGCTGCCTGCACACACTAGAGGAACACATTGGTTCTGTCCAGTACCCGGCTTTGCCCTGGACTGTACCTCGGGCAGGGGTCTGGCTGTACCTACATGACTTTTGCCCCCCTTGCTCTCTCGGCAAAAGATAGATCCATTAAGGAAATGTTGATTAAAGGCACAACGGATTCCCAGCAAGCGCCCAAGGAGGACTCTAAGCATTCGGGCGGAGGCAAGAGTGTGGAGAGCTAGGTAACGGCTGAGTTCCTGGAAGCACTGTTTGCATCTTTGCAGGAAGATTTACAGATGGTTAAAAAGGATCTTACGTTGGAGCTCAGGGAGGTGATCCGAGACATTGATGAGGTGGGGAGAGATTGGTGGCCCTTAAAGAGAGCTCCCTAACCAGGGATGCGTAAATCGAAGCCCTCCAGAAGGAGATCATTCGCTTGCAGGACCAGCAACTAGACCTTCAGGCCCACGCCGAAGACCTGGAAAACAGATCGTGAAGAAATAACATACGCATTAGAGGGGACCCCACAGGCACAGAGGGAATGGATCTGGAAGGCTATGTCCAAGCCCTGTTTGGAAGCATCCTTGGGGGCAACGCGTAGAGTGGCACCAAGTTAGATTGATGTCATAGAGCTGGCCTCCCCAGGGCACCCCCTCACCCACCAGCGGACATCCTGGTCTGTGTTCACAGCTTCACAGAGAAAGAGGCAATCCTCAAGGCTGCCAGAACAGACCAGAAGATAACATTTCGCTGCCACTCCCTTCAGCTATTTCAAGACCTGGCGGCATCCACTCTCCTGAAACGTAAGGAATTCCGGCCGGTCACCGGTCATCTCCGCTCTCTGGCATTTCATACTCCTGGGGCCATTCATTTCACCCTATTTTTCAACTGAATGGTAAAACCCACCAACTAAGCTCTTTGTCCAAGGCCTGAAAAATCCTTGAGCTCACACCCTCTGACTCGGACTCCCAACGCCCCTCGAAGGATGAAAAGGACCAGGGCAGGAACGGTCACGGATCCCGGCGGGGACTGAGGCCTGTACTTCACCACCCGGGCCCGGCCACCATGGCAAGAGAAAGGTCTGAGGTGGTGTGCTCCCTCTCCGGTGAAGGCAAACTTGATGCTGACCCCCCCTCATAAGGTACTGTGCATTGGCAGAAGGGTTGCTAACACAAGGGGGGGGGGGGCGGAGGCGTTAATCCACTTTGAATAATGTTGGTTCGCTCTGCCCTGGTAACCCCAAAAAACCCAGACTTTCAAGTCACAAAAGACTTTATGGACTGCATGTTTACTTTTGTTTCTCACCTTTTGTTGAGGGTTTGGGGTATTGTTAAAGGGCTCCCCTTCTGACTTACTACTTGTGGGCCAATCAACATATCTGTGAATCACTGTGACTGCACCCTGATTGCTTGGCCCTCATATGCGACACAGCTAACCTCTTGGGCTTCCCACTCGCACTCGCCTAGACCTCTCCACAATTCGTATTATGGAGGTCAAACTACTTAGTCTTAATGTGAAAGGTCTTAACAATCCCACTAAGAGGTCTGCGATAATTTCCTTTTTAGAACATTAGCAAGGAGATATTTGTTTGCTCCAGGAAATGCATTTGCTAGCGCTAGACAATCACAGAATGCATACTAGGAGATTCCCATACCAGTTTTGGTCACCGGGGAGGGGAAGGAGGGGGGGTGGCAGTTCTTTTGTCCAGGCGCTTTCAAGAGGTTTTCTTAGGTACCTGTTTTGAGATTAAGGGTCGTTTGCTGGCCATCCGGGTGCAAATGGGTACACTTCACTTCACGGTAGCCTCACTCTATGCCCACAACGAATGACAGGAGAACTTTATAATTGAGGCACTTGCAGAAGCCCTTCAGACCCCAGATCAAGCTATCTTTATGGGCAGAGGCTTTAATTTAGTCATGGACGGAGGGCGAGGTCGCTCAGGACACAGACAGACATGCAGGGGCTTTCTCCCCAGATGGACTGATCTGGCTGGCAGACTGTGGGCTGCGCGATGTGTGGCGTCTACACCACCCTGATGAACAGGACTACATGTTCTATTCTGCAGCACACAAACCCTACACTTAGATCATTTCCTAGCCTCGCCCTTGGCGTGGGAGTGAATCACAGCCACTTCCATTGAGCCTCACTCCATATCCGACCACACAGCAATCACACTTACCTTTACAACTCACGCACCCACCTCCCAATGACCACCTTGGTGCCTCCGTGAAACGCTGTTGCATTCCCCTGATGTGGTGTCCTCAATCAGGCAGACGATCACTGACTATTTAGAAGTTAATGACTTCGGTGAAGTTCCTCTTTCCTCAGTTTGGGAAGCCCTCAAATTGGTTGCTAGAGGAGCTTTAATAGCAAAAGCGGCACACAACAACAAGGCCCGGAAGAATAAAAGGGAAGAGCTGGAAAAATCAGTATTAGAACTTGAGTCCATTCATAAGCGCACTGGAGCTCCTAGAATCTGGCGTAAGCTGGAACAGTAGCGACTTCAGCTCAAGCGCCTCAACTTAGTCAGAGCCGAATATGCTATGATCTGCCTCAAACACAAATTCCATGTAGGGACTAATAAAGGGGGTCAGATGCTAGCCCCTTGCTAACATAGCAAACAACACGCAAACGCAGTCAAAGCCATCCAAACTCGGTCGGGCCTGGTGACATCTGATGCCTCAGCCATTACGGCTGAATTCCGGGCGTTTTATGCTAATCTGTCCAAGGGGGACCACGTAACACCCTCAGATTCTCAGTTCTACGTTTAGTCTGCTCCGATCACTCTGCTTCCACCTGTAGAATCAGAGACACTTGATCAGCCCATCAGAATAGAAGAGGTGATCTCTGCGATTGCAAGGCTGAAGCCCATGAAATCGCCAGGCCCGGACAGATTCAACGATATTTGTTATAAGATGTTCTGCACTGAACTAGCTCCCCTGTTAACTCGCCTTTTTAATTCCTTCGCGGATATGGGGGCACTGACAGAATCTATGCTGCAAACTTCCATCTCGGTAAGCCCGAAACACGGGAAGAAACCCCAGCAGTGCAGCTCATATCACCCAATATCCTTTCTCAATGTGGATGCGAAACTGTTTGCCAGCATCTTGGCTCATCGCCTCAATCCCCTGATGCCTGGCCTGGTCGATCCAGAGCAGGCTGGGTTTATTCCCTCGCGTCAGTGTGGGGATAACACCAAGCGTGTGTGCCACCTCATTGACAAAGTCCAGCGCTCCTGGGAAAAAGCCCTTTTACTGGCTATAGGCGCAGAGAAAGCATTCCATAGAGTGCACTTGCCCTACCTGTTCGTAACCCTTAGGCGCTTCGGGGTGGGCGAGCGTTTTGTGAAATGGGTGCACAGTATATATAGCGCGCCCAGTGCAGTTGTCCGGGTTAATGGAGTGAGCTCCAGCGGGTTCCGAGTGGAGCGAGGTACAAGGCAGGGTTGCCTGCTTTCCCGGCTCCTCTTCGCTCTTTATATGGAACCCTTCACTCAGAGGTTGAGAGATGACCCCAGCGCAGTGGGCATTACATTTGGAGCTGATCAACATTTGATTAGCCTCTATGTGGACGACATTATGGGGCAAATTCTCAAGGAACTATCGCCCAGTTAACGGCACTTTATCGCAGCCAAAGTCACGATAAAATTACCGGCCCATTCACAAGCTGGTGCCAACAGCCCATAACACCAGTTTACCTGCGATACTAGCCGCCAAAACATCGCCACAGATGACACCGGCAACTAACGCTAATGAGATGCAGAGTAGGTGTTCCCGTGCAAAAACCGCGAAATCACCACTCCGCAACATTCCCAACGACCAGCCAGATCGGCGATAAGAATCAAAAACATGCGATAAGGCGCGTTAGCAGCAGGGATCCAACACCTGCTCCTACCTGGTGCTAAAGCGGACGACAACCTGCACCATAAAAGGAGCCCAGCCCACAGCCACACCAGAAGAACAATAGATGCCATGGAGCCACTGATCATGCAGCTCCGAGCCCCAAGAGGGCCACAACACCCACCGCCACCACCCCCAGGCACCCCCCCTGACCTCCCCACCCCCTTGGCCCTACCCCGGGCACCCCCCCCCGGACAATGAGATCTCACATCTACCTCACAAATACATGTATACAACAATTCGCATGATGTCGCACAAGTACAACAATCAACATCCATGTGTGGCCAGAAAAAGGAAAAACATCCATACTCCTGAGAATTCCAAAAATAAATATTTCATCCAAATTCAACTCAATACCAATAAGTGGAAGAGTCATGGTGGGTCCCCTCTGGACAATCTGCAAGTCAAAACCTGCCAGACAAAATTGAAGATAAGAAGGTGCGTCATGCGCCCAAAAAGGGACAGAGAGAGAGAGAAAGAGAGAGAGAAAGAAATGTAGACAGAGAGAGAGAGAGTGAAAGAGAGGGAGAGAGAGAAAGAGAGAGAAAGGGGGAAAGAGGGAGAAGGAGAGAGAGAGCAACAGAGGGAGAGAGAGACAGTGAAAGAAAGAGAGGGAGAGTGAGAGTGAGAAAGATAGAGAAAGAGAGGGAGAGAGAGAGAGAGACAGTGAAAGGAGGAGAGGGACAGGGAGAGACAGTGCCGACACTGCGCACACAGGCCTCACTGCTCACCTTCCACCACCGGCGTGTCCCCAAGAGGGCCCACCACGTGCCGGTGCAAACTCCAAGCCCGGGGCATGCGACCCTGGCAGCCTCCACATCATGCAGCCACGCACTGCGGTCCACCAGGTCGCACACTTGATTCTGGGTCTTGATATTGCAATGGCAGAGACCATATCAGTGCACACTGCATCATCGCAGGCTGCACACCCGCTCAGCACTTTAGGTGCCCCTACCTCAGTGCACAGAAAGTCACCGTCCCGTGGCAGTCAGCCCGTGCCGGCCGCAATGTAACCGGTGCCACCTACTCCGTGCAACGCAAGTCATGGACCCTATCTGAGTGAGCCTCGTCAAATGGCAGGCGGACGCAGGCATGTCACCTCAGGCATTGGGGAAGAACTGGGACATGTTGCGTCATCATCCCCCCCCTCATACGTAAGCTGAGTGGGCTGGCTCAGCGTACGCCAGGCCAGCGTAGGGGTGTGAACAAATAACCCTTGCGTCTGGGCGTGGTTCATATCTGGGCTGCACAGGAAATCAACTGATGCGTGTGTCTCTGTTGCCGTGTCTGCGCCACACGCCCCGCTATCGACAATGTTGCACCCTGTGACGCAAGTCACACGACATGAGCAACATGGACGTAAGGGGGAATCACTGACCCTACATTCATCCATACTTTCATTCTTGAATGATCAAAGACATGACACATCTGTGCGAATCAGAATGTTTTATTCACATCCAATGGGGTGGTGCAGCTGGAGCAGTACAGGGCCATGCAGACCCCACTTCACATATTCGGCCCATGGAGTGCCAAACAGAGTCCTTCAGGGAATGACAGGTACCACGGAAGAGGAAGAGTGCAGTCCGCAGTCTGATCGCTGTGTCATTGGCAACCAAACAGAATATGGCAGTCCATGTCGAAGTCCAAGGTGAGTGTCGCAGAGTGCATCAGGGGACAGTGGAAGTCGATGATGCAAAGGGCAGGACCAAGCAAGAACAGGCCATATGGCAGGGATGAATGCTACTGCCGCCTCCGTACCAGGAAGGTTGCTTCACCCGCATCTTCGTCCTCTGATGTCACATGTGCCTCACATGTAGGTGGTGGTGGTATGTTGGCCTCACAGTGTGCCACTGACACATCAGGGGGTGGAGATGTGGATGTAGAAGCAGCAGCACCAGCAGCATTCATCTGTGCAAGGCCTTGAGGCAGCAATGCCATGGCGATGTGCTGCAGGGCATGGAAGGTCCCAGCCACAACTCCCTGGTGTGCAGCGGTGGCAGCCATTCTTTCCACCGTCATCAGCTCCATGTTCTCCATGTTGCCCCGCATCTGTCCCAACTCCCGGCTGACATCGCTGGAGCCACTCTGACTGGACAGTTGTTCTTGTCTCAGTATCATGACTCCAGCGATGTCAGCCATGGATCGTTGGAGGGCATGGAGCGGACTGTGGGTGTCCGTCAGGGACTGTATGTGGTCCCTGATGGGAATCAGACACCCATGTATGGCATCGAGTTTGGCTGCCATGAGGTCGAACCCCACCCGCACCTGATCTGCCATCTTCTCCTGGGCATCCAAAACACGGCGTTGGAAGGCCATGTGTTGTTCGTGGGGGTCCTGGGAGACGGCCGGGGTGGTAGGTGCTTCCTGCTGTGTGGTCTGTGCAGGGGGTGGGATCTCCTCGATGCAGCTGGGCTGCCCTGCTCCTGGAGATGGGGTGCCGAGGCAGTCGATGAGGTCTAGGAGGGCTTCGGTGTCGATGTCGGAGCTGTCCTCCCCGTCAACGGTGAAGAGTTGATGGGGCTGCTCTGCAGGAGGTGTTGATGCTCCCTCTGCAATGTGAAGGGGAGATGCAGTATTACATCGTGTTCACATGTGTGTTGACACATTGTACAAGTTCACATACAGACTGCATGGCAATGTACATTGTGGCTGTCCAGGAGGTGCTGCCTATTAAATGAGGGACAGTGGACATTTCGACAACATCAAGGATATGTGTTTGTGCCTGTACATTGACATCTCTCATTTCCCTGCTATGCCAAATGTGATTGCCATGTTTCTACACACAGGCAGCACGTGTGGTGTCCTCTGCCCTGTTGTTAACGTGTTGCAGTCTGTACCACATTGTTGTCAATGCTGATGTGCTCTGAATGTCATGTGTGTGTGCTGCATTTTGGGGGGTCGCCCCTGCAGCTTGGATTTGGCTGACCCTTGTCCCTTTCAGGCGGTGTGCCTTTGACATCTGTGCCCATAGAGTGCTGAGATGTTGCAGACTGGGGTGGATTTGAGTCTTGGTGGCAGTTGGGACTCTGGGGCATGGTTTGTCCGCAGATGTGTAGTTGACATCAGGGGTTGTCTGTGCAGGTGGATGTGGCAGAGTATGGCATGCTCCTTTATGGATGTGGTCCACACTCCACCACCACAGTGTGGTGGCATGCACCATGTCATGGTGATCGGACTGCAGCCATGCTAATCGTCATGCAGTGTCACTTGCATTGTCAGTGTGGCTCACGGACCGGCAGCTTTGCTGGGTTCAGCACATGTGCATGGGCTGGTAGTGTGATGAGTGATGTGTGGGAGGGACTCGTCTGGGCACATAGCTGACTGGGGCCTACGAGCAGTTGCTATGTGTGCTGCAGTGTGCCAAGGGTTTCAGGGACATGATCCAGAGTCATTGTGGGTGTGCAGAGGGCTGTACTCCATTGTGCATGTGTGCCATTGTGCCCATCTCCCCCCGTCCCCCCAGTCCCTGGTCATTACTCACCCTGTTGCTGTGGTGTCGGGTCATTTTGAGCAGTGTCCGGTCCCCCAACTCCTGCCACCGTCTCCCCACTGATGACTGTGGACACCATTTCCTCCATCTCATCCAGCTCCTCCTGTGGTGCTGGACTCCCACCTCCAGTCTGCATTGCTGCCTTCTGGTTGTTGGTGAGTTTCTGCTTGGTCTTGCGCTTCACGTCATTCCAGCGCCTCTTGGCCTCTCCAATTGTCCTCCTCCGCACTCCGACTGCATTCACCTTGTCCACGATGGACTGCCATATTCCATTTCTTGTTGCCAATGACACGGTGGAGGTGACGAACAGATGTTGATGGTGTTCTACCACCTCGGTGATCAGGATCCTGTTTTCCTGCGGACTGAACCGCGTCTTCCTCTTCTTCTTTTCCTTCCTCTTCCCTGTCCCAGAGGTACCAGCCTGCTCCTCCGGGGGGCTTGTGGGGTTCTGGCCGTCCTCTGTCACTGCTCCGGCTGCCTCCATTGTGCGTCGCTGTAGTTTGTTTTTTGTTCGTGTTATTTTTTGGTGCTTTTGTAGTGGTTTTTCCCGCCTGACGTCTTTGAATTGCAGGCCTGGCGCTGCTTTTCACTGATTGTCTTATCGCGGTTGGGCCCATCGCAGCTTTTTTCGCGTTCGGGTTTGGGTTTTCTTCGCCGTCCCGGTAATGTTTTCGCTGACATTTTGCGCGTTGACGTGAGACTTTCGCATGGTACCACCGTGTTGGGAATACAACGTTAACACGGCGTTATTTTTCCGCGATGGACTGCGATGTGCAAAGTTGCATTAGGCGGATTTTGCGATGATTATCACTCGTTCTTGTGAATATCCCCCAATGTGTTTTAACTAAGGGCTTACAGCGCTCAACCCCCTCCCGTTCACAAACATTAAATTCAAAATATTTTGGTTTTAGCCCAGATTTTATCCCTAGAAATCAGTAATTCAGGCCATGTGCTTGATATTGGTTAACCAGCTGGATCTGCCAATCACATATGCATGGATCAGATTCAAAATAATCATTCTGTTCAGGTAAGCACTAGGATTAGACGAGAGAGAAATCCACAGGTTTAAAGAAGCCAGCTGTAAATAATCTGAGATGTACTTAAGCCCAGGTTCTTCGTGACAACCAAAATGTGGACTTAATTGAGGGAGTGTGAGGAGTCTGCGACAGAACTTATTTTCAACAGCCTGCAGAGATTTGCTATTAATATATCCCCACAACTTGGCCACATAACATGCTACACTGATACATTTTGCTTTATATAACATAAGCATTTGTTTGATGTGGGACTTTCCGAGCCTATGGGCAAAATAAAAAACACAATGAAGGGTACGGGAGAAAGAACATTCTTTGGCCAATAAAAGAGGGTTCAAGTTTGATTTTTGCTCTATAGGGTGTCCTAAATAGGAAAAAACTTTACTTTTCCAATTTTTTTGGCCCTTGAGTGAGAAATCCATGGATTTTGTTTTGTTAGGCCCCACTACCACGATGAAGGTCTTGCTAAAATTGGTGCACAGTTCATGTTTATCCATAAAAGTGACAAATCCTTCATGAAGCAAAGTGCATTTGCTGTTCTGCCCATCAACAAAGCGTTGTCCGTATAGAGAAGCATAGGGAATTCACATGCAGTACATCAAGATTAAGATTGACACGTCTATATTCTACATCATTCATATGTAAAAGTATTCAAATTGGTGCTAGCACGCAACCCTGCCTAACTCCAGTGGCCAAATTAACTGAATCGGAACACTCCCCTTTCTTATTAAAACCGATCCTAGAATCAATATGCAAATGCTACAAAAACAAGAAGAACCCAAAATCTACTCCCATTTTGTCCAATACAGACCATAGTTTTGCCCAATTCATCTGATCGAAGGCAGAGCTGAGGTCCATAAAGGCCAAGTGGAGGGAACCCCTTTCTATAAAAGTTTATCTCGCCATCAAGAGGTGAAAATTGAGACACTGCTCAATAGTTCCTAACCCCGTTCTAAAATCATATTGGCTATCATAGAGGATCCCCTTCTCCTAAGCCTAACCCATGAGACGTTCCGAGATGACTCAGCCAGCCGCGGTCCGTGCAGGTAACAGCGGTGGGGCGATGGGACCAGATAAGGGGGGATTTCGAGAGACGATGCAGTGGGAAAATTAAAAAAATAATTAATCTTTCCTCTGCATCGTACCTCGAAATCCCCCCTAACCTGACCCCACCGCCCCACCGTTGTTACCTGCACGGACCACGGCTGGACTCGGCCTGCAACTTTAACTACAGAGAGATTGGAAGGTAGCGGTGGGGATCCGTCTGTTGCCTTTTTTAAAAACAAAAACAGGGATAATAATTGAGGTGTGCCATGAGCTAGGTATCGAGCTAGAACTTGCAGCATTTAGGACCCTTGTTACCAGGGGGGACCAAAAAAGCCACATTGTGCTTAAAAAGGTCCATAGGGACCACATCTGAGCCTGGAGCCTTTAAAGAGGGGCTTTTATTTATGGCATCTGTCACGTCAGCCAAATTGAATATTGGCCTCCTTTGATTAAATATGGCAAGGGACACGGGGATGGTTTGACAGAAGTAGCGAGGAATGGGGCGTAAATACCCCTAAAATGGTTAACCCAATCATTAGGCATAAGAGTAAGAGCCAGGCTATGGCCTTCAGTTGTATTAAAGAAGTCCGAGTTCACTATGAACCAGAACTGACTTAGGTTATTCAATTCTCCATCTCTCAAAATGTCATCCCAAGCTGCCTTCCTAAGTTCCCTCTCCCTGTTTTTTAGGGCCAGATTATAACTGGCCCGACACCTAATTATCTCATGGGGGTCTCTAGGAGACCAAGCCAGAGCCTGCCTAAGTTCTCTATTAGCCTTTGAACATGATTTCGAGAACCATCTGGCATTAAAATCTTTGGGATCACTGATACAATAATGACTACTAAAACCTCAACCTACAAAAATATTGCGGAAAAAATATCGTAGACAAAGATATTGACACCCTATACTTAAACAAGAAATTACACAAACATCGATAAAAATATATCATCTATAAAAATATCGATGACAAAAATATCGACAACAAAAATATAGCTATACAAAAATATCGATAACAATAAAATAAAATGAAACACACCAAAAATATCGATATTAACAATATCGACTACACAAATATCGATAAAATACATATAAACTATGTCGAAAAAACCATTTAAAGTTAAAAAATACTATTTACAATTATATAATTAAATTACATATCCCAATTACTTAAAATAAACTATAACAAGATATATAAAAAATATTAAATTATTTAAAACAAATACTATTATAATACTAACACAAATAAATAAATAAATTAACAATACAACATTAAATAAATATCCAATGAAACAAAAATGAACTAAAATTCATATATATCAACTATAAATAATTTAAATTACATTTATTTACAAATATATTTAAATAACAACTATAAATAACATAAATACAAACATTAAATAAACATTATATATATTAAACTAATTAAAAGGTAACTGCTAAAAAATTCAAAAAAGGTATCTCGACCAATAAATTGAAACTAAGCAAACACAAACCAATAGAAAATGTTAACTAATTAAATAAACACTATAAAAACAAGGAATTAATTAAGAGAGAGAACAGAGAAGAAAGAAGAACTACATAAACAACTATATTGCAATTTCTACAACACAAATAACAACAAAACTTTATAACAAAATATAAATACTTCACCTTTTTAATTTAATTAAGTAAAATCATTACATGTTTTTCTTTAAATATCACAGATTAAACTTCATTACAAATACACCTGGAAAATACAGGACAAAGATTTTTGTACCCACAAATTACCTCAACATTATTAAAAATATAACAAACTCTGGGGCCGATTACGATGGCGGGCGGAGGCACATCCGCGGTGCTGGTGGGGGTGGAAAATGCCCTTCTCCGCACTCCAGCAGCGGTCCTCCCGCTCGCCATATTACGATGGGCAAACATAGCCCATTTTCCGTCCGCTGCGGAGTCAGGTGAACCGCCAGATTTTTGCGCCCGCCACCACGGCGGATGGAGCCTATAGGGACTCACCGCCGTGTGGAATGACGTTCCGTCCACCGTACAAATCACGATGCCGCAAACAGCCCATCATACCACAGCGGAGAATCCACCCATCCAGAGACGGCGGAAGCTCGACAGCGGAGCGCGAAACCAGACTCCCGGTCCCCTCCACCCGGTCCTGATCGCAATGGATCCAGCACTCCAAGCCCTTCCGGTGCTGTACCTCCTCCACTACCAGCAAATAATGCACCGTCGTGGACAACGCCGCAGGTACGCAAATACACAACTCCGCACACAACCACAACACACAACTCTGGTGCCGACACACGGTTCCTGTCCACATCAGACACTCTGGTGGGGACAGGAACACATCCCCTAGTGTACCCACACATCTCCCACCTGCCAGAAACTCACCCCACCGCATCTGGGTCACCCATCAACTGCGAAATCACAGCAATGTCCCAGTCACGTCACCGTAGCGGTGAAGACGCGGGAAAACCTGCGCACAATGTAGTAGGCAGGGACTTCGCCAGGCATGAGCAGTCTGCAAAGATTCACAGGGCTCCACCTTCACCCTTCCCACACTACTCATCCCACACCCATTTGAGAACATGCTGTGTGCTCCTCCTGTGCCCCCCCTGCACAATTAATCTGCCAGGTGCAGCCAGACCTTGCACCTCACACATCAAAGGACAAGGGAGATTGACTGGGAAGGTGGGGGCGAAGAGGAACACCCTGCACAGAAGCTCAGAGGCTGGACAACCCTCCTCCTCACACCAACCTTCCACCCCTGTGAAGCTAACTGAGTATGACCACAAAATGAAGACTCACACTACCTATGAACATCCAATGAACTGTTCACACTGCCTGTCAAGTCACTCACAAACACCCCACACTGACACCCAGCCACATACCCATACCACTGGCCACCAACAATGGAGGACAATAAAAGTGCCAGCCAAAAGTGAAGTGGACAGTGCCGGGAAACCATGGAGCAAGCCACATAGCACCTGTACATCACATGCAAGAGAAGGAACATATCACACCACCCTTAGGCCATCAAATCAGACATGGCTGGCACAGTGAGTGAAATTAAGCCAAAGTGACCTCTGTGCAACAACTCAGGGAGACATCAAGGCAGGCCATGCATAGGCACAGGAATGACAGGGAGTGTCTGAAGTCTTACAGTGACCAGCCACACATCTGTCTCCACCTACTTGACATGTGTATGTCATCAGCACAACACATATGGCTCATTGTCACACTCCTTGACTGTCAAACACAAGTAGGACCTTCACACATACCCCTCCTCTACCCACCTCACACCTGCAGCACACAACACCTGTGAGAAACACACAGAATGGTCCAAATGATGTCCTGTGAGTCCAATGACAACCAATCACACTCCCTGTGGTGCATCCACAAATGTCACACCCGCACTCAGGGATGCCTGAACCAATGCTGACACAAAAACAATAGCCAAACACAAAGCTCACAAACAACATTCACAGAAGTCCAACAAGCTCAGACATGTGCAGCCAAATAGTGGAAAGGCAATGTGACCACAGACAGAACAGGAGTACACAACATTGTCACTCAGGGCCAATGCCCAGACACCATACCCCAACACAAACAAGAATTGCATCATCCAAAAACAAACATGAACAATAACTGGGATCAATGGGACAATCAGCTGACACAGACTGAGACACCACACCACTCATCCAGTGAACATGGCGTCACAGTGTACCACAAGCATGCACATGCACAATCCTGACCAGTGACAGGTCACAAATAGGAGGAGAAACCACCAATGTGCACCCAAAACAAGCTCAGGAACAAGAATCCACCTTGCTGCATGTGCCAGACACACAAGTCATGCACACTACACTTGCAACATACATCTGCATGTATCACACAGCAACAACTACTCACACACAATCCCATGAAAATAGAACATTACACACACATAGCATCAGTCAGTAGAAAGAGCCAACACAGGCCAAACACTGCATACATCCACAACAAAAACACAACAGATGCACATACCAATCCATCACATAGCAAACTCAGCTGGACATCAGGGGGATGCACACCAGGCAAGTACAAGGCAACACACACTGACAGCACTGCAAGCACACCAAGCATTGTGTGCACACCAACCAAACCACTAGCACATATATCTGAGTGCCACACCATGAACTCCCACAAAACAAATCATCACAGCACACAGAGAACATCACACTCAGGAAGGGTAGCAGTACCTCAGCAAACACACGTACAGCTTAACCATCACCCACAGATGCACAACTAAGGGAAACCCAGGGGCAAACAACATGACTAGAGGACTGTGATGCTCAAACATATGCACTGCACATCAGCAACCATGACTGCAAAACAGTTGAAGAAACCAACACATAACAAATTTGGGCAACTGTCCTGAGTGGCACATTGGTCCTGTACACATTTCAGCCCCACACAGCATAGTGTCACAAGCCATGGGTGGAAGACATGAGATTGAAGTGATGTGTACGTCAGTAGTGGACAGGTGAGGAGTGAACAGTACACAAACACATAGAGGAGTTACTCACAATGTGTAGGCATCAGAAGCACATATAGGGGATGGCATGAATCCACATACCACATACCATACTGGAGCCAAAAATGGGTCAAGTGACAGCAATGCATGAGAAAACTCACAAATAATGTTAGTGTGGCTGAGCAGGTCTGCACAGTGAGCACAAACAGCAACAAGACACATGGCTGATCAACAAAACACAACACAGACTTGGCAGGCACACACACTGCGTACTCACAACTGGCAGCGACAACAAGTAGATGTCCCCCAGGAGTGCAAGGACACACCAACACACTGCACAGTGCCCAACCTACAACTCCTACATGTGCCCACAATCTGAAGCACATGGCAGACAATTTAAACAAACAGGCACTCATTACCTGGATCATACATGTGTGCAGTTGGCATTGCAAGGGCACACACACATCTACACTACTGACAATGACAGCCCATTCACACTGTATGACCACTCAAGTTCACATATTCAAATGTCCCCCGTGTGACCAGGAAGACAGGCCTACACAAGATGACCACACATCAACACTGCTGTTCACACATCAAGAAAGATCACACAGATATGGTGGACCATGGCCACCCCGCAAGTAAACCTGTGGATGGAAATCACCTCTGTTGTGGTATTGCATCATAACATGACATGTGTACAATGTAGCAAACCTGACCATAGAGTGATTAGGATAAGAGAAGATCATCACAAACAATCATCACTGCACCCTCAGGTCTCACAGTCTTGAAGAACTAAAGTGCCTGTCACCTCTGCCAAACTCTGAAAAAGTAAAACAACCAATTGGCAATGTTGAAGTGGCATACAGAGCATGTGTCATATGAAACCATACCCATACATACAACCTTTCATTTAGCAAGGACACAGACAAAGCAGACAACAGGAGTAACTGTCTTTATTACATATTACTCAGATAGTCACCAAAAGTAGAAAACAGCAAGGCCAGTGGACAGTCCATAGTTCAAAGTATGTACATGTGTGCATGAGAACCTGCACAGGGAATGGGCATCCAAAGTGACAAACAGCAAGGCCAGTGGCCAGTCCATAGTTCAAAGCATGTACATGTGTGCATGAGAACCTGCACAGGGAATGGGCATCCAAAGTGACAAACAGCAAGGCCAGTGGCCACTCCATAGTTCAAAGCATGTACATGTGTGCATGAGAACCTGCACAGGGAATGGGCATCCAAAGTGACAAACAGCAAGGCCAGTGGCCAGTCCATAGTTCAAAGTATGTACACGTGTGCATGAGGAACTGCACTGGGAATGGGTAACACCGTACACTGCCATGGGAATCAGCACAGCTCTGGGGATACAAATGGGCAGTCCAGGCACCGCTGTGGGAGCGATGGGTTTGGGAGGGGGACTTTGCCTCACACTTGGCTGTCAGTTGAACGGGGAGATGGCTGATTGTCGGGGCCAGTTGGAGGACTGGACCTGGGAGAGAGAGGACCAGCTGAGGCAAAGGCATCAGTGGCTTTGTGAGCCGGAGGGCTGCTTGGACCGGGTGGCAGTGTGGCACGGGGAGGCGGAGACATGCTGCCGTGAGACACAGTGTGTGAGGGAGAATGTGGAGGGCTGCCTTTCCACTTCTTGGGGATTCGATAGGTAAGAATTGTCTTGGTAGGAGTGGGAAGTGGGGCGGGCACAACAGCCTCACTCACAACCAATGGTGCATCAGGTGCAGGTGGCTCTCTCTGTGGGGATTTGCTGGATCTGGTGTTACGCTTGGGCTGGCCTTGCCTTTTCCCCTCCATCCCCTGTTGACCAGGTGAACCCCCCACATTGCTCTCCTGTCCCAGCTTCACAGGTGTGTGGGTGGGAGTTGAGGTTGTGGGTGAATCTGCCTTAGATAGCTCTTTGTGCGGACTCTTTGCAGGCTCCAGCTTCACAGCAGGCAGGGCAACTGTTTGTTTGCCTTTGGGAGCAGGTTTGGGGATGGGAGTGTCCTTGGATGGGGGTGATTTGGATGCATGTGAGACTGAGGCCTGCTTCTTGGCCTGATGCCCCTGAGTGTCACCAGAAGGGCTTTTCCCTTTGCGCTCCTGTGTGCCTGTTTTTGGTTTGGGGGATGGTGTCTGTGCTCTGGGCTGCTTGGAGTGCTGCTGTTGTGTGTTGCGTGTTGAGTATTGGAGCCTGGGGGCTGTGGTGTGTGGTCACTCTCGTCAGATGTTGCCACTGGCAGGGTGGTTGCCGAAGGGACTGGAGCTGGACTCTGAGCTTGTGACAGCTGAATGGCTGCCGTCACTGTGGAGGACAAAGACTGGACAGTTCTGTGCAGCCCACCCACGTCAGAATGAATGCCCTCCATGAAGGCAACTACCTGTGCCAACTTCCTGTCATGATCCTGGAAGGCATTCAGAAGAGTAGTCTGACCCTCACACAGCTGGCGCAAAAGGTCCACCGCCTCAACACTGAGGGCAGAAGGGGAGACAGGGGCAAGGGCAGCGGTGCCTGGGGGAAGGACACTCTACCCTTCTTACTGCTGCGGGAACAGGCAGCACAAGTGGTAGTAGCTGGGAGGGTGGGCACAGGACGATGTGTGGTGGAAGAAGAGGCAGATTTCCCACTCCCTGTGCCCGCCAACATCGAGGAGTCACCGCTAGAGTCAGATGATGTTGAGGTTGGTGTTTCTGGGCGTGATTCTTCCAGGACACTCCTGTCCCCCTTCGATGCCCTGGTCGCATCAGTGTCAGTGAGCTCATGTGTAGCAGTCGTTCCAGATGCCTCACCACTGGTGTCCGTCCCCTGTCCTTCTGTGCCCTCGGTAGGTGCTGCAAAAGAAAGAGACGTAGGTTCAGTACAGTGCCCTACTCACAAACATCATATGCAACCAAAGCAAAAAACTAGAATATGATACCCCCATGTAGATCACCCCCCTGTGCAGTCTGCATGTGCAAGCTTTATGCAAAAGTCTGAAGATGCATGGAAACATGCATAGTTGGCATTAATGACCCATGTGATGTTCACACTGCCAAATAGCTGGCCTGTGCCTCCTAGTTACCTGACATACTAATTCCTGTAAGCATACCTACGTGCCTGTAGGTGAGATAGATGTACATCTCAACATGTTGTCACAGTCACATACGGAGTCACTTTAAGGGGACAACACAGATACTGACTCCAGAATGTCCTTATACCATGGCCATGAGCTACTGATGTCCACCATGTTGTGCTTTGAAGCGCAACGACCCTTGCACATTGTTGGCAGATGTGTAGTTCTCACAATTCCAAAGTCAGGCACTGCACACATCGACGTAAGCACAATAAGATGAGGAACACAGCTGTTCACTCCCCGGTGATGTCTATGACACCCATAATGCAGCAGATGGCATGAGGCCACATCTTATCTTGCAATGTCAAGGGCCATTATTTTAAACACATGAGAAAGTACATGTAGCAAAAATGCATGTCAGCTGCACTCAACACAGAGGCCACTTACAAGCCATTGCATCACACTGGAAACATCACAGAGCTCAACACTGGCGCAGGGTTGGGATACATGCAGTCACTCACACCCAAAGTCACCCTTCGCAAAATACTCACCCCCAACTTGCTGCTGATGGGCCCTCAAACGTTCATCCAGCTCTGGCTGTGTCACAGCCAAGATGCGGGCCATTAGTGGTGTCATGCTTCTGTCTGTGCGACAACCTTCCAGTCCGAGGGAGCAGCCCCAGCGTCATCTCTGCCACATTTTTGCTCAGCCGGCAGATGTCATCCCACCTCTTGTGACAGTGTGTGTGCCATCGATTGGAGACACCCAGAGCCCGCACCTTGCATGCAATGGCCCTCCATAAGGCCTTACGCTGGCGGACTTTAAGCTGCAGGCATGGGAGACACGAAGAGGAAGTTTCAGGGACACTGGGTCATGTTCCACTGTGTCTCAGCACAGGAGCATGCAAACACTTAGCACAGCTGTACAGAAACCTTGAGCAGAGGCCATACAACATGACACGTAGTACATTTGCATCAGATAATCGGATTGAAATGCATTTAGGTATGAGGATGGACACAGGACCTGGCCATCTCATACACATGCAGAATGGCAGCACACAAAGCAATGTGAAGAAGGCCCTCATCTGTGATGCAGTATGTGAGGGAGCAAGACATACATCATGTTGGAAATGATGTGTTGGGGAAGACTCACTGTCTCCAACACTACACACCCCTCAATGTCCTTGGCCTGTGAGTGTCTCACTGTGTCGTGGGTGTCACATCTAGGGACATGATCTTACATTCTCACACCCTTCTCACAAGGTCTGTCTTGTGCAATCATCAGGCCTAAGATAGCTCATTGAGTGACAGGGTCGCAGCAACACATATGTCGCACTCTGTCCATTTACTGATGGGTCCGTGTCAAATTGGGCAGTATCTGTGCAGGCCAGGGGGACTCACACTGAGGTCAAACCTGGCCCATCGGAACAATTACATGCATGTAAAATATGAGAGGTCAAACAGTGCCTACACATGCGAGTCAGTACACATCATGAAATCAATGGAAGGAGGATGTTTCAGAAGTACATCACTCTGATGTGTCATAGGCGATTTTCCACCAAGAGTGTCACCCTCAGGCTTTTAGATCTTGTGCATAATGCTCACATATCCATGGTGACAATATGAAAAGTGCACACACATCCTTCAGTACCCTGTGGACGAAACACATTTGTAATGTCCCAAATGAGCATGTGAAAGGCGAATGGACTCTGACATCCATTAGCACAGGCAATGTTTGTTCTGACTTCCACTCTCCAAACCAGCAGTGTTACTGTATGTCTGCAAAGACACTGCATGTCCCTCCCATCCTTCAATGCAGCCATGGATCTGTGGTAATAAGGCTACACACCCCATTGACATGAAGTCAGCATGCTAGGCAGTGTATCACACAAACTTGCACTCACAGGCACATACTACAGCAGAGCAACATCATGTGAGCACTCTTTGCACTCTCCAAATTTCACTCTGAAACACTCACCATTACATCAGGAGCACCATATAGCCTCCCGTAGTGTGTAAGCACCTCGTCCACCAGGACCTCCAGCTCCTCTGTGGTGAAGGGACGGGCCCTGATGTTCTCAGTTCTCGCCATCACTGGGTCCAGGAGACAGGAACAGCAGCAGTTGGGGATGAAGAATGGCAGGCAGCAGTGTCTGGATGCAGTGGAAATGTGTGGCTCTCTCACAGACATATATAGCCCCCTGGCGTTCTTTCAGTGGTACTCAGCTGCTGCAATTGGTGTTCCAGATCAGCTTTGTTCAAATGTAACCAATGACCGGCCCGCGGTAGCGGAGCACGCCTACCGCGATTTTCAAAAGTGTATTCCACTAGCGGGATTGTGGTTCCCATTGGCTGAATTGGCATGGGCATTGGCGGTGTCACACCGCGGGGCCCAGGAGGTCGCTTCCGCAATCGTGCATCTTACAATTGTATCCAATGACCGGCCCCGCGGTAGCGGAGCACGCCTACCACGATTTTCAAAAGTGTATTCCACTAGCGCGGTTCGCATTGGCTGAATGGGCATGGGCATTGGCGGTGTCACACCGCGTGGCCCAGGCGGTCGCTACCGCAATCGTGCATCTTACAATTGTATCCAATGACCGGCCCCGCAGTAGCGGAGCACACCTACCGCAATTTTCTAAAGTTTATTCCACTAGCGCGGTTGCGGTTCGCATTGGCTGAATGGGCATGGGCATTGGCGGTGTCACACCGCGGGGCCCAGTCGGTCACTACCGCGATTTGGCATCTTTACATTGGTGCCAATGACCGTGATTGCGGTGGCGGTGCACGCTTAGGGCACCTATGGACACATCATGCTGTAGCAATGGCAATGGCCAGTTCTCATCATTGAACACTCCACACTTACAATGAATCATGCCACCAGATAGTTAAATTGAATGCTAGTGTGACATTTAACTCACTGATGTCTACACATGCCATGTCAGTGCACTGGAGTACATGCATTGGCATGCAGTCCCTCACATGTCACTGATGATGTTGTTGTGCATGTACACAGATCTGTTGTGTGATGGACTCTCAAATATGGAAACATGTCAATGTGTGAGATGGCTAAGCAACACACAGTAATGATGGACTGCCTCCTTAATGTGCCTACTTCACTGTGTAGATTGCTGAACTCATGTTGATACTTGATCTTTATGCACACACTGTGCTCATTGTGTCGTTAATGTGTGCCCTGTCCGACTCACGAAGAAGGTGTGGCAGGTACAGCAGCTACGTAGGAGACAGCAGTGTTGCTGTTTCAGACATGTGCTGTGTCAAGTACTCTCAGGGCTGGTGACACAAGATGTCGGAATGTCCCATTTCACATTCACATAGTCTGAATCTGTCTCGGGCGTACTCAGTTTGTACATACTGATCACGTGTACAACTACTTGGGGTCAAGTTGTCTCTGCATGTGACTTGTGCTGTAAGCTGTTGTTTCAGGCCAGTCATTGTTGGCACTGTGTCAGTCAAGACGTAAGATGTTGGACACATCTCATAGGTGAATTGAATTGACAAGTGTCCCCTTTTATCTTATGTAGGAGGTGACACAATGTGCATCGTCCTTTCACCTTGCTGGCGGACATGGAGGATGTGGACATCATCCGTAAGTTCCGTTTGGATTGGCAAAACCTCCAAGACCTATGTGCTCAGTTGGAGCCCCATCTGAGGCCTCGCAGGACATATCCAACTGCTGTGTCACCAACATGTAAGGTGACGGTGGCCCTGCATTTCCTTGCAACTGGCTCGTTCCAGTACACAGTGGCCAGCGCAGGTGGGATGTCGCAGGCAATGTTCAGCATGGTGCTACGGGATGTCCTGTCCGCTATGATGGTATACAAGGACACCTACATCCATTTTCCATGAAGACAGGAATTGGCAGCTGTGAAGGGTGATTTTTATGCCCTTGCCCACATCCCTATTGTTGTTGGTGCCATTGACTGCACCCATGTTGGCCTGGTTCCGCCACAGGCACTTGAGCACAACTACAGGAATAGGAAGCATTTACATTCCATTAATGTGCAGGTTGTATGCCAAGCAGATATGATCATCTCACATGTCTGTGCCAGATTCCCTGGCTCAGCCCACGAATCCTATATCCTCCGTAACAGCATCGTACCACAGATGATGGCAAATCTGCATCCTGACCGTGCGTGGCTTGTAGGTGAGTTAGCTGAGTCAAGTATTGTGCTGTATGTGTGACATGCTGTCCGCAGCTACAGTCATATTACAAAACGTTTCTGTGTATCTGACACCTAGGTGACTCTGCATATCCCAACCGGCATTGGTTGCTGAGCCCACTGCGGAATCCCAGTACCCCGGGTGAAGTCAGCTACAATGAGGCCCATGGGAGGACACGTCGTGTGGTGGAGCGTACTTTTGGGCTTCTGAAGTCTGGGTTTCGGTGCCTGGACAGGACTGGAGGTGCTGATGTACTCTCCCAAAAAGGTGTGCCAGATAATTGTTGCATGCTGCATGATCCACAACCTGGCCTTGCGCAAGGAGATCACCCTGCTCCTGGACGATGATGCGCCGCAGATGCCCCCCCTGCAAGCCCACACATGTCCAGTGACAAGGATAGTGGAGAGGAGGAAGGTGTCGACCTGCGCCAACAGATCATCAACCGCTACTTCCCTTGAGTGTGAGTAACATTGTACAACAGTGCCATTGTCTGTTGTCTTTGATGGTGGTGATGAGGCCGAGAGGAGCTTTTTGACTGCTCCCTGTTGTTGGCTCTGTGCTGATGGCTGATGTTTGTGGCACAGTGTAGTCCTGACCAGCTACATGATGTCTATGTTGAGATTGTTTCTCCTTGTGATGTGTGCTGGTTTGTGTACCTTGATGCTAGTGTTGTGTACTGGCTGTGATGCCAACAACTGACGAGTAAATGTCGTTCTCTTGTGTCTCTCTAGGTCCCTTCAGACTCTCAATGCCTCGTCACAATCTGAGCTTCTGGTACATTGTGTTCTGACTCAACATTGTACATATTGTGTG
This sequence comes from Calotriton arnoldi, assembly GCA_963921515.1. NCBI lineage: Eukaryota > Metazoa > Chordata > Amphibia > Caudata > Salamandridae > Calotriton > Calotriton arnoldi. Next base: position 202,067 of record CAWUFW010006286.1, read on the forward strand.
ATAAACATGGAGATGACACAAAGACATAGGTGTGTAAAGAGTGTTTATTTACATTGAGTGGTTGTGACAGACAAGTGATGCTTCAAGAAATGGTGCTAAGTGAATCAATGAGTTGTCAGTGATGGCAAACAAGACAATAGAGTAGTCACCACATTGATGAGGTGACACAGTCCAACAGACACCTGCCATCAACTTGGCAGTGTGGGTAAGGATAGTCAACAAAGTCAATGTCAAGGTGTACAGAGGTGCTATCATGGATGTCTCTTTGACTTGCGTTTGGCTGGTGCTTTGCCACTTGATCCTCCCGTGGTGTTTCTCGGACGGCCACTCTTGCGTTTTCCAGGGGGGGCTCCTGCTGCGGGGTCAGCGGTGTCTGAGGAGTCATCCTGTTGCTGCTCACGCCTCGCTGTGGCCGCAGCTGGGCTGGTGGGGGGATCATCCTGCGGGCCACTGGAGGGGGGTTGAGCCGTGGTTTAGGCCACAGGTCTGTACCTCAGAACACCCACAAGCTGGCCCAAGAGGTCCACGATTTGGCCCACACGCTTGCCTATGGTCCTCAGCAGCAGGCGGAGCTCACGCGATTCTTCCAGAGCCTGGCCCGTGTGTCCCTGGGCTTGTTCGTAGGCCCCAAGGACTCTGGCGATGTTGGCTAGGAATTCGGTCCCAGTATCCTCTTGATTTTGTCCCCCAATTTCCCTCCCACCTGCCCTGCTACCCCGGACCTGTGGCGTTGCCACTCGACGCACCCGCAGACTCTCCCTGCCCTCCTCTGATTGTGTGATGGGGTTGGTAACCACTGAGGCAGGGCGCGTGTTGCAGGCAGCGGTGGTGGTGGTGGTTGAGGCCGCACAGGTCGTTGCAGCAGGGGTCAGCGCGGTTGTTGTTGCTGAGGTGGTGGTGATGGGGACAGTGGGGGCCTGGGACGTGGTGCGTCCTGGCAGTCCGGACGGGCCAGGTCAGTGCTCCTCATCCGAGAAACTTAGGGAGTCTGCATCCCAGAGTCCATGTTCCGAGTGTGGAGACTGGCTCTGCAGGTTGGTGTTGTCTTCTGCAGCAGTCTGTTGTTGATCTCCTGTTGAACAGAGGTGAAATGGTCATTAAAGTGCACCCCACAAGCATGGTGTTAGATGTTTGGATGTTACATGTGTTACACCACAAAGTTTACATTGTTTTCACTTTGTATGGCTGCAAGGTACTGCACATCATGCCATGATGTGTGGGTACATACATTACTTGTCCATGGTGTGACATGTAAATAGTAGGCCTGGGCGGTAAATTCCGTTCCGCTCGCGGAATTTGGGTAATTTCGCGTTCCGCAAAGAGTGCGGAATTGCCAAAAATTCTGCGATCCGCGCCTTCGCGGACTTTTTTTCTTGTTTGCGCTTTCAAAATGCGTGTTCGCGAGATATTTCTCCCCGAACACGCAAACAGCATTCGCGAACAGGAAAAAAGCATAGCGAATGGGCGGAACAAGCAATTCCGCGTGTTCGCTGAACTTTTGCGTGCTCGTGGAGATTTTTTACCGTTTCGCGGAGCTTTGCGTAGCGCGACTACGCAAATTCCGCCCACCCCTAAATAGGCACCATGTTCCACATACAGATTGTGTGATTACAAGAACATGTCGTCATCTACCGACTTGCAGCCCATCAACTTTATGTGATTTGTCTTTTTGGTTTGCTCTGCAATGAAGACGTTACATCTGAGCAAGAACTAGCCATTGTAATCTTCTGCATACCTTTGTGATATCATGTACTTTACTTTCTTTCAACAATTGACCATGCATGTTTGGTGTTCATATGGGGCTTCATGCTCTGCCACCATGGCACTTGCACATAGCATTCCGTGCTGGACATGATTGTGCCCTGAATTTCTTCACAATGTGACTTGCTGGCTTAACGTTACGTTTCTGTGACAGTTACATACGCTTGGCTGTCTGCACACAGGAAGTGACTATTGGATGTATGCCATGCTGGGTAACATGTGAGGGGTGGTGTGGTCATAAGGTCCATGCCTTTTGAGAGGATTGGCAGGGTGCATGCACTGTCTACCTAGCTGTACTGTGACACAATTGAGAGAATTGCTGCCACATGGTAGTGGGTGTGGGGAGTGCTCCATCCTGGTGTGCTTTGGGACAAGGGAGCCTGGTGGGAGTTGTAGTGCAGGCTTCCCAAACACAACCACCCCCTCCCTGTTAAGATGGCTACCTACCTGTTAGGTGAAGGTGGGCAATGCAATGGCTGACACATGCTTCTGGGTGGGGTGGGGGGAGTGCTCCATCCTGGTGATCTTTGGGACAAGGGGGCCTGGTGGGAGTTGTAGTTCAGGCTTCCCAAACACAACCACCCTCTCCCTGTTAAGATGGCTACCTACCTGTTAGGTGCAGGTGGGCGATGCAATGGCTGACACATGCTTCTGGGTGGGGTGTGGGGAGTGCTCCATCCTGGTGAGCTTTGGGACAAGGGGGCCTGGTGGGAGTTGTAGTGCAGGCTTCCCAAACACAATCACCCCCACCCTGTTAGGATGGCTACCTACCTGTTAGTTTGATGAAGGGAATGCAATGTCTGCCACTTGCTTCTGGGTGGGGTGGGGGAGTGATCCATCCTGGTGTGCTTTGGGACAAGGGGGCCTGGTGGGAGTTGTAGTGCAGGCTTCCCAAACACAACCACCCCCTCCCTGTTAAGATGGATACCTACCTGTTAGGTGAAGGTGGGCAATGCAATGGCTGACACATGCTTCTGGGTGGGGTGGGGGAGTGCTCCATCCTGGTGAGCTTTGGGACAAGGGGGCCTGGTTGAAGTTGTAGTGCTGGCTGCCTGTACACCTGCCCCCATGGTAATATTGCTAGCTACCTTTGGGGTGAATCAGAGGGAGTGGATGTTGGAACTGTGAGACATGTGTTGGGGAGAGTGTGGTGCACATGCATGCATTTTGACCTGGGAGGTGTAGCTTTGTAGTTGTGCAAGACAGTACATAGCAGTGTGATGGTAGACATTTGTTGGTACTTACCTGCCTCCACCCCCCCGTGTATTCCCGTGAGACTCTCTGGATGCAGTATGCCAAGCACCTTCTCCTCCCATGCCGTGAATGTTCGTAGTGGAATGGGAGAGCCACCGCCAGTCCTCTGAGCCAGCTCACAGTTCTTGTTGTTCTTCTCTTTCACCTTGCTCTTGAGGTCATGCCACCACCTCATGATCTCCTTCTTGGTGCGCGGGATGGTCCCTACTGCATTGACCCTGCTGACTATCCTTGCCCACATTTGTGTTCTGGTGACTAAAGGTGTCTGTTGGACCAGGGTTCCAAACAAATGTGGTTCTACTCTGATTACCTCATCTACCATCACTGACAACTCATTGTCAGTGAATTTGGGCATTTTTGTCTGTGACATGGTGTGTGATGTGCAAATGGGTTAAAGGTGCAGATGTGGAGGAGGTGGTGGTGATGTGTGTGGTGTGTGTGTTGTTGTGATGGTGTGATGTGTGCAGATTTGCCTATCCTTTGTGCTGTGGGGTTGGACCCTTCAGTTGTGGAGTAGTGCAAAGGATTGTGGTCAGGGAAGGGGCTGGTTTTATACTCAGCTATGTGGGTGGGTCAAAATGGTGTATTCCTGTCAGGTGTGTTTTGTGGGTTGACCTGGGATTTGTATGTTTTTGTTGCCATGGGGATGTGTCATTGGGGTGTGTTAGGTGTTTTTTGATGCTGAGCCAGGTTAATAGCCACACTTGGTAGCCTTGTTGTGTGTTCTGTTGTCGTCCGCCATTGCTGTTCCGGAGCGAGAGCGCCTGTGGGTATACAACCGCTCTTCCGCCGGCTCTCCCATTCATCAATGCTTGCGATCGCGCCGGTCGGAATGCAACAGCCCTTCCGCCGGCTCTCCCATTCACCAATGGTTGTGATCGCGGCAGTCGGTAAAGAGCTGATCGTTCCGCTGTCACCGTAATGGTATCCTAATTCAACATGCGGTCACTCCGCTGGCCGTGCGGCGGTTTCCTGTGTTTCCGCTGCAGGACCGACCGCCGCAGACGGATTTTTACCTGCTCTGCATGCTCCCGGCGGTCTTTTGTGGATTCCGACCGCCGCAGTCGGATTTTTCTGGCGGTTCATCCTAATCTGACCGCCGGTTTTCCCGCGGTACATGCGGACGGTTAATTTCCGCTACCACGGCGGTCGGAGTGCTTTTCCGCCCGCCATTGTAATCGAGCCCTAAATATAGAACTTAACCTACAAAGAAATTAAATTATTTTGATTTTTAAAACGTAATAAAAGTACATAACATAGCTAACAAATACTTTTCTTTTTACAGTTGCCACAAAATTCTACTAAACATCAACATCAACATCAACAAAAACCACTCCATCAACGAAAAATAGTAAGTATATAATTTGTATTACAAAATGTTTTAAAATAAAGACTAATTAGCACATGCATCAAGCTTATTACCGGTCACAAACAAGCCGATTCTCAAAATAGCCTCATTTACAACCAATAAAAGTATTTTTAAAATACATCAACTCAAAAAGCAATAGCAAAATAGGTACTATCAAACTGCAAATAGTTTCCAATTCATTCCTATGGCCCTCTACACCCATAGGAATTAATAACAAAATATTCTACTCCCTATTACAGATTGTGTATAAATATCAATTTATTTAGCAATTCCTACATACATTAAAAAGTGCAACTCTTAAATAGCAATTCCTTAATAATCGATATTAAAGATTCGCAATTCTTTAGCTTCATACATGTGTTCATAAATTATAAAAATAATCTAATGAACTAAAAATATAACCTTTTCTCTTTTATTTCACAGCTTGCACTTCAATACAACTGCACCAATAACGGTGACAACAGACAACTTCGAAGAAAACTACAAAATCTACATTAAAGAAAAACATCAAACTAAGTAAGTATATAAAGAAGCCAACAAATAGAACAAAATAATAAACAATACATTTTAAAAAATAAAAATTTTAACTAATAAATACTTTTCTCTACACAGCTTCTACAAATTGCACCAACAAAAAACATCCACGAAATTAAGGGGCTGATTACAATGGCGGAAGGATCATCACCGCCAGCCCGGCGGTAGCGATCCTTCCGTCTATTGACTGCAATTTTCCCACCGCCGAATTGCGGTGGGAATTGCTTTCGGACCGCAGCGGTCGCAGAGACCATCGGCCACGGAACTGCCACAGGCAATCGTTACGATTGCCTGGTGGAGCGGTCAGCATGCTTAAAATGGTGGCGGAGCCTAGCAGGCTCCGTCCGCCAAATTACGATGCTGGCGGAAGCCAGCCTTTCCGTGACGGGTAAACCGCCATTGAAAGGCTGGCGGGGATTGGGTTCAGGGGCCCATTGCGGGCCCCCCTTGTGTTGGGGGAGGTGTTTGTGCACTGGGCATTTCAGTGCACTAAGTGGCAGGCACTGAAGTGGCAGGCAGTGAAATGCACAACATGCATTTTCAACATTGTGGCGGGTGCTGCTGTCAGCAGCAACCACCGCAAAGTTAAAATGCAAGATGCGTCCGCCACGGTGGTGGTCGCATCATAATTTGGTGTGTGGAACCGCTGCATGTATTGCGGACGGTCCCGGTTACCACCACGATGGCGGACGGACTCCAGTCCGTCCGCCATCGTAATCAGCCCCTAAGTTCATCAACAACAACTGGTAAGTATTATATGTTTTAGTACTAAATACAAAACGATACAATTAAATTAAAAATATATACAACGACCATCAATACATACCATCAAGAAAATAAAGCAACACTAATGTAAGTATATATTCTATAATAATAATTATACTAGCATATTTATTATTTAAAATTGCATAATTATTAAACATATATATATATATATTATCTACTGGCGGTCGCCAGTAGATAGTTATAGTTAGGACCTATTTTCCATAGGAAATCCGCAACATTCTATTTGAAATAACTCTTGCGTCGGTTGACGAATCTTCGTGAAATTTTCAAACTTTATGGCCCGCTCCGGTCCGCTCCTACCCTGAAAGTTTCGGGGTGATTTGTCAAGCGGAGGCTGAGATTAAAGGGGGGTCCCAAAACGTGTTTTCCCCATTCATTTTCCCATAGGAAACTTTAGCCACGGCTACAGCCCGAACTGCTGAACGGAATTACACAAAATTTGGCAAAGAGGTAGGTCTTGGTTCAGAAAGAACCCTTTTTGTTAAATGGTGTAAATCCGTTCAGTAGTTGCAGAGAAATTAAAAAAATAAGAGTCAAAAAATCAATTTCCCATAGGAAACTTTATGCAAGGCTACAGCCCGAACTGCTGAACGGAATTACACCAAATTTGGCAAAGAGGTAGTTCTTGGTTCAGAAAGAAGCCTTTTTGTTAAATGGTGTAAATTCGTTCAGTAGTTGCTGAGAAAATCAAAAGTAAAAACACATATATATCTGGGCGGAGCCTAACCACACATGTCATCGTGAGATCTGATTGGCTGTCAGCACTTCATCCTGGAATTGCTGGCAGCCATCTTGGGACCAATATAAATGATAGTACCCCATTGAAATGCATTGTAGTGAATCAAAGATTTTGAGGGTTACCAAAAGGAGAACTATAAAGGGTGATAACAGACTTTAGTTACATTAGAATTCATTTGTTGATGGTACCATACTAATTTCAGGAATTGTGGTGTGTTCTAAGGTGATTTTACCCTGTGAAAAACCTTCTGCTGGGATATCATGAATCATGTTTGAGAGAAAACTATTTTCACATGCTTGTCCCATACAGTTTTGGAAGGTGCTCCAGAAGCTAAAATGAGAGCATATTTTCTGTCAATTCACATTATCTTTCTCAGTCATGTGAGAATGAAGTCTGACATTCTCAGTAAAACATGTACATCCAACAATGGCAGAGACTGTCAGTTGATTCCTTTGTGTTCTACTGCAGCTTCCCAGAGTGTTCTAAAGAACAACTAGAGTGCTAACAGCCTTACTTATGACAAAAGTATGGCACACCTGAAGCCATCTTGATTGGAATAAACTGGTAACACTTAAAACATTTAATTTAAAAAGGAACAAAATGATGGGGTTCATTTTGTCATAGAAATTATGGTTAGTGCTGTAGAAAGAAAAATTAGGACATGTTTCAAGTGTGATCTCAAATATCTTCCTGTTATATTTCAACAGGAGCAGCCTGTCAGTTGATGCCTTTGTGTTCTACTGCAGCTTCCCAGAGTGTTCTAAAGAACAACTAGAGCGCTAACAGTCTTACTTATGACAAAAGTATGGCACACCTGAAGCCATCTTGATTGGAATAAACTGGTAACACTTAAAACATTTAATTTAAAAAGGAACAAAATGAGGGGGTTCATTTTGCCATAGAAATTATGGTTAGTGCTGCAAAAAGAAAATTTAGGGCATGTTTTAAGTGAGATCTCAAATCCTCTTCTATTTCATTAGAAAATTCTGACATGCAGACTGAAACAATCACTTTCAATACCAGCAGTAGATTTCCAGTTAACTCCTTGGTGAGCAGTAGCTTTACTACAGTGATCTAATGAACAACTAGAGTGCTAACATTCTGAATTTATGGCAAATGTGTGACACATCTGAATGCCTTCTTGATGGAATCAAAGTAAAAAACTGAAAGCATTTCCTACTGAGGAGACTGTAGTAAATGAGGAAATTAGGAAACTTCATAACAAATAAGTCTCCCAAGATGGCCACCAGAGAAAAATGAGCCCAAATGTAGCACAAATATCACCCAGAGGTAGCCCACGTATAGCCCAATGACAGAAGTGTGCAAAACACTTTTTATTTTTTGTTTTTTTGCAGTTTTATATAGTGCAGACTGGTCAGGTATTGGAGTGCTTTACATGAGCATTGGTTACATCACACAAGGACAAATTCATGTTGGTTGACCCCTACACTACCCAAACACCACTGCATTACCCTAAACCCTAAAACACTACCCCCAGCACGACCCCCTTCACTACCCAAACACAACTGCACTACCCTAAACTCAAAAACACTACCCCCTACACTACCCAAACACCACTGCACTACCCTAAACCCTAAATCTACCCCCTACACTACACAAATACCACTGCACTACCCTAAACCCTAAAACACTAGAACCCAGCACGACCCCCTACAGTACACAAACACCACTGCACTAACCTAAACCCTAAAACACTACCCCCACCACTACACAAACACCATTGCACTACCCTAAACCCTAAAACACTACCCCCAGCATGACCCCCTACACTACACAAACACCACTGCACTATCCTAAACCCTAAAACACTACCCCAGCACGACCCCCTACACTACCCAAACACCACTGCACTACCCTAAACCCTAAAACACTACCCCCTATACTACACAAACACCATTGCACTGCCCTAAACCCTAAAACACTCCCCCCAGCATGACCCCTTACACTACACAAACACCACTGCACTACCCTAAACCCTAAAACACTACACCAGCACGACCCCCTACACTACCCAAACACCACTGCACTACCCTAAACCCTAAAACACTACCCCCAGCACGACTCCCTACACTACCTAAACACCACTGCACTACAATAAACCCTAAATCTATCCCCAGCATGACCTCCCACACTACACAAACACCACTGCACTACCCTAAACCCTAAAACACTACCCCCAGCACGACCCCTACACTACCCAAACACCACTGCACTACCCTAAAACACTAAACCCAGCATGACCCCCTGCACTACCCAAACACCACTGCACTACCCTATACCCTAAAACATGACCCCGTACACTACACAAACACAACTGCACTACCCAAAACCCTAAAACACTACCCACAGCATGACCCCCTACACTACACAAACACCACTGCACTACCCTAAAACACAACCCCCAGCATGACCCCCTATACTACACAAACACCACTGCACTACCCTAAACCCCCCTACACTATACAAACACCACTGCATTACTCTAAACCCTAAAACATTACCCCCAGCACGACCCCCTCACAACACAAACACCACTGCACTACCCTAAACCCCCTACACTATACAAACACCACTGCATTACTCTAAACCCTAAAACACTACCCCCAGCACGACCCCCTCACAACACAAACACCACTGCACTACCCTAAACCCTAAATCCACCCCCAGCATGACTCCCTACACTACACAAACACCACTGCCATACCCTAAACCCTAAAACACTACCCCCAGCATGAACCCCTACACTACCCAAACACCACTGCACTAACATAAACCCTAAAACCCTACCCCCAGCACAACCCCCTACACTACACAAACACCACTGCACTACCCTAAACCCTAAAACACTACCCCCAGCACGACTCCCTACACTACCCAAACACCACTGCACTACCCTAAACCCTAAATCTACCCCCAGCACGACCCCCTACACTACCCAAACACCACTGCACTACCCTAAACCATAAAACACTACTCCCAGCATGACCCCCTACACTACACAAACACCACTGCACTACCCTAAACCCTAAAACACTACCCCCAGCACAACCCCCTACACTACACAAACACCACTGCACTACCCTAAACCCTAAAACACTACCCCCAGCACGACTCCCTACACTACCCAAACACCACTGCACTACCCTAAACCCTAAATCTACCCCCAGCACGACCCCTACACTACCCAAACACCACTGCACTACCCTAAACCATAAAACACTACCCCCAGCTTGACCCCCTACACTACACAAACACCACTGCACTACCCTAAACCCTAAAACACTACCACCACACGACCCCCTACACTACTCAAACACCACTGCACTACCATAAACCCTAAAACACTAACCCAGCATGACCCCCTACACTACACATACACCACTGCACTACCCTAAAGCCTAAAACACTACCCCCAGCATGACCCCCTACACTACTGCACTACCCTAAACCCTAAAACACTACCCCCAGCACGACCCCCTACACTACCCAAACACCACTGCACTACCCTAAACCCTAAAACACTACCCCCAGCACGACCCCCTACACCACCCAAACACCACTGCACTACCCTAAACCCTAGAAAAGAAACCCCCACCCCATGCCCAATCCCCCTTACCTCTCACTCCTCGTGGTTCCTCTCTCCTCATGGTTCCTGCTTCACGTCGTCTCTGAGGGGCGGTGCACGTCGTTGTGAGGAAACAGAACAGCCTCTGTTTCCTTACAACGACATGGATCGTCTACATGTTTTTTAGAACGCATGGTCATTTACCATACATACCTTTACAACAAAATTCATTGTAAAGGCATGCGTGGTAAATGACCATGCATTCTAAAAAAATGCGTAGTAATGACTTCGTGATGTACAACGCATGCGTGGTAATGCATGCGTTGTAATGGTATCGCAAAGTAAAAAAGTCGTTGTAACGGCTGTTTACCGATCGAAGCTGGCCCCTGTTCTTCAGTGAGACGTTTATTTGATTAATTAGGAGGAAGGAATGTGTTTTTTTACCGAAAAGTGCATTCCCAGGTGTTGTATTGTGAAAGTGTCCGCGTGGCCTGGTTTCACTTCCGGTGAGAGAGTGGAAGAGTCTGTTTGGATCTAAAGGAGTTCTGTTGTTGGACGGGGCCGGCGCGACATGTCATCAGAAAACATAGCTAATGGAAAGCGTCCTCCCTGAAGTGTGGAGCAGTGCCATGAGAGGTCAACGAGTGTGCGTCCCACCACAGTATGACAGTACCGCGTGACCCATGTGCCACCTCCAGGGTACGGGAGGCAGAAGCGGCATTGCAGGTCCTCTTGAAGACCATTGTAGCACTAATTCTACATTTTGGTACTAGGGCATTTTAACTTCGTTGTTCCTGCCAGATACAAAGAGAAGATCCTGTGTTATTCAGTGCCCTCGTTACCTTTTTTGTGGGTTGTGGTGCTTGTCACTTCGCTGCCCCGCCGGTGCACACGACTGGGCACCCCACCTCGTGTGCCATCTGCAGGGCCTCTGCCCTCGGATCACTGGTTTCGGTTTCTGGAGTGGCAACATAAACAGTTGCTCCCAAAGGACTAGCCTGAACACTTAGGTGAATATCCCCTGCACCAGCATTCCACGGAAATTCTTTCCTAGCTCTCCCACGTCAACGAGGACGTCATAATAGCACGGCTCCGCTCGTGACACCGTATGACGTCATCGGAGCCGTAAGAGAACCTCGTCGGCGTGCTGATGTCAGTTCCACCCATTTTTTCCGTGCCACCGAGGCAAACAGGGGACCGAGACATTTTCACATGTATACATAGTATAATAAATATATATATATTCACTGAAAAAACCATAGGTTTCAGGCACGTTATAGTTAGAAATTAGCATTTAAAAAACCTTAGAAATTGACTGAAAAAACCATAGGTTTCAGGCACGTTATAGTTAGAAATTAGCATTTAAAAAACCTTAGAAATTCACTGAAAAAACCATAGGTTTCAGGGGCGTTATAGTTAGTTGGACATTTCACTCGTACAAAACCATAGAAATTCCCCCGTTATAGTTAGTTCAGCTAACTATAACTCGCGCGCTCGCAATGCACTCCTGATGACGTCACATATTACATCACTCATGACATGGTCAGTGACATCACTCATGACATCACTGATGACATCTCAAATGACATCACTGATGACATCACTGATGTCATCATCCAGTGAATGTGTGTTTTTCTGAAAATTAAATATGTTTTATATATGTATATCTCAAGGTCGATGGAAGAATAAATGGGTATATAAGTGTCTAAATGGATGATTTTGTTTTGTAAAATTGATTGTATAACTGACTAAGTGTATCTTAGTGAATACATGGGTTAGTGAGTAATGTTTAAATATGAAAATATCTGTATCAGTCTCTCACTTTGTGTATAAGTGGCTGCATGGGTTGGTGAGTAGCTACATGAGTGTCTATATGGGTTATTAGTTGTTTTTTGAGTATCAGTATGAGTGTCTGAGTGTCTGTATGGTTCGGTGGGGGTATTACTTAGTGCATAGATGCATGAATGAGTGACTCACTGTTTGTATGTGTTGAAGACAGCATGTGTGCAGGACTGTATAGGTGGATGAGTATGTGTATGGGTGTGTTAGTGAGTGAATGACTGTCTCAATAGTGTCTTTATGAGTAACTACATATGTTTTAAACTAGTATATGTGAGTATTGGTGTATATAAGTGAGTATATGTGAGAGTGAGAGATTGGAAGAGTTCCTGTACAAATAAGTAGGTGTTTCTATAAGTGATTGTTTAAGAGAGTAAGTATGTGTAAGTTTCTGTAGAAGTGTGGTAGTGTGTGTATAACTGTATATGCAAGTAAATGGATGTTTGATACTTTGTTTGCATGTGTGACTATGTGTGTGAGTAACTCTATGGATGAGTGGCGGTGTGTAACAGGATGTATAGGTGTATGAGTACATATGATGAGTGAGTACATGTATGAGTGACTGTATAGGGACTGTTGGTGAATGAGTGGATGTGTGTGTAGATCTTGGAATTACTGAATAGGTGTGTTGTAACTGGTATTGGTATGTCCATTGTTTTGAAAATGTTAGTTTGTATTTTTGAGTGTGTGTATCAAAGGTTATATTAGGGTGAGAGGAGGTCTGCCACTCTATCACAAGGATGATGTCATCAGTGATGTCATTTGAGATGTCATGAGTGATGTCACTGACCATGTCATGAGTGATGTAATATGTGACGTCATCAGCAGTGCATTGCGGGCGCGCGAGTTATAGTTAGCTGAACTAACTATAACCGGGGAATTTCTATGGTTTTGTACGAGTGAAATGTCCAACTAACTATAACGCCCCTGAAACCTATGGTTTTTTCAGTGAATATATATATATATATATATATATATATATATACATATATATATACATTATCTACTGGCGGTCGCCAGTAGATAGTTATAGTTAGGACCTATTATCCATAGGAAATTTGTAACATTCTTTTCCCAATAACTTTGGCGCCGGATGACGAATCTTCGCGAAATTTTCAAAACTAGTGGGGCGCTCCAGTCCGCTCCTCTCTTGAAAGTTTCGGGGTGATTCGACAAGCGGGGGCTGAGAAAAAAGGGGGTCCCAAAACATGTTTTCTCCATGTTAATTCCCATAGGAAATTTTAGCCACGGCTACACCCCGAACTGCTGAACAGAATTACACCAAATTTGGGAAAAAGGTAGTGCTTGGGTCAGAAAGCGCCCTTTTTTTTAAATGGTGTAAATCCGTTCAGTAGTTGCGGATAAAATCAAAAAATAGAGGTCAAAAAATCAATTTCCCATAGGAAACTTTAGACACGGTTACAGCCAAAACTGCTGAACGGAATTACACCAAATTTGGCAAAGAGGTAGTTCTTGGTTCAGAAAGAACCCTTTTTGTTAAATGGTGTAAATTCGTTCAGTAGTTGCTGAGAAAATCAAAAGTAAAAACACATATATATCTGGGCGGAGCCTAACCACACATGTCATCGTGAGATCTGATTGGCTGTCAGCACTTCATCCTGGAATTGCTGGCAGCCATCTTGGGACCAATATAAATGATAGTACCCCATTGAAATGCATTGTAGTGAATTGAAGATTTTGAGGGTTACCAAAAGGAGAACTATAAAGGGTGATAACAGACTTTAGTTACATTAGAATTCATTTGTTGATGGTACCATATTAATTTCAGGAATTGTGGTGTGTTCTAAGGTGATTTTACCCTGTGAAAAACCTTCTGCTGGGATATCATGAATCATGTTTGAGAGAAAACTATTTTCACATGCTTGTCCCATACAGTTTTGGAAGGTGCTCCAGAAGCTAAAATGAGAGCATATTTTCTGTCAATTCACATTATCTTTCTCAGTCATGTGAGAATGAAGTCTGACATTCTCAGTAAAACATGTACATCCAACAATGGCAGAGACTGTCAGTTGATTCCTTTGTGTTCTACTGCAGCTTCCCAGAGTGTTCTAAAGAACAACTAGAGTGCTAACAGCCTTACTTATGACAAAAGTATGGCACACCTGAAGCCATCTTGATTGGAATAAACTGATAACACTTAAAACATTTAATTTAAAAAGGAACAAAATGATGGGGTTCATTTTGTCATAGAAATTATGGTTAGTGCTGTAGAAAGAAAAATTAGGACATGTTTCAAGTGTGATCTCAAATATCTTCCTGTTATATTTCAACAGGAGCAGCCTGTCAGTTGATGCCTTTGTGTTCTACTGCAGCTTCCCAGAGTGTTCTAAAGAACAACTAGAGCGCTAACAGTCTTACTTATGACAAAAGTATGGCACACCTGAAGCCATCTTGATTGGAATAAACTGGTAACACTTAAAACATTTAACTTAGAAAGGAACAAAACGAGGGGGTTCATTTTGCCATAGAAATTATGGTTAGTGCTGTAGAAAGAAAAATTAGGACATGTTTTAAGTGAGATCTCAAATATCTTCCTGTTATATTTCAACAGGAGCAGCCTGTCAGTTGATGCCTTTGTGTTCTACTGCAGCTTCCCAGAGTGTTCTAAAGAACAACTAGAGTGCTAACAGCCTTACTTATGACAAAAGTATGGCACACCTGAAGCCATCTTGATTGGAATAAACTGGTAACACTTAAAACATTTAATTTAAAAAGGAACAAAATGAGGGGGTTAATTTTGCCATAGAAATTATGGTTAGTGCTGCAAAAAGAAAATTTAGGGCATGTTTTAAGTGAGATCTCAAATCCTCTTCTATTTCATTAGAAAATTCTGACATGCAGACTGAAACAATCACTTTCAATACCAGCAGTAGACTTCCAGTTAACTCCTTGGTGAGCAGTAGCTTTACTACAGTGATCTAATGAACAACTAGAGTGCTAACATTCTGAATTTATGGCAAATGTGTGACACATCTGAATGCCTTCTTGATGGAATCAAAGTAAAAAACTGAAAGCATTTCCTACTGAGGAGACTGTAGTAAATGAGGAAATTAGGAAACTTCATAACAAATAAGTCTCCCAAGATGGCCACCAGAGAAAAAAGAGCCCAAATGTAGCACAAATATCACCCAGAGGTAGCCCACGTATAGCCCAATGACAGAAGTGTGCAAAACACTTTTTATTTTTTGTTTTTTTGCAGTTTTATATAGTGCAGACTGGTCAGGTATTGGAGTGCTTTACATGAGCATTGGTTACATCACACAAGGACAAATTCATGTTGGTTGACCCCTACACTACCCAAACACCACTGCACTACCCTAAACCCTAAAACACTACCCCCAGCACGACCCCCTTCACTACCCAAACACAACTGCACTACCCTAAACTCAAAAACACTACCCCCTACACTACCCAAACACCACTGCACTACCCTAAACCCTAAATCTACCCCCTACACTACACAAATACCACTGCACTACCCTAAACCCTAAAACACTAGAACCCAGCACGACCCCCTACAGTACACAAACACCACTGCACTACCCTAAACCCTAAAACACTACCCCCTACACTACACAAACACCATTGCACTACCCTAAACCCTAAAACACTACCCCAGCATGACCCCCTACACTACACAAACACCACTGCACTACCCTAAACCCTAAAACACTACCCCAGCACGACCCCCTACACTACCCAAACACCACTGCACTACCCTAAACCCTAAAACACTACCCCCTACACTACACAAACACCATTGCACTACCCTAAACCCTAAAACACTACCCCCAGCATGACCCCCTACACTACACAAACACCACTGCACTACCCTAAACCCTAAAACACTACCCCAGCATGACCCCCTACACTACCCAAACACCACTGCACTACCCTAAACCCTAAAACACTACCCCCAGCACGACTCCCTACACTACCTAAACACCACTGCACTACAATAAACCCTAAATCTACCCCCAGCATGACCTCCCACACTACACAAACACCACTGCACTACCCTAAACCCTAAAACACTACCCCCAGCACGACCCCCTACACTACCCAAACACCACTGCACTACCCTAAACCCTAAAACACTAACACCAGCATGACCCCCTACACTACCCAAACACAACTGCACTACCCTATACCCTAAAACACGACCCCGTACACTACACAAACACAACTGCACTACCCAAAACCCTAAAACACTACCCACAGCATGACCCCCTACACTACACAAACACCACTGCACTACCCTAAAACACAACCCCCAGAATGACCCCCTACACTACACAAACACCACTGCACTACCCTAAACCCCCCTACACTATACAAACACCACTGCATTACTCTAAACCCTAAAACACTACCCCCAGCACGACCCCCTCACAACACAAACACCACTGCACTACCCTAAACCCCCTACACTATACAAACACCACTGCATTACTCTAAACCCTAAAACACTACCCCCAGCACGACCCCCTCACAACACAAACACCACTGCACTACCCTAAACCCTAAATCCACCCCCAGCACGACCCCCTACACTACACAAACACCACTGCCATACCCTAAACCCTAAAACACTACCCCCAGCATGAACCCCTACACTACCCAAACACCACTGCACTAACATAAACCCTAAAACCCTACCCCCAGCACAACCCGCTACACTACACAAACACCACTGCACTACCCTAAACCCTAAAACACTACCACCAGCACGACCCCCTACACTACTCAAACACCACTGCACTACCCTAAACCCTAAAACACTAACCCAGCATGACCCCCTACACTACCCATACACCACTGCACTACCCTAAAGCCTAAAACACTACCCCCAGCATGACCCCCTACACTACTGCACTACCCTAAACCCTAAAACACTACCCCCAGCACGACCCCCTACACTACCCAAACACCACTGCACTACCCTAAACCCTAAAACACTACCCCAGCACGACCCCTACACCACCCAAACACCACTGCACTACCCTAAACCCTAGAAAAGAAACCCCCACCCCATGCCCAATCCCCCTTACCTCTCACTCCTCGTGGTTCCTCTCTCCTCGTGGTTCCTGCTTCACGTCGTCTCTGAGGGGCGGTGCACGTCGTTGTGAGGAAACGGAACAGCCTCTGTTTCCTTACAACGACATGGATCGTCTACATGTTTTAGAACGCATGGTCATTTACCATACATACCTTTACAACAAAATTCATTGTAAAGGCATGCGTGGTAAATGACCATGCGTTCTAAAAAATGCGTAGTAATGACTTTCGTGATGTACAACGCATGCGTGGTAATGCATGCGTTGTAATGGTATCGCAAAGTAAAAAGTCGTTGTAACGGCTGTTTACCGATCGAAGCTGGCCCCTGTTCTTCAGTGAGACGTTTATTTGATTAATTAGGAGGAAGGAATGTGTTTTTTTACCGAAAAGTGCATTCCCAGGTGTTGTATTGTGAAAGTGTCCGCGTGGCCTGGTTTCACTTCCGGTGAGAGAGTGGAAGAGTCTGTTTGGATCTAAAGGAGTTCTGTTGTTGGACGGGGCCGGCGCGACATGTCATCAGAAAACATAGCTAATGGAAAGCGTCCTCCCTGAAGTGTGGAGCAGTGCCATGAGAGGTCAATGAGTGTGCGTCCCACCACAGTATGACAGTACCGCGTGACCCATTTGCCACCTCCAGGGTACGGGAGGCAGAAGCGGCATCGCAGGTCCTCTTGAAGACCATTGTAGCACTAATTCTACATTTTGGTACTAGGGCATTTTAACTTCGTTGTTCCTGCCAGATACAAAGAGAAGATCCTGTGTTATTCAATGCCCTCGTTACCTTTTTTGTGGGTTGTGGTGCTTGTCACTTCGCTGCCCCGCCGGTGCACACGACTGGGCACCCCACCTCGTGTGCCATCTGCAGGGCCTCTGCCCTCGGATCACTGGTTTCGGTTTCTGGAGTGGCAACATAAACAGTTGCTCCCAAAGGACTAGCCTGAACACTTAGGTGAATATCCCCTGCACCAGCATTCCACGGAAATTCTTTCCTAGCTCTCCCACGTCAACGAGGACGTCATAATAGCACGGCTCCGCTCGTGACACCGTATGACGTCATCGGAGCCGTAAGAGAACCTCGTCGGCGTGCTGATGTCAGTTCCACCCATTTTTTCCGTGCCACCGAGGCAAACAGGGGACCGAGACATTTTCACATGTATACATAGTATAATAAATATATATATATTCACTGAAAAAACCATAGGTTTCAGGCACGTTATAGTTAGAAATTAGCATTTAAAAAACCTTAGAAATTGACTGAAAAAACCATAGGTTTCAGGCACGTTATAGTTAGAAATTAGCATTTAAAAAACCTTAGAAATTCACTGAAAAAACCATAGGTTTCAGGGGCGTTATAGTTAGTTGGACATTTCACTCGTACAAAACCATAGAAATTCCCCCGTTATAATTAGTTCAGCTAACTATAACTCGCGCGCCCGCAATGCACTGCTGATGACGTCACATATTACATCACTCATGACATGGTCAGTGACATCACTCATGACATCACTGATGACATCTCAAATGACATCACTGATGACATCACTGATGTCATCATCCAGTGAATGTGTGTTTTTCTGAAAATTAAATATGTTTTATATATGTATATCTCAAGGTCGATGGAAGAATAAATGGGTATATAAGTGTCTAAATGGATGATTTTGTTTTGTAAACTTGATTGTATAACTGACTAAGTGTATCTTAGTGAATACATGGGTTAGTGAGTAATGTTTAAATATGAAAATATCTGTATCAGTCTCTCACTTTGTGTATAAGTGGCTGCATGGGTTGGTGAGTAGCTACATGAGTGTCTATATGGGTTATTAGTTGGTTTTTTGAGTATCAGTATGAGTGTCTGAGTGTCTGTATGGTTCGGTGGGGGTATTACTTAGTGCATAGATGCATGAATGAGTGACTCACTGTTTGTATGTGTTGAAGACAGCATGTGTGCAGGACTGTATAGGTGGATGAGTATGTGTATGGGTGTGTTAGTGAGTGAATGACTGTCTCAATAGTGTCTTTATGAGTAACTACATATGTTTTAAACTAGTATATGTGAGTATTGGTGTATATAAGTGAGTATATGTGAGAGTGAGAGATTGGAAGAGTTCCTGTACAAATAAGTAGGTGTTTCTATAAGTGATTGTTTAAGAGAGTAAGTATGTGTAAGTTTCTGTAGAAGTGTGGTAGTGTGTGTATAACTGTATATGCAAGTAAATGGATGTTTGATACTTTGTTTGCATGTGTGACTATGTGTGTGAGTAACTCTATGGATGAGTGGCGGTGTGTAACAGGATGTATAGGTGTATGAGTACATATGATGAGTGAGTACATGTATGAGTGACTGTATAGGGACTGTTGGTGAATGAGTGGATGTGTGTGTAGATCTTGGAATTACTGAATAGGTGTGTTGTAACTGGTATTGGTATGTCCATTGTTTTGAAAATGTTAGTTTGTATTTTTGAGTGTGTGTATCAAAGGTTATATTAGGGTGAGAGGAGGTCTGCCACTCTATCACAAGGATGATGTCATCAGTGATGTCATTTGAGATGTCATGAGTGATGTCACTGACCATGTCATGAGTGATGTAATATGTGACGTCATCAGCACTGCATTGCGGGCGCGCGAGTTATAGTTAGCTGAACTAACTATAATGGGGGAATTTCTATGGTTTTGTACGAGTGAAATGTCCAACTAACTATAACGCCCCTGAAACCTATGGTTTTTTCAGTGAATATATATATATATATATATATATATATATATATATATATATATGTATATATATATATATATATATATATATATATATATATATTATCTACTGGCGGTCGCCAGTAGATAGTTATAGTTAGGACCTATTATCCAAAGGAAATTCGTAACATTCTTTTCCCAATAACTTTGGCGCCGGATGACGAATCTTCGCGACATTTTCAAAACTAGTGGGGCGCTCCAGTCCGCTCCTATCTTGAAAGTTTCGGGGTGATTCGACAAGCGGGGGCCGAGAAAAAAGGGGGGTCCCAAAACGTGTTTTCTCCATGTTAATTCCCATAGGAAATTTTAGCCACGGCTACACCCCGAACTGCTGAACGGAATTACACCAAATTTGGGAAAAAGGTAGTGCTTGGGTCAGAAAGCGCCCTTTTTTTTAAATGGTGTAAATCCGTTCAGTAGTTGCGGATAAAATCAAAAAATAGAGGTCAAAAAATCAATTTCCCATAGGAAACTTTAGACACGGTTACAGCCAAAACTGCTGAACGGAATTACACCAAATGTGGCAAAAAGGTAGTGCTTGGTTCAGAAAGCGCCCTTTTTTTAAAGTGGTGTAAATCCGTTCAGTAGTTGCTGAGAAAATCAAAAAATACCACGAGCTGCATGCTAATTGGCTGTAAACACTCCAAACCAGGAAGTGTTGGCAGCCATCTTGTGCCTCGGTAGAACCGAGGCACAAGAAAAAAGAAAAACAGTCATGAAAAAAAAGGAAAGGGGGCAGGGCAGAAACCAGGCCTGGGCGGCAAATTCCGTCCCGCTCGCGTAATTTGCGGAATTTGGGTAATTTCGCGTTCCGCGGAGAACGCGGAATTACCAAAAATTCCGCGATCTGCGGCTTCGCGGAATTTTTTGCTTGTTCGCGCTTTCAAAATGCGTGTTTGCGAGATATTTCTCCCCGAGCACGCAAACAGCGTTCGCGAACAGGAAAAAAGCATCGCGAACGGGCGGAACAAGCAATTCCGCGTGTTCGCGGAACTTTTGCGCGCTCGCGGAGATTTTTTACCGTTTCGCGGAGCTTTGCGTAGCTCGACTACGCAAATTCCGCCCACCCCTAGTAGAAACACCCTGACCCCCTAGTCCTGCTCAGGGGTCCCACAAGGACCCCCAGGGCCCAGAAAATCATTTTTTTTTATTTTTTAAATCTGCAAAATGCGCTCCGGATCCGCTCTGGAGGTACTTAGTGGGCTAGTTGGACCCCAGGGACCCTCAGGATTCAAGGGGACTTAATCTCCCAACTTAAAACAGCCACAGGGCTTGTTTGCACACATGTCACCTCAGGCCCCCCCCTCCCTTCACCACTGTGCAAACGCGCCCCGGGGCGCGTTTTAAGAGGAAGTTTTAATCCCCCTGCCCTATTATGTACTAGGGCCTTACAGAGGAGGTCATGCTAATCACAGGGGTACCCCAACGCATAGTGTTCCCTAGTGTATGTAGGTGTTTTCACTGTATTCTAAGTGTCTTTTAGCATAGCACTGGCTCTAGGCCTGGTTAGTCCGAGTCAGTTACCACCAGTACCCGTCTGAAAAAGTTGTGGGCACAGGATGATTTTGCAACAGGGCCTCTTTCTGCTCCTCTGTTGGTTCTCTCTGCACATGTCTTGCTTCTTCCTGCTCTTTTCTTCGTCTTTGTGGACTTCTGTTGCTTCTTTCTGCATTTCTTTTGCTTCTTTCTGTGCGTTTTTTTGTTCTTTCTTCACATGTCATACCTCTGTAGGCATAGTTAGAAACTAGCATTTAAAAAAACCTTTGAAATTCACTTAAAAAACCATAGGTTTCAGGCACGTTATAGTTAGAAATTAGCATTTAAAAAACCTTTGAAATTCACTGAAAAAACCATAGGTTTCAGACACGTTATAGTTAGAAATTAGCATTTAAAAAACCTTTGAAATTCACTGAAAAAACCATAGGTTTCAGACACGTTATAGTTAGAAATTTGCATTTAAAAAACCTTTGAAATTTACTGAAAAAACCATAGGTTTCAGGGGCATTATAGTTAGTTGGACATTTCACTCGTACAAAACCCGTGAAATTCCCCCGTTATAGTTAGTTCAGCTAACTATAACTCACGCCCCCGCAATGCACTTCTGATGACGTCACATATTACATCACTGATGACATCATCCATGTGGAAATTTCATGCATCTTATCACACCCTAATACAACTTTTGATACACCCACTCTAAATTACACACTACCATTCTCAAAACCATAGACACTCCAACACCAATAACTACATACCCACTCACTGATTCTTAGGTCTACACACACATCCACTCACTCACCCGTACAGTCACTCATACTTACGGTCACTCAGTACAGGACTATCATATGCACTCATACACCTATATAGACACTCACACACCGCCACTCATCCATAGAGGTACTCACACACCTAGTCAGTCATGCAAAGAATTAATCACACTCCCATTTACTCAGATGTACAGTTATACACACACCAGCTCACTTACTCATACAAATACTAGCACATTCTTACGCTCTTATACAATCACTGATACAAGTACACACTCATCCATACAGCCACTCTCACAATCACACACTCTCACTTATAGCCATTTATATACTCCAACACACATATATACTGCCTTTCACATATGTAGTTACTCACACATGTACCACTGAGATATACATTCACTCACTAACACACCCATACACATACTCACCCACCCATACAGTCCATCACAGATGCACTCTTGAAACCATGCACCCAGTGAAACACCCACTCACACATCTATGCACAGAGTCACACACACCCCACCCACACAAACACTCAGGTACCCATACAGATACTCAGACAACCAATCAATAACCCATGTAGACACTCATGTAGCTATTCAGAAACCCATGCAGCCGCTTACACACCAACAGACAGACGGATACAGACATTCACACAGTTTAGTCACTAACCCATGCATTCAGTAAGATACGTTTAATCACTCACTTATAGAGTCAGTCACGCACCTACTAAATCATCCATTCAGACAATTATACACCCACTCATTCTTCAATACGCCTTTCCCTATATATATTAAACATATTTAAACTTTACAGAAACACACAGTCACTGGATGATGTCATCAGTGATGTCATTTGAGATGTCATCAGTGATGTCATCAGTGATGTCACTGACCATGTCATAAGTGATGTAATATGTGATGTCATCAGCAGTGCATTGCGGGGGCGCGAGTTATAGTTAGCTGAACTAACTATAACAGGGGAATTTCTCTGGTTTTGTACGAGTGAAATGTCCAACTAACTATAACGCCCCTGAAACCTATGGTTTTTTCAGTGAATATATACATACATTATATATATATATATATATCTTCACAGATGTACCCCAAAAATGGCAGAAGGAGCAAAGTTCATTACATCGCAAAAGGGGAAACTACTGCTTTGCTGCATGGGTTACACTTATGTCCAAGAAAAAGTTATAGAAAATAAAACCCATTGGAAATATAGCAAATATTATTCCAATGCCTGTTATGGGAGAGCCACTACAATAGATACCAATGTAGTGAATGTTAGAGAACACAACCATCCCCCCAATGTAACTGAAGTTAAAGTAAGAGATGCCCTAGAGACAATAAGGGAAGCAAGCACAAGTTCCCAACAGACAAGCACCCAAATACTAAAGAATGTTTTGACTAGAGTGCCAGAACATGTCACAGGACAACTACCTTCCATCCCCACTTTGAAAAGAATAATAGCAAAAACTAAAAGAGCTACAGCTCAAACTCCACCTACCCCCAAACATTTGGAGAAATCTAAATACTACCTGAGTATACCATCACCCACAAAGAGGAACAATTCCTTATTTATGACAACAAAAGTAATGAAAAAGAATTATTATGTTTGCAACTAATACAAATTTACAGAAACTTAAAAACTGTGAAATGTGGATGATGGATGGCACATTTAAAGTTTGCCCCAAACCATTCTATCAGCTGTATACCATCCACGGAGAATATGAAGAGACAAATATCCCATTTATTTACGCATTACTACCTAATAAACAGAACACCACTTATGTAGAACTACTAACTATAGTCAAACAATTCACAGAAAATTACTGTCCCCAAAGAATCATAATAAACTTTGAGCAGGCAATGATTCAATCCATCCTCAAACTATACCCACACACTGCAATACAAGGTTGCTATTACCATTTTAATCAGAGCATATGGAGGCACCTACAGAAATCTACTTTGAGCATAGATTATTCAACAAATAGCAACGTTGCCTATCAAATAAAAAAAATTAATAGCCCTGGCCTATGTCCCAACTACTGAAGTAGCCAAGCCCTACAATTAACTTATAGAAAGTCCTTTCTATCAAGCTAATGAAACAAAATTAAGTCCATTCCTAAACTACTTCGAAGACACCTGGGTGGGAAGGTTACATAGGTCAGAGCACCGTAGACAACCTAAATTTCAGATCCCCTGGTGGAACGAGTACGCCAGTACTGTAGCTCAAAAAGCCAAAACAAACAAAGCGGTGGAAGGATGGCATAATGCCTTCCAAGCCACAATAGGAAGGGGACAACCAACACTTCACAAACTCATTGAAGCAATTAAAAAAGAACAGATCTACCAAGAACTCAAACTAGAGCAATCACTAAGTAAAATAGGCCCTAAACTAAGTAAACAAACTAAAACTATGTACGAATACCTGCAACATAACACTAAGGGGCCGATTAGGATGGCGGTCGGAAAACCATTCCAACGGCCATGGTAGCGGAAATTAACCATCCGCTGGTACCGCGTAAAAACCGGCGGTCCGATTAGGATCAACCGCCAGAAAAATCCGACCGTGGCGGAACGATCCCACGAAAGACCGCCGGTAGCGGGTGGAGCAGGTGAAAATCCGTCCGCGGCGGTCGGATTCGCGGCGGAAACACCCATAACCGCCGCTAGGCCAGCGGAGTGACCGCACGTAAAATTAGGATACCATTGAGGTGACAGCGGAACGATCCGCTGGTTCCGACCGCCGCGATCGCAAACAGTGATGAATGGGAGAGCCGGCGGAAAGGCTGTTGCATACCCACCGCCGAGGCCGCTCCGGACCAAATATGGCGTTAAAAAAAAAAGCAAACCACAAGGCCACCAAGTGCAACATCAAACTAGCTCAGCCCCCCAAAACACCTAACACACACCAATGACACACCCCCATGGCAACTAAAGAAATACAAATCGCAGGACAACCCACACAACCCGCCTGACAGCAATACCACATTTTGACACACCCACTTAGCTGAGTATAAAACCAGCCCCTTCCCTGACCAGAATCCTTTGCAATACTCCACCCCTGAAGGAAATAACCCTACAGCACAAAGGAGAGGCAAACCACCACACATCTCAGCAGCACAACAACACACACACACACCCCACTTACATCACCCCCACCACCCTCACAACCGCACCTCAAACCATTTGCACATCACACACCATGGCACAAAAGAAAATGCCCATATTCACTGACAGTGAGTTGTCAGTCATGGCAGATGAGATAATCAGAGTAGAACCACAATTGTTTGGTAACCTGGTCTAACAGACACCATTAGCCACCAGAGCACAAATGTGGAGAAGGATAGTCCACAAGGTCAATGCAGTAGGGACCACCCCGCGTACCAAGAAGGAGATCATGAAGCAGTGGCATGACCTCAAGAGGCTGGTGAAACAGAAGAACTACAAGAACCGTCAGCTGGCTCAGATGATTGGCAGAGGCCCTCCCATTCCACCAAGAAAATTCACTGCATGGGAGGAGAAGGTGCTTGCCATACTGCATCCAGAGAGTCTCACAGGAGTTCCCAGGGGAGTGGAGGCTGGTAAGTACAAACAAATGTCTACCATTACACTGCTATGTACTGTCTTGCACAATTACTAAGCTACACCTCCTAGGCCCAAATACATTCATGTGCACCACACACTACCCAACACATGTCTCACAGATGTAACATTCACTCCCTCTCAATCACCCCAAAGGTAGCCAGCAACATTCCCAGGGTTGCATGTGTACAGGCAGCCAGCACTACAACTCCCACCAGGCCCCCTTGCCCCACCCCTGAGCAGGATGTAGCACTCCACCACATGCAGAAGCATGTGGCAGCCATTGTATAACAACAACCAAACTTACAGGTAGGCATCCATCTTCACAGGGAGGGGGGTTTGGGGGTGGGAGGCCTGCACTACAACTCCCACCATGCTCCCTTGTCCCACCCCTGAGCAGGATGTAGCACTCCACCTCACCCAGAAGCATGTGGCAGCCATTGTATAACAACAACCAAACTTACAGGTAGGTATCCATCTTCACAGGGAGGGGGGTTTGGGGGTGGGAGGCCTGCACCACAACTCCCACCATGCCCCCTTGTCCCACCCCTGAGCAGGATGTAGCATTCCACCACACCCAGAACCATGTGGCAACAATTCCCCTCAACTGTGTCACAGAACAGGTAGGTAGACAGTGCATGCACCCTGACACTCCCCTCAAAAAGCATGGAGCCATATGACCACACCAGCCCTCACATGTCATCCAACTTGGCATAGATCCAATAGCCACTTCCAGTGTGCAGACAGAAAAGCGTATGTAACTGTCACAGAAACCAAAGTGTGACTCACCACATCACATGTTGAAGAAATTCAGGGCACAATCATGCACAGCACTGAATGCTATCTTGAAGTGCCATGGGGGCACAGCATCAAGGCCCATATGAAAACAAAACCAGCATGGTCAGTAGTAAAAAGAAAGCAAAGCACATGATATGACAAAGGTATGCATGAGACTACAATGGCTAGTTCATGCCCAGTTGTAATGTCTTCCATGCAGAGTGAACAACAAAGATGCTGCACATAAAGTTGTTGTGCTGCTAGTCGTTAGATGATGACATGTCCTCGTAATCACACAATCTGCACGTTGTGCATGGTACCTATTGACATGTCACACCATGGACAAGTAAGGTATGTACCTCCACATCATGACATGATGCTCAAAACTGTGCAGACATACAATGTAATATCAATGTAAACTGTGTGGTGTATAACATGTAACAACAAAACATCTAACACCAAGCTTGAGGGGTGCACTCCAATGACCATGTCCCCTCTGTTCCACAGGTGACCAAGAACTGACAGCTGCAGATGACCACACCAACCTGCAGAGCCAGTCTCCCCCCCTGGAACATGGACTCTCTGATGCAGAATCCCTAGATTTTTCAGATGCGGAGCCCGAAGCCGGCCCATCAGGCATGCCAGGGCGCAACAGGTCCCAGGAACCCACTGTCCCCACCGCCACCACCTCAGCAACAACAACTACGCTGACCCCTGCTATAACGACCTGTGCGGCCTCCACCACCACCACCACCACCACCACTACCACCACCAGTGCTGCCTGCAACACTGTCCCTGCCTCAGAGGATGACCACCCCACCCTACAATCTGAGGAGGGCAGGGAGAGTACGCAGGTGCATAGATTGGTGATGCCACAGGACCGGGACAGCAGGGCAGGTGGGAGGGCAACTAGGCGACAAGACCAACCGGACACTGGGACCGAAGCCCTGGCCAACATCGCCAGAGTCCTTGGGGCCTATGAACAAGCCCATGGACACACCGGCCAGGCTCTGGAGGAATCATGTGAGCTCCGCCTGCTGCTGAGGTCCATAGACACACGATTGGGCCAAATCGTGGACCTCTTGGCCCAGCTAATGGGTGTCCTGAGAGACAGGCCTGCGGCCCAAACAACAGCTCAACCTACCTCCAGTGGCCCGCAGGATGACAGTTCCCCCACCTCCCCTGCAGTCACAGAGAGGGGTGAGTCCTCAGACACCGCTGAGCCCGCAGAAGAGACCCCCCCTGCCAAACGCTCATGGGGCCATCCAAAGAAATCCCAGGGAGGATCACGTGGCAAAGCACCAGCCAAACGCCAGTTAAGGAGCCAGCCATGATGGCACCCCTCTTCACCTTGCCATTGACTTTGTTGACTGTCCTTATCCACACTGCCAGGTTTATGGCATGCGTCTGTTGGACAGTGTCACCACAACAATGTGGTGACTACTCTATTGTCTCATCTACCATCACTGACAACTCATTGATTCACTTTTCACCTGTTTGCAAATATTCACTTCCCTGTCACATAGACCCATTGTTAATAAACACTCCTTACACACCTATGTTCTCGTGTCAGCTCCATGTTTATTACAGGATGTATAATGTTGACTGGGATTACAATGTACCAGGAGCACGGATTGTTTGGAGGCATTGAGAGGCAGAAGGGACCTAGGGAAACACAAAAGAACAATATTCACTTGTCAGGTGATGGCATCACAGCCATTACACAACACTTGTTATCAAGGTACTCAAATCTGCACACATTACAATGAGCAACAGTACCGACATAGACACCCTGTAGCTGGGCATAACTACCCTGTCCCAGAAACATTAGCACCCAGCACAGAGCCAACAACAGGCAGCAGTCACAAATCTCCCCTAGGCCTTTTCACCAACAACACAATCAGCAGACAATGGCACCGTTGTATGTTTTCACTCACTTTCAAGGGAAGTAGCGGTTGATGAGCTGTTGATGCAGGTCAACACCTTCCTCCTCTCCACTATCCTCGTCACTGGACATGGGTGGGTTTGCAGGCGGTGGCCTCGGCTGCTCATCAGCGTCCAGGAGCAGGGGGATCTCCTTGCGCAAGGCCAGGTTGTGGAGCATGCAGCATGCAACTACGATCTGACATACCTTCTGGGGAGAGTACATCAGTGCACCTCCGGTCTTGTCCAGGCAGCAAAATTGTGACTTCAGGA
Source organism: Calotriton arnoldi (assembly GCA_963921515.1). Taxonomy (NCBI): domain Eukaryota; kingdom Metazoa; phylum Chordata; class Amphibia; order Caudata; family Salamandridae; genus Calotriton; species Calotriton arnoldi. Next base: position 230,601 of record CAWUFW010006286.1, read on the forward strand.
GACCAAAAGTACGCTCCACCACAAGACGGGTCCTCCCATGGGCATCATTGTAGCGTACTTTACCCGGGGTCTTGGGATTCCGCAGTCGGCTCAGCAACCAAGGCCGGTTGGGTTATGCAGAGTCACCTAGGTGTGAGACACACAGAACAAACTTGTAACATTACTGTGGCAGAGGACAGCATGTCACACATACAGCACGCTACTTCACCCTGTGTACTCACCCACAATCCATGCACGCTCCGGAAGCAGATTTGCCATCAGCTGTGGCACAATGCTGTTACGCATGATGTACGAGTCATGGGCAGAGCCGGGAAATTTGGCACAGCATGAGATTATCATATCCGCCTGGCACACCACTTGCACATTGATGGAATGGAAATGTTTCCTATTCCTGTAGATGTGCTCCCGTGCCTGTGGTGGAACCAGGCCAACATGTGTGCAGTCAATGGTCCCAACAACATTAGGGATGTGGCCAAGGGCATAGAAATCAGCCTTCACATCCGCCAATTCATGCCTTCTGGGGAAATGGATGTATCTGTCCTTGTAGGTCATCATAGCGGACAGGACATCACGTAGCACCATGCTGAACATAGGTTGCGACATCCCACCTGCGCTGGACACCGTGTACTGGAATGATCCAGTAGCAAAAAAATGCAGGGCCGCCATCACCATAGACGTTGGTGCGAAAGCAGTCGGAAATGTTCTGCGAGGCCGCAGGTGGGGCTCCAACAGAGCACATAGGTCTTGTAGGGTGGGTCGATCCAGATGGAATTTCTGAATGACGTCCTCATCCTCCATGTCCGCCAGCACTGTGAAGGGACGATGCACATTTGGTCACCTCCTAGGTGAGATGAAAGGGGACACATGTCAATGCAATCAACCATGAGATGTGTGCAACATCTTACGTTTTGACTGACACAGCGCCAACAATGACAGGCATCACACTTCAGCTTACAGCAAAACTTACATGTGGGGACACCTTCAGCTACACTAGTCGTACACTTGTCCAGTTTTCACACAGTGAGTACCTCCCAAACAGATTCAGACTATGTGAATGCCCAAAGGGACATGTCCACATCTTGCGTAACCAGCCCTGAGAGTAGTTCATACAGCATATGTGTGAAACAACAACACTGTTGGCTCCTACCTAGCTGCTGTACCTGCCACACCTTCTTGGGTAAGTCGAACAGGGCACACATCAACAACACAATGAGCACAGTCTGTGCATTAAGATCAAGTATGTACATGAGCAAAGCAAACTACACAGTGAAATATTCACATTGTGTAGTCAGACCTTCATCACTGTGTGTTGCGTAGCCAGATCACACATTGACATGTGTACACATTGGAGAGTCCATCACACCACTGATCTGTGTACATGCACAACAATATCATAAATGACATGTGAGGGTGTACATGCCAATGTTTGCAACCATGTGCACTGACATGGCATGTGTAGTCAGCAGTGGGCTAAATGTTACACTGGCATTGTTTGCACTATCTTGTGTCATGAATCAGGTGTCTACTGTACACTGTTGAGAACTGGCCATTGCCATTGACACAGCATGATGTGTCCATGGGTGCTGTTAACGTGCTCCGCCACCCAAATCACAGTCCTAGGCACCAATGTATATCAGCCATATCGCAGTAGCGACCGCCTGGCCCCTGCGGTGTGTCACCGCCAATGCCAATGCCCATGCCCTTACAGCCAATGGGACACGCATCCATGGTAGTGATATACAGATTTGGAAATTGCGGTTGGCATGCTCCGCCACCCAAATCACGGTCATAGGCACCAATGTATGGCAGCCATATCGCGGTAGCGACCGCCTGGCCCCTGCGGTGTATCACCGTCAATGCCCATGCCCTTACAGCCAATGGGACCCGCATCCGCGGTAGTGAAATACAGATTTGGAAATGGCGGTTGGCATGCTACGCCACCCAAATCACGGCCATAGGCACCAATGTATATCAGCCATATCGCGGTAGTGACCGCCTGGCCCCTGAGGTGTGTCACTGCCAATGCCCATGCCCTTGCAGCCAATGGGAACCGCAATCGCGGTAGCCAAATGCAATTTTGAAAATCACGGTAGGCGTGCTCCGCTACCGCGGTGCCGGGCATTGGATGCAATTGAAAGATGCACGATCGCGGTAGCGACCGCCTGGCCCCTGCGGTGTGTCACCGCCAATGCCCATGCCCTTACAGCCAATGGGAACCGCAATTGCGGTAGTGAAATACAGATTTGGAAATGGCGGTTGGCATGCTCCGCCACCCAAATCACAGTCATAGGCACCAATGTATATCAATAACTACCAGGTGAGAAAAGGGTCCTAGGGAATATTTAAAGACCTGCGCGGATAAATCCCCAAACCAGATACAATAACAACACAAAATCCGCGGGTCTAAAGTAATGTATATATAGACAGAGAGTTTGACCAACCAAAACTAGATAAAGTAATAACTAATAAAGGAGTCTCATTTAAGAGGACGGATTCCCATCACCCACCGAAGTGGCATGCTTCATCATTTGGGATCTCCTCTCGGCTGCAGGCTACTGCAACCAAGGAGCTACAACTCCTTGCTAAATGTAAAGGAGGAGCTCACGGATGTTTTTAATCAGTAGTTTAGAGACGCAATCACTAAGGATTGATGAAGCATAAACAGTGTGGTGAAAGAGTGGTGCAGTGTACAAAGTGATTTAAAATTGACTAGCATGAGAAAAATAAATTTATAAGGTATCTCATGTTGTCAAAGATTAAAAAGCAGTAAACGCGCGATCTAAATAAATGTGCGAACGCGCTAGAAATACGGTCTACATGTTTCAGCCAATGGAGGCTTTCTTCAGGACCAAGATGTAACTACTGCACTGTGAAATAAGTGAAAATTACAAAAAGAACGATACAACCATATACCTGTATATGTCACTGTGTGATCACAGGTCTTGTACTCCTGTAGGAAAAGAAACAGAAATTGGAATTCGTATATAGTGGCTGGAAAGAGAATCTCTATCTTAATACACCTTAATCACATTGAATTGCAATGTGAATATGCCATTGTCCTAATAATAGGTAAATGAAGAACACCTTACCCGTATCAAATCGGGAGGGTACCCACCGCTCCTGGCAACAGCTCAGGGCGTGAGGCAATGCTCTGAAAATGAAAAGAACGGAAAAAACTCAATCTACTAGAAGATTGAATGTGAATAAAAAAGAGTTAAAAAGTGGTGGGCTGGTGTTGCCCGACCACTGTGAGTATGTTTCCAAAATTGTCAGTATTGTGCAAATTGCACCCTGCCGCCTATTTAGACGTTGTAGGACCAACTGAGCCTACCGTTGAAAAAAAGGTCATGCAGGGATAAAAATAGCACTATAATTATGGAGTTAAGCGTGATGATTACAAACACTGCATACTAGGTGACATAGATGGCAGCGCTGGAACAGTTTCCTTATCTTAAACCCATGCAGCAATACAGCGGAGCACTGTAACTATGGAGTTAAGCATGGTGACTGCAAACACTGCACAATGGGTAGCATAAATGGCAGCACTGGAACGGTCTCCTTATCTAAGACCCATGCAACGATGCAGCGTAGTCACAAAATGCAGACCAGCGCTTGTGACATCTGCATCGTGATAAAGGAATGTGAGGGAAAGCTACGCGCTACAGCTGACAGCGTGCTGCTAAAAAAGACATTGCACAGGCAGTCACACTCATGCTTACCTACTCCGTCGTTACCCCGGGCCGGATCCTGAGTGTCACTCGCGGTGACCTCCGGCCAGGGTGGGAGGTTTAAATAGCAGTCGGCAAATGTTTGAAAACCGACTCCAGCTGCGTAAAGTATGTCGCATGTGGATGACACGCGACGCAATACGTGTTAAGACTACACAGGGCTGGGAATTGTAGTTTATACCAACACAATGTCGTATCTGGAGACTGCCTCATTATTTCATAGTAACGAGTAACTCGTTGCTCATTACAGTTTATGGAAAAAAGGTCATTGACATGGCGATAGCTGTTTTCGCCAGAAAAATGCGAACTATGTTAAAAAAGCTTATGAATAACGCGAAACGTGGCACGTATTGAAACTACAAAAGGCTGGAAATTGTAGTTTATGACGGCCCAGTATCGTGTATAGAAAACTAAAATACCACATTCTATAATAATAACAAGTGACTTAGTGCTCATAACGATTAAGGAAAGAGATCATGAACAGAGATATGTAAAATAAGCACGTCCCCACAGGGCTATTATATGTCTGCAAGACACTCCCATTACAGGAAAAGAGGATTAGAGCACAGTTTCTCTAGGACAGTTGTAAGCTTAAAGAAACTCAAAAAAAATATTCGCCGTGGATTAAGTAGGTGAAGAAGCGGCATACGGCATAATCATCATATGAAGCACGCTGTCGGCCCACCTAGTAAATTATACCAGCTATCCAGTCAGCTACAGCCAGTAATGACAGACCTAGGAGTAGTGGAACTAAATCAGAGTCCACGGAATATCGTCATTAAGCCCATCTACATGGCTACGTAACTTAAACACCCACCGTTGTTCTTTCTTAAACAAGAATGTGGTGATATCAGTAACTTGTTTAGGTAGGTGCGGTTGTTCAAGGATGGTCCATCTCATGTCTTCCGGTCTGTGATTGTTTTCCAAGAAATGACTGGTCAGTCGTGTTGCTTGTTTTTTGCACCTAATGGTGCTCTTGTGTTCCATAATTCTCTGTTTAATTTTACGTGTTGTCATTCCAACATACTTTTTCGAGCAAGGGCATGTAATTAAATAGATTACCCGCTCACTGTTGCAATTAGTATGTCTAATCTGCCTCCATGGTCTCAAGGTACCGATGTCTACCTCAGTGGTGTGTCTGGTCTGAGGACATACAGAGCAAGTGCCGCACGGGTAATGTCCCTGCACGGCTGGCAAGTTCCAGAGTGTATTGCTCACTGGTGCCGAGACATCTCTAGGTCGTGTGTGTACAAGACAATCACGTAAATTTTTACTGCGTTTGAAGGAAAAAAGAGGGGGGGTATCTTGGTGTGCCCCACATTGAGGATACGCCAGTGTCTCCGTACAATCTTTTGGATCTGATTAGATTGTGTACTGAATGTATTGACGCACGTGAGTCTGGTGAGTGGAGGCTTAGGCACCGTGGGCTCTATGAGTGCATTGCGATTGTTGTTAGCAGCTCTTTTATATGACTGGCGTATTAACCTCTTAGGATATTTCCTTGCTTTAAGGTTTTGAGAAAGCACAGAAGCATGTTTTTGAAGTCTTCAGTAGAAGAACAGTTTCTGCGCAGCCGCAGAAACTGGCCAAATGGCAGCCCTTCACGTAGAGATTTAGGATGAAAGCTGTCGAAGGTCAGTAACGAATTTCTGGCCATGGGCTTGGTATACAGTTCACTTGCAAGACCCAAAGATGATGAGTAGATGCGTAGATCTAAAAACGGCAAATTCGTCTTACTCGCATCCATTGTAAAATTCAGGTAGTTGTTTTGGGCATTGAGCCAACCATGGAAAGTGTTGAGTGTGGTGAAATCGCCTCTCCAAATGACGAAAATATCGTCTATATAGCGTTTCCACTCAATAATGTGGATACGAAAAGGATTGGCGTCCACAAATACACAGTGCTGTTCGAAGAGATGGACATAGAGGTTAGCCAAGCTGGGGGCAAAAACACTGCCCATCGAAGTACCCGATGTTTGTAGATAAATTTGATCTTCAAATCTGAAAAAAATTTCAGTCATAGCCAGCCTGGCACATTCCATGATGAAAGGAACCGGAGTACTCGTAGCCTCTGGTCTTTGGTCAAGGAGTGCCCTAACCGCATCTAGTGTTTCCAGCTGGGGGATGCAGGTATAGAGGGATTCTACAACGAAACTGACCAGGAAATCCGTCTCTGTATCAAACTCGATCCCTGGTAATAATTGTAAAACATCCTTCATGTCTTGAAGGTAAGTGGGCATTGTTTTAACTAGGGGTCTTAATAAGTGGTCTACGAAGGTGGAGAGAGGTTCTAACAGTGAACCAATCCCCGAGATGATAGGTCTCCCGGGAGGGGGACGCTGAGGCTTGTGCACCTTCGGAAGCACGTAAAAGTAAGGCATAACAGGGTGGGAGGTTACTAAAAAGTTGGCTTCATGAGTCGACACCCATCCTTCAATTTTGGCTTCCTCAACTAACTCACTGATTTCCTTCGAGAGTCTTTCAGTTGGATCTATAGACAGCAAACGATACGACCTGGCATCCGTGAGTTGCCGGAGGCATTCGTCTCGATAGTCAGAGGTATTTAGTATGACAATGGCCCCTCCCTTGTCAGCGGGCTTGATGGTAATAGAAGAATTTCTCGAGAGGGAGTCGAGAGCTTGCTTCTCAAGCAGAGGAAGATTATGATACTGCTTCTTGGAGTCTATGCTCAAATTTGCAACTTCAGAGATGACAGCTTTCTCAAAGGTTCGAACCTGATCAGGTATAGAATGAGTGGGAGGACAAAAAGTCGATTTCGGTCTTAGTCCACTGTCAATGCCCTCACCAGAAAGATCATTATTATCAGCTGTTCGATCCTTGAAAAAGAAATGAAGTCTTATTTTACGAAAAAAGCGTGCTAGTTCACATTGAATGAGGAAAGGATCGCCAGTGTTAGTGGGAACGAATCCTAGACCTCTGTTGAGGACTGTTTCCTCCATGTCTGTCAAAGTATGTGTGCTCAAATTGACCACTAGTCGCTGCTCGACCCTGCAACTGGTTGCCCTTTCTTCATACTGCGTAGACTGCGAGGGGAGGTTGGAGGGCTCCAGTGCACTTGGGCTTGTTGACCCCGTCTCTTTCCTCGGGAACGTCCCCGGCCCTGCCCTAAAAAAGACTGGTTCTGGAAGTACTGAGGGGGTGGATTAAAGGGCATCATTTGTGGATGGAAAGGTACATTTGGTTAATGCCAAGGTGCCGGCGGCCACCATGGTGTCTGCTGTTGCCCTCTCCACTGTCTCCTATTATTGCCACCCCTGCCTCTTGGTCGCGATGTAGCCTGTTCAGAGGAATCTGAGTCACTGGACCAACGTTCCGATTCTGAGGATGAATAATTGGAACCGTATCTCTTGCCTCTTTTGTTGAACTCAGGTGGTTCATAGTTCTCGTGAGTATAAGGATATACCTTTTCAAACGAAAAACGAGCTAGATCCTTCCTGAACTTCTCGATTTTTGTGAGAAGGATATTATCTTTGAAATCCTTATTGGATTTGTTGGTCTCCTCAAGATTTTTCTTAAAAGCTACACTAGTGAGTGTGGTTTTAATCTGGCCCTCAAGTACCTGAATTTCAATCAGTATAGCATCTGCGATGCGTTTCGCGGTACTGATGATCAAAATCAACCAGTCTCGAGTGCAGCGCCATGCTATCAAAGACCAATCCTTAAGAAACTGTTTATCTTGTAGAAACAGTCTAGGGGTGTTTGTTACTATAAGGCCCGTGGGGGCACAGTTACCACGGAGGTACTCCGTCATAATAGCACCTTGGATGCTTGTCCGAGTATGTGATTTCTTAAGAATTAATAGTTTGCTCCAATCGTCCCCTGTATTGACCCCTATGATAACAGTCGAGTCAATAATACAGGGAGTGGTAGACACAATGGCTCTCGCCATGTCGTCATCATATGCCAAACCTGCAAACTCAGCCATAGTGTGTGCACAGGGCAACCCCAAGAAAAAGACAATCAGGAAACAACTCAGAAAAAATTTAAAACGTGATACAACTAGAGCGTAAGATGGCCCCACAGTCGTGCTGTGTGCCGTGTGTATGGACCCGCAGCCAGGGCTGCACAAGAACAATAACTACCAGGTGAGAAAAGGGTCCTAGGGAATATTTAAAGACCTGCGCGGATAAATCCCCATACCAGATACAATAACAACACAAAATCCGCGGGTCTAAAGTAATGTATATATAGACAGAGAGTTTGACCAACCAAAACTAGATAAAGTAATAACTAATAAAGGAGTCTCATTTAAGAGGACGGATTCCCATCACCCACGAAGTGGCATGCTTCATCATTTGGGATCTCCTCTCGGCTGCAGGCTACTGTAACCAAGGAGCTACAACTCCTTGCTAAATGTAAAGGAGGAGCTCACGGATGTTTTTAATCAGTAGTTTAGAGACGCAATCACTAAGGATTGATGAAGCATAAACAGTGTGGTGAAAGAGTGGTGCAGTGTACAAAGTGATTTAAAATTGATTAGCATGAGAAAAATAAATTTATAAGGTATCTCATGTTGTAAAAGATTAAAAAGCAGTAAACGCGCGATCTAAATAAATGTGCGAACGCGCTAGAAATACGGTCTACATGCTTCAGCCAATGGAGGCTTTCTTCAGGACCAAGATGTAACTACTGCACTGTGAAATAAGTGAAAATTACAAAAAGAACGATACAACCATATACCTGTATATGTCACTGTGTGATCAAAGGTCTTGTACTCCTGTAGGAAAAGAAACAGAAATTGGAATTCGTATATAGTGGCTGGAAAGAGAATCTCTATCTTAATACACCTTAATCACATTGAATTGCAATGTGAATATGCCATTGTCCTAATAATAGGTAAATGAAGAACACCTTACCCGTATCAAATCGGGAGGGTACCCACCGCTCCTGGCAACAGCTCAGGGCGTGAGGCAATGCTCTGAAAATGAAAAGATCGGGAAAAACTCAATCTACTAGAAGATTGAATGTGAATAAAAAAGAGTTAAAAAGTGGTGGGCTGGTGTTGCCCGTTATTGTTCTTGTGCAGCGTTGGCTGCGGGTCCATACACATTGCACACAGCACGACTGTGGGGCCATCTTACGCTCTAGTTGTATCACGTTTTAAATTTTTTCTGAGTTATTTCCTGTTTGTCTTTTTCTTGGGGTTGCCCTGTGCACACACTATGGCTGAGTTTGCAGGTTTGGCATATGATGACGACATGGCGAGAGCCATTGTGTCTACCACTCCCAGTATTATTGACTTGACTGTTTTCATAGGGGTCAATACAGGGGACGATTGGAGCAAACTATTAATTCTTAAGAAATCACATACTCGGACAAGCGTCCACGGTGCTATTATGACGGAGTACCTCCGTGGTAACTGTGCCCCCACGGGCCTTATAGTAACAAACACCCCTAGACTGTTTCTACAAGATAAACAGTTTCTTAAGGATTGGTCTTTGATAGCATGGCGCTGCACTCGAGACTGGTTGATTTTGATCATCAGTACCGCGAAACGCATCGCAGATGCTATACTGATTGAAATTCAGGTACTTGAGGGCCAGATTAAAACCACACTCACTAGTGTAGCTTTTAAGAAAAATCTTGAGGAGACCAACAAATCCAATAAGGATTTCAAAGATAATATCCTTCTCACAAAAACCGAGAAGTTCAGGAAGGATCTAGCTCGTTTTTCGTTTGAAAAGGTATACCCTTATACTCACGAGAACTATGAACCACCTGAGTTCAACAAAAGAGGCAAGAGATACGGTTCCAATTATTCATCCTCAGAATCGGAACGTTGGTCCAGTGACTCAGATTCCTCTGAACAGGCTACATCGCGACCAAGAGGCAGGGGTGGCAATAATAGGAGACAGTGGAGAGGGCAACAGCAGACACCATGGTGGCCGCCGGCACCTTGGCATTAACCAAATGGACCTTTCCATCCACAAATGATGCCCTTTAATCCACCCCCTCAGTACTTCCAGAACCAGTCTTTTTAGGGCAGGGCCGGGGACGTTCCCGAGGAAAGAGACGGGGTCAACAAGCCCAAGTGCACTGGAGCCCTCCAAACTCCCCTCGCAGTCTACGCAGTATGAAGAAAGGGCAACCAGTTGCAGGGTCGAGCAGCGACTAGTGGTCAATTTGAGCACACATACTTTGACAGACATGGAGGAAACAGTCCTCAACAGAGGTCTAGGATTCGTTCCCACTAACACTGGCGATCCTCTCCTCATTCAATGTGAACTAGCACGCTTTTTTCGTAAAATAAGACTTCATTTCTTTTTCAAGGATCGAACAGCTGATAATAATGATCTTTCTGGTGAGGGCATTGACAGTGGACTAAGACCGAAATCGACTTTTTGTCCTCCCACTCATTCTATACCTGATCAGGTTCGAACCTTTGAGGAAGCTGTCATCTCTGAAGTTGCAAATTTGAGCATAGACTCCAAGAAGCAGTATCATAATATTCCTCTGCTTGAGAAGCAAGCTCTCGACTCCCTCTCGAGAAAGTCTTCTATTACCATCAAGCCCGCTGACAAGGGAGAGGCCATTGTCATACTAAATACCTCTGACTATCAAGACGAATGCCTCCGGCAACTCACGGATGCCAGGTCGTATCGTTTACTGTCTATAGATCCAACTGAAAGACTCTCGAAGGAAATCAGTGAGTTAGTTGAGGAAGCCAAAATTGAAGGATGGGTGTCGACTCATGAAGCCAACTTTTTAGTAACCTCCCACCCTGTTATGCCTTACTTTTACGTGCTTCCGAAGGTGCACAAGCCTCAGCGTCCCCCTCCCGGGAGACCTATCATCTCGAGGATTGGTTCACTGTTAGAACCTCTCTCCACCTTCGTAGACCACTTCTTAAGACCCTTAGTTAAAACAATGCCCACTTACCTTCAAGACATGAAGGATGTTTTACAATTATTACCAGGGATCGAGTTTGATACAGAGACGGATTTCCTGGTCAGTTTCGATGTAGAATCCCTCTATACCTGCATCCCCCAGCTGGAAACACTAGATGCGGTTAGGGCACTCCTTGACCAAAGACCAGAGGCTACGAGTACTCCGGTTCCTTTCATCATGGAATGTGCCAGGCTGGCTATGACTGAAAATTATTTCAGATTTGAAGATCAAATTTATCTACAAACATCGGGTACTTCGATGGGCAGTGTTTTTGCCCCCAGCTTGGCTAACCTCTATGTCCATCTCTTCGAACAGCACTGTGTATTTGTGGACGCCAATCCTTTTCGTAACCACATTATTGAGTGGAAACGCTATATAGACGATAGTTTCGTCATTTGGAGAGGCGATTTCACCACACTCAACACTTTCCATGGTTGGCTCAATGCCCAAAACAACTACCTGAATTTTACAATGGATGCGAGTAAGACGAGTTTGCCGTTTTTAGATCTACGCATCTACTCATCATCTTTGGGTCTTGCAAGTGAACTGTATACCAAGCCCATGGCCAGAAATTCGTTACTGACCTTCGACAGCTTTCATCCTAAATCTCTACGTGAAGGGCTGCCATTTGGCCAGTTTCTGCGGCTGCGCAGAAACTGTTCTTCTACTGAAGACTTCAAAAAACATGCTTCTGTGCTTTCTCAAAACCTTAAAGCAAGGAAATATCCTAAGAGGTTAATACGCCAGTCATATAAAAGAGCTGCTAACAACAATCGCAATGCACTCATAGAGCCCACGGTGCCTAAGCCTCCGCTCACCAGACTCACGTGCGTCAATACATTCAGTACACAATCTAATCAGATCCAAAAGATTGTACGGAGACACTGGCGTATCCTCAATGTGGGGCACACCAAGATACCCCCCCTCTTTTTTCCTTCAAACGCAGTAAAAATTTACGGGATTGTCTTGTACACACACGACCTAGAGATGTCTCGGCACCAGTGAGCAATACACTCTGGAACTTGCCAGCCGTGCAGGGACATTACCCGTGCGGCACTTGCTCTGTATGTCCTCAGACCAGACACACCACTGAGGTAGACATCGGTACCTTGAGACCATGGAGGCAGATTAGACATACTAATTGCAACAGTGAGCGGGTAATCTATTTAATTACATGCCCTTGCTCGAAAAAGTATGTTGGAATGACAACACGTAAAATTAAACAGAGAATTATGGAACACAAGAGCACCATTAGGTGCAAAAACAAGCAACACGACTGACCAGTCATTTCTTGGAAAACAATCACAGACCGGAAGACATGAGATGGACCATCCTTGAACAACCGCACCTACCTAAACAAGTTACTGATATCACCACATTCTTGTTTAAGAAAGAACAACGGTGGGTGTTTAAGTTACGTAGCCATGTAGATGGGCTTAATGACGATATTCCGTGGACTCTGAATTAGTTCCACTACTCCTAGGTCTGTCATTACTGGCTGTAGCTGACTGGATAGCTGGTATAATTTACTAGGTGGGCCGACAGCGTGCTTCATATGATGATTATGCCGTATGCCGCTTCTTCACCTACTTAATCCACGGCGAAGATTTTTTTCGAGTTTCTTTAAGCTTACAACTGTCCTAGAGAAACTGTGCTCTAATCCTCTTTTCCTGTAATGGGAGTGTCTTGCAGTCATATAATAGCCCTGTGGGGACGTGCTTATTTTACATATCTCTGTTCATGATCTCTCTCCTTAATCGTTATGAGCACTAAGTCACTTGTTATTATTATAGAATGTGGTATTTTAGTTTTCTATACACGATACTGGGCCGTCACAAACTACAATTTCCAGCCTTTTGTAGTTTCAATACGTGCCACGTTACGCGTTATTCATACGCTTTTTTAACATAGTTCGCATTTTTCTGGTGAAAACAGCTATCGCCATGTCAATGACCTTTTTTCCATAAACTGTAATGAGCAACGAGTTACTCGTTACTATGAAATAATGAGGCAGTCTCCAGATACGACATTGTGTTGGTATAAACTACAATTCCCAGCCCTGTGTAGGCTTAACACGTATTGCGTCGCGTGTCATCCACACGCAACATACTTTACGCAGCTGGAGTCGGTTTTCAAACATTTGCCGACTGCTATTTAAACCTCCCACCCCGGCCGGAGGTCACCGCGAGTGACTCTAAGGATCCGGCCCGGGGTAACGATGGAGTAGGTAAGCATGAGTGTGATGGCCTGTGCAATGTCTTTTTTAGCAGCACGCTGTCAGCTGTAGCGCGTAGCTTTCCCTCACATTCCTTTATCACGATGCAGATGTCACAAGCGCTGGTCTGCATTTTGTGACTACGCTGCATCGTTGCATGGGTCTTAGATAAGGAGACCGTTCCAGTGCCGCCATTTATGCTACACATTGTGCAGTGTTTGCAGTCACCATGCTTAACTCCATAGCTACAGTGCTCCGCTGTATTGCTGCATGGGTTTTAGATAAGGAAACTGTTCCAGCGCTGCCATCTATGTCACCTAGTATGCAGTGTTTGTAATCATCACGCTTAACTCCATAATTATAGTGCTATTTTTATCCCTGCATGACCTTTTTTTCAACGGTAGGCTCAGTTGGTCCTACAACGTCTAAATAGGCGGCAGGGTGCAATTTGCACAATACTGATATTTTTGGAAACATACTCACGGTGGTCGGGCAACACCAGCCCACCACTTTTTAACTCTTTTTTATTCACATTCAATCTTCTAGTAGATTGAGTTTTTTCCGTTCTTTTCATTTTCAGAGCGTTGCCTCACGCCCTGAGCTGTTGCCAGGAGCGGTGGGTACCCTCCCGATTTGATACGGGTAAGGTGTTCTTCATTTACCTATTATTAGGACAATGGCATATTCGCATTGCAATTCAATGTGATTAAGGTGTATTAAGATAGAGATTCTCTTTCCAGCCACTATATACGAATTCCAATTTCTGTTTCTTTTCCTACAGAAGTACAAGACCTGTGATCACACAGTGACATATACAGGTATATGGTTGTATCGTTCTTTTTGTAATTTTCACTTATTTCACAGTGCAGTAGTTACATCTTGGTCCTGAAGAAAGCCTCCATTGGCTGAAACATGTAGACCGTATTTCTAGCGCGTTCGCGCATTTATTTAGATCGCGCGTTTACTGCTTTTGAATCTTTGACAACATGAGATACCTTATAAATTTATTTTTCTCATGCTAGTCAATTTTAAATCACTTTGTACACTGCACCACTCTTTCACCACACTGTTTATGCTTCATCAATCCTTAGTGATTGCGTCTCTAAACTACTGATTAAAAACATCCGTGAGCTCCTCCTTTACATTTAGCAAGGAGTTGTAGCTCCTTGGTTGCAGTAGCCTGCAGCCGAGAGGAGATCCCAAATGATGAAGCATGCCACTTCGGTGGGTGATGGGAATCCGTCCTCTTAAATGAGACTCCTTTATTAGTTATTACTTTATCTAGTTTTGGTTGGTCAAACTCTCTGTCTATATTAACATTACTTTAGACCCGCGGATTTTGTGTTGTTATTGTATCTGGTTTGGGGATTTATCCGCGCAGGTCTTTAAATATTCCCTAGGACCCTTTTCTCACCTGGTAGTTATTGTTCTTGTGCAGCCCTGGCTGCGGGTCCATACACACGGCACACAGCACGACTGTGGGGCCATCTTACGCTCTAGTTGTATCACGTTTTAAATTTTTTCTGAGTTGTTTCCTGTTTGTCTTTTTCTTGGGGTTGCCCTGTGCACACACTATGGCTGAGTTTGCAGGTTTGGCATATGATGACGACATGGCGAGAGCCATTGTGTCTACCACTCCCAGTATTATTGACTCAACTGTTATCATAGGGGTCAATACAGGGGATGATTGGAGCAAACTATTAATTCTTAAGAAATCACATACTCGGACAAGCGTCCACGGTGCTATTATGACGGAGTACCTCCGTGGTAACTGTGCCCCCACGGGCATTATAGTAACAAACACCCCTAGACTGTTTCTACAAGATAAACAGTTTCTTAAGGATTGGTCTTTGATAGCATGGCGCTGCACTCGAGACTGGTTGATTTTGATCATCAGTACCGCGAAACGCATCGCAGATGCTATACTGATTGAAATTCAGGTACTTGAGGGCCAGATTAAAACCACACTCACTAGTGTAGCTTTTAAGAAAAATCTTGAGGAGACCAACAAATCCAATAAGGATTTCAAAGATAATATCCTTTTCACAAAAATCGAGAAGTTCAGGAAGGATCTAGCACGTTTTTCGTTTGAAAAGGTATACCCTTATACTCACGAGAACTATGAACCACCTTAGTTCAACAAAAGAGGCAAGAGATACGTTTCCAATTATTCATCCTCAGAATCGGAACGTTGGTCCAGTGACTCAGATTCCTCTGAACAGGCTACATCGCGACCAAGAGGCAGGGGTGGCAATAATAGGAGACAGTGGAGAGGGCAACAGCAGACACCATGGTGGCCGCCGGCACCTTGGCATTATCCAAATGTACCTTTCCATCCACAAATGATGCCCTTTAATCCACCCCCTCAGTACTTCCAGAACCAGTCTTTTTTAGGGCAGGGCTGGGGACGTTCCCGAGGAAAGAGACGGGGTCAACAAGCCCAAGTGCACTGGAGCCCTCCAACCTCCCCTCGCAGTCTACGCAGTATGACGAAAGGGCAACCAGTTGCAGGGTCGAGCAGCGACTAGTGGTCAATTTGAGCACACATACTTTGACAGACATGGAGGAAACAGTCCTCAACAGAGGTCTAGGATTCGTTCCCACTAACACTGGCGATCCTTTCCTCATTCAATGTGAACTAGCACGCTTTTTCGTAAAATAAGACTTCATTTCTTTTTCAAGGATCGAACAGCTGATAATAATGATCTTTCTGGTGAGGGCATTGACAGTGGACTAAGACCGAAATCGACTTTTTGTCCTCCCACTCATTCTATACCTGATCGGGTTCGAACCTTTGAGAAAGCTGTCATCTCTGAAGTTGCAAATTTGAGCATAGACTCCAAGAAGCAGTATCATAATCTTCCTCTGCTTGAGAAGCAAGCTCTCGACTCCCTCTCGAGAAATTCTTCTATTACCATCAAGCCCGCTGACAAGGAAGGGGCCATTGTCATACTAAATACCTCTGACTATCGAGACGAATGCCTCCGGCAACTCACGGATGCCAGGTCGTATCGTTTACTGTCTATAGATCCAACTGAAAGACTCTCGAAGGAAATCAGTGAGTTAGTTGAGGAAGCCAAAATTGAAGGATGGGTGTCGACTCATGAAGCCAACTTTTTAGTAACCTCCCACCCTGCCTTACTTTTACGTGCTTCCGAAGGTGCACAAGCCTCAGCGTCCCCCTCCCGGGAGACCTATCATCTCGGGGATTGGTTCACTGTTAGAACCTCTCTCCACCTTCGTAGACCACTTCTTAAGACCCCTAGTTAAAACAATGCCCACTTACCTTCAAGACACGAAGGATGTTTTACAATTATTACCAGGGATCGAGTTTGATACAGAGACGGATTTCCTGGTCAGTTTCGATGTAGAATCCCTCTATACCTGCATCCCCCAGCTGGAAACACTAGATGCGGTTAGGGCACTCCTTGACCAAAGACCAGAGGCTACGAGTACTCCGGTTCCTTTCATCATGGAATGTGCCAGGCTGGCTATGCCTGAAATTTTTTTCAGATTTGAAGATCAAATTTATCTACAAACATCGGGTACTTCGATGGGCAGTGTTTTTGCCCCCAGCTTGGCTAACCTCTATGTCCATCTCTTCGAACAGCACTGTGTATTTGTGGATGACAATCCTTTTCGTATCCACATTATTGAGTGGAAACGCTATATAGACGATATTTTCGTCATTTGGAGAGGCGATTTCACCACACTCAACACTTTCCATGGTTGGCTCAATGCCAAAAACAACTACCTGAATTTTACAATGGATGCGAGTAAGACGAGTTTGCCGTTTTTAGATCTACGCATCTACTCATCATCTTTGGGTCTTGCAAGTGAACTGTATACCAAGCCCATGGCCAGAAATTCGTTACTGACCTTCGACAGCTTTCATCCTAAATCTCTACGTGAAGGGCTGCCATTTGGCCAGTTTCTGCGGCTGCGCAGAAACTGTTCTTCTACTGAAGACTTCAAAAACATGCTTCTGTGCTTTCTCAAAACCTTAAAGCAAGGAAATATCCTAAGAGGTTAATACGCCAGTCATATAAAAGAGCTGCTAACAACAATCGCGATGCACTCATAGAGCCCATGGTGCCTAAGCCTCCGCTCACCAGACTCACGTGCGTCAATACATTCAGTACACAATCTAATCAGATCCAAAAGATTGTACGGAGACACTGGCGTATCCTCAATGTGGGGCACACCAAGATACCCCCCCTCTTTTTTCCTTCAAACGCAGTAAAAATTTACGTGATTGTCTTGTACACATACGACCTAGAGATGTCTCGGCACCAGTGAGCAATACACTCTGGAACTTGCCAGCCGTGCAGGGACATTACCCGTGCGGCACTTGCTCTGCATGTCCTCAGACCAGACACACCACTGAGGTAGAGATCGGTACCTTGAGACCATGGAGGCAGATTAGACATACTAATTGCAACAGTGAGCGGGTAATCTATTTAATTACATGCCCTTGCTCGAAAAAGTATGTTGGAATGACAACACGTAAAATTAAACAGAGAATTATGGAACACAAGAGCACCATTAGGTGCAAAAAACAAGCAACACGACTGACCAGTCATTTCTTGGAAAACAATCACAGACCGGAAGACTTGAGATGGACCATCCTTGAACAACCGCACCTACCTAAACAAGTTACTGATATCACCACATTCTTGTTTAAGAAAGAACAACGGTGGGTGTTTAAGTTACGTAGCCATGTAGATGTTAATGACGATATTCCGTGGACTCTGATTTAGTTCCACTACTCCTAGGTCTGTCATTACTGGCTGTAGCTGACTGGATAGCTGGTATAATTTACAAGGTGGGCCGACAGCGTGCTTCATATGATGATTATGCCGTATGCCGCTTCTTCACCTACTTAATCCACGGTGAAGATTTTTTTCGAGTTTCTTTAAGCTTACAACTGTCCTAGAGAAACTGTGCTCTAATCCTCTTTTCCTGTAATGGGAGTGTCTTGCAGTCATATAATAGCGCTGTGGGGACGTGCTTATTTTACATATCTCTGTTCATGATCTCTCTCCTTAATCATTATGAGCACTAAGGGGCCCATTACGATGGCGGGCGGAAGCACTACCGCCGTGCTGGCGGATGCAAAAACCACCAGTTACCGCCGGCACGCAGCAGTCCACACGCCCGCCCAATTACGATGCGAAAAGCAGGCCAAACACCGCCGGCAAGCCAGCAACACCGTCCGCCATCAAAGTGCGCCCGTACACGTAGCGGCGCAGCCCAACTGACACACACCGTCCGACGAAACACGTCCCGCCCGGCGCATAAATTACGATGCCGCAAACAAACAGCTCCCACGGCCAAGAGATACCGTACGTGAAAGAGAGGCGGTAACACGGACGCAGAGCACGGACAACGAAGAAGCGGCACCCCGGGCATGAATCCAGCACTGCAGGCCCTTCCCATGCTTCTGCTGATGCACCACCAAGGACGCAACGTACCGCGGAGACGCAGGTAGGCACACACACAACAAGTGCACGCAAACAGCGCACACAGTGCAAGGGCGGAAAAAGAGGACAACCCCCACCAGCGCGTGTACACAACACATCCACCATCGCATCCACAGATGACACACAGGCCAAATCGTAACATCGCAGAACACATGTGTACACACCACCTGGGACTAGGAACCAACCACCCCGTCACGGCCCCAAAGCGCCGATGACGCCGCCACACATGCGCACAACGCAGAGGCCAACCGCAGCGCCATGCATGCGTCGCACACAGACACAGGGACACAACCAAGCAGCACACACACCAGCCCCACCCCGAACGCACATGACACGTGACAGGCCGGCCACAGACATGTACCCAACGCCCAATTCACGGACAACACCCAACGCCACACAACCGACGCACACATGTCAGTGAAGTCACGCAACAGCAGGACACACCCCAGTGTAACAAACATGGCGAAGCACACAGCGGCGGCAACACCAACTAGGAGAAGCAGGGCCCCTTCGGGAAGAGGAACGCCAGTACCACACTGAAAAACCCATACCACCCTGCACATATGAACAAGACACATGAAACGGAACACCAAAGAGCCCGGTGACCGACAACAGGTGGCCCAAGAATTACATCCACACACAAGGCCCAACGCAGAGCGGAAAGGCAGGCTGCCGCCCACACAAGGGAGAGCAGACAGCACTGAATGACCTTCCATTCCAACTCCGAAACCACAGCCCCACGACAGAAGCCGGTGAATACAGCCATTGTCCAAGAATAGACCAACACAGGCATGCCGAGGAGACCGACCACACGGCAGATAGCGCATATCACAGAAGCACACAACGGACGGGGAAGAAAGAAGAAAACACTCCCCCATGTCGGCCACATGCAAGTTAATTGGAAGGAGTCACACAGCACTGACCTTGAACTGTCTGAGAAGCATGTGGGAAGAGGGCCCGTGTCCTCCAAACAAGCAAACAGAACACAAGTCCTGTCTCCCCACGACAACACAGAGCTCACAGCAACCCCGGAGCGTGCACATTGCAGACTGCACACACAGCCGGAGCACGCCACCTCTACGAACCGCTGCGAAATGGCAACCGCAACACACCTACCCAACTACGCCGAAGAGCTCAAGCTGTACAAAACCAACCTGTTCCATACATTGGGATGCGATCTCCTGTCCCTGCTGAACGTAAGTTACCGACTGACTTACCGCATCACATTGTTCAGCTGCGTCATGCCCGTCTTCTACTGTCGGAGGTGTCCCTACCAGCATCCCGTCGAGATATGCCTCTCCAACCCGGCATGTCTGAAGGCGGACCTGCTACCACTACTCCTCCCTCTGGACGCACACGACAGGGCCTGCTCTGCCTATGGGGGCATGGCGTATGTGGCCAACATCGCACGCGCACTGAAATGGAACCACTGTGCCTCCACACGACGGATCATCGAGAACAGCTACATCGAATGTCACCCAGCATGCCCCATCATGGTCCTCCAAGGGACAACCTACGAACAACACCTTGACAGCCACCATCCGCTTCATTGGCTGGCAAACATGGACACCACCAATGACATCGAAGCCCTGCTGGACGGCATCGCATACCTGACAACCTGTAAATACGTCGGACCACAACGCAGGTTCCCCGAGTGACCTATGAAGTCCAACCCCGCACCCATGCTCAGCTTCCGCACGGACTGGCCAGTCACCACCACAACAGCCATACCAAACGACCGGCAACTGTAACCACACCATCAACGACATCGCCATGACATCGGATATGACCGGGACATGCACACTGTTCCCCATCACATCCAGGAACACCGCATGCATCGTGGGAGGCAGTGGCATGGGCTCTGTGCATCGCACCCACATGGACGGAACTGCACGAACAACCAGGACACGACATGGATCCAGCGCACATGGACACACACACCGCTCAGTGGACATGAATAGGTCGCCTGGAGTCTGTGGGTGCTGCACCCCTCCCACCCCCGCCCCGGGAATCCCATACCAGGACCTTTGCATGGACGACAAGTGCATACAACAACAACACGACCCCAGTGACTGTGACATGTCCAGTAACCACCACAGTGCAACAACAAGTGGCACGCCGCTGCATGCACGCAAGCACATGCCCTGATGTCATCTCACATGCACGCGTGCATGAGGAACAACCGCAGCAAACCTGTCACATGGAACTGAGATGGACTGTGCCCATGATGCCGAGCGGTCTGGTAGGCTACATGTATACCGTCTGTGTCAAAGTCCGCAGCTCCGCAGCCATACGTAAATGTACATTAGCACAGCCTTGGCCAAGCAGATGTAACCCCACACCCTATCCCATTTGTAATCATGCTCAGTATATCCTCAGTATGTATTCCGCTGCCAGTAGTGTCCACTATACTGCATCACAGAGGACAGAAGACTCAATATAATGTTTGAAACCAGAACTGTCTCCGCTGACTCATTTCACAAGTACGAATGAGAGAGGATGAGAGTATGTGAAGTACACGGCAGTCGTGACATGACCATGTAGTCCACTGGTATTGGATGTCAACGCAAATGAGTAGCACTACTGTGGAAGACACACATGTGTCGTGTGAAGTCGTATGGACGCAGTGCTCAGGTGGGTGGGTGCGACGGGTAGATGCGCACATGCCAAGTTGGAGCACGCCGTGTTGGGAGGGCTCATGAACAGTACACCACCGCTTCCCTGGGCATTGTGAGAGGACACCTGTCGGGGGAGTGAACACGTGTGTGCACAGCAGCCGGGCACACGTACAAAGCGGTACCAGGCGCACCTCAGCCCACCCTCTGTGGACGAGCTGGATCCTGTTGTGCGCCCGCCATGCCCCTTGACAAGGCACACACAGCCCCAGTCGACCAGGTGTAACCCCAACATAGTCAATCCGCACAGGCGATACAGGGCACGGGATGGCAGTGGAGCATGGTGTGTGAGAGGTCTCCTCGCGCTCCTCCTGGTCATATCACGCAGGCAATAGAACCTCAACGTCCAGCATGGCAAAAAGTCAAATGGAAGTGTAGGGGGACGCACCACAGCACGAGCAGCACTGACGTCACGGGAGGTGGCTCGCACCATCCCATCCATTGCCCATCATACCAACCACGCCACATGCCATTGCGACTAAGTGCAAGCGCGTGCGCCACCACCCCTGAGCCCTCCCCAGAGAGGCCAAAGAGTGAATGTGTGGGCCATCAGCCACAGACGGACGCGGCATGGCCGCAAGGGCAGCCACAGCCACTGGGTGTCGCAGGTGGCGGATCCGGAAGGCGAAGACTGTGATGCATAGTCCATGCAGGCCGGGTCTCCATTTGGGGCACCACGCAGGTGGACGGCGTCCCGCCACACATCATACCCTGAGACAGCCCACTCGTGCAACTGGACCCACACATACACTCCTTGCCCTCTCTGGTGCGAGCTTGCGGCTGCCTGTGCAAGCGCTAGCCTCGCAGGTGAGCATGCATATTGGGGGGCGAGGGGAGGACATGAGGGCTGGGGCGAAGATGACTGTATCACTGTCAGTTAGTACAAGGGATGACCCAGATGTGGAAAGGAAGAGACGTGTCCCGTGTGTACTGCAACTAGTCGCCAATCCAACTACCCCCCATGTCCGGAATGTAAGCCCGCACCTAGGCCCGCCCATCCGCCACATCGAACATACCACCAGCACGACAACCTTCCCATTCGAAACACTGACTGGGGGTGGCGACCAGTGAACAATCATGTGTAGCCTACCCACGCGTACATGTGGGCCCTCCATGATCATTGGGGCCTAGATCCCCATGTGCATGCACATGGCAGTGGTATGTCTCACTTGCCATTGCCATTGTTGGGAGACCTGTGTAAGTGTATTGTGGCCGTGCCGTCCCAGCTTGACAGCTGGGCTGTGGCTCATGTGCTTGCTCAGTCATGTCAGTGATGTGTATGCGAAATTGCTATGTGCCGTGTTGCTTTGACATGTGTCCTCTGCCATTTAACCCAGGCGGAGACCGAACATTGACCGCCCATACCAATTGCTGGCGGACATGGACGATACAGAGGTAATCAGGAAGTTTCGGCTGGACAGGCCAACTCTGCATCGACTGTGTGCCATGTTAGAGCCCCATCTCCGTCCCCGCAGGGTGTATCCGACTGCTGTCACCCCCACGGCTAAGGTGATGGCCGCCATGCATTTCTTCGCCACTGGGTCATTCCAGCACACAGTGGGCAGTGGAGGAGGGATGTCCCAGCCCATGTTCAGCAAGGTGCTGAGGGATGTACTGGCAGCCATGATGCTGTACCGGAACAGGTACATCAGATTCCCCAGGGCTCGTGAATTGGCGGCAGTGAAGGGTGCATTCTATGCCCTTGGCAGAATCCCACACGTCGTGGGAGCCATTGACTGCACTCATGTTGGCCTTGTTCCACCACAGGCCACTGAGCACCTGTACCGCAACAGGAAGCACACGCACTCCCTGAATGTGCAAGTGGTGTGCCTTGCGGACATGGTGATCACCCACGTGTGTGCCAAGTTTCCAGGCTCGGCCCATGACGCACACATAATGCGCAACAGCATCTTGCCACGACTGATGGCCAATCTGCAACAGGATCGTGGCTATATTGTCGGTGAGTATGTGGAGTGGTGTAGCGTGCTGGTTGTGCGATGCTGTCCCCTGTCCAGTTGGAATAGCAACGGTTCTCTGTGTCCCTCACACCCAGGTGACTCTGCGTATCCGAATGGGGCATGGCTGCTCAGTCCATTGAGGAATCCTCGCACCCCAGCAGACGATCGATACAATGAGGCACATGGGAGGACCAGACGTGTGGTCGAGCGTACCTTTGGCCTCCTCAAGTCCAGGTTCAGGTGCCTGGACCGCACCGGGGGTGCACTGGCGTACTCCCCACAGAAGGTGTGCCAGATAGTGGTGGCGTGCTGCATGCTGCACAATCTGGCCATTCGGAAGCAGATCCCCCTCATTGTGGATGACGGAGATCAACCAGGGCCCCAGCCCGCAGACCAGGACAGCTCGAGTGAGGTGGACAGCGGAGAGGAGGAAGCTGGGAATGTGCGCCAGCAGCTCATCGCCCGCTACTTCACTTGACGGTGAGTGTCCATGTACGACGGATGATGTGTCTGTATCTATGCAGGTGTGTGTGTGCTGTGTCAGGGTGGCCGTATGTTCACTGCGTGCAGTGTGTCAACGCTCCATGGCCAGGGTAGTATGCCACTGTTGGTGACTGTGGCATTGTGCCCTATTGCTCTGTGCGATGTGTGTACATTGCTTGTAGTTGTTGACATGTACTGTGTGATGGGTGTGTGACACACTCATTGAATGTGCTCCTGTTCTGTCTCCCACCCCTAGGTCCCTACAGGCCCTCCGGATTCCATTGCCATGCCACGCATCAGGTGCCCTTCCGCCCAAGGTGGCCGTTGTATTCCGTACAAATAAAACACAGGGCACAAACAGCAGTTAGTGAAAAAGGTGCATTTATTACGAACTGTGACATGTGATTGTGTGTAAGGTGATGACAAAAGTGGTGCGTGCAGTGACAATGAGCTGTCGGTCATGGCTGCGTGATGATCAGGGTGTACCCACTGGTTCTATGTCCATAGTCCAACACACACATGCCATCCAGATGGCTGTGTGGAGTGGGATCGTAGAGCAAGTCAATGCAGTGGCTGGTCAAGGAAGGCTGGCGGAAGGCTGGCTGGCTGCCTCACTTGCGACTGGAGCGTGCGAAGTCCTCCCGGGAGATCTGTTTCCTCTTCGGACGGCCCCTTCCACGTTTGGGAGGGGGTGTGTGGTGGCGACCTGCTGGTGGTGGGTGAGGTGTGCTCACTGGCTGTGGACGCAGGGGAAGTGGACACTGCTGGCCGACCCTGCGCCCTAGCAGGTGGTGGCGGAGGTGGTGTTGCTGGCCTTGCCTGTGACCCCACCGCCACCACCAGCTGGCCCATGAGGTCCACGAGTTGGTCCATACGGGACACGAATTGGCCCATATGGGCGTCCATGGACCTCAGCACCCCCAGCACCTCCCGCGTGTCAGTAGCAGACCTGGCCCATTGTCCTTGGGCCTCTTCATAGGCCCCAAGGACTCTGTCCATTTGAGGCAGGGCATGGCTCCCAGGGGAGGCTGGCGTTTCCCTGACCCTGCTCCTCCTACCAGTCCTGCTGCCACCGGCCTGCCCACTAGCCACATTGCTCACCACGGTCCTCGCTGTGGCTCCCAGGGTGGATCCAGTCGGCCGGGCCACCACCTGCGCTGGGGCTGGTGCCAGCGAAGACGTGGTGGTGGTGGAGGCGGTGGTGGTCGGTGCGGCGATGGTGGCGGTTGCGGCAGTGGTAGTGGCCGCAATGACCGTGGGTGTGGCCGCAACGACAGTGGCAGCAGGGGACTGGGACTGTTCAGCATCCCTGGATGATGGGTTGGTGGGTAGGAGGGGTCCTGGGGAGCGGCTGGGCCCTGCCACGCCAGATGGGCCAGCTTGGTGGTCCGTGTCCGAAGAGGTGGACAGATCCTCCAGATCCGTGTGTCCTCGTTGGGGGCTTGTAGGCTGGCTGTGCTGGCTGCTGTCTCCATCCCCAGCGTCCAGCAGTTCGTCACCTGTGGAGAGAATGAGATTTGTTATTGTGTTGCACCTGGCGAAGTATGTATTAGTCGTCTGACATTGGCAGTTCGTGCAATCTCGTACATGGGTTTCCCGGAGGCGAGTGTGTGGCTGTGGCATCTGTAGGTGTGTGTGCTAGGCAATGGGACTGTGTGCTGTGCACATGTGGCATGGGACGGATTGGCCATGCCGATGGGTGTGTTGCTTTGCCCCTACTCATTGTGACTCTGGTGTATGCGGGCTCCTGGCCCATCCTGGGTCTGGTTTGTACTTTGCTTTTGGAGTTCAAATGGAACGCTTAGGAACGCATATGGCAACATGGGGGCCATGCCCCAGATTCGCATTTGGGAGGGTATATGCTTTTGGGGTACATGCTGTGAGCCATGGGTGCCGAACGTGACATGTGTTGTGGCAGCATGACAGTGCATGGTCTGAGGTGTGTGCATGCCTGACATGCCCTGCATATTTGCTGTCTGTTGTGGTTACTGGACATGGCATTGGACGCATCGTTATGAGTGAGTGATAGTTGTGTGCCAGCCAACGTATTGCAGTTGTCCCATCTCCTTGGTGTGCGTGCTGCCCTGTGCCATGTGCATCACTGCAGTGCTCGGGGGGGTGTGGCCCATGTTGTGTGTTGTTGCTCACAGTGTGTCGTGCGCTTAATTGACTTCTGGCACATGGTTGGTCATGGGCATGTGTCTTAGCGTGACTGCTGTATGTGTGGCAGCTGTGCGGATGACATGCCTTTCATGAAACTGGGGCTGACGGATGGGATGGATGGTATGTTGTATGTGCATGGTGTGTCTGTGTGTTTGATGGGTTCAGTGGTGTTCGTGTGCATTTGTGTTGTTCCGCTCTGTTGCGTCTAGTGTTGTTTGTCTTACATAGGCGTAGTTGTGGGGTGTGTGGTTGACAGGCAGTAGGGGCTACATGGACAGGACTTCAATGGTGTTTCGGTTGTGTGTGATGAGTTGCACAGTGGCTGCCGTGTGGGACTATATTCAGTGTGGCTTGTGCATGCAGACGTGGCTCCTTGGGTGTTGCTATGTCTGTGATGGGTCATGTGGGGTGTGAGTCTGCTGTTCATGTCCGTGTGCACATTGTTCACTTGTTCGTGACGGTGGGCGGTGCTGCGTGTTCGTGTGCTACGTGACATGTCCCATGTGTTGGTGGTGTTATGGTCCTCATGCCTCCAGTAATCCAGCCCTGTCCAGTTTCCCACCTGCAAGTTGTTCGTGCGTGCACTGTACTGGATGCCACATGGCTCTTAGCGGGGGGTGCTCCATGTTGCAGGTCTGTGGGGGTGGGGGGTGTAGTGGGTCGTGGGGGTGGCTGTACACCCACTGACACCGATTGCTGTGGACCGTGATGTCTGCCTTTCGGCTGTCGTTGTGCACTGCGGTGGCTGACACGTGGGTGTGGGGTGTGGGGGATGCTCCTCCTTGCTGTGCTGTGGGACTGGGGCCTGGTGTGTGTTGTACTTGGGCTGTCCCCCTCCGACCCACTGCACTTTGTGTTCCTGCCACTTACCTGTTACTTGTCGGTTGGTGCAGCTGTGCCTGACACATGGGTGTGGGGAGTGCTCCACCTTGCTGGTCTGTGGGAGTGGGGGCCTGGTGGGTGTTGTACTTCAGCTGTCCCCCTCCGACCCACTGCACTTTGTGTTCCTGCCACTTACCTGTTACTTGTCAGTTGGTGCAGCTGTGGCGGACACATGGGTGTGGTGGGTTCTCGTTGTGGCGCTTCTGGCATATTTGTGGACCTGTTGGTGGTTACGTGGCTGGCTTAGTGTACACATGTCCCCACGCATCTTACAGTTGTTCGGTTTGGCCTGTGTGTGGTAGTGTCTGTTGCATGTGCGTGTGATGTGTTGTGTATTGTGTGCTGGACATGGGGGTGTTTGTCCCTGGGAGCTGTGGCATGGTGGTTGCGCCTGTGTGTGCATAGCGGTGTGCTGGTATACATTAGTTTGTACTTACCAGCCTCCACTCCCCCTGCTAATCCGGCGAGGATCTCCGGATGTATTACGACTCGCACCTTCTCCTCCCACGCTTTGAAGGTCTTAAAGAGCGCGGGATTCCCTCCGCCAGTGACGGCAGCCAGCTCTCTGTTTTTGCCCTCCTTCTTCTTGACCAGGCTCTTTACGTCATTCCAACGTTTGTTTATCTCGGTTCTGTTCCTGGGCAGGGTCCCGACTGCATTGACCTGGTCTACGATCCGGGTCCACATTCTGTTTCTGGTGGCTAGTGGTGTGTGCTGGACCATGTTCCCATAGATTTGTGGGTACACCTTGATGATCTCGTCAACCATGACCGTCAGCTCCATGGGCGTGAACTTGGGCATCCTTTGTGGTGCCATGGTGTTTGTGGTGGTGGTGCGGTGTGTGTTGTGTAATGTGCAGGGGGTTTGTGGTGCCGGTGTTTGGTGGTGGTGGTGGTGGTTGTGATGTGTGCGTTTCTGTGGTGTGCTGCTGTCCTTGCTGTGTCACTGTGTCCTCTCCTCTCCTCTCTGGTTTGCAATGTAGCAAGGGGTTGTGGTCTGTGGGAGTGCTGCTTTTGTACTCACCTATGTGGGTGTGTCCTCATGGTCTGTTGTTTTCAGGTGTGTTGTGTCTGGGGTTCTGGCCTTTGTATTTTTTGTTTGTCCGGGGGGTGTTTTCGGGATGTGTACTGTGCTTGTGTATTTGTGCGTGCTTTGCTGTGTGGACTTGTTGGCCATGTTGTGTGCTATTGGTTTTGTGTGCGGATGGTTTCTGTGCAGGTACGTGGGCGCCATGGCTTCTGCCGTGTCGATTCTCATCGGCGTTGTTTGCGCTGGCGGGCGGTATTTTTGTTGTTTTTCCGCGCTCATGGCGGTGCGATCGTAATTTCACGTGCGGTGTGTCGGCCGTGTGGGCGGGCGGTTTTGTGTTGTCGTGCGTGTTTCCGTCCGTGGCGGGCGGTTTGACTCCGACTCGGACGATGGCGGGCGGTATTTTGTATGATTTTTCCGCCGATGGCGGTTTTCAGTTTGTGTACTCATAATGGCGTGGTCGGTGTTCAGGCGGTGTGTGCGGGCGGATTTTTGCCGCTTCCATGCCTGGCGGATTTTTTTACGCCGGGTATCGTAATGTGCCCCTAAGTCACTTGTTATTATTATAGAATGTGGTATTTTAGTTTTCTATACACGATACTTGGCCGTCATAAACTACAATTTCTAGCCTTTTGTAGTTTCAATACTTGCCACGTTACGCGTTATTCATACGCTTTTTTAACATAGTTCGCATTTTTCTGGCGAAAACAGCTATCGCCATGTCAATGACCTTTTTTCCATAAACTGTAATGAGCAACGAGTTACTCGTTACTAATAAATAATGAGGCAGTCTCCAGATACGACATTGTGTTGGTATAAACTACAATTCCCAGCCCTGTGTAGTCTTAACACGTATTGCGTCGCGTGTCATCCACACGCGACATACTTTACGCAGCTGGAGTCGGTTTTCAAACATTTGCCGACTGCTATTTAAACCTCCCACCCCGGCCGGAGGTCACCGCGAGTGACTCTCAGGATCCGGCCCGGGGTAACGACGGAGTAGGTAAGCATGAGTGTGACGGCCTGTGCAATGTCTTTTTTAGCAGCACGCTGTCAGCTGTAGCGCGTAGCTTTCCCTCACATTCCTTTATCACAATGCAGATGTCACATGCGCTGGTCTGCATTTTGTGACTACGCTGCATCGTTGCATGGGTCTTAGATAAGGAGACCGTTCCAGTGCCGCCATTTATGCTACCCATTGTGCAGTGTTTGCAGTCACCATGCTTAACTCCATAGTTACAGTGCTCCGCTGTATTGCTGCATGGGTTTTAGATAAGGAAACTGTTCCAGCGCTGCCATCTATGTCACCTAGTATGCAGTGTTTGTAATCATCACGCTTAACTCCATAATTATAGTGCTATTTTTATCCCTGCATGACCTTTTTTTCAACGGTAGGCTCAGTTGGTCCTACAACGTCTAAATAGGCGGCAGGGTGCAATTTGCACAATATTGACAATTTTGGAAACATACTCATGGTGGTCGGGCAACACCAGCCCACCACTTTTTAACTCTTTTTTATTCACATTCAATCTTCTAGTAGATTGAGTTTTTTCAGTTCTTTTCATATTCAGAGCGTTGCCTCACGCCCTGAGCTGTTGCCAGGAGCGGTGGGTACCTTCCCGATTTGATACGGGTAAGGTGTTCTTCATTTACCTATTATTAGGACAATGGCATATTCACATTGCAATTCAATGTGATTAAGGTGTATTAAGATAGAGATTCTCTTTCCAGCCACTATATACGAATTCCAATTTCTGTTTCTTTTCCTACAGGAGTACAAGACCTGTGATCACACAGTGACATATACAGGTATATGGTTGTATCGTTCTTTTTGTAATTTTCACTTATTTCACAGTGCAGTAGTTACATCTTGGTCCTGAAGAAAGCCTCCATTGGCTGAAACATGTAGACCGTATTTCCAGCGCGTTCGCACATTTATTTAGATCGCGCGTTTACTGCTTTTTAATCTTTGACAACATGAGATACCTTATAAATTTATTTTTCTCATGCTAGTCAATTTTAAATCACTTTGTACACTGCACCACTCTTTCACCACACTGTTTATGCTTCATCAATCCTTAGTGATTGCGTCTCTAAACTACTGATTAAAAAACATCCGTGAGTTCCTCCTTTACATTTAGCAAGGAGTTGTAGCTCCTTGGTTGCAGTAGCCTGCAGCCGAGAGGAGATCCCAAATGATGAAGCATGCCACTTCGGTGGGTGATGGGAATCCGTCCTCTTAAATGAGACTCCTTTATTAGTTATTACTTTATCTAGTTTTGGTTGGTCAAACTCTCTGTCTATATATACATTACTTTAGACCCGCGGATTTTGTGTTGTTATTGTAACCAATGTATATCAGCCATATCGCGGTAGCGACTGCCTGGCCCCTGCAGTGTGTCACCGCCAATGCCCATGCCCTTGCAGCCAATGGGAACCGCAATCGCGGTAGCCAAATGCAATTTTGAAAATCGCGGTAGGCGTGCTCCGCTACCCCGTTGCCGGGCATTGGATGCAATTGAAAGATGCACGATCGCGGTAGCGACCACCTGGCCCCTGCGGTGTGTCACCACCAATGCCCATGCCCTTACAGACAATGGGAACCGCAATTGCGGTTGCCAAATGCAATTTTGAAAATCGCGGTAGGCGTGCTCCGCTACCGCGGGGCCTGTCATTGGATGCATTTGAAAAAAGCTGAGCTGGAACACCAATTGCAGCAGCTTAGAACCACAGAAACTACCCCAGGGGGCTATATATGTGTGGGAGAGAGCCTCACATTTCCACTACTTCCAGACACCGCTGATTGACACTCTTCACCACCAACTGCTGCTGCTCCTGTCTCCTGGACCCAGACACTGCTGACTGGCACTCTTCACCACCAACTGCTGCTGCTCCTGTCTCATGGACCCAGACACTGCTGACTGACACCCTTCACCACCAACTGCTGCTGCTCCTGTCTCCTGGACCCAGTGATGGCGAGAACTGATAACATCAGGGTCCGTCCCTTCACCACAGAGGAACTGGAGGTCCTGGTGGACGAGGTACTCACACAGTATGGGAGGCTATATGGTGCTCCAGATGTCCTGGTAAGTGTTTCAGAGTGGAAGTGAGAGTGCAGGGAGTGCACACATGAAGTTGAAGTATGTGCCTGAGAGTGTGGGTTTGTGTGATACACTGCCTAGCATGCTGACTTCAGTGAAATTGGTTTGTAGCCTATTTCACACATTCCCCGGGCTGCATTTCAGGATGGGAGGGACATGCAGTCTTTTTGCAGCCATACAGTGACACTGCAAGTATAGAAAGTGGGAGTCAGGACAGACTTTGCCTGTGCTAATGGATCTTTGAGTCCATGAAGTTTTTCACAGCCTCATTTGTGAAATGAGAAAGACTTCACGTCCAGAGGGTACTGATGGAAGTGTGTCTGACTCTATATTGCCACCATGGATATGTAAGGATTATGCACAAGAGTGAAATGCCTGAGGGTGACACTCTTGGCAAATAATACACATATGACACCTCAGATTGCTGTACTTTGAAAATATCATCCTCCCATTGTTTTCATCATGAGTTCAGACTCGCATGTGTAGGCACTGTTTGCCCTCTCATATTGTACCTGCATGTGAATGTTCTGATGGCCCACGTTAAACCTCAGTGTGAGCCCCCCTGGCCTGCACAGTCACTGCCCAATTTGACAAGGACCCATCACTGAATGGACAGAGTGAGACATATGGGTTGTCTGCTACCCTATCCATCAAAGAGCTATCTCAGGCCTGTGTATTGCACAAGACAGACCTTGTGAGAAGGGTGTGAGACTGTAATATCATGTCCCTAAATGTGACCTCCATGACACAGTGAGCCATTCACAGGGCAAGGACATTGAGGGGTGTGCAGTGTTGGACACAGTGAGTCTGCCCCGACACATCAATTCCAATGTGATGTATGTCTTGCTCACTCACAAACTGAATCGCAGATGTGGGCCTCCTTCACATTGCTTACTGTGCTGCCATTCAGCATGTGTATGAGATGGGCAGGTACTGTGTCCATCCTCATACCTGCATGCATTTTGTTATGATTATCCCATGCTCATGTACTACGTGTCATGCTGTATTGTCTCTGCTAAACATATCTGTGAAGCTGTGCTGAGTTTGTGCATGCTCCTGTACTGAGAGATAGTGGTACATAACCCAGTGTTACAGAAATTTCCTCCTGTTGTCTCCCATTCCTGCAGCTCAAAGTCCACCAGCGTAAGGCCGTATGGAGGGCCATTGCACGCAAGGTGCGGGCTCTGGGTGTCTCCAACCGACGACACACACACTGTCACAAGAGGTGGGATGACATCTGCCGGCTGAGCAAAAACATGGCCGAGATTACGCTGGGGCAGCTCCCTCGGATTGGCAGTTTGGCGTGCAGGAGCATGACACCACTAATGGCCCGCATCTTGGCAGTGACACAGACAGAGCTGGATGCACGTTTGAAGGACCATCAGCAGCAAGCTGGGGGTGAGTATTCTGGGAAGGGTGACTTTGGTTGTGAGTGACTGCATGTATTCCAAGCCTGAGCCAGTGCTGAGCACTGTGATGTTGCTACTGTGATGCAACGGCTTGTGAGTGGCCTCTCTGTTGGGTGCAGCTGTCATGCATTTTTGCTACATGTACTTTCTCATGTCATTGATGTAATGGCCCTTGACGTTGCATTCTGAGTTGTGGGCTTATGGCATCGGCTGCATTGGGGGAGTCAGGGACATCCCATGGCAGTGAACGGCAGTGTGCCTCATCTGAGTGTGCTTTCATCAATGTGTGCAGTGCCTGACCAAAAAATAGTGAGAACTACACATCTGACACCAATGTGCAACTGTAGTTGTGCCCCAAAGCACAACATGGTGGATGGCATGAGCTCATGGCCATTGCGAAATTATATTTTGGAGTCTGTATCTGTGTTGTCCCCGTATGGTGACTCCATATGTGACTGTGACAACATGTTGGGATGTACATCTTTTTCACCCACAGGGACCTAGGTATGCTCAGAGGGATCTGTATGTCTTTTTACACGGAGGCACGGGCAAGCTGTTTGGCTGTGTGGACATCACATGGGTCAATTATGCCAAGTTTGCATGTTACCATGCGATTTTTGATTTTTGAATTAATGTTGCACAATGTGACTGCACAGGGTGGTGTGCAACATTGGGGTATCACCATCTTGTTTTGTGCGTTGCTTGCATATGATGTGTGTGTGTAAGGCACTAAACTGAACCTACGTCTCTGTCTCTTGCAGCATCTACCGAGGGCACAGAGGGACAGGGGACGGACACCAGTGGTGAGGCATCAGGCACGACTGCTTCACATGAGCACACTGACACTGATGTGACCAGCGCCTCGGAGGGGGACAGGAGTGTGCTTGAGGAATCACAGCCAGAGACACCAACCTCAACGTCATCTGACGCCAGCGGTGACTCATCGATGTTGGCGGGCACAGGGAGTGTGAAATCTGCCTCCTCTTCCACCACACATCGTCCAGTGCCCACCCTCCCAGCTACTTCCACTAGTGCTGCCCATGTTTGCACCAGTAAGAAGGGAAGAGTGTCCTTCCCCCAGGCACCGCTGCCCCTGCCCCTGTCTCCCCTGCTGCTCTCAGTGTTGAGGCTGCTGACCTTTTGCGCCAGTTGTGTGTGGGTCAGACAACTCTCCTGAATGCCTTCCTAGACCATGACAAGAAGTTGGCACAGGTAGTTGCCTTCATGGAGGGCATTCATTCAGACATGGGTGGGCTACACAGGACTGTCCAGTCTTTGTCATCCACAGTGACTGCAGCCATTCAGCTGTCACAGGCTCAGAGTCCAACTCCAGTCCCTTCGGCCACCCCCCTGCCAATGGCTACATCTGATGAGAGTGACCAGACACCACAGCCCTCAGGCTCAAGGTACACCACACGCAGCACACAACAGCAGCACCCCAAGCAGGCCAGAGTGCAGACACCATCCCCCAAACCAACCAAAGTCACCGCGGAGCGCAAAGGCAAAAGCCCTTCAGGTGACACTCAGGGGCATCAAGCCAAGAAGCAGGCCTCAGGCTCACATGCCTCAAAATCATCCCCATCCAAGGACCCTCTCGTCCCAAAAGCATCTCCCAAAGACAAGCAGACAGTTGCCGTGCCTGCTGTGAAGCTGGTGCCTGCTAAGAGTCTGCAGAAAAAGCCCTCTAAGGCAGATTCACCCACAACCTCAATTCCCACCCACACCCCTGTGAAGCTGGGAAAGGGGGGCCCTGTAGGGGATTCACCTGGTCAACAGGGGATGGAGGGGAAAAGGCAAGGCCAGGCCAAGCGTACCGCCGGATCCAGCAGATCCGCAGAGGGAGGGCCACCGCCTGCACCTGATGTACCTTTGGTGGAGAGTGTGCCTGTTGTGCCCACCCCACCTCCCACTCATACCAAGACCAAAATTACCTATCGAATCCCCAAGAAGTGGAAAGGCACCCCTCCACATTCTCCCTCACACACTGTGTCTCACGGCAGCATGTCTCCGCCTCCACGTACCACCACACCACCCGGTCCAAGCAGCCCTCCGGCTCACAAAGCCACTGATGCCTCTACCTGAGCTGGTCCTCTCTCTCCCAGGTCCAGTCCTCCAACTCGGCACGACAATCAGCCACCTCCCAGTTCGACTGACAGCCAAGTCTGAGTCCCCCTCCCACACCTGTCTCTCCCACAGCGGTGCCTGGACTGCCCATTGTTGTCTCCCTAGCTGTGTTGCTGACCATGGCAGTGTACGGTCTCACCCATTCCCTGTGCAGGTTCTCATGCACACATGTGCCTACTTTGAACTGTGGACTGGCCACTCGCCTTGCTGTTTTTCACTTTGTGTGCCCATTCCCTGTGCAGGTTCTCATGCACACATGTGCCTACTTTGAGCTATGGACTGGCCACTGGCCTTGCTGTTTGTATCCATGGATGCCCATTCCCTGTGTAGGTTCTCATGCACGCATGTGCCTACTTTGAACTGTGGACCGGCCACTGGTCCTTCTGTTTGTGACTATGGATGCCCATTCCCTGTGCAGGTTCTCATGCACACATGTGCCTACTTTGAACTGTGGACTGGCCACTGGCATTGCTGTTTTTCACTTTGTTTGCCCATTCCCTGTGCAGGTTCTCATGCACACATGTGCCTACTTTGAGCTATGGACTGGCCACTGGCCTTGCTGTTTGTAACCATGGATGCCCATTCCCTGTGCAGGTTCTCATGCACACATGTGCCTACTTTGAACTGTGGACTGGCCACTGCCTTGCTGTTTGTGACCATGGATGCCCATTCCCTGTGCAGGTTCTCATGCACACATGTGCCTACTTTGAGCTATGGACTGGCCACTGGCCTTGCTGTTGGTAATTATGGATGCCCATTCCCTGTGCAGGTTCTCATGCACACATGTGCCTACTTTGAACTGTGGACTGGCCACTGGACTTGCTGTTTTTCACTTTGTTTGCCCATTCCCTGTGCAGGTTCGCATGCACACATGTGCCTACTGTGAACTATGGACTGGCCACTGGCCTTGCTCTTGTCTACTTTTGATGCCTATCTGGGTAATATGTAATAAAGACAGTTACTGCTGTTGTCTGCTTTGTCAGTGTCCTTGCTATATGAAAATGTATTATGTATGGGTATGGTTTAATGTGACACATGCTCTGTATGCCACTTTAACATTGCCAATGGCTTGTTTCACTTTTTCAGAGTTTGCCAGAGGTGACAGGCACTTCAGTTCTTCTTGACTCTGAGGCTTGGGGTGCAATAATGGTTGTTTGTGATGACCTACTGTTATCCTAATCATTCTATGGTCAGGTTTGCTGAATTGTACACATGACATGTTAGGATGCACTACCAGCACAGAGGGGAATTCTATCCACAGGATTGCAGGCAGGCTGGCCAGGGTCCATCATGTGTGTGTGATATTTCTTGATGTGTGAACAGCAGTGTTGGTGTATGGTCATCTGGTGATGGCCTGCCTTCCTAGTCACATGGGTACATTTGAATGTGGGCACTTGAGTGGTCATGAAGTGTGAAGGGGGTGACTTGGTCAGTAGTGTTGATGTGTGTGTGCCCCTGCAATGCCAACTGCACACATATATCACCCAGGAGCTGAGTGCCTGCTTGTTTGATTTGTCAGCCCTGTGCTTGTGATTGTGTGCACATGTGGGAGTTGTAGGTTGTGCACTGTGCAGTGTGTTGGTGTGTCCTTGCACTCCTGGGTGACACCTACTTGTTGTTCCTGCCAGTTGTGAATATGCAGAGTGTGTGACAGCCAAGTCTGTGTTGTGTTTTGTTGATCAGACATGTGTCTTGTTACTGTTTGTGCTCACTGTGCAGACCTGCTCAGCCACACTGACATTGTTGGTGAGTTTTATCATGCATTGCTGTCACTTGAGCCATTTTTGGCTCCAGTATGGTATGTGGGATGTGGAGTCATACCATCCCCTAGCTTTGCTTCTGAAGCCTAGCTATTGTGAGTGACTCCTCCATGTATTTGTGTATAGTACACTCCTGACCTGTCCACTACTGACGTACACACCACTTCACTATCATGTCACCTATCCCCTTGGGTTGCCAGTGTGTGAGCGTCCCCACCACTTCATTTGTTACACTGTGCTTTGTGGTGCTGATCTGTGCCCAGGACCAATGTGCCACTCAGGACAGTTTCACATATGGTTATGTGTGATTTCTTGTACTGGTTTGCAGTCATGGTTGCTCATGTGCAGTGCAACTGTTTATGCTGCACAGTCCTCTGTTCATGTTGTTTGCACCTGGGTGTCCTTGAGTTGTGCATCTGTGAGTGTTGGTTAGCTGTATGTGTGTTTGGTGAGGTACTGCTACCCTTCCAGAGTGTGATGTTGTCTGTGTGCTGTGCTGATTTGTGTTGTGGGAGTACATGGTGTGACACTGAGATGTGTGTGCTACTGATTTGGTTGGTGTGCACACACTGCTTGGCCTGCATGCAGTGCTGTCAGTGTATGTTGCCTTGTACTTTCCTGGTGTGCATCCCCTGATGTCCAGCTGAGTTTGCAATGTGATGTATTGGCATGTGCATCTGTTGTGTTTTTGTTGTGGATGTATGCAGTGTTTGGGCTGTGTTGGCTCTTTCTGCTGACAGATGCTCTGTGTGTGATGGTCTATTTGCATTACATTGTGTGTGAGTTGTTTGTGCATTGTGATACATTCAGGTATGTGTTGCAGGTGTAGTGTAGATTACTTGTGTGTGTGTCACATGCAGCAAGTTATATTCTGGTTGCTGGCCTTGTTTTGAGTGCACACTAGTGCTATGTCCTCCTGTCTTTGAGCTGTCACTTGTCAGGATTGTGCATGTGCATGCATGTGGTACACTATGACACCATGTTGACTTGATGGGTGGTGTGGTGTGTCTGTCTGTGTTAGCTTATTGTCCCATTGATCCCAGTTTGTGTTCCTGATTGTTTTGAGATGATGCACTTCTTGTTTGTGTTGGGGTATGGTGTATGTGCATTGCTTCTGAGTGACAGTGTTGTGTACTCCTGTTCTGTCTAGGGACACATTGCCTTTCCACTGTTTGGCTGCACATGTCTGGGCTTGTTGGACTTCTGTGGATGTTGTTGGTGAGCTTTGTGTTTGACTGTTGGTTTTGTGTCACCATTGGTTCAGGCATCCCTGAGTGTGAGTGTGATGTTTGTGGATGCAGCACAGGGTGTGTGGTTGGTTGTCAGTGAACTCACAGGACCTTATTTGCACCATTATGTGTGTTTCTCACAGGTGTGGAGTGTTGCAGGTGTGAGGTGGGTAGGTGAGGGGCATGTGTGGAGGGCCTACTTGTGTTTGACAGTCAGGGAGTGTGACAATGAGCCATGTGAGTTGTGCTGATGACATACACATGTCAAGTAAGTTGACACAGATGTGTGGCTGGTCACTGTATGACTTCAGACACTTCCTATCATTCCTGTGCCGATGCTTGGCTTGCCTTGCTGTCTCCCTGAGTTGTTGCACAGAGGTCACTGTGGTTTAATTTCACTCACTGTGCCAGCCATGTCTGATTTGATGGCCTAAGGGTGGTGTGATATGTTCCTTCTCTTGCATGTGATGTACACATGGTTTGTGGCTTGCTCCATGACTTTCCAGCACTGTCCACCTCACTTTTGCCTAGCCCATTTATTGTCCTACATTACTGCTGACATCTGGTATGTGTATGTGGCTGTGTGTCAGTGTGGGGTGTGTCTGGGTGACTTGACAGGCAGTGTGTACAGTTGAGTGGTTGTTCATATGCAGTGTGAGTGTTCATTTTGTGACTGGACTCAGTTTGCTTGACATGCGTGGGGGGTAGGAGTGAGGAGGAGGAATGCCCTGCCCCTGAGCTCCTGTGCAGGGTGTTCCTCTTCTCCCCCACCTTCTGAGACAGGCTCCCTGGTTGTTTGGTGTATGTGGTGCAGGGTCTGGGTACACCTGGCTGGTTAATTGTGCAGGGGGGGCACAGGAGGAGCACACAGCATGTCCCCTAATGGATGTGGGGGCGTAGTGTGTAAAGGGTGAAGGTGAGGCCCTATGATGTTTGTGGACTGCCCATGCCTGGTGCTGGCCCTGCCTACTACATTGTGCGCATGTTTTCCCGCATCTGCACCGCTGCGGTGATGTGACCGGGACATTGCTGTGATTTTGTGGTTGATGGATGGCCCGGATGCGGAGGGGTGATTTAGTGACAGGTAGGACATGTGTGGGCACACTTAGGGATGTGTTCCTGTCCCCACCAGAGTGTCTGATGTGGACAGGAACCGTATGTCAGCCCAGTAGTTGTGGTTGTGTGTGGAGTTGTGTGATTGCGTACCTGCGGCGTTGTCTGCGATGGGCCATTATTTGCTGGTAGTGGAGCAGGTACAGCACCGGAAAGGCGTGTAGAGCTGGAGCCATTGCGGTCGGGACCGGGTGGAGGGGACCGGGAGTCTGGTTTCGCGCTCCGCTGTCGTGCTTCCGCCGTCTCTGGTTGGGTGGTTTTTCTGCTGCGGTGTGACGGGCTGTTTGGGGCATCGTGATTTGTATGGCGGACGGGACGTCATTCCGCACGGCGGTGAGTCTCTATTGGCTTACACCCCCGCGGTGGCTGGCGCATTTTTATGGCGGGTTACGTTGCACCGCCGCGGACGGGAAATGGGCTATTTTTGCCCATCGTAATATGGTGGGCGTGAGGACCGCTGCTGGCGTGCGGAAGATGACATTTTCGGCCATCACCGAGGAGGTGCCTCCGCCAGCCATTCTAATGAGCCCCTAAGTTGTATCCAAATACCCAAGGTCTAGAATACCTAGACATAATTGCTAAATCAATTCTTTAAACTAAACAAAATAGTAAACATCGTTTAACTCTTAAAACTATAAAACATATAAACAACAGATTTTATTTTTTTAAATTAATAAATATAATTATGTCATAAAATTTAAAATATAGCACAACAGAAATACAAACCCACAAGCACTAACATCAACATTAAATATACAATGATACATTTAATAAACACATAACTAACACTACATAAAAGTCTAAATATATCCAACACTACGTCAAACATATAAAACACTAAACTACCAAAACAACACCTAACTTCACCAAAAACGATCAAATAATGCCCTAACAAATCTATTTAAACTACTACTACCTTACCCCTACCCTAAAACTAACTTAAAAGTATATAAATTTAAACTTACCTGAACGGACGAAATGCAGCTCCCAACCACGAGGTTCCGTCTTCCAAAATGAAAAAAAAAACTATAGAAAGAAAAGTGAGAAAAAAGAAAAAAAACTGGCCACATAATTAAAATGAAAAAAAGACTAAGGGGCCGATTATGGTGGCGGGCCTTCCACCATCTGACAGCAATTTTCCCCCACCAAATTACGATGGCGGGGGGAATCGTCCTAGTTCCGTGTTCTGTGGCTGTCGCAAAGACCGCCTGCCACAGTTCCGTCACAGGCAATCGTACTAATTGCCTGGCGGAGCGGTCAGCATGGGTAGAATGGTGGCAGTGCCTAGCAGGCACCATCCGCCAAATTAAAATGCTGGCTGGAGCTAGCCTTTCCATGGCGGGTGGTGCACTGGCACCCGCGGCAATGTTAAATGGCTTGAATGCAACCACCATGGTGGCGGTCGCATCGTAATACTACGTGCGGGACCGCCGCCTTACAGGCGGGTGGTCCCAATCAGTGCAACGATGGCGGGCGGACTCGAGTCCGCCCGCCATCGTAATTGGCCCCTAACTCCCCATAGACAGCAATGGAAAATATAGAAATTTTTTTTTAAAATAATATGTATAACTTTATGGATTGCAATGTTTTTTTCCCAATGTTTAAAATAAATTTTAAAAAATGTAAAATATACATTAACTGTTATTTTATCCCAAAAAGCTAAAATAGAAAATGTAATGTATATTAAAATACATATTTATTTCATACACTGTAAATGTACAAAAAATATAAAAATGTGATAAAAAAATATATATGTTGTACAAAATATTTCTGTTAAAAATATTGTAAATTATTTAACATATAAAATATTATTTTATTAAAATATTTTTCAATATACTAAATAATAAAATATAACCTTGTCAAATACATAATATACAATTTTTCAAAAATAATAAATTTATATAACGTATTATAAAAATGTTTAAAAAATGTATACATATGTTTTCTTTTAGGTACTAATAAATAATAAACCATAAATAAGTAATTGTTTATAAATAATACATTTAAATATTTTGTTTTACCATTACATGTCTATGCTACCCAAAAATATATATAAAAATATATTGTTTAACATTTATACATGAAAAATGAATGTTACAAATATGTTATACTTTATAACAAAATGTGAATACCATCAAAATTTATGAGTTATGCTTTAAATATTATAATACATTTTCTAACCAAAAAAATGAAAAGAATGTAATTGTGAATGAAAATATAAATGTTTTTCCATAAAGAAATGTTGAAAATAAAAACTAACATACATCTTTTTACTTATTGCAATATACAGATAAACTGTACAAAAACTTATACATAATAACTAATAAATAATTCCTATTACTAACTTCCAAATAAACTAAACTCTGACAAAAAGCAGAATAATACCCCCAAAAAATTGCTATCCCAAAAATAACTATACTCAAGAAAACCGCTGTATAATAAACCATAATAATTTACTATTCCAACTCCAAATCCACGTAAACTCAAGGAAAGTGCTAGATAGTAAACCATAATAACTTACTATTCCAACTACTAATGCACATAAACTCAGGGAAAGTGCTGGATAATGAACCATAATAAGTTACTATTCCAACTCCTAATGCACATAAACTCACAGAAAGTGCTGGATAGTAAACAATAATAATTTACTATTCCAACTCCAATTAAACTCAGGGAAAGTGCTGGATAATAAACCATAATAATTTACTATTCCAACTCAAAATCCAACTAAACTCAGGGAAAGTGCTGGATAGTAACCCATAATAATTTACTATTCCAACTCCAAATCCAAGTAAACTCACGGAAAGTGCTGGATAGTAAACCATAATAATTTACTATTCCAACTCAAAATCCAACTAAACTCAGGGAAAGTGCTGGATAGTAACCCATAATAATTTACTATTACAACTCCAAATCCAAGTAAACTCACGGAAAGTGCTGGATAGAAAACCATAATAATTTAATCTGCCAACTCCAAATCCACATAAAATCAGGGAAAGTGCTGGATAGTAAACCATAATAATTTACTATTCCTACTCCTAATCCACATAAACTCAGGGAAAGTGCTGGATAGTAACCCATAATAATTTACTATTTCAACTCGAAATCCAAGTAAACTCACGGAAAGTGCTGGATAGTAAACCATAATAATTTAATCTGCCAACTCCAAATCCACATAAACTCAGGGAAAGTGCTGGATAGTAAACCATAATAATGTAATATTCTTACTCCAAATCCACATAAACTCAGGGAAAGTGCTAGATAATAAATTAAAAAATTCAGTATTCCAACTCCAAATCCAAGTAAACTCAGATAAAGTGCTGGATAGTAAACAATAATAATTTACTATTCCAACTCCAAATCCAAGTAAACTCACAGAAAATGCTAGATAGTAAACCATAATAGTTTATAATTTCAACTCCAAATTCACATAAACTCAGGGAAAGTGTTGGATAGTAAACCATAATAATTTACTATTCCTACTTCTAATCCACATAAACTCAGGGAAAGTGCTGGATAGTAAACCATAATAATGTACTATTCCAACACAAAATCCAACTAAACTCGGGGAAAGTGCTGGATAATAAATAAAAATAATTCACTATTCCAACTCCAAATCTAAGGGGCCTATTACGATGGCGGGCGGACTTTGTCCGCCCGCCACCGCAACGGAGCACGGGACCGACCGCCGATGTTGCGTCAGTCCCGCCATGCAAATTAGGATCCTGGGCCTTTTACATTGTGGTGGATCTGCTGGCTGCAGCCCCACTCGCAATGTAAAAGGATTGTGCACAGCATTGCCATGCACAGCATGGCAGGCACCACATGGTTCCTGCCACTTAGTGCATTGTAAAGAGGGGGGTACCCCCCTGTGCACCCCCCACTCCCCAACACCCTGGGGGCCCGCAATGGGCCCCCAATGTCAATGACCGCATGCATCATAATATGAATGGCGGGTCTTGCAGACACCGCCACCATATTGTGACCCTTTTCTGCCCAGTCGACAGTTCGACCGGCGGAAAAGCAGCGGACGGTCTTTCCGTCTGCCGCGGTGCCCCTGCAATACTAATATGGTGGGGGGAGAACCAGGGACATGTGGCGATCCGCCCGTTATCCTAATGGGCCCCCAAGTAAACTCAGATAAAGTGCTGGATAGTAAACCATAATAATTTACTATTCCAACTCCAAATCCAAGTAAACTCACAGAAAGTGCTGGATAGTAAACCATATTAATGTACTATTCCAACTCCTAATTCACATAAACTCAGGGAAAGTGCTGGATAATAAATAAAATAATTTACTATTCCAACTCCAAATACAAATAAAATCAAGGATAGGACTGAATAACCCCCCCTATTTTGATCTTTCAAACTACCAAAAATATATTCTTAACAAAAAAATTGTTATTACATGTTTACTATTTTTAAAAACTACAATACAATTTTTCTTGAATTTTTTTAAATGTTTCATATTTACAAATTCTCAACAAAAATGTTAAATATATAAATATTTAAAAATATGTTTTTAATTATTCACTAAATTTTATAAAAAATTTACAAATACAAATTTATAAAAATATTTGTTAAATTTATTAAAAATTTAAAATTGTTAATAACAAAGGTAAACAATTCACAAAATTTACATAAAATATTTCACAACACAAAAAATTTATATTTTACAAAATTTAAAAATTTACATTTTATAATTTGTTATTAATAATTATATATTTCTTATTTTATTATTCAAAATTTATTTTTCATCCAAACATTCTTAAATTACTCACCACCCATATCTCCTATAAACCCAATATCCCAATCCTAAAATTTAATAAAATTTAAAACAATTCTTTTTTCAACACAATATTTTTTAATTATTCCCCACCCATATCCCCTATAAAACCAATATCCCACTCCTAAATTAAATAAAAATTAACTTTTTTTTTCAACAGAATATTTTTTAATTACTACCCACCCTTATCCCCTATAAACCCAACAT
Organism: Calotriton arnoldi; assembly: GCA_963921515.1. Classification (NCBI taxonomy): domain Eukaryota; kingdom Metazoa; phylum Chordata; class Amphibia; order Caudata; family Salamandridae; genus Calotriton; species Calotriton arnoldi. Next base: position 273,856 of record CAWUFW010006286.1, read on the forward strand.
CCTGCTCCTAAAATATATACAAATTTAAAAATTATAATACTTTTTCAACAACATTTTTATATTACTACCCACCCTTATCCCCTATAAACCCAACATCCCGCTCCTAAAATATATACAAATTGTGAAAAAATAGGAATTTTTCAACAACATTTTCAAATTACTACCCACCCTTATCCCTTATAAACCCAATATCCCACTCCTAAAAAGTATATTAAAACAAAAAAAAGAATTATTTAAACATAAAAAAATTATTTAAACATTATAAAATTAATAATACAAAATTACTAAAAAAATAAATATAGAACATTAAAAAAAATAGAAACCATAAAATCTATATTATTAACATCGATATATTTGCCATCGATATTTCCAAATTTGATATTTCATAATCACAATAAAATCGATATTTTTAACATCGAGAAAAATGACCTCGATATTTTACACCATCGATATTCTTGCATCAATATTCTTGCATGTCGATATTTTCCCATCAATATTCTGTCTCTGCACCAAATCTTTGGTACAAGAATTAGTTTTAAGAGCATACCATCTATCTTGTTAGCTATAGAGTCAAAATGCTTCAAAATGGTGTCAGTCTCAGCTTGCCATCTGAGAGAAACTCATGGAAAACTCACGGAATTCCTTGAATCAGCTTAAGAAGTAGAGCATCAGCATCAACTTTAGCCCATTTTAATCTGCACCCTCCACCACTAGATATTACATTCTGAGGTACCTGCCTCCAACCACTGCTTAATATGCTCTTAGACTTGAGCCAGAGGAGAAGAGTAAATGGACACTAAAGGTCGAGGTGTCAGCACCTGCAAGGGCCAATAGAGACAAAGGGCCCGAGATGAAGATATATTTAATGACTGACCCGGCCAAACTACTTTTAAAGTTTGGGGCCATAAACATATGTGTGGTTGAAAAAGGTGAGGGCAGCGAAGAAATATCGTTCAAGGATACCTTTTGTAAGTGTTAATTGTGGCCTATTAGGATAGTTGTCCACAGATGGTTGGCTGGTAGGCTTAGGCCAGTTACAAATATTGAAGGCCAAATGTAGCATGTTGTTGATTTCTACATAAAAATCATCAGTTAAAATCACATGTTCAAACATTTTTTCACCACAACATTCCATAGTCAGAGAACTGATGGTCTTAAAAAGGTGGACAATATTAGCACAGTTAGGGGTATATGTACAAGACCCTATCACCATGGGAACGTCACTTTTTAGGACGTTCCTGTGGAGATAGGGGCTTCGCCTTACTTAACGTGGCCTAAAGCTGGCTTTCAAATAAGGCCCCCTTTCACGCTATGCTCAGCGTGAAAGGGGTGGGCAGTGGGTGATGCAGTGGGCGTTCCACCACAACACCCATTGATTTTGACGCTGCCCCCTATTTACAAAGGTGGTGTAAATAGGAGGCAGTGCCAAAATTAAGACCAGGGAAAACCTGGTCTTAACTTGGCGAAACGAGGAAAAATGCTTTATTTCTCCTCGTTTTTACTTTTTCCATGTGTGCTGCCTTGTGCAGCACACGTGGAAAAAGTAAAAGGCCTTGGAATGTTTATGTGTAGGTAGGTGTCTCTTCCTGCACATAAAAAATCTTTTTTAAAAAACAACATTTTGTAACTTCGATGTGTGCTGCATTAAGCAGCACACATAGAAGTGACAAAACGGCATTTAAATATTGTAAATGTGCAGGAAGGGACACTTTCCTACACATAAACAATCTTCCCCTGCATGCAGACACCCTTGCACTATGGTTCAAGGGTGCCTGCATTGGCGCTAGGCAGCTAAGTGAAGTGTCTGCGCAAGAGGAAACGCAAGGCTGCACCATATTCTTGTAAATATGGTGCAGTCTTGCGTTTCTGAAATGGCGGATTGAGGCGTTAAGCCATGACGGCTAACGCCTCACTCCGCCACTTCTTTGTACATATGCCCCCTAAGTGTGGTAAAAATTATTGCTATAACAATTTAAATTTACTGTTGGTAAAATAGTTGAACCCTTGACACTACTACAAAGGATTTAGTTGAAATTGGTGTCCATCTCTTTAACTACCAAAATTAAGGAGTTTGAAACAAATATAGCCAAACCCCTTTAGCTCTGCCTGAGAATGAAGTCAGAGCAGGGCAAAAAAATGTCTCTTAGTCATCTATGTTGAAGGGAACACATAGCCAAGTTTCTTTTAGGACTATAATTTGAAACTGTTTAATATAATTAAGGCAGTCTCTGTCCACCAATTTCCAGCTCAGGCCAGCTGTATTCCATGACACCAATATGGGGCCCGCCTCTGGAACTTGTGCAGCTGGTATTAACTTTGGTGGCGCGTTAAAAGATACAAGAGATGCACGATGAGTGTTTGAGCTAAAAACACTGCCACCCAAGTGGGGTAGATCAATATGGTCAGAGGTGCCATCAAGGTTAGTACAGCAATCTACACGGCGGGAGCAGACGAGCAGTCCTTAGGAGGAGCACCCACCTTGATGAAAGTGTGACTACAGGGGGTCTCTCCTTGCCTCCCGCCAGTTTTAACATTGTTTAGGGGTAAACTCGTAAATCAACAGAGTACTGTCGAGGGGATACCTCAGAGCCAGAACGAGTGGTTCTGATACCCTCTTATCTCAGAATACGAGGTGAGAGACACTCACATATATACTTTGGGACCGGCAGAGTCCTGAAGAAGGCCGGCGTGACCCTGAACGAGGTGCACAAATACACGTCCGAAACATGTCGATGATTTGGCAGTAAGGAGGGGTGTAAGGAGCACATTACATCTCCCAATCACCACCATCCTTCACATTTTTAATCCTGGCCGGAGGGTCCAGGAATGAAGTATAGGCACAGCGACACCTCTGAGCTAGTTTTAATCTACACTGCACTTTCACTTCCGGTGATCCCAGTCACTTTAGACATTATTGTTTCTCTTTTATGTTGTGTTTGTCTTCCCATACCCTATTGCTCCACCCCAGGCGTTGGCTGCGCAGGGGTGTTTGATAGCAGCCCTATGATGAAGCGTGTCACACAATCGTGTGAGTGAGGGCAGTATTAAGACACACAGCACGTGCCACCATGAAATAGAGACACTTTTATCACTCCCTACTCCTTCAGGTGTATAAAAGTATTGTCTGGGAGTCCGGAGTAGGTGAGTCCGTTACCCTCAACCCTCCTCTTTTGTGTGAATTAGTACAGTAATCCCCTGCATTGGATGGTATTGTTAAAGACATACAGGACTTCACCTGGGCATCACTATGGACATTCCTGCCATTACCATTGAGTTTGGTACCAACAAAACATCTGTTATTCAGGGCCAAGATACCCTTCTGCGTGAACCTGCGCTTTACAAATACACTTTATGATATGCTATTCCTAACTGAGATAGAAAAATTGGGCCCTGATGGGCCTTAACTGAAACTACCAAGTTACTCTGATTACTTCAGCATATTTAAAATTGCACCTAGGCCTGCTTATGACAAAACTGTGTTGTAGGAAATCCACCTTTTCTGCATGGTCAACCCGGATTGTTCACCCTTTGCTCAAAACAATATTTTTACTGGCTTTAGATCTCTGTGAACTTTACTCTTGCTAATCAGAACTAAAGTGCCTGTGCTTCCCTTTATTAACATGGTTCAATTTGCATATTCATAATTGGCATATTTAACTTACCTTTAAGTCACTAGTATATTGTACAAAGAGTACCAAGGGCCTGGAAGTTAAATGCAACCAGTGGACTGCAGGACCTATTGTGCCATTCACTATGGTGGCAGGGCAAACACAGCTTCAGACCTAATAGCCATAAAACAGGTAGCCAGGAAATCTAAACAGGTGCAGTCTTCAGATTATATCCTTCAAAGGTGCTCCAAGCGGGGAGGAGCGGATAATCAACTTCCACAAATCCCAAAATGATATCAAGTTACACTAATGCTCTCTGGCACGCTATTATAATCCATCGCCAAATGTTCCAAACACTTTTAAAAATCTGATACTTCATCCAATTCTTCTTTATTCAGTAGTTATGTTCTAACCTTTCAGTTGCTTCGGGTAAGCCAACACGTGTTTCATCTATAGGCTTTATCAGGGCTCATCAGTTCCAAACATAAGGGGGGTGTTTAAGACATTCCATTCAAATACTGATTCGCATTGTTATGTATTTTTTTGCAACCGAACTCCGGTTGCAAAACATTAATCTTTTATCACCTCCTCAAAGGAGATGGTAAGCCATTTTCAAACGGGAAGGGGCCCCCAATTGCAAACCTTGTTAAAACCATTTTTGAAGGCTAGGAAGTGGTTGGTCTCATGGACCACTGCCTACTCTTAAAAAATTAAACTTACAATCTTGATTGTTTTTAAAACAATTTTCGTAATCCCTTAAGGAAAATGGGTTGCATTCAAACAGAAGAAATGTTTTATTTAAAAGAAATCACATACATGGTGTTCTGCTACCTCAGGAGGCCACCTTCCAGGTGACGGCTACAATTCCTATCTCATTAACATCCATGAGGTAGGTTGAGTTACGACCCATTAGAAATCACTAAATTGTCAACTGACCTATTAGAATTTAGGTCCTTTTGCAAATTACCACTCCGGTCTCAAAAATACAGGTCGCAAATTGCGACTAGTATATTATGACCAGTGTTATGTACATCTGGCGCTAAGTGCAAACAAAGAAATACTGACTTGGCAAAGGCACCAAAATTAACTGACTAATGAGGGACATTCTTTGGGTGTGATTCAAATTTCTCATGATTGAAGCTTTCTCGCGAAAAAAAAAAACAGCTTCAGCTGGACCTTGGGCAACGGCTATCTGACCTGGTGGAGCCCTCCTCATCCCACTGAAGATTTTGTACATTTTTGAGATTTAGTCCTAAGGTAAAACTTTTGACTGGGTCGAACCTTGTGTCTGTATCTGACCCGGCCTACATCACTTCAGCCTCAAATTGCGCATAAATCCCAGATTACCGTGGTTGGCACTTATCGCTTTTTTGCTCTATGTTTATCTAAAACTTTCAAAATTCATATCTCTGAGTACGTCCCCTTATATGATTTTTGTTATTTTGGTGTCATATAATTTTTTGACATGTCCTCTATTTTTCTAGATTAGTTTGAGATTTTTCTTGTTGTGATTTTACTTTTACTACTGTTTTGGACTGCATAAATACTTTACACATTGCCTCTAAGTTAAACCTGTCTTCTTTGTGCCATAGCTACCAGGGGGCTTAGCTCAGAATAATTTAGTGACTTTAGTGGTTCCCCTGACAAGGATTGTGAATATTACTTGAGGTGCCAGTTCCCCAATGAATACTCCAATTTCTTACATTTAGAGTTAATACATTTTTCATAAAAAGCTGACCTTAAAGTGCAAGATGGAAGATATTGCATAAAAGGGACCTGAGAGGATAGCTACATAGTGAGTAGACTGCCTTGTAGATCAAACATAGAGACTTAAAGAAGATTATTCTTTTTTTACTTGCAGCCAGTGTAGATGGCCAAAATTTGTGAAATAAAGAGGCTGCAATCGGCACCTCGTGCTAGCTTGAATGCAAAACAAATAAAGTAATTGTTTAAGGCAGTCTCGCTGGAACAGACAGTGTTTACCCACCACTGCTACTTGATCTGGTAGAGCTAGCGAGTCATCAATTTTTACACCAAGATCCTTCAGCATTGGAGCCATCAAGGGGTGGAACCCAAATTGGGAGGTCAATTACTGATCAAAATTAGTGCAACTCTTTTGGAGGAATCAGGAATCTCTCTTTTAGAGCCATTTTGATTTAAATGGTTGAAGTTCATCCAGCGATGTACACTAACTAAGCAGTCTTATAGCTTTGAATAGGCCTTGGTATTGCAATTCTAAATTCTGGCAACTATTTGTGTATCATCAGAATAAAGAAAGAAACCTAGTCCAAAGGATTCAATTAAGTGCACCAAATGGGTTAAGTAGAAGTTAAAACAAAGTGGTGTAAGAATATAATCTTGGGGAACACCACAAGAAAAATAATTAGAAGAAGAATCAAATGTAGCCAGCCTTACTGAGTTTGGCAAGTCAAATTAGAAGGGTCGAGTAGTTTACGATGTCAAAAAATGCAGTTACGTATCAGTGTGGTAGGAGTTTTCAAATCTGTACGGATCTTAGTTTATACAGTTCTGAAACTATAGAGAAGATTGTTGTATGACTTGCAAGAAAACCCATCTGTGCTGCTTGAAGAAGACTATTGCTGGAAACAAAACTGGGCAGCTGTTGAACACTGCTTTTACCAGTGCTCTCCAAGAATTGAGAGACCAGTGTATGGTTGGACAGCACTTTAGAGTCCCTACCTGTTTATTTTAGTAGTGGAAAAAAGATGCCCTTCTAAGAAATCCCAGAACTTGACCTTCTGTCATTAAGGAGTTACCAATGACTCTAGCAATTTTGGGTCCATCAGTAAGCATTCTTTGTACAGACAAGTGGGCAAAAGGTCTGCAGGAGAGTCAGAGGTGTTACAGTGTGTCAACAATGACCAAAACCTCTTCGTATTTAAGAGAAGAAAATTTAGAGCAGAGGATACTTCAATACACTGTGGGAGCAGGAGATCATAGCTGGAATTGCTATGGCCCAGAGAAGATTGGATATCTTATTTATTTATTCAGTTAGTTTCTGTTTAGGTGTTCCTGAAATCACACTTTTTGAAAGAAATACCAGTTTTAATTTTGAGTCTTTTTAATAAGTTGTGAGCATACAGTGCTAAAAAGCACTCTTTCCAGAAGGAACTGAGATGGTGACTGAGAGAGAAGCTCTGTCTGAGCTTTGAGGGAGGCTCTCTATTTCTTTCCTAGCACTCTGCTATCCAAAACAGTCTGTAATAATAGAGATAAAAAGGCAGTTATATACCGGTCACAAAATCCTTGCTGCAAGTATTAAATATCTCATCAGCATGTTTGTACCAATAATGTTCCAATGCTTAAACAACAAGATATGTTGTATTACTGAAAAGTTTGTATTGTTATTTTTGTGTGTGCTTAACACTCATTCTTTTCTATTCTATTCTATAGGGATTTGTTAAACATATAGCTGCCCGAAAGCGTCCTAGTGCTAGCATCCAAACCACAACTGACAGTACATGCCCAACAACACCTATCAGACGTAAGCTATTTGGCAATTAGTTCCAAAGCTTATAGACACGGTAGGAAAAAGAGTGCTCACCCGCCTCATCCTGCAGATATGATGAAACTTTATTAATCGTGCTTTGGCCAACCTTAAGGATCTGCCTGGATAGTATTGCTGCAATAAGGCTTGTAGTAAAGGAGGGCCCTTCACATGAAGTGCTTTTTGTGCAATACAGAGAGCCTTGAACTACACCCGTTGTTCAATAGGGAGTCAATGAAGAGTAGCCAAGGCCCCCTGAACTGATTTATGTCTGAGAATGTTAAACAAGAGGTGAGTCACCGCATTTTGCACAACCTGTAACCTTTTAGCCACATGTCTTGGGGAACCCAGATAGAATGAGTTCCCATTGTCTAGGCTTGAAAGTATCAAGGCATGCACAACAAGTCTTCTTGATAAAAGCAGGAGAGGTTCTAGAATTTTATGAAGCAACCTGAGAAGACCAAATCAGCTGGCTGACAGCTTCCTCGCCTGAGCTTCCATTCAGAGGGAGCTATCTAGCCACATCCCTAAACATTTTAATGGCGTTATAGGGACGGGTGCAATTCCGAAGCAATCAGGCTATCCAAGTAAGGGCTGGATATTAGGGTTATTGCCTGGCATCATGATCTCTGTTTTGTCCCCATAAGGTTTTAGGTAGCAATTGGTCATCCAACTAGCTACCTTCTCCAGACCCAGTTTAAGTTGTTTTTACTGAGGTCTTTGCCCGGGTGCAATGGAAAACACTATTTGGCTGTCATCCGCGTAGGAAACGATTGACATCCCAAAGGCTTGAACAATCTCAGCCAACGGATACATATAGAGATCAAAGAGCATGGGGCTGAGCGCAGAACCCTGAGAAAATCCGCATTGCAAGGGGAAGACATCAAAGTAACATGTTTTGTCCTGCACTTGAATGTCCTGTCCCCTAAAAATGATGTAAGCCATTTTAGAGTATTCCTTTTATTTTGACATAAGTAATTCTCTGAATGAGAATTCCATGGTTGACTGTGTAAAACGCAGCACTTAGATCGGGGAGTACAATTGCAACTGCTCCTCCATGATCTAACAGCATCTTAAGCTCCTACACTACTGCCAGAGAGCAGTTTCAGTACTAAGCTGTTGTCGAAACCCTGTCTGGGTAGGATGCAAAATGGCACTAGCTTACAGGAATAGAGACAGTTGTTGATTTACATGCTTCTCCACTAGTTTACCACTTACTGGAAGCAAAGAGATAGGACTATAATTATCTAGACAAAGCGCATCCAGGTTAGGCCTTTTTAGCATGGGTTTTACTGCAGCATGTTTCCAAGCAGGCTGTAGTGTGCCACTGGAAAGAGAAAGATTAACAAGGTCCAGCAGAGCCTGCACAGTAAGTTTCTCTCCTAGTAGGAGGATATGGGGAGGGGCCGGGTCACAAAGGAAACTGAATTTACCTTGCTAAAAAGGCCTTTAAGAAGTTCCGAGGTGATAACTGGAATACTTAGCAGCCACGTTGATGCATTCTCACCTAGACCCACATATGGGGTAGGATCTGGTTCACTTTTCATGCCCTGGAATGATGAGTAAATATCTGTAATCTTTTTAAGAAAGAATTTAGCTAAATCAATACTGCAGGCTACCGAAGGCTCTGGTAGCGAGCTATCAGATTTAGACTTAGTGAGCAGTTTAATAATTTGAAATAATTCCCGTGGTGAGTTTGATGCCCTGTTAATCCTGGATTCATAGTAAGAGGCTTTAATGGACCTAATCTCTTTGTGATAGATTCTGCTAGCCCTTCGATCCTCCTTTGTACTCTGCTCATCATATGATTTCCTCCATATCCTTTCTCACCTGTTACATTCTTTCCTTAGGGATGGTGTTAGAAATGGGGGTCTCTAGTTGGCAGGTTGTTACCCTGTACCAGTAGGGACCCTTCTTCCTAATCAGGATAAGGGGGATACACTTCTAAAATAACCCCTGCTCACCCCCTTGGTAGCTTGGCACAAGCAGTCAGGCTTATCTCAGAGGCAGTGTGTGAAGCATTTGCACATAACCAACAGCAATACAGTGTAAACTCTACAAAAGGACACCACACCAGTTTTAGAAAAATATATAACATTTTATCTGTGCAAGACAAGACCAAAAACGAAAATAATCCACCATACAGTTCTTAGAAATATCAATAAGCAAAAATAGACTTAAAATACAGTTCCTTGAAGTCGATAGCTCCATCTGGGGCTATCATGGCATCGTGAACAACAAATCCAAACGATTCTGGCTGACCGTGGTGCTGTGGGCCAGCTACGGTATCGGGAAGACCCGCAAAACAGTACCTTAAGAAATGCAGGGTGTCGGTGACCTCTCGAGCTCCGAAGGGCCGGCGTCAGCAGGCATCAGTTCCAGAGTTTGGAACAGGAGTCGTCGTGTCCTTGCAGTCACACACATTGTAAATCGAACTCCTTGTGGTTGAAGTTGGGAGCGCCGGCATCGCCATGCGTCGGTGTGAAATGCAGCGGTGCAGTGCTCTCAGCTCGAGGTACAGGCAGCAGCTCGGTGGCGGTCATCTAGTGGCGTTGGTGAGACCAGGGCTGTGGTGCGAAGTGATGCAGTGTTCGTCAAGGTGCTATCAGGTTATGGTGCAACCAGTGGCGTCGTCGTTGCTGAAGTGCTGTTGACAGCTGACGAACTGGAGTCGATGGCGCTGGCGTCGGTAGGCCAAGGCTGCGCTGCTGAATGAGGGGGGGCGTATTGTAATTTACGAGTGGTGCCCTCGAACCACGGTGCAAGCAGCGGCATGGAGCGTCATCATCGGGGATACCAGGGCGGCGGCGTGAAGCATTGTGTAAGGTAGACCAGGTCTATTCATGTGCAAGGAAATCTCCTCCCACTACTCACAATAGAGCCCAGGTCTATTCCGCCCAGCCCTGACTCATCCAGGAGAGGCAGAACACACCTCCACCACCCTAGTGGCTGTCTACAGTGAATGCACATCCCCAGCCCCTGTCACTCCAAAGCCAGTCAGTCAATCCAAAACCCAGCAGAGGCACAGAGGATGGTTAAGCAAATAAATGCCCACTTTCTAAAAGCGGCATTTTCAAACCCACAATTCAAAAACCATCTTTACTAAAAGATGTGTTATTAAATTCCGAGTTCGGTGAGCCCAAACTCCATTTCTCGATCTTGTCCCAATGAGAAGTTATACTTGTAAGATGTTACAAAGTATCTCCAATTCTATCCTATGAGACAGATAGCCTTTCTGTAGTGAAAAACGAAATACATTGTATTTCACTATCAGGACATGTCACACACACCAGTACATGTCCTACTTGTCACATACACTGTACCCTGCCCATGGGAGTACCTTGGTCCTACCTGAGGGGTTCCTTACATGTGAGAAAAGAAAAGGTTTGGGGCCTGGTAAGTGGGTGCACTTGCCAGGTTAACATGGCAGTCACAGCTGTGCGCAGACATTGCAGTGGCAAGTCTGAGAACCCTTTGAAGGGCTGCTTGTGTGGGTGGCACATCCAGTGTTGCAGGCCCACTAGCAGCATTTGATTTACAGGCCCTGGGCACACACAGTGCACTGTACTAGGGACATAGCAGTAAATCGGATAGCCAATCATGGAAAGACCAATCCATAACACAATTTACCTTAGGAGCACTTGCACTTTAACACTGATCAGCAGTGAGAAAGTGCACAGAGACAGTAAACCAGCAAAAGCAGAGTAAAAACAAGGAGGTCAGAAAGCAAAAAGATAGGGGGAAACATGCCAAAAGATGCCAGGTCTAACACATGTCCCCAGCAAACACAAAGAGATGATGGATGGAGTGCTGAAACTTTTCAGACACTCACACCCAGTCACAGATCTGTGTTGAATCCATCATCGTTCTTTAGCTCACTTCGCCACCCCAGTTCAGACCCAGCCATATGCAAATCAGTTATGACCCTGTTCTTCATCGGGACAGTGCAACCTGAACTGCCAAGCCAGGTCTTCCGTGAACCAAAATAAAAAGCATCCTGGGACCGGTTTCGGGGTAACACCCCTCATCAGCCAGGTTGGCTTGAATCCAGTGGCAAAGTGAGCAAGGGAACCACGTCTGGGCATACCCTGCCAACTTAGGGTGAACAAAGCAATCACAAAGAGATGATGGCCTGAGTGCTGAAACTTTTCAGACACTCACCCCCAGTCACAGATCTGGGTTGAATCCATCATTGTTCTTTAGCTCACTTCGCCACCCCAGTTCAGACAAAGCCATATGCAAATCAGTTTTGACCCTGTTCCTCATCAGAACAGTTCAACCCAAACTGCCAAGCCAGGTCTTTCCTGGACCGTAAACAAGCATCCTGGGACCGGTTTTGTGGTAACACCCCTCATCAGCCAGGTTAGCTTGAATCCAGTGGCAAAGTGAGCAAGGGACCCACGTCTGGGCATACACTGCCAACTTAGGGCGAACAAAGCAAACACAAAGAGATGATGGACGGAGTGCTGAAACTTTTCAGACTCTCACTCCCAGTCACAGATCTGGGTTGAATCCCTCATCGTTCTTTAGCTCACTTCGCCACCCCAGTTCAGACCCAGCTATATGCAAATCACTTATGACCCTGTTCCTCATCTGAACAGTTCAACCCGAACTGTCAAGCCAGGTCTTCCCTGGACCGGAAACAAGCCTCCTGGGAAGAGATTCGGGTTAACACCCCTCATCAGCCAGGATAACTTGAATTCAGTGGCAAAGTGAGCAAGGGACCCACGTCTGGGCATACCCTGCCAACTTAGGGCAAACAAAGCAAACACAAAGAGATGATGGATGGAGTGCTGAAACTTTTCAGACACTCACCCCCAGTCACAGATCTGGGTTGAATCCATCATTGTTCTTTAGCTCACTTCCCCACCCCAGTTCAGACCAAGCCATATGCAAATCAGTTATGACCCTGTTCCTAGTCGGAAAAGTTCAACCCGAACTGCCAAGCCAGGTCTTCCCTGGACCAGAAACAAGCATCCTGGGAACGGTTTCAGGGTAACACCCCTCATCAGCCAGGCTAGCTTGAATCCAGTGGCAAAGTGAGCAAGGGACCAATGTCTGGGCATACCCTGCCAACTTAGGGTGAACAAAGCAAACACAAAGAGATGATGGACGGAGTACTGACACTTTTCAGACTCTCACTCCCAGTCACAGATCTGGGTTGAATCCCTCATCGTTCTTTAGCTCACTTCGCCACCCCAGTTCAGACACAGCTATATGCAAATCACTTATGACCCTGTTCCTCATCTGAACAGTTCAACCCGAACTGTCAAGCCAGGTCTTCCCTGGACCGGAAACAAGCCTCCTGGGACCGGTTTCGGGTTAACACCCCTCATCAGCCAGGATAACTTGAATTCAGTGGCAAAGTGAGCAAGGGACCCACGTCTGGGCATACCCTGCCAACTTAGGGCAAACAAAGCAAACACAAAGAGATGATAGATGGAGTGCTGAAACTTTTCAGACACTCACCCCCAGTCACAGATCTGGGTTGAATCCATCATCGTTCTTTAGCTCACTTTGCCACCCCAGTTCAGACCCAGCCATATGCAAATCAGTTATGACGCTGTTCCTCATCAGAACTGTTCAACCCAAACTGCCAAGCCAGGTCTTCCCTGGACCGGAAACAAGCATCCTTGGACGAGTTTCGGTGTAACACCCCTCATCAGCCAGGCTAGCTTGAATCCAGTGGCAAAGTGAGCAAGGGACACACTTCTGGGCATACCCTGCCAACTTAGGGCGAACAAAGCAAACACAAAGTCCCCTCCAGCTGAAAGTAGGGAGAACTACCCAACCACCTTGGATTTCTCTTCACTAAGGCGATAGAACCTGGAGAGACCATCAGCATTGGCGTGTTCTGTGCCAGGGCGGTGTTCCACCATAAAGTCAATTCCCTGTAGAGAGATGGACCAGCTCAACAGTTTTGGGTTCTCACCCCTCATCTGCATTAACCATCTGAGGGGTCTGTGGTCTGTCTGAACTCTGAAGTAAGTTCCAAACAGGTGGGGTCTTAGCTTCTTCAGTGCCCAGACCACAGGGAAAGCGTCTCGCGCTATGGAACTCTACCTCTGTTCCTTTGGGAATAGTCTCCTGCCAAGGACGATTTTAGGCTGGTCTAGGCCCTCTTTGTTCAGTTGTGAGAGCACCGCTCCCAAACCATGCTCTTAAGCCTCAGTCTGCACTGTGAATTCTTTGGAGAAGTCGGGTGCCTTGAGCATGGCCGCTGTGCACATGGCTGCCTTCAGGGCATCAAAAGCTGTCTGGCAGGCATCAGTCCAGATCACCTTCTTGGGCTGCTTCCTGGAAGTCAGCTCAGTCAAGGGGGCAACAATGGTGCTATAGCCCTTGACAAATCTCCTATAGTATCCTGTGAGACCTAAAAAGGCTCTCATCTCGGTCTGGGTCTTCGGGGCTCCCAAGCCAGAATGGTGTAAATCTTAGGCTGTAGGGGCGCCACCTGGCCGCTTCCTTCCTGGTGCCCTAAGTACACCACAGAGCCCTGCCTGATCTGACACTTACTGGTCTTGATCGTGAGGCCTGCCTTCTGCAGAGCCTTCAACTCTTCCCAGAGATGCTGCAAGTGATCATCCCAGCTGGATCTGAACACTGCAATGTCATCCAGGTAGGTGACACTGAAATCCTCCAGTCCACCCAACACCTGGTTGACTAATCTCTGAAAGATTGCAGGGGCATTCTTCAATCCAAACGGCATCACCTGGAATTGGTAGTGATCCTCTGGGGTTGAGAATGCTGACCTCTCCTTGACTCCATCGGTTCAGGCAATCTGCCAGTACCCAGACGTTAGATCAAACATGCTGAGGAACTTGGTAGCTCCCAACCGATCTATGAGCTCATCAGCTCTGGGGATGGGATGCACGTCAGTCCTGGTGACAGCATTGAGCCCACAGTAGTCCACATAGAACCTCAGTTCAGGAGTGGCATCGGGCGCAGCAGCCTTTGGGAACTAGAGCACTGTGCTGACCCAAGGACTGTTGGAGGGCTCTATCACCACTAACGCTAGTATTTTAGAGACGTCCTCTTTGATGCTAGCTCTGACCCTGTCAGTCAGCCTGTAAATCTTGTGCTTCACAGGGGGACTGTCCCCAGTGTCAATGTCATGGGTACACCAATGGGTGACATCGCTGGGGTCAGGGAATACAGGGTGGCAAACTGCCCCAACAACTGGTGACAGTCCCTCTGCTGCTCTGGGGTCAGTGTAGGGGAGAGGATCACACCTTCCACTGACCCATCATGCTCCTTGGTAGACAGGAGGTCAGGAAAAGGGTCCTCCTCCTCAACCCCATCATCTGTTGCCAAGACTATGCTCACTTCGGACCTCTCAAAGTGCGGTTTGAGCGCTTCACATGGAGGACCCTCAAAGGGTTCCTGGGAGTCTGCAAATTCATCTGGTAGGTGACGTTACTTTTGCACTTCACCACCTCAAAAGGCCCAGTCCACTTGTTTTGCAAAGCACAAGGCTCTACCGGTGCCATAACCCACACTTTCTGGCCAGGTTGTAACTCTACTAGAGTGGCATTCTGGGCGTACCAGCATTTCATCTCCTTCTGGCTGGCTTCTAGGTTCGCCTGAGTGAGTTTCCTGAAGCAGGCAGTTAGGTTTCTGAAGGCCAGCATGTAGCTATATACATCCTGGGGAGTTTTCCTGGGAGCTGTCTCCCAGCCTTCCTTCAGCAAACTGAGAGGTCTTCTCACAGGTGGCCCATACAAAAGCTCAAAGGGACTGAACCCTAATGACTTCTGTGGTACCTCCCTGTATGCAAAGAGAAGGCATGGTAAGAGGACGTCCCATGTATGCCTCATGGGTTCTGTAAGACCCTTGAACATGCCTTTTAGGGTTTGGTTGAACCTTTCTACCAAACCATTACCTTGAGGGTGGTAAGGAGTGGTGAACTGGTAGGTTACACCACACTCCTTCCACAGGGATGTCATATACTTCGATATGAAATTGGTACCCCAGTCAGATACCACCTCTCTGGGAAACCCCACACTGGAAAAAGATCCCCATTAACGCCCAGCCCATCACTGGTGCTGTCGTTGTCCTGAGAGGGATGTCCTCCGGGTACTGGGTGGCATGGTCCACCAAGACCAGGATATACCTGTTGCCCATGGCTGTCTTGGGGTCCAGTGGCCTTCTTACAATGTCCATCCCAACCCTCTCAAAAGGGGTGCCAACAACCGGAGAAGGTTGGAGAGGATCCTTACACTTCCTCCCACTCTTGCCACTTGCCTAGCAAGTTTGGCAAGACCTACAGTGTGCATCAGACTGCCTTTGTATTTGAGGTCAAAAGAAGTGGCAAACAATCCTGTCAAAGGTCTTGTCCTGTTGTAGGGATTCTGCACATACACAGAGCTATGCACAGGATAATAGGACCTCGGAGTATAGTGGTGAGCCAACCATGCACCTTAGTACCCACAATCCCAATCCGACTAGCTTTAGTGTCTCATTCGCAGCACAGCTACCAATGATTAGAAAACCCAGAACACGGTCTCTCTCTCAGGACTCGCGGGAGCAAGAACACTCTTTCATAACTCACTCATACTTGTCCACAACGTGCGTAATAAGAGACACAGTATAGTTTAAAATGTTTATTTCAACTATCGTGCTCTAAGATACAGTACACGTGCCAGTACTATCAGCATGATGCATAATGATAAAATAATAAGCATAGTTACAATTCCATAGAATACAAACGGGGACAGCATTATATAAAGACAGTGGATATCGGACTAAATAGCCTTACCACCCTCCCCGTGCTAATAACTAGTTTATTATAAAAATAGAAGACCTCTGGGCTTTGTCAGGCAGACCCCCATACCTCAATATCTAGATGCAAGGTTTACATCATCAGACAAGCACAGCTCTTCTCCCTGGAAAGGTTTTTCTCCAAGTGCCACAAACATCGAAATCACAATATTAAAAGCACACCAATTTCTCCAGTGCAGCTGTACTTCGTGTTATGTCTAAGTGCGAGGGGCTGGCCAGATCAGCAAGAACAAGGGACGTTGTTTTTCGACCTTGTACATGTTGTGCAGACGAAACCCAAAGGGAACAGGAGAAAAGGTGAAAAGCAAAAAGGCAGACAGTTCAAATATAGCCGGGCACAAGCAGAGGCTGGAAAAACAAAGTCACAAAGTAACGTGTGCAAAAAGGCATCATGGCAGCCAGGCCTAAGCCAACTTAGCAATGTAGACAATGAGGCCACAATCCACACAACACCCTCCCCTGGACAGTCCATAGGCGCAGACATAGGACGAAGCCAGAGTTCAAATAGATGGAGCAGAATGTAAACATCTATTTATAAAGGGTCCCCAACGAAGGACAGCTAATGGAATAAAAAAGTTAGGATTAAAAAATTCCAGAAAGGGCAAAAAAAAAAAAAACAGAGATGCAGGATGCTGAAAGCGGAGGTCACCTAATCCAATAGAGTGTAAGTGCCAAAAAGTGCCACACCTTAGAAGAGGACATCGTTGGAACCGTCTGAAAAAAGAGACGCCATCCAGTTCAACAAATCAAAACTGCATTCATGTTCCTCGCAAGAGGGAGCAGTGATCAGCATTGCGGGACAACTTGCGTGACACTCAACATAACTTCGTTGTAGGAGAGACTGAGCAGCCGCCCAGACATCCCATTGCGCCAAAAGTCCAAGTGCAGCCGCACGCGCCATCAAGCCATCGCCGGAACAGTCCCGTTCATGGGCCTCTAAGGGACCCATCAACTGGCCAAAATCCGGATCAGACAGAGACATATTGGAGAGGCAATAATCCAAGGACCAAGAGAAAGGACATCGGATGCAAGACTTCACAGGTTGCACGCAAGTGAAATACGCAAAGCGAAAAGAAAGTCTATAAGACACACCGAGTGTCGCCAATGGCAGGATGCCGAAACCGATGAGCATGCGTTCACGGAGCATCCGGAGTCGACCTTGGTCGAGGAGGCCCCCAGGAAGTGCAGCCATTGCGAAGCAAACAGACCAAAAGCAATATACCAGCCGCTAAGGCGAGGAGCAACGGAAAGCCGCCAAAGACGCTGGAACAAAATAGAATGAATAAAAGCCGGTATTGCACCAATTATAGTTTGAAAGGAGGTAACAAGGCCAGAGCCCACAACTTTAAAAAAGTGCACAAGACCTGCGGTGCGAGATGCATTGAAAACACGGTGAATCAGCTCACTGAAATGTTGTGGGAGGTTTGTGTTCAAAAGGGCCTGTATCTCACTGTGGGTACTAGCCACCTGGAGGATGAATTATTATTATTATGTCGTGCGGGGGAGGAAAAAGCACATTTTTGCAGTACACAATCCGGTGGGAAACTGTTAAAATATAGGGGATGCCGGCCAGCATTCCACAGCAGTCCTGATTATTCAGAAGGAGATAGCTACCATTTGCAAGCACAGTAAAAGTAGGTGATATAGCAGGAGCAGGAATGCCCTTTAAAACACAAGCAAGATTCGGAGCTGAAACATTACAAGCCCCGTGCAATTTAATGTTTTTACAAATCAGGGAATGACCCACAGTAGAATCGCATGACTCTCCTGTGAGAAAAACCTCTTTTCCGTATCTAAGGCATCTGTACATGAAAGGAATGGACCAAAGTTCATGCAAGAAGGCACTGCCTAAAGGCTGAAAACGGCCAACAGGATAATGTTTCATGCATGAACTGAATTCAAATAAAGAAAAAGGCAAAGCGATAACCCCGTGAACTAGCCATACTGCAGAATCCAATTCCGCCACAGAGAATGGTAAGGGCTCTATTTTCTCGATATGTAAGAGAGTGTATGTTGCATCTTTCATGGACATGAATTGCTGTTTCTCAGTTAAATTAAACGGCAAGAATAAGGCAGAGGTGTTCAAAAAATGCCAAGGAACTTTACCCATTTTTAGTGTTTGCAAAGTCCATGCAAACTGCATCACTAAACGCAATTGATTCTGACCATGATATAACACAGACACATCATCTTGTACAATATCAACAACAGAGGAAACAATATTCTCTAATGTGTAAATGCGGGAAGACAGGGTATTAATACTATTGTCAACAACAGCAAGCACTTTTTCTAGATTTGCTTGATCAATTTCCCGGAGACGGGAAGCAGCTTCAATTTGCGAAAGCTTCCAGAGTTCATTGTAAGTTTCATAAATGAATCTCTTAGGTCGAGGACCACGAGGCCCCAGAACAAAATCGGACAGATCAATGTTGCCTGATAGGAGGGAAAAATGTTGTTTTACAGAATCCAATGAAGAGTGCTGCAACCACTGTTTACACAATTTACCAACAGAATATGTTGTAACAGTACGAGAGTCAGAAAACCTCGGATCTGGCTTATCCTGTTTGTAACCAGGAGCTGAGTCATGAAAACGCAGTTGGCAGGCATTCGATGCTATGGGCCAAGCCAACCAGGGTGACTGAACAATCGTAGAGATATTAAACGAATTGTTTTGAAATAGAGCTTGCAAATTGGTTAGGGAAATATTAAAACGCAAGCTGTCGTTGGGAGTGGAAGATAATGCGGGGATGGAGGGTGCATTCAATTGTTTAGAAGTAGCCAAACCCCAACAGGTCGTTTGATAGATCATACGATTTAAAAACAAAATCTGGGCCGGGATAAGGCAAGCTCGATGTAAGGCTTCCGTGCCTTGGACATGCTATGATTTGGTGCCCCAAATAGACTTTAAGTGAATGGTGTCCTGCCAGTGTTCATAACCACCCACTGCTAATGCGTTCAAAAGGAACCCGAATATAGCAACTTGGTGTGGGTCAACATGATCTTCTGAGCGGACGAAGTGTTCAATTTAAAATAATAGGACCCAGGGTTTGATCTATCAAAGTCTGTAAAGTAAGTAAATTTACTTCTAAGAGATTGGGAGCTACCTGGCAAAGGGGCCGGACAATGTTCCCATTGGGTGTAATTAAAAGGACCCCGAAGAGTACTTGGTTTATGGAGAAAGTGGTTGCCCCAATGCTGGTGACAATATAGGTCAGCATAACTAGCAGAATTTAAATACAGATCTTCAGCATTAAAAGCAGCAGAGTATTTCAAATCAGTAAATAACGATTCAACTCAACGGCATGCACATCCCAATCATCAGAATGAATATTACTTTTAACGACATCACCCATTGAAACACGGAGGACATTTGGTACATTAATAATCTCGGTTGGTCCATGAATTTGGAAATTTACTGCATCCCATACGATGCCATCAGCGACTGGGAAAGCTGAAATGTTCACAAATGTGTGGTCACGCTTCATGATGTGAGAGGAAGAATGCGGAGCCAAAGTTCCAGCGACACAGTTCACTGCAGAGCGTTCAGGCAAATAATGGCCATTGATGAGTAAGAAAAAAACTGTCACAAAGCCAATGGACATGAACAGAAAAATCAGGAAGAGAACCACCCAGATGTATGTCCATGGTGGGACTAAAAAATTGTCTCTGAACCAGGAGATAAAAACACTGAAGCTGGACGGGATAAGTGATGAGGTGGAAGCCGAATCAAAGGAATAACGGGTTGGGCTCAGTGGCGTTGTTGGTAGGTGAGCCACCAACTCGTTGGCGGGGTATGTATACTCGGTCTCCTCATTGCAGGGGGAATCCGGGTAGTCGAGCAGGCGATCAGGCAAATCTACCATCTCAATGGCAACATCAGTGTCCGTGTGGGCTGGAGGGCCACAAACATGAGTCCTAGAAATGGCTGGACAGGAGACCACTGGTGTTACGCTATTCAGGATCGGCCAGATGTTGTAGCTTGACATTGTCCACTGAGATGTATTTGTTGTCTTTGCGACCAGGAAGCGGTGGTAAGATGACAGTACGAGTACCCTTCAAGCCAAGGACTGGAACCGGTGCACGATAAGAGGGGCCAAACTCTTTCTTGTTCACCACCTTCTCTCGGACCAGATCTCCAACCTTCGGAAGCCAGCCGGCAACCGGAATCTGCAACGCAGCATCTGTGGCTGAAGGTAAATGTTCGTTTGCAAGTTTGTCACAGGTCTCTTGTAAGTCCTGCAACATAGTAGAATGATTATCTACGTCAAAGATTGCGGCATTTGCCGCCATGTCTAGACCATCAAGGTCTGGCACAAACATTTGTATGCCAAAGAGCATTTTGTATGGGGTCCGCCCACGCAGAGATCTTCTAGGGAGATTATTAAGTGCATTTTGTACGCTATACAAGTGGGCCAGCCAGTTCCTGCCAGTACCTAAGACTCTAGCTGTCAAGGATTGCTTTAAGTCACGGTTCATTCGCTCCACAATCGAATTACCCTCAGGTCTATATGGAGACGAAAATTGCACCCGCACCCCCAGTAACCCCATTGCGTCCTTGTACGCCTTAGAGGCGAACGCTGGACCTTGGTCAGAATGGAAGATGCCACAGGCAAAAATTCCCACAAAGACACGCAAATCCCTTATGACATTTCGAGCGTCAGCACTCCGTTGTGGCCAAACCCAGATGAAACGTGTGCACGAATCCACTGTAACTAAGATGTATTTATATGCAGTGTCAGAAGAAAATGGACCGCAGTGATCAAGGTAAACGCACCCAAAGGGTACGTTAGAAATGCAGAGCTGTGTTTGTGGGGGCCGTGTAACCGTCGAAGGCTTAATTTGTTGACAAACGTCACAAGAAAGCACATAAGTACGGGTTTGTTTATATAAACCACGCCACCAGTAACGCTGCTGCAAAATGGAAACAGTCGCAGACACGCCAGCCTGGGCCGAAGCCAAGCCTTCGTGTGCGGCCGTTATCAAGGAAGGTCTGCGGTCCGCGTTGGGAATCAGCCGATCACCAACGTCTGGAATTCTTACGTAAGGAACCTGTTCGGGACCTAATTGATAAGAGTACTTGGAAGGGAAACCCCGTGGGTAATTAGCACCTTCCTTTGTTGCAGCAATAGCTGCCAAAATATCATTATCTATTTTAGTCATGGATCATGTAACTGCTGCTACTGAGCACGTGGCTACTGCTGATTTGGCAGCTTCATCTGCCAAACTGTTACCGACAGCGTGTGCGCCCACACGCTGGTGGCCAAGGGTGTGAATCACCTGTGTGTGAGGCAGACGTTGTTTAAGATCTGCCACTTGAACCCAAAGCATTTTATGCTTGATTGTGCTGCCTTTAGCATCTCTATAGTCGTTTTGCGACCAAAAGAAGAGGTTGTCATTAAATGATTGAACACAGTAGTAAGAATCGCATACAATAAGAGTCGTCACGTCTGGATTTGCAAACTCAAGTGCGAGCACCAATGCACGCAGCTCGGCCAATTGTGCAGTACTGTCTCCTAGTGCCTGTGTGTGCACTACACTCGACTTGAACTCTCCGTTCACCATAGTACCTGCAACCATAGCACACGCTGCGGAATAAGAATGCTTTGAACCCGTGGCCGGTTGTGCCGAACCATTGGTGTAAATAATGCACTTGTACTCCTCAAGCGGCAGCAAAGACAGAGGAGGAGGATGAACAAATTCATACTGTAAGAACTCCTATGTCTGAAGAGAGGAATCAAAGATAAAAGTGACATCCGGGGATGTCAGAGATGTAGCCCATTGTATCCAACAGGGGTGCAATGCCTTAGAGTTCGGTACACTTGCCTTCGTCACTGCCTCAAGGGCAGGATATGGTGTTACCACCAAAATGCGTATTCCCTGTGCCAGTGCGCGTTCCTTGAGAATCGCCATTTGCACTGCAGTCAAAACTTTTTCCACAGAGGAAACGCGCAACTCCACTGAAGTGTAAAGATGTGACTTGTATGCAATCGGTACTGTGTCACCTTCGTTAAAGGTTAAGTACGTGAAATCCACTGCCCCTGGAACGATTCTAATCACCAGGTTCATGTGGTTATCACGAGTCAACAAGAATCTAGATTCAAGTAGATCAACTGCAGAGATTGCAGTATAGAAGCATGCTCAGGAAGCCAGCATGACTTCGAAAAGTTAGGTTGTATCAAGGCATAAAGAGGCTTGATACGCTGGGCATATTCGGGAATGTAAGTACGCCCGAAGTTTAGAAAACCCAGTAATGACTGAAGCTTCTTCAGGGTGGTTGGAGGGCGCAAAAGTGCACACTTGTCCAAGAAATGGGGTGCTAAACCCCTACCTTCATTGTTGAGCTCATAACCCAAAAACAAAACGGTAAATTCAGCAATGTGAGATTTGGCAAAATTAAATTTGTATCCTAAGACCGCAAATTCAAGAATAATGCGGTCCACACGGGAAAGATGCGGCCATAATTCGTCGTCTGTCAGATAGATATCGTCGACGTACGAACACGCATCTGGGTCTATGCTGTCCAACAAAGAGACAACACGGGCGGCGAAGACACCCGGGCTGTCCTTGTAGCCCATGGGCAAATGCCAAAAGTTGAATTGTTTACCACCGGAAGTGAAAGCGCTCCATTGGCTGCACTCCGGGGACAAGTTGTGCGTGTAAAATCCATTGGATAGGTCAAGTGTCGTTTTATATTTTTTACGAACAAGACTGTCTACAAGCGCAGAACTGTGGGTATTTTGTACCGCAAAGGTCCGACAATGAGAGTTCAAATGTCGGTAATCCAAAACTAAGCGATACGATCCATCGGGTTTAGAAACCGCAAAAAGGGGATTATTCATTGGTGACACGCATGTTTCAATTACTCCTTGATATTCTAACTGTGTCAGAATGTCGGAAACGGGACCTTTAGCTTCCCGCCGGATGGGATATTGGGGTTGTGGCTGTGGCAATGACCGCATGGTATATCATGGGGTGGAGAATCCTCATCCCAGCCCACGTGATTACGGTATAGCGCCGGAGCCAGGGCCCCAGCCCATTCAGCTGCGAGAGCCTCCGCTTTGTCCTTGAGGACATGACGAGAAAAGCTCGGAAGAATGACCTCCTCCCCTCTACGAGCAGCAAGTACAAATGGGGGCGGCCAATCCGCCTCTGCCAACAAAATGTCGTAAGAAGAGGTCAGATTTTCCCAAAAAATCCCGTTAATAACACGCTCAATATCACCTTCAATTTGAATGACAATGTTAAATAGTCTGTCAGGGGGTGCCACTCGGGTGTCAGCCGTTTCGACAGTAATGAATGTATCAGTTGCTGTCGCCTCCACATGAGGACGCAGTGCCTCCCGCACTATGGTAACTTCCGCGGCGCTGTCTAGCAGCGTCACTGCCCACGTCCAATTCAGGAGTCTCGTTCTCACCGTCTGTGGCATACCTCGCTGTTAAAGCTGCAACTTTTTTCTTCTGAAATTGTGGGCGAGAATGTGGAAATTCTTCTGGTTTCCCTTGGACTTGTTGTTGCATTCTGCCAACTCGGGAATTAAGTCTTTCGGCAAACTAATCGTCAAAATCCTGTATTTTTCCACAGGAGAAGTATTTGGAAAAACCGCTTCCAGCTGGTCAAATTTTTCTGCAAGCCAATAAGGCAAATCATCCTTATTCTGTGGGCGCTTGCCCATCACCGAATTAACCATGACGGGACTTATGGTTACACCGCCCGGTCCAGCTGGATGCACTGCAACTCCAGGAGGGGCTCCCTGGACGTTGCCTGTAACATACTGTACTAAAGCTCAGTGAACGCGTATCAAAGACGTATGCAGTGCACGCAGTTCATCAACCTCAAGCGTCAAATAACACGGATGTGGGGTATAGCCGGCCAAGACTGGCCAAGCGGCCCGGTCTATTGATAAGGGGCCCAAACGAACCGAGGTGACCGGATGTGGGAGGGCGCCATTAAACCAAAACTGTGTTGCCATGCCGTAAGTGGTACTTCAAGAGCCTGATAAGGCCGATAAGCATTGGGTAGGGCAGTGAGAGTGTACACATGAAACAAGTCGTCCGCTCCGTCCACTGCCGGAAAAGTGACCCAAGAGTAAAACACCTCAAAGTCTCAAAGTGGTGAGCCGGGTCAGCCTGCACCACAAAGATGAGTGCGACACCCGCGTCAGGCACTCCATAAGCCAATAAATGAGCCCGGAGTGCAGCACGGCTATGTGCCAGTATATTTATATCCACCATTAAGACCTGGAATGATCGACAACCTAATGTGAGGCAGCGCAATATAGGGTGAACATAAACACCTTTTAATAACTTCAAGCTTGAAAGAACCTATAAAAACATCAATATAGGAGGTATCACCCTCACACACGTTTCCGGAAGCGTATGCGAAGGGTGTTGTGGACAAGCACAAGCACTACTCAAGCGTCTCGCAGATAAGAAGCTCCTCGTTGGGCGCCATGTTGTAGGGATTCTGCACATACACAGAGCTATGCACAGGATAATAGGACCTCGGAGTATAGTGGTGAGCCAACCATGCACCTTAGTACCCACAATCCCAATCCGACTAGCTTTAGTGTCTCATTCGCAGCACAGCTACCAATGATTAGACAACCCAGAACACGGTCTCTCTCTCAGGACTTGCCGGAGCAAGAACACTCTTTCATAACTCACTCATACTTGTCCACAACGTGCGTAATAAGAGACACAGTATAGTTTAAAATCTTTTTTTCAACTATCGTTCTCTAAGATACAGTACACGTGCCAGTACTATCAGCATAATGCATAATGATAAAATAATAAGCATAGTTACAATTCCATAGAATACAAACGGGGACAGCATTATACAAAGACAGTGGATATCAGGCTAAATAGCCTTACCACCCTCCCCGTGCTAATAACTAGTTTATTATACAAAATAGAAGACCTCTGGGCTTTGTCAGGCAGACCCCCATACCTCAATATCTAGAAGCAAGGTTTACATCATCAGACAAGCACAGCTCTTCTCCCTGGAAAGGTTTTTCTCCAAGTTCCACAAACATCAAAATCACAATATTAAAAGCACACGAATTTCTCCAGTGCAGCTGTACTTCGTGTTATGTCTAAGTGCGAGGGGCTGGCAGGATCAGCAAGAACAAGGGACGTTGTTTTTCGACCTTGTACATGTTGTGCAGACGAAACCCAAAGGGAACAGGAGAAAAGGTGAAAAGCAAAAAGGCAGACAGTTCAAATATAGCCGGGCACAAGCAGAGGCTGGAAAAACAAAGTCACAAAGTAACGTGTGCAAAAAGGCATCATGGCAGCCACGCCTAAGCCAACTTAGCAATGTAGACAATGAGGCCACAAACCACATGACAGTCCTGCCCCAAATGTCCTGCCAAAAGCACGTCATGAGCGAGACCCAGTAGGAAGGTCCTGAAGAGCTGGGGTACCACCAGCACACGTGCTGACCCAGGCTCAGCAACCTTAGGCTTGTTGTATAGGAGGCCATTCACCAAGTAGATCCAATGTGATCCAGACCACTCACCAGCTGCCTGGTTTGCAGCCTGCTGATGCAAACCTTCTAGAGAAGTTCATTCCTTCTGCCTGCTGCAGAATTCTTCCCTCTTGGGACCACCTTCTTGCTGCCAATGGGTCAGCTCAGATAAGTCCACCAGTTCAGCCACTTGCTGCCCTGTAGGTGCCGGGGTGTCACCATCAAGGTCAACCTCCTCCCGGACCTTGGGAACCTCATGGGTGGGTTTCCGGCCACCCCTGCCCTTACTCTTGGCAGGTATCTGGACCACTGTTTCAGGTTCCAGGTCCTTCTGACCACCCTTACTGGCTGCCATGGATCGAGTGGTCATGCATGCAGACACTGCAACCTCAGCATCTCCAAGTGAGACCTGAGCTCCACATCCTTCTACAAGGACTGCTCCAGGTCATTACCTAGCAGAAAATCTACAGGCATGGTAGGGCTCACAACCACCCTCAAGTGACCTGAGACCCCCCATTCAAAGCGAACCTGCGCCAACTTACACTGGGGCTCTGAGTTGTCCACAGCAACTACTTGGTGGAATCCCCAGGGACTACTTGCCCTTCAGAGACCAAGTGACACCGGACTGAGGTCACACTGGCTCCAGTATCTCTGAGAGCCTCTACCCTTCTCCCATTGATTGTCACCCAGGCACTGTACTTCTTAGTGTTTGCAGGTATCTGGTTTCCTGGGACC
Organism: Calotriton arnoldi; assembly: GCA_963921515.1. Taxonomy (NCBI): domain Eukaryota; kingdom Metazoa; phylum Chordata; class Amphibia; order Caudata; family Salamandridae; genus Calotriton; species Calotriton arnoldi. The sequence goes on from CAWUFW010006286.1 coordinate 299,953, forward strand.
ATCTCACTGTCCCCTAGTGTGACAAGGGTAATTTCTGTGGGTTCCCCACCCCTCACTGGGTACCTCTCCTCCTCAAGCGGTACACTAGCCAACACCTTGGACTGCCCACCGTTGGGTTGCAGTGCCTTTTTGAGGCACTTGGGTCCCCCTTCAAGTGACCCACCTGCTCACAGGTATAGCACTTGTGGGGTCCTGTCTCTGCAGTCTTCCCTGAAAAGACCCCTGGTTTCTTTTCCCTGGGGGGATGGGAACCTTTACCCTGGGTTCTAGTTTGGGGTCCTTTAGAGAACTCCTGAGATTTACCCTTGTCTCCCTCTCCCTTCTGCTGGGGACCCTGCCCACCCTTGGTGGAGTCTTCCCCATACACCTTGTTGTGGACCCTGGTACTCACCCAGTGATCCACCCCATAGCAAGCTTCCTGCGGTCAGTCAGGTGCCTGCACAGCTCTGAAAAACATAGACTAGATAAGTGCTCCCACGCAATCAAATTGTAGAGCCCCTGAAAATCTGTCACATTACTGCCCTTCACCCAATCATCCAGCGACCTACAAAAAGAATCTACACATTATAACCAAGTGTGTGCAACAGTTTTTCTACTAGACCTAAACTGATCCCTGTACTTGTCAGGAGTGAGACCATAACTGGTGAGAAGGTTCTCCTTCATGTCAGGGTAGGTGAGGTTGTACCCCATACACAAGGTCAATAAAGTGCCCTTCCCCTCTTCTGCTAAAAGAGGCCACAATCCTGTTCCCCACCTCTTTTCAGTAACCCCATCCATGTGGATAGATGCCTCATCTTGTACTCCTTGCCTACATTTTTAGGAATGTGTACTATCCTCTCTGAGTGCACTGATGATTTGCTGTCACCATCTGTGCTGGATCTACTCCTCTGATCTAGCTCCTTCACTCCAAGCTCATGGTCTAACATCATCCTTTTCTCTTCCATTGCTAACTTGAGCCTCTCCAGCTCCATTGCATCTCTCCTTTATTCCCACCTGTCTCTGGGGACAAGCCACTGCTGCCTGACCTGGGGGGTGCCCCAACCTAAAACCACATCAACCCTTGGAATAGGCTCCTCCACCTCCACACCAGGATCTCCAGATTGCTCACTATCATGTCTGGCTACTACCCAGGCCTTCAGCGCCTTTTGTAGCTTCTCTTTTCTGGTTAAGCCTCTGATTTGGACTTTGCAAATGGCCTTCAACTTCTTTATGTTGCACGTTTCCAACCTTTCCTCCTCAAAGGCTACTTGCAGGGATGCAACTAATGATGCTATTGACTCAGGCATGATGCAATAGAAAGTTGAAGATTTCAACAAATGGCAAGATCATAAATAGACCAAAAAAGAAACAGTATGTGGTACGTAATAGTGTGCGATATGGTAGCAGTGCACACCAATCACTGTAGGTCAAGTGCAAAGGCAAGTCCTATCATCACCGCTGACAACCAATGTTAGAAATGGGGGTCTCTAGTTGGCAGGCTGTGACCCTGTCCAAGTAGGAACCCTTTTTCCTAGTCAGGATGAAGGGGATAAAATTCTAAAATAACCCCTGCTCGTCCCCTTGGTAGCTTGGCATGAGCAGTCAGGCTTATCTCAGAGGCAGTGTGTGAAGCATTTGCACATTACCAACAGTAATGCAGTGAAAACACTACAAAAGGATACTACACCAGGTTTAGAAAAATATATAATATTTTATCTGTGCAAAACAAGACCAAAAAACGATAGACTTAAAATACAGTTCCTTGAAGTCAATAGCTCCACCCGGAGCTATCACGACATCTTGAACAACAAATCCAAACAGTTCTGGCTGACCGCGGCGTATATTGCCAGCTACGGTACGGGAAGTCCCGCAAAACAGTACCTTTAGAAATGAAGGGCGTCAGCGACCTCTCGTTGAGCTCTGAAGGGCTGATGTCAGCAGGCGTATGTTCCGGAGGTCGCTGCAGGAATAGTCGGGCCCTTGAAGTCACACGTGTTGCAGATCGAACTCCTCGTGGTTGAAGTCGGGAGCGCTGGTGTCAGCAGGAGTTGGGTCTGAGGTGTGAAATGCAGCATTGCGGCATAAGGTGCCTCGAGTCACGGTGCAGGCAGTGGCTCGGTGACGGTCATCCAGCGGCGTGGGTGAAACCAGGGCAGCGGCCCTAAGTGATGTGGTGTTTGTCGCAGTGCTGGCAGGTCACGTTGCAAGCAGCAGCGTCGTCATTGCTGAAGCACTGTCATCGGATGACGAATTGAAGTCGGCGTCAGTAGGCCAAGGCTGCGGTGAGTGATGAGGGTGGTGCATCGTGTAACTTATGAGCGGTGCCCTCGAACCACGGTGCAAGCAGTGGCGTCAATGTCAGCGTGGAGCATGGCCGTCGGGGAAACCAGGGCATTGGCGTGAAGTGAGGCAGTGTGAAGTGCGATGCCCACAGGTCACGGAGCAAGCAGCGGCTCAGTGGCGGCATTGGGTGTCATCGTCGGTGAGACAAGGGTTGCGGTGCAGAGTGCGGCGGTGACCTCTGCAGTGCCTTCAGGACACAGAGCGGGCAGCAGCATCGTTGACAGTGTTGGGTTGCTTTTTCTTCTTTTGCAGCACAAAACACACAGGGGCATAATCTCAAGAACGTGTGATAACTACCGCAAGTGTAGCTTAACGCAACCCCACACATCGCAGTCCATCGCAGGAAAACAACTCTGTGTCAACGTGGTATTCACAACACGGCGGTACCATGCGATAGTCACAGGACAACGCGTCAAATGAACGTGTTAAAAACAACGCGACGCCGCAAAAACGCAAAACCCCAACGCAAAAATAGTAGCGATGACGCCAATCGCGATACAAAAATCTACGAAAACCAGCCACAGTCCTGCAATTCCCACGCTTCATGTGGGAAAATGCACCATAAAAGTAGAAAAAAACATACAAACAAAAGCCAAACAACAGCGAAGCACAATGGAGACAGCCGGAGCAAGTACAGAGGACAACCAGAACCCCACAAGCCCCACGGAGGACCAGCCTGGGACCTCGTGGTCAGGGAAGGGCAAGGACAAGGACAAGAAGAAGAGGAAGATGAAGTTCAGTCCGCAGGAAAACAGGATCCTGATAACGGAGGTGATAGAACACCATCAATCACTGTTCGTCACCTCCACTGTGTCACTGGCAACTAAAAATGGAATATGGCAGACCATCCTGGACAAGGTGAATGCAGTCGGAGTGCTGAAGAGGACAATGGACGAGGTCAAGAGGCGCTGGAATGATGTGAAGCGCAAAACCAAGCTGAAACTCGCAAACAACCGGAAGGCAGAAATGCAGACTGGAGGTGGGAGTCCAGCGCCACAGGAGGAGCTGGACGAGATGGAGGAAATGGTCTACCCAGTCATCAGTGGGGAGACGGTGGCAGGAGTCGGGGGACCGGACACTGCTCAACATGACCGGACACAACAGCAACAGGGTGAGTAACCACCATGGACTGGGGGGACGGGGGGAGATGGGCACAATGGCACACATGCACAATTAAGCATAGCACATCAGCAGACAAAACATGCCCCAGACCCACAACTCCCACCAAGAGACCAATGCACACAGGCATGCAACATCTCAGCACTGCATAAACACAGAACCCAGAGGCACACCGCATGGAAGGGAGAAGGGCAGCTAAATGAGAGCTGCAGGGGCGACTCCCCCAAAATGCGGCACATACACATAACATGCAGAGCACATCAACATTGACAACGAGGTGGTACAAACCGCAACACGTCCACAACAGAACAGAGGACACAACAGGTGCTGCATGTGCGTAGTAACTGGCCAATCTCAATACTTTACTTTATTCGGTTTCTGTACAAACCATCAAAGTATACAATAAAAAAAACTTTTCCTATTTATAATTAAAATATTTAAAACAATTCATTTGGGTATTTAAATAAGGAAAGATTTAAAAAAGACCACCAGAGCAAGAAGAAAAGTGCATTTGATAACTACGAAATACGCCTTTCCCTAAAACCTTACAACATACAAAGCCTCAATGGGACAAAAGGGACAATTTGTAAAATAAAAGCACATGTAATATACAAATATCATAAACAATTAATATTATTGTACAGTCTGTAATATAAACTTCTGCCGCATTATCCAGAAGGCAAATAAAAAACGACTGACAGCAAAAACTATTGGTTCAGAAACGTCTGCCTTTAAAATTCTATAAGCAATCTGATACTGCCTAACACCTGCATTAAGGCAGGTGGGTCTTATCCACCTTCTGCGCAACTCATGATATCCAGGGCAAAAAAATAAAACATGTTCTTCAGATTCAATAGCTGAAGAACAGGCAGAACATGAACCTAATTGTAAACCCACCACCTCCTTGCCTGGGTATTTTAAAAGTAAATTACCATATCTAAATCTGATGTACAAGCTTTTAGCAAGGGGGGGAAAAATCTGATCCAAGAAAGGTTCGAATTGTGGACAGAATTTTATGGCTAAAAACTTGGATGTAAGCTGTTCGCAAGTCGAATTATTCACATAGCGATCACCCACCACCTCCCAATACCTGCTTTTTAATCTCAGTAAGTCGTCTCCAGTAGCCCTCTCAGGATGTTTCCATAGATCCATCATGTTCATTAACCTGCACCAGTCTGCAACATGCCTAAACCATGGTAATTTTACTGCGCCATTGATCCTTATGACCTCCCGAAGAGAATCTCTATAATCAACAAGTTGGGGGGTGGTCCATAGGCGCAGCCAGTAAGTTAAAGGTTTCAAGGCAGCCAAATCGCCAATTCTCTTCAGCCCAAGATCACAGAAAAGGGGAATTAGAGGAGTCGTAATTGGGACTGAGACAAGAGACCTAGCAAAGATATTTTCACATATCACTAACTTATTGACGGAAGTATAGCCCCAAATCTCCGCTCCGTACAAAGCTCCACTTTGGGCTTTTGCACGATAGATTTCCAGCGCTGGGGAAAGGGGTTGGGTATATGATTGTTTGTGAAATCTTATTATGGATTAGGTGTCGCATGTGCGTAGTAACTGGCCAATCACATATGGCACTGCAGGGAAATGTGAGTTGAAAATGTACAAGTACAAACTCACATCCGTGATGTAGTCGGAATGTCCACTGTCCCCCATCAAATAGGCAGCTCCCCACAAACAGTCACAATGTACACTGTCATGCAGTCTGAATTCAGACATGTACAATGCGTCAACATACATGTGTACACGATGTTAAACTGCATCTCCCCTTCACATTGTAGGGGGAAATCCAACTGCAGAGCAGTCCGAACCTCTCTTCTCTGATGAGGAAGAGGCCCACCACACCTTCAACTCAGATGCCCTCGAACAGCTCGTGGAGAGCCTCTGCAGCCCACTTACAGGATCAGGGCAGCCCAGCTGCCATGAGGAGCCCCCCCTGCACAGTACACACAGCAGGCAGCACCCACCACCACGGCTGACCCCAGGACCCCTATGACAAACACATGGCCTTCCAACGCCGTGTGTTGGGGTGCAAGGAGAAGCTGGCTGAACAGGTGTAGGTGGGGTTCGACTGCATGGCAGCCAATCTAGACACCATACGTGGGTGTCTAAGTCCCATCAGGGACCACTCACAGTCCCTAACGAACACCCACAGTCCGCTCCATGCTCTTCAACGGACCATGGCTAACATCGCCAGAGTCCTGACTCTGCGACAAGAATGCCTGTCTAGCCAGAGTGCCTCCAGCGATCTCGCCCGGGAGTTGGGACACATGCGGAGGATCATGGAGAATTTGGAGTGGACGCAGGCGGAAAGAGCGGCTGTCACGGCTGCACACCAGCGAGAGGTAGCTGGGTCCCTCAATGCCCTAAAGAGCCTCCTCATGGCATTGCTGCCACAAGGCCTGGTGCTGATGCATGCTGCTGCTACCACCCCATCCACATCCGGCCCCTGATGTGTCTGTGCCACACAGTGCTGGAGACAGTACACCACCACCCACATGTGAGGCACATGCAACAGCAGAGGAGGAAGATGCAGATGAATCAGCCCTCATGGTCAGGAGGACGCAGTAGCATTCATCTCCGCCATGTGGCCTGTTTCTGCTTGGTTCTGCCCTCTGTATCATCACCTTCCACTGTCCCCCGAAGCACTCTGCGACACTCACCTTGGACCTCGACATGGACTGCCATATTCTGTTTGGTCACCAATGACACAGCTATCAGACTGCGGACTGAACTCCTCCTCTCCTGATGTACCTGTCATTCCCTGTAGGACTCTGGCTGGCCCTCCACGGGCCGACAATGTGAAATGGGGTTGGCATGGCCCTGTACTGCTCCAGCTGCAACACTCCCTTGAATGTGTAATAAACATTCATATCCACACAGATGTGTCATGTCTATGATCTTTCAAGTGTGGAAGTATGGATGAATGTAGGGTCAGTGATTCCCCCTTACGTCCATGTTGCCCATGTTGTGGGACTATTGTCACAGGGTGACAGATTGCCGATTACGGTCCATGTGGCACCGACACTATAACGGAGACACATCCATTGGTCACTTCCTTGTCCAGCCCAGGACGGAACCTCGCCCAGAGCCCTGAGGTCATTGTTCACACCCTTACGCTGGACTGGCATACGCCAGGACAGCCGACTCCGATTACGCACACAGGGGGGACGACAACGCTGCATGTCCCAGGTCTTCACTGTGGGGATCTGCAGCTCACAGGTCTAGTTGTCAGCATGCCACAGCCACTCCCTCATGGCTGGTGTACACCCACACCACACCCATCCAGCACTGGTGTCACAGGACATGTGACCCTGGCAATAAAAAGGGCCTGGCGCACGTGCTGGACGCCATTTCCACTCTCTCTGACCGGGTGGCTCATTGTAGTTCGCATGTGTGCATGATGGCCTAGGGCCCTGCCACCTCACATTGCCCAGTGCCGGGGGTGACATGATGGCGTCTGCACAATGGGACTCAATCATTAAGGGTCCATGGCTAGCGGTGCACAGACTGGGTGGCACCGGCTACACTGCGGCAGGCACAGGCACCCCGCCACGGGATGGTGTCTTGTGGTGCAGTGAGATAGGGGCACCTAAAGTGCTGAGCGGGTGTGCAGCCTGCGATGATGCGTCGTCCTGGCGGTCCGGACTGGCAAGGATTAGTGTGAGCCCTGCTAAACCACAGTGTAGGCCTGGGCCAGCGGGCAGTGCAGCCCTCCCACCACGTGGCGTCGCGCTTCACAGAGTTAGTGGCACCTCAAGCGCTGAGCGGGTGTGCAGCCTGCGATGATGCCGTGTGCACTGATGTGGTCTCTGCCATTGTGAAATCAAGACCCAGACTCAGGTGTGTGACCTGGTGGCCCGCGGTGCGGGGCTGCAAGATGTGGAGGGTGCCATGGTCGCAGGCACCGGGCTTGGAGATCCCTCCAGAACGTGATGGGCCCTCTTGGGGACACGCCGGTGGTGGAAGGTGAGCAGTGAGGCCTGGTTGCGCAGGGGCGGGCAATCACCGCTGGGTGGCGGGAGGGGCTGGGTGCAGCAGCCTGTGTGCACAGGGGCGGGCAAACGATGATGGCATGTGCAACTGTATGTACTCTGCCATTCATGTCTCTGGAAACTGTTTCAGATGACAGACCTGGGGGACTGCTGTGAATACCGGCACGTGGTTGGAGACACACCGGTGGTAGCAGGTAAGCAGTGAGGCCTAGGTCCGCAGTGTCGGCACTCTCTCCCTCTCTCTTTCTCTCTCCCTCTCTCTTTCTCTCTCACCTCTCTTCCTCTCTTTCGCTCTCTCTCTCTGTACTTTGATGGGCGCATGGCACACCTTCTGATCCAGATTTCTGTTTTGCAGGCTGTGACTTACAGAATGTCCTGATACGACCCGCCATGCCTCTTTAGAATTGTTTTTTTTGGTTTGTTCTGTAATAAACGTATTGTTTGGATATTTTGATATGGGTGTATGATTTCCCTTTTTCTGGCCACACATGTATGTTGGGTGTTGTGATTGTGCGACTTCAGGCGATTTGTTTGGTTCATGATTTTGTGGAGTTGATGTGCCATATCTTTGTCAATAGGGGGGGTGTGGGTGGTACCCGGGATAGGGCCCGGGGGGGTCCTGGGGGTGGTGGCGGTGGGTGTTGTTGGCCTATTGGGGCTCAGGCCTGCATGATGGGTTGCTCCAGGGCATCTGTTGTTCTTCATGTGTGGCTATGGGCTGTGCTCCCTTGTCTGGTGCCGGTTGTCGTCCGACTTTACACCAGGTAGGAGCAGGTGTTAGTTTTCTGCTGCTAACGCGCCTTAGCGCATGTTTTGTGATCTTATCGCCGATCTGGCTGGTCATTGAGAATGTTGTGGAGTGGTGTTGTCGCGGCTTTTAGCACAGGAACGCCTACTCTGCATATCATTAGCGTTAGTTGCCGGGCTCCTCTGTGGCAATGTTTTTTGCGACTGCTATCACAGGTAAACTGGTGTTATGGGCTGTTAGCACCAGCTTGGGAATGGGGTGATAAATTTATCACGGATTTGGCTGCGATAAAGTGCCGTTAACTCGGCGATAGCTCCTTGAGAATATGCCCCACAGTTCCCAGTGCTGGTAACAGTTGAACTTGAAGACTTTGCTGTTCCTGAGACTTCTTGAACATGGGGCAAGCTCTAACTCAAGCCTTGGACAAATTCAAACAAAGAAGTTGCAGAAAGTTCAGTCCAGCCCTTTCTCTGCCCAAGACAGAAGCAGCCATTGCAGGCCAACATAGCAAAGCACACAGCAAAGAAGTAGTTCCTCCTCACAGCTTCTCCAGCTCTTCTTCTTGGCAGTATTCTTGGTCCAAAAAGAGTTCTAAAGTTCTGGGGTCTAGGCTCCAATATTTATACCACATTTCCCTTTGTTCTCTTGTGGCAGAGAGTCTCTGTGCTTAGTCCAAACCAGTTCTGTTCTCTCTGGCCTAGCTTCCTGACAGGAGGTGGAGACAGCATTGTATAAGGCAGACCAGGTCTATTGAGGTGCAAAGATATCACCTCCCACTACTGTAAATACAGCCCAGGTCTATACAGCCCAGCCCTGATTCATCCAGGAGAGGTAGGACACACCTCAACCCCCCAGTGGCTATCAACAGTGAATGCACATCTCTAGCCCCTGTCACTCCAAAGCCAGACAGTCAATCTGCAACCCTGCAGAGGTACAGAGGATGGTTAAGCAAGAAAATGCCCACTTTCTAAAAGCGGCATTTTCAAACTCACAATTCAAAACCCATCTTCACTAAAAGATGTGTTTTTAAATTCTGAGTTCAGAAAGCCCAAACTCCATTCCTCTATCTTGTCTCAATTGGAAGTTATACTTGTAAGATGTCACAAAGTATCTCCCATTCTATCCAAAGGGACAGATAGCCTTTCCATAGTGAAAAACAAAATACACTGTATTTTACTATCAGGACATGTCTCACACACACACCAGTACATGTCCTACCCTTCACTTACACTGCACCCTGCCCATGGGGTTACCTTGGGCCGACCTGTGGAGTGCCTTACATGTAAGAAAAGGGAAGGTTTGGGGCCTGACAAGTGAGTGCACTTGCCAGGTCGACATGGCAATCACAACTGTGCACAGACACTGCAGTGGCAGGTCTGAGAACCCTTTGAAGGGCTGCTTGTGTGCATGGTACATCCTGTGCTGCAGGCCCACTAGCAGCATTTGATGTACAGGCCCTGGGCACACACAGTGCACTGTAAGAGTAACTTAGCAGTAAATCAAAAGCCAATCATAGAAAGACCAATCCAAAACACAATTTACCTTAGGAGCACTTGCACTTTAACACTGATCAGCAGTAAGAAAGTGCGTAGAGACAATAAACCAGCAAAAACAGAGTCAAAACGAGGAGGTCAGAAAGCAAAAAAACAGGGGGAAGCACTCCAATAGAGGCCAGGTCTAACAGTTGGTAATTGAGGGGTCAACAGGAAGTTTTGCCATTGTGCTTTAGCTTGTGATTTTCAACTAGGATGGTCTGATCTAGAGATAGTTTAACCCACTCCACAAACTTATCGTTTGCTGAACGGGGTGATTTCCCAGTTCAGATCTAGAGGATTAGAGCCTACATTTCCACTCTTCATGATTACGTTTAGGCCACTGACGATCCCTCCGAGTAACTAACTAGAGGGGAGAGCTTGGCCTGAAAGCATTCAAGTACATTGGCATCAAATAATGATCCGACCTCAACAAAATGGACATTAAAATTGCCCAACAGAGTAAAATTAGACTTGCCAGTGGCTAAACTGGCAATAATTTCAGGAAGAGACTGGGCAAAATGATCGCATGCGCCAGGTCATCTGTATACTAGGACTCCTCAACAGGTGCATGTCGGGGTAAGAGAGATACAGAAAGAAAGACTCTCACAGTCCAGAATAGGTAACTGATCATACAAATATTTAAAGGACTCTTTAAGAATGTTGGCTATTCCCCACCTGTTCTATTTATTTGATGTTTCCGATGTATGTTGTAACCTAAGGGTAAAGCTTGAATAATATCATGCATTGAATTCTCATGCAGCCATGTGTCAGTGAGGAAGACCACACCAGGCTCTTCCTCTTCCAGGAGCAAAATAACTCCATTTTGTGATGTGAGAATGATCTGCAATTGATCAGAAACATGCACCACCCTTCCCCTCCTTTCCTTTCAGCCAGATGCCCATCAGGCACATTGAGGGACTATGAACAGTTCTTAGACTGGACTACAAACTAATTGAGGTCCATGGAGTACCGGCACGCATGTTGAGGAGTTGCCTGCAAAGCTTGCAATTGCTGATAGGAGTATTGGATCTTACCTATTCTAAAACGGGCAGAGTCCCTGGTCCCAGTCAGACGTGGATGGGCGCAGATGAGATTACCTTTGGCAGGCAGTGGTGGACCCGCTGTGCATGTCAGCTGTGCATCTGTGCCCCGCTGTCCATTATATGCCATGGAGAGAAAGAAACAACTAAAGCACCAACCACACTGGCGTCTCTAGTGAAAGTGCGACTGTGCACACTCAAACAATCCAAATACCAACTATTATAAACCCAGCCCTCTTGAGCCACTAAAAAGTTTAAAAATGATAAAAACAAACTTGAACAAAAAATAATGCCCCCTTAAAGAGCGCAGTGACTGCATGCTCTTTAGCAACATGTCCGCTCCCCGGCCTCCATTATATGCCGTGGAGAGAACAAACATCTACAGCACCAACCACACTGGCATCTCTAGTGATAGTGCGACTGTGGAGATTTAAGCAATCCAAATACCAACTATTATTCCCCAAGCCCCTCTGAGTCACTAAAAAGCTTAAAATGATGAAAAAAACTACTTGAATAATACTCCCTTGAAAAGTACTGTGATGGTGTGCTTCTCATGCCAGCAAGGACTTTCACTATGTGACTCATTTTTTTATGCTGACTATGATGACTCATGCATTGTTTCCCTTTGGCAGTAGGTGTCAGTTCTGGAACATGCTCAAATGACCTGCTGACCCTGATGACTCATTTGATTGTGCTGACTCTGGTGACTTCATTGTTATTTTCCTTTGGCAGCAGGTGTACGCGCCAAAACATGCTCAAATGACCTGGTGAACCTGATGACTTATCTGTTTGTGCTGACTTTGATGACTTAATTGTTGTTTCCCTTTGGCAGCAGGTATAAATTCTGGAACATGCTTGAGGGCTCTGCCTTCTGAGACAGAACCTCTTTTTAAAGAGATTGAGTCCTTTCAGCTGCGCTTGCTATTCACGTTTGGTTTTGAAAGCAGCTCTCACATCAAGGAGCTAAACACCCAAGAGATTGTATCTATTTAAGAATAGCTGTTTCGGTCTTCCTACAGATCAAGGATGTACATGTTTCCTGACACCGCACTCTCTAACTGCATGCTTTCAGTCCCCACTCATCTTCTTCATACTTTTGGATGAGGTACTGCTTTCTAGCGCTCAAGCAGAAATTCATCTGGCGAATAGGGAAAAAACACCACACCCGTAAGTTGGCAAGTTGGAAGCATATTTTGGTCTGCACTAGAGTTTAGTGAAGGTAGATTAACCAATCATAGCACAAGAAACACATTGGGAACTAACTCCTAATCGCCCCTCAGTAGAGATTTGTCTTTGTACATATAGGCTTATTTTGGGAACTCAAAATGAACCTTGAAAATAACTGTTACAGCTGTTAATTCAGTAATATCAAAAATGTGTTATTGAACATGAGGAACTTTAATTCTAGACTTTGCCCTCTTAGTGAAAACAATCAGCGTTTTCTTGTGTGAAAGGTAAAAACAATTATGTATGAAAGTAGAACTGAGAACTGAGAATTGTTGACTAACCTTTTTCCTTCCAGGTCTCCTTCCTTGCAGTACTCACCCTAACTTCCCTTCCAGTTTGGCCACATAAAAACTCTGGTGAAATATAACATTCAGAGTTGGTGCTACCAGAGGGAGGGGATCTTGAGAGCACTACTTCTGAGGAACTGGGCCTGATAGAATAGCAAGCCCAACGGTATTTGTTCCTCATGAATGGGGATTTCAAGATATCATGCATGGAGGACTTGTGTAGAATGCTTGCAAACATGCAGAAAGATTTGGTGGCTGCCCACACAGTACTTTCAGCTCCTGCAAGTCAAGTGGCTCAAATCCAGGGTCATTTGAGTACGGCTAGCGCCTTCCTGTGAACTCCTGTCTCAGTATTTGTGGCATCAACTCCCTAGACTGTTTCATTTATTGTTCCTGCTGCAATAGCTTTGGCTCCACCAGAGAGGTTATCAGGGGACCTGATTCAAGCCCACACCTTCCTTACCCAGCTACAAATCAATTTTATGGTTTGACCAACATCCTTTCCAGATGCACAGTCACATATAGCCTTCATGATTTCGTACCTGAGTGGCTATGCAGCTGCTTGGACTGCACCCTTGGTAAATTCCAAAGCCCCTCTTCTTTACAACTGGAGATATTTTAAAAGGCAATTTGAGGACATGTTTAATTGATGTATTGCCACAGGATCATCAGATAAAGAATTAATAGATTTAAGACAAGAAGGTAAGGAACTGATAGCATATACTGCACAGTTTAACTTCCTGATTACTGAAACCAACTGGGCAGAAGTGGACTTAGAGACAAGCTAAAAGACATCAGAGTTCAGATTGATCATCAACCTCAGAATTGTAGCGATTTGCTTGACTTTGTCCTACACTTAGACATAGGCTGTCTATTTGGAAAAATGAGAGGAGGTGGCCTGAAACTCAGGTCATTTGTCACTCAATGGACAGGTTTACTTATTCTTCCAATAATAAAAATAAGGAACCTATAAAAATAGTATGTTTCCACGGTCCTCTTACTGTGGAAGAAAACGATTTATGATATAAGAACTACCAGTGTCTGTATTGTGGAAAGAAAGGTCACTTTGTTCGGCAGTGTTCAGCCAAATCAAAGGTTTGAGCAATCTCAAAGCAGAATGTTAGCACCACTGTGTCTAAAGAGGCAGTTAACTAACTAGCTCGAAGGATGAGCAGGAGGACCCTTCGAGCTTAACTAAAAGTTTGAACACGAGGAAGTTGCTGAAGTTATCATGCTAGACTCTGTGGCCACAAACAATTTCATAGATACTACCTATAGCTCAAAATTAAGGATCGCCACCATGAAGAAAAAGAGATCTGAAACAGTCAGGACTGTAGATGGTTCTTTGTTGACTTCCAGGCCAATCACCGGTCAGACTCAACTGGTTCATATGACCTCTGGCCCAGAATCTCAAAATCACAAGGAAGAAATATTTTCATAATGAATTAATGCACCACAAATTGGAATAATTTTAGGAATGCCATGGTTAACGGTTCATAATCCCAGCAAAGACTGGGCTAAAAGGAATGTAACGTTTCCCTCAAATTGGTGTCACCAATCTTGTCTAAAACCAGTACCATTGACAATCAGGGTTCCAGTGATAACTCATTTCATCTCAACAGCTGCAGAGCAAGATATAACCTCGCCTACGGAATATAAAGCCTTCTATGACTTCTTTAGCGGAAGTCAGGCAGAGACTTTACATCCTTATCGGGCATATGATTGCCAAATTAATCTGGTTCCTGGTGCTAAAATATAAGGTAGTTGAAATGTATGCCCTCTCAGAGCAAGAAAACATATGCCTACGGAGTTACTTGGATAAGTATTTCCAAAATGGATTTATTTGACCATCAAAATTTCTGGCAGTCTCGGCCTTATTCTTTGTCCCTCTAAGCAGAGGGAAGCTTTGGGTCTGCATTGATTACAGGGCTCATAATGACATCAGAGTAAAGAACCAACTCATCAACCCCCATCAACTCATTCCAATACTGTAGGATCAAGTTAAAGATGTTAACTTCTACACTAATCTTGATCTAAGGGATGCATACCATTTAGTTGGCAATTGGCCCATAGGCCAATGAAAGATTACTTTTTGGAACATTAAGGGCTATTTGAGTAAAGTATGATGCAGTTAGGACTATGTAATGCTCCTGCAGCATTTCAATTTTTTGTCAACAATGTACTACGTACATTTCTAGATACATTTCTCATTGTATACATTGACGGCATTCTTACATTTACACAGTCCCAAAATGAGCACATCATCCATGTGAAAAATATCCTAACAACTTTAAGACAACATGGTCTATTTAACATAAGAAACTATAATTCTAGACTGTGCTCCCTTAGTAAGTAAGTAAGTAAAATTTTATTGTTTTTGATTAATTAAAACCATTACAAAAATGCACTTTGGTAAAAGTCTTATATGTTAAAAAGAAAGTAGAAATACATTTCTAAAAGCTGGAAGATTTCCGGTATAAGAGAGGCCCTTGTTCACGTTGTACTGGGGACAATCCAATATCTATACACAGGTTACAGTTTTTGCACTTGCTCAGGGTACCGCTGATCCTTGCTTAGATGCTGCTAATGACAGGAACTTTACTAATTTCCCATTTAGCTGCGGGTCCTTAGGATCGAAACAGGCAATCACGGCCTGTCTCCGGGTTCGGATCCCTCGTTTGTTGAAATGGGTTTTTAGTAGGCCTACCCTTTCCTCTTTTAATTTGGTGCAAGAGCATATTAGATGTTCTATGTCCTCAGTTCCGTCCCCGCATAACCTGCATGAGTTCCCATGATTCTCTCTCAGCCAGGGTGGAAGGTGCGGTATGACTGCCAGGATTCCTAACCTGTATTTTAAAAATTTCTCTTTGATCTTCCTTGAGTACCCTAATTTAAAATATGCCTATGGCCCAAGTAGTTTGTAGCTGCTCAATGTCATCTATGCGTGGCTCCTATGGGTAAAGGCAGCTTTGTCTTCAACGAGAGAGAGCTTCTTGATGACCTTGTTTACTACGTGCTTAAAATGCGAGTGGGTAGTTTGAATTTCCCATAAATCGACTAATCTAGTAATGGCCAGTGATTACTCCAAGTATTTTTTGGCCGGCGAGGTGGATGTGCTGCACAATTCTTGCCAGAGCTGATGATTCAATGTATTCCTGGGAGAGTTCTTAATTTTTTGCCAACACTTGATGTAAGAACCTCGCCTTGCAAGAAGTTGTGTGGTTAGGCCGAACTCAAGTCAAATCTATACAGGCGAAGTGTAAGACGGGAGGTTTAGCATAACTCTATATGCTTTCGCCAGGGTGGTATCCAGCAGTTTTGCGTCCCTACCCCTCAGAGCTTCGCTGCCGTAAGTGATCAATGGTGGAATTTTTGATTGCGCTACCCGAAGCAAGGGGGAAAATATGGGTCCAGTAAGTTTTGTTTTAAGTTGCCTTAGTGTTGTCGCTATCGCCATCCCTTTCCTCTTGATAGCCTCAAGTTGATTGGCAAATTGGCCACCTTTGTCAATGATCACCCCTAGATATTTGTACTCGGAGGTGTTCGCAATTGTTTTTTTTTCCAAAAACCAGGAGTGAGACCGTTGTTTGCCATTGACTGTCAGGGTTTTTGTTTTATTAATATTTACTTCTAGGTGGTTTTCAACTGCATATTCGTGCATCTTATTGAGTAACCATTGTAGACCAACTTGAGTATGGCTTGCCAGGACAACATCATCTGCATATGACATACTGGAGATGGCTTTACCACCTAGTCGAGGGGCATGCGCGTTGCAGGCACTAAAGGCTGATGTCATATCTGCTGTATAAAGGTTAAAAAGAGTTGGTGCAAGCACACATCCCTGTTTGAGGCCTTTGGTTGTTGGTATGCACCTCGAGAGATGGGAGCCATTGCCTAGTTTGACCTGTAACCATGTATTGGAGTGTAGGTGTATCAAGAGGTTCAGAAGAGATGGAGGGATCCCCCAGAGTGCCAATTTCCTCCACAGTATTGCTCGGTTGACATTGTCAAATGCGGCCTTAAAGTCCACAATGCAAAAATTAAGACTTTGTTTATATTGTTTTGCCTTGTCGATAAGTAGTGACATAGTTAGTATGTTAGTTGTTGTGCCGGTATCTTTGCAAAACCCTGTTTGGTAATGGTGGATTATTTCTTTCCCTTTTGCCCAGTCCTGTAGCTCTACGAGTAGGTTGCCTGCAAAATATTTTGCCTCTACATCTAATAGAGCAATCAGGCGATAGTTTTTTGGTAAGGTTTTGTCGCCGGCCTTATAAATCGGTGAGATAATGGAGCCCTTCCATGAAGCTGGTAGGAGCCCGGACTGCCTGACAGAACAGAAGAGAGGGGCTAGTGTTTCTGACCAGTATTCCAGGTCTTGTTTAAAAAGGGCTGGTGGAATCCCGTTTGGCCCTTGTGCTCCTTCTATACTCCCTTTTGAAATTTGTTTCCTAATCATGACAGTATCAATTTCATTTGCCTTTTCCTCTATATTCATCGCAGTTTGAATGGGAGGAATCAGTTGGTTTTCCAGAGGTGCTTGTGATTCAAGTGTCTGTTGATTGAAATGAGATTCTAAAAAGGATGTCCAGGCATTTTCTGTAATGTGCGATGTTAAGCCTCCATGTGCCGGTTGTAGAATTTTGTTTATGGTTGACCAGAAACGTGCGCTATTGATTCCTTTGGAGTCATGATACAGTTTTGCCCAGAATTAGTTTTCGTTGGACCTGTTGATATCCCACTTGAGTTTTTTAAGTTTGGCCTTTCTATTACGAAGTTGATGGTTTAGGTTCTCATCCCCAGGGCAAAGCCTCAATGATCTTAAAAGTTTGTTTACAGATTTTTTGAGAAGTTTCAAGTCAGTCCACTGTGCACGCGTGACCCTTCCTGCAGCCGTTGGATCATTGGGAGCGGAGTATCTGACTACGGTCGAATAGGAGTTTGCAAACAAAGCCGTGAAATTTTCCCATATACTAGTGGGGTTTTCGGTGGGATAATTAAGCTCATTTAACTGTGATTTTTGCTATCAGGAACACCTCCCTGGTGTTTGCTATGGATGACTTGATTCTTTTTAAATATATGGTGTGGCATGCGTGCCTGCCAACTGGGTTAAGTGTCGGTTTATGTGGGAGAGCTTGAATTAGAACTTCCTGGGGCCGATGGTCACTGTCCCCTTTGTCTCCTAGGCAGAAGCCTGTTACATGTTGAAAAAAGGAAAGAGAGACTAAAGTGTAATCTATGGTAGAATTCGCAAATTCCATGTGAAATGAGGCGGCCGGGGGAGAGTCCTAGGCAAATCTTCCGTTTAATACCCTTAGGCCGATATGCTCCAGGTCTTCTAACAGCTCTAAACCACTCTTGGAAGGTCTTCCGTGGCTGCTTTTGGTTTGAGCTGGTATGTCCCAATGGAAGGACTGGACCTGTGCTCCCTTAGTGGAAATAGCCATTGTTATTGTGTGTGAAATGTAAAAACAATTCTTCATGAAAGTAGAACTAAGAACTGTTGACTAGCCTTTTCCCTTCCAGTTCTCTTTTCATGCAGTACACACTCTAACTTCTCTTCCATTCGTTTGGCCACATCGATACTCTGGTGAAATATAAAACTCAGAGTCGGTACTGCCAGAAAGAGGGCATCTTGAGAACATTGATTCTGAGGAACCGGGCCCGACAATATGTATTGCTGGATGCTTTTTCTGGCAAATTCTTGGAGGCTCTACTCTTATTACTTGGTCTTGCAACATGGTCTGAGAGCTCACTACACACTGCTTTCCCTGCACCTGCACGTATGTGCCTGAACTTGCTGATTACTCCTCAAAATCTCAGAGCCACTGCATGAACTTAGAGTGTAGCTGCAGTGATTTCACCTTGAGAAATTTGGAGGACAATACCAGCATGTTTAAAGTGGTCCACAACACCAATAAATATAGTGAATCTCCCACCACTCTCAGAGGTGAGGATGACGGAGTCCTTAAAAACATTGGTTTACTTCTTTCTGAAAAGGTCTTTGGCCAGAAGAGCATTGATGGTAGTCTCCCAGAACCAAGAATGACTGGACCACATTGTCTCCACACCTTTTCCTCCTCTGCATCTACCAAGTCTTGCATCCCTGCACAATACCTATCCAATGCAATGTTGGTACACGCAACTATAGCACCAGATGCACCAGCATCAGATGTAGTCACAGCAAAGATGGCAGTGGTGGACACCTCTTTCGATGCAGGAGTGGAGTCAGTAGTCACAAACACTACATTGCCTAATGATCGCTAATTTATCAATAGTCAGACTTCAGACATCTTGGAGGTTTTGAGATGAACTGATGAGTCTAGGTTCCCTAAATGAGACTGTGTGTTATCATCTACAACAGTGGTTCCCAAACTTTTGACTCCTGAGGACCCCCACTGAATCACTACTGGAAGCCGGGGACCCCCAAGCAATTTGTACAATTTCAATTTCAAAAAATTAAAACAGTAATTCGCAAAAAATACACAAACAAGTACACACCAAACAAATACTTGCATTACTAAATCTTTTATTATTTTATATTGAAAAATATGCAAAAATCAAAACATTTTAATGGGAAGGATGGTGCTGCATCTCGGCGACTAACTTTTCAATGTTTGGTTTTATTTCGGAAAGTTGAATCCTTAGGTCAGATTCAACATTTTGCAAGCGATTTCTGCACTTATTTTTAAGGTACATAAGATTTGAGAAAGCCTTCTCACATAAATATGTGGTGGGGAAAGGAAGTAAAACCTTAAGTGCCTTGTACGATAATTCAGGGTAATCTGTTCGTACATGCAGCCAAAAATTTGTCAGACTCGGAGACTTTTCCTTGAATTGAAGTTTAAGTGCACTATCTGTAGAGATTTCAATCAAACCGTTTTCTTCAGATGCGGTCAGCCCCATTAAATTGTCAATATCTACATTAAAAGGATCTTTAATCCAGTTTTTGCTTTCATCCGGAAGTGGAAAGTACTGACGAAAACTACACCGCATATCTTGGATATGCTGGATAAAAATTTCGAAGACTTTGTTCGATAATTCATCATCAGCAGATTCCAAGAATGTCTTCAGGTTCTGAAAAGAATCAAAATTTCTTTGTGATAAGCGACGAGCCCATAAGTCTAACTTTTTTATCATTGCCTCAATCTTGTCTTCGACATTAAAAATTGTGATACCTACTCCTTGCATACTCAAATTGAGTGCATTTAAATGGGTGAAGATGTCTGCCATATATGCCAGCATAGCTAACCAAGTATAGTCATGTAAGTGCTCATGAAGTGCAAATGGAGATTCCAGTTCAGTGAAGAAAACTCTGATTTCATCTCTTAATTCAAAAAGCCGAGACAAAACTCTACCACGAGACAGCCATCGGACATCTGTATGCAGCAAAAGCTGATGATGATCACTATCCATGGACTGACAAAGCTGTTCAAAAAGCCTTGAATTTAGTGACCTAGCTTTGATAAAATTTACAATTTTGACTGACTCATTCAAGACCTTTTTAATTCCTCTGGTATCTTCTTAGTGGCTAATGATTCTCGATGAATGCAACAATGATGCCATACAACTGAAGGGTTAATTTCCTTATTCGTGCTACAAGTCCAGTTAGTCTCCCAGACATGGCACGTGCCCCATCTGTGCTGATTCGTATGCATTTGGACCACTGAATTCCATTTGATGTCAGAAAATCATTGAAACTGCTGAAGACCTCTTCAGCAGTGGTATGTATCAAATAGCGGCAGAACAGTAAATCTTCAATAATGTTCCCCTCAAAATCGTATCTAACGTAGCACAGGAGATGAGATTTATTTGCTATGTCTGTACTTTCATCTACTTGCAGGCTATAATGCAGACTTTTACAAATTCTTTCGATCAACTGTTCCTTTATGTTGTCTGAAATGTTGTCAATTCGCTTTTTTACAGTGTTGTTAGATAATGGCACCAAATGTCAATCTTTTGCTGCTTTTTCTCCAACCATTGCTGTCACCATGGCTTTAGCAGCAGGTACTATTAGTTCTTCAGCCGTTGTATGAGGTTTTCCAGCTTTTGCTATGAGCATGGACACTTCATATGAAGCTTTCAGAGCATTTTCATTAACAGATCCTGTCGCAGTTTTCTTAATTATTTTTCTACTTTTAGGAGCTCTTGCTCTTTATTCTTGAAGAATTCTATGGATTTAGACGCATGTTCTTTATGCTTAGTTTCCAAGTGTCTTCGTAATTTAGAAGGTTTCATGGCCTCATTTGACAACATTTCATAACATAGCACGCATCGTGGTTGCAGTTCATATTCTGAACCTGAACATGTGAAACCCATTAGTAAATATTCACCATCGTATTTGCGACACTTCCTTTTCTTTTCACTTAAATCACTTTGTTTTGAGCATGATGGCCCATCATTGATTTCTTCAGTGGCTTTCCGCTTAAGGTTAAGCCAGCGATCCATCTTCCTTATGTTTAGGATACAAATGACAAGTCTATTTCACAACAGGTTATGGAATCAATTTCTATCAAAGCTATTTGGTGAGGCACGTAGTAGACCTTCACTACTTTACCTACTACAGGTTGCCCTCATCAGATGTTTCCGGACTACATATGCTTTGACATTTAGAGATGAAGCAGCACCTGTAAGAAGATTTTAACATTGTATCAGCACTTGTTGAAAAGACAGAGGACACTAGCAAATCATATGCATGGATATGAGAATCTTATGTACGCTGCTTCAAGATAATTCCATTTGCTCAGTTTAATTAAACATAGCTCATTCATTTGGCCTCCATTGTGGAAGCAGTCCATTGTTGATTGCACGGAGAGGTTCGCACAAGAGTATGGGAAAATATGATCAGGGTTGGAGTTAAGCGAGAACACTTCAGAAAGTAATTTTGTCTGCTGCACACTGACCGTAACTGTGTTGAGGTTGAGATTCAATTTACACCTAAGTGTCACAGAAGTTTCCTGTGTGGTTCCTGGCAGCCATGGGACATGGCATGAGCAGCTGATGTGACATTGAGAATAGTTAAATGCATACACATACATGCCAACATTTTAGAAGAGGAAAGTGGGTTCAACATTAAAAGCGTGCCGATCTCAGTGACTTGCATACTAAGTATGGGCAGAAGCAAAGACAAGGTACCATAGTAGCAAAGCGGAAAGTACTGAAAATTTGCAGTTGCCATTGCTAAACCTGAAAACATCAGTACGTTAACAAAAGCACAAACACAAATTAAACACTTACATGCAGTTCCAGACGGAGAAGAGCCCTCCTGCCCATTCGACGTGCTCCAGCCTCCAATGCTCTTCAATATCGACACACAGCTGCTTTCAGGGCAAATGGGGACATATGGTAGCAAAATGCCCTGGGCCTGGCCACAAACAGAAGAGGAAACGCACGGACTGCTGTGCGAGCGCGACGTCGGGTGACGGGCAGAAGTGAATAACACAATAAGGGCAATCACCCTTCAGCTTGCACCTATAGCTGAATGGTGATTGGCCAGATTGTATTGCAGTCTTGCCGCCCTGGCGCCAACAACATTCACACCTCTTATGTGCTGTGAGCCTGAGGGCCAGATTGTATTGCAGTCTTGCCGCCCCGGCGCCAACAACATTCACACCTCTTATGTGCTGTGAGGGCGCATGAGCGTTTCGTTTTTTACACTGACGGTAGGCACTCAAGTGCTGCGGACCCCCTGGGAATGTGTCACGGACCCCTGGGGGTCCGCGGACCACAGTTTGGGAAACGCTGATCTACAACCATCCCATGGGGCAACAATATATGCAGTAGAGTTGGGCCCCCAGAAATCCCTTTTTACTTCTCTTCTTCTACCCAAATCTACCACAGCTAATGCTAATGTTTAGGTTAATACCACTTCTAATACTTTTGCTAAAGTAACTGTAGTGATTTTGTGAGGAGGCTCACATTGAATGGTTCGACGAAGGGGGCCCAATTTTCAGCACCATATGAAATCACTTCCTGGCTTAAGGCCAATCGATGGGCTATCAATGAAGGTGGAACACTCATCACAAATGGTTTACAGCTCCACAGTGTCAAGTTAAATGCAGTAGCTAACACCTCAACACTAGGAGACAAAACTTTGGGATTGCCTGTTTTTCTAGTACCTCGTAATTGCAAACCGTGCATGTATCTAAAAGGTTACATGCAAATAAAAGAGCTGCTTCCACTGATCCTACCACAAAGTGTGGTATTGTTGACATCCCCAGTAATCATTTGTTGGTTGGCCTCAATAGTAATGCTAGGGTTTGCAGAACCTAGCAAATTGGCTAATAAAGCAGTAGAGTCTCTGCTCATACTGCTGCCTTTAGAGTACCTGTAAAGTGGGATGCAGTATACACAACCTAGAGAACAAATTGAAATATGCCAAATTTCTCCACATCTTGCTTATTGCACATCCAAAGCTCCCATATCCTGAATATCCTGAAAGCTAACCTCAGCTGTATGAAATGGGTGCAGCCCAGTTTGTGTCTTTCTCCTAGCCGGGACTCTCTAGGATCAAACATTTGATAAATTGTTCACTGATAGCCAGCAAAATAGGTTTAGGTATATCAGGGAAACATTAAAACCTAACTACTTAACAGGCAGTAGCAGGCAGATCCAGTTTTGGGTGTGGAGGCCCATAGACAGACGCGCAAACTTGTGCCAATATCAGTTAATACTCACAGCTCACTCAGCTTCTCTAAGAAGTTTTCATCTATTACTGCACCGTTAAACCTACAGCAAGAAAAGACTATTAAGAACTTTGAAAAGTTCTTTAATGAGAACATATTATTTCTTGTCACGCTTGAACAGAGGAAGTACCAAATGAAAGAAGTGACAAACTTAAAATGTTTAGGATTTAGGAGGAAACAGAAGTCTCGTATCTGCTACGGTTCACCTAAAGACTATTAATAAAAGCATTTGCAAACTTGCACTCGGGAACTTTATATAAACTTCTTTCTGAATTCAAATAATTACTTTCCTCCTTCTTTTAACAACCACCCACAATCGCACTTTCATCAAACGTGTTGTACAATCATTTGATTTATACTGGTCTTTGCGACAATAATCATGATTTTTAATGCAAATTTCAAATTTTAGTATTGAACTGAGGCTCCAAACCTCCTTTGATACAAAAGATTAGTTAGGCCTGGTCATAGTTAGGAATCATGGAACATAAAGCGACTGTATTACTACTATAATCAAGCCATAATAGAATGAAAGAAATAATGAATTGAAAACGCTCATAAAGCACAGATATTCATTGCTGGAAGTAAAGAGGCACCATTGGAGGTATGTCCATAGATGCACCTTTGGCAGGAGTGCATTCTATACTATAAAACTGTGCCATGAAAAAAGTGAGTGCATAGAACAACTTCTTGAAAGGAAGGGCTCATCGTACATCCGAGATTATGAACAATTGAGATGTATGATACTGAATTGAAAGCCTTCAATTTGATTTCATAAGCTACTCACAAGAGGAGGAAAATATCTCTGACAACACTGATATATGTGTAGCAAGCTGTAGAGATCAGGGGACCAACAATGTGCAAACGTTGATCTTTCTCGACATTAACAAATAATTTCAAACACACACTTTTTCTGATTCTGATGTCTTTCAGTAGAAGATCCATGAATGAATCCAGGACAATTTTCTAAGCAGCAGAAAGGGCATGAGGCTGGTTTTAGAGGTGGGGGAATATGGTACATCTGTCAAAAAGCATCAGATGTTCAGCACACTCTATTTAGATTATATTAATGTCTTCAAAATCTAAATAGGCAGGCGGGACATGCACCGCTTTTTGATGGATGAAACACTGGACCTCTCAAAAGGCGAGAGCTGGGCCTCTCAAAACACCTGCGAACTGATACCCTGAAATTCTACATTAGGATACCAAAAGCCCCAGAAAACACTCTCAAAGCCTGTTTAAGAGAAAAGTTTGAGAGCCCAGGGAACCCTTTGAACCGTCCAATTCAAAAGGCTATAAGCTCACTTTAAATCGATGACACAGTGCTAAAATCAGACTCCATCCCTTACTTACATAGCCTGGAAAAGGGTCATAAACAGGCAGGTGAGACTAATCTCGCATCAGCAGGACATTCGGTCCCTAAAGGCCTCAACAATCCTTTCTCCTTCGAATGATTCCCATCTACCAGGGAAACCTCAATCATACCTCTTAGACATCCTAAACTTATCGGCGAGAAGGAATATAATGTTTATGTGCCTGCTAGGTCTGCAAACTGTTGACTTCAACCAAAGGGTCACACGCGGAGCGGGAGGGGTCTGCAGACTATGGGGTCCATTACGATAACCGGCGGTAAAAATACCGTTAACCGCCATAGCCTGAAAATACCGCCCCGCCTGCAACATTGAAATAGCGACCGAGCTATTATGATGACGCGAAACAACCACCGCCCGCAGCGGAAAAAAATAACAGAATACCGCCCGTCCACGACAGAGTCCACGACAAACCGCCCGCCACGGACGCAATACCGCCCGAAAAAGCAAAAGACGACCGCGCGGACGGACCACACACCGCACGTCAAATTATGATCTCCCCGACATGAAGGCGGGAAACCAACACAAATCCCGCCCGCTACGACGAACAACAGAAATGAAGAACTGACAATGCGGAAGGCCTGGCGGCCACGTCCGTGCACGGAAATCAGTGGCGGCACAAACAAATACACACAACACAGCCAACAAGTACACACAGTAAACGACGCCAAAATACACAGACACAGAACCCATCCCAAAGACACATCCCCCTGTCAAAATATAGATTTAGCATAAATCCCAGGACACCACGCCCAACACACCTGAAAACGATAGACCATCATGACACACCCACATAGGTGAGTACAAAAGCAGCCCCCTCACAGACCACAAACCCTTGCACCACGACAAAGCCAATACCACAGCAGAGAACACGGAGAGACACAGAGGAAAGCAGCATACCACACGCACACACACATCACATCCATCACCACAACCACCACAACCACCACCTAAACACCGGCACCACAAACCCCCCGCACATCACACACCAAACACACCACACCAGCATCCACAACAACCACACTACGCACCATGGCAACACAACGAATGCCCAAGTTCACTGCCACAGAGTTGACGGTCATGGTCGACGAGGTCATCAAGGTGCACCCACAAATCTATGGGAACCAGGTCCAACAGACACCAATAGCCACCAGAAACAGGATGTGGAAAAGGATCGTAGACCAGGTGAATGCAGTCGGGAACGTGCCACGCAACCGGGGGGAAATCACCAAGAGGTGGCAGGACATGAAAACCCTTGTCAGGAAGAAGGAGGCCAAGAACCGGGAGCTGGCTGCCAGGACTGGCAGCGGACCACCCGCGCCATTCAAGACCTTCAAGGCGTGGGAGGAGAAGGTGCGAGGCATACTACATCCGGAGAGTCTCATCGGAATACCAGGGGGAGTGGAGGCTGGTAAGTACAAACAAATGTATACCAGCACACCGCTATGTACTGACATGCACTAACACAATGCCATAGCACCCAGGCCCAAACACCCCCATGTCCAGCACACAGCACACCAGACATCTCTCACACATGCAACAGACACACCCACCCACACCCACAGCCCAAAGGTACCAACAAACAAAACCATGGGGGATGTGCACAGGCAGCCAGCACCACAACTCCCACCAGGTCCCTCTGTACCCCAGAAGTGCGGGAAGGAGCACTACCCACACCCACACCCATGTGTCAGCCATAGCTGCACCAACCAACAAGTAACAGGGAAGGAGCCGTACCACAATCTCCGAGTATCGGAGGGGGACAGCAGAAGTCCCCCCACCCAGGCCCCCACCCCTACAGCGCAGCAAGATGGAGCACTCCCCACACCCATGTCACAGCCATAGCAGTGCACACCCACACCCGACAAGTAGACATGTCACTCTACATGGAGGGCTGTCTGTTGATGGTAAACCATCACCACGACTCACAACACGGCCCCCACACCCACAGACCAGCAAGATGGAGCACCCCTCCCTCCCACAACCATGTGGTAGCCATTGCATCTCACCCTCAGAACCAACAATTGGGTAGACAACTGTATAGGGCGGGGTGTCTGTAGGCATGTGGACTGTACTACGATCAACATGTGGGACATGTCACCTAGCAGAGCGACAGGTAGCACTGCTCCCTGCCACAAACATCTGACCAATGTGCACACGGACAGCAATCACAGAGTCACATCCCACATGAGCCATCACAAATGCAGAAACACGTAACAAGTCACGTCAGCATGCACAGGTCTAACTGGAGTACTGACCCACATGGCGTGCACTGTGTCAGTCATCACACACAACAGCAACACCATCCAGGTCTTGTCCATGTAGTCGTGTCTGCTTCTACCCTTGACATAGTACAACATCAACCATGTAAGACTATCTCGTCCAAATGAAACATAGTGGAACCCCAGTAATGTCACATACACCACTGGACCCATGAACCACACAGCTACACAATGCACATTTAAGATCCCATCAATCCCATCTTCCAGCCCCAGTGACAGGAAAGGTATATCATCCCAACAGTTGCCCCATAGACGGTAGTACAGCAAAGAGTCCTGCCGATGACCAATAATGTATCTGCTGTGTCTGAAGCGCTCGTCACACTGTGCGTAACAACATACAGAATGCAATCAACACTCCAAGAGCACTGCACTGCTGCACATGGGTGAGAGTAGCACGCACACCAAGGAATCGTACCATCTGCAATACGTCGTGTGGCATACAACCATTACTCACCCACTACAATGCCTGCTGTGGAATGCCCATAAATGACAACAGTGAGCAGATATGCTGGCTAAGACAGACATACACACACCTCTGTCCCTGTAGTGTCGTGTGGCCAAAACACATGTCCCCCTCTGCACCCATATGTCACTGTATGTACCACAGTACCATATTCCAACACCAAACCGTCCATGGGGCTGTACCCCATTCCCACCAAAGCCACAAAATGTAGGGGCACTGCAACACACACCAATTGGCAATTCAAATCCGTCCCATGCCAGATGCACCCATCACACTATTCCAGTGACTTGATCACGCACACACATTGGAGAGACATACACACGCATCCTGCAAATCAGTGCACAAACTGTGCATGGCAGACATCTAACACAAACCCTGCAAGGTGCAACACAATAACATTTCGCCTCCGCCCCACAGGTGACGACCAGCAGGATGCTGAGGATGGAGACACCAGCCATCACAGCCAGTCCACAAGCCCCCCACACGGACTCACGGATGTAGAAGACCCGGACACCTCTTCGGACGAGGACCACCGAGCAGGCCCATCTGGTGTGGCAGGGCCCAACCGCTCCCCAGGGCCTCTCCTACCCACCAACCCATCTCCCAGGGCTGGTGACCAGTCCCAGGCCCCTGCTGCCACGGTCATAGCGGCCACCACCACCGCCGCAACCACCACCACCGCCGCAACCACCACCACCATCACCACCACCACGGCCTCCCTGACCACGCAGCCATCCCAAGAGGTGGCGCGAACCACAACATCTACCCTGGGAGCCAGGAGGAGGACCCGGATGAGCAATGTGGCTAGTGGGCAGGCCGGTGGCAGCAGTCCAGGTGGGAGGAGCAGGGTCAGGCCAACGCCAACAGAGCCTGGGAGCCAAGCCCTGCCGCAAATAGCCAGAGTCCTTGGGGCCTATGAAGAGGCCCAGGGACAATGGGCCAGGTCAGCTTCCGACACCAGGGAAGTCCTCGGGGTGTTGAGGTCCATGGACGCCCGTATGGGCCAATTCGTGACCCGTATGGGCAAACTTGTGGATCTCATGGGCCAGCTAGTGGTGGAGGTGAGGGCCCACAGAAGGCCAACCACAACACCTACGACACCACCTGCTGGGGCGCAGGGACGTGCCACATCCAGTTCCCCGGCGTCCACAGCGAGTGGGCAATCCACAGCCACCACCAGCAGCCCACAAACACACACCCCCTCCCAAACGTGGAAGGGGCCGTCCAAAGAGGAAACAAATGTCCAGGGAGGACTTCGCACGCACCAAACGCCAGTGAGTCAGCCAGCCATGGTGGCCACCCCCTGCATTCACTTGGACTACCATCCTACCCCACACTGCCAGTCGAGTGGCAAATGTCTGTTGGACTGCGGACCCAGGACTACATGGGTACACCTTGACCATCACGCGGACATGACCGTCCACTCATTGTACAGCATGCACCACCTCCTTGATCACCTTCCCCACAATCACATGTCAGCTTTTAAATAAATACACCTGTATCACATCCTATGTCATCTGCTATGTTTATTAGCAATGGTGCACAAACGTCAGCATGTTCAGAAAATCATCTGTACTGTGTCCTGTCGATAGGGCAGGAGAGGCTGTAGGGACCTAGGGGTGACAAACAGAACAAGAGTCCATTGACTGTGTGTGTCACACACTCATCACACAGTACTTCTCATCAGGCCTAAGCAATGTACACACATCTCACAGAGCAACAGGGCACAATGTCACAGCCACCCTCAGTGGCATACTACCCTGGACAAGGACCATTGCCACACAGCACTCAGTCAACAATAGGCCGCCCTGACAATGCACACATACACATACACAACTACAGCGACATCAGCCGTCGTACATGGTCACTCACCGTCAGGTGAAGTAGCGGGCGATGAGCTGCTGACGCTCATTCACTGCTTCCTCCTCTCCACTGTCCTCGTCACTGGACACGGCTTGGCCTGCAGGCGGGGGCCCTGGCTGATCACCGTCATCCACTATCAGGGGGATCCGCCTGCGAATAGCGAGGTTGTGCAGCATGCAGCATGCCACAACAATCTGGCACACCTTCTGTGGGGAGTATGCCAGTGCACCCCCGGTGCGATCCAGGCACCTGAATCTGGATTTCAGGAGTCCAAATGTCCGCTCCACCACACGTCTGGTCCTCCCATGTGCCTCATTGTACCTGACATCCGCTGGTGTACGAGGATTGCGTAGTGGACTCAAAAGCCAAGGGCCATTAGGATATGCAGAGTCACCAACAATCCACGCACGGTCCGGTTGAAGATTGGTCATCAGACGTGGGAGGATGCTGTGGCGCATGACGTGCGAGTCATGGGTGGACCCGGGAAACTTCGCACACACGTGGGTAATGATCATGTCCGCCAGGCACACCACTTGCACATTCAGGGAGTGGAAATGTTTCCGGTTCCTGTAGATGTGCTCAGTGGCCTGTGGTGCAACAAGGCCAACATGGGTGCAATCAATTGCACCAACAACCTGGGGGATGCGTCCGAGTGCATAGAATGCACCCTTCACCGCAGGCAAATCACGGGCCCTGGGGAATCTGATGTACCGGTTCCTGTACCGCATCATAGCCGACAGGACATCCCGTAGCACCTTGCTGAACATGGGCTG
The DNA here is from genome assembly GCA_963921515.1 of Calotriton arnoldi. Taxonomy (NCBI): domain Eukaryota; kingdom Metazoa; phylum Chordata; class Amphibia; order Caudata; family Salamandridae; genus Calotriton; species Calotriton arnoldi. Next base: position 329,668 of record CAWUFW010006286.1, read on the forward strand.
GGACATCCCACCTCCACTGCCCACCGTGTGTTGGAATGACCCGGTGGCGAAGAAATGCAGTGCAGCCATCACCTTGGCCATGGGGGTGAATGCAGTTGGATACACCCTGCGAGGACGAAGGTGGGGTTCCAACATGGCACATAGGCGATGCAGGGTGGGCCGGTCCAGACGGAACTTCCTGATGACCTCCACATCCTCCATGGCCGACAGCAATTGGTAGGGGCGATGTATGTTTGGTCTCCTCCTAGGACAGATGGAAGTGGACACATGTCAATGCAACACACAACATGGCATCTACACATACACAACACAAAGAACACCGTCAAAGCAATAGTATCAACGAACAGCTGACAAGTAGGGACAGCACAGCAACATTACTCTTACACAGATCCCCTTACCAGTAGCAAGGACCACTGACACATACCATTGCCATGAGCAGACACATGGGGATTGAGGCCATATCAGCTTGATAGGCATGATGATGGAGTCAGACTGCATATGTGAGTAGCGGCAACACCACGGCATTATACCTAGCTGCTGTGCCTGACACCTCTTCCGAGGCTGGGTGAGTATGGCACACACCAACAACACAACGTACACAGGCTGAGCGGTACACCAAGCGCAGCAGCTTGGTCACGCAGAATCAGCCCCAAGGGGGCTATATCAGTGTGGGAGGGAGACAGGCTTTACCACAGCTACCAGGGACTGCTGACTGCCACCCCACGACAACACCTGCTGCTGCTGCCACCTGTCCACCTTAATGTCGACGACTCTGAGGACATGTCCATGCCCACTCACCGGCGAGGAGCTGCAGTCCCTGGAATCCGAGCTCCACGCACACTGCCCAAGGCGAATACCGGCAAAAGTCATGTGTGTGTAAGACAACTACAGTGTGTAGGAGTGCATGTGGGGGACACACATGTCGGTCATCCGCAGCACAATGATACTGAGCCTGTGGGGTCCCAACATGCACAGGAGATGGCTTGCACCATCAGACTCATTGCCTCCCCTCGCTCACCCCACTGATGCGATTGCATCATGGGATCACGCGCGTGTGCAGCAGCACCAATCTCTCCCCAGAGAGGCCAAAGAGGGAATGTGTGGCTCCAGTCGCTCCAGTCATCGAGCTCACGGGTAAATGGGTGGGGGGACGCCGTACAGCCGCATGGTACCCCGAGTCGTGCCCTGGACAACAGTGACAAAGCATGGCTGTCTCCGTAGTCCGGATACACCACATACCACACACGGGAGCTGTAGCTGCCCTAGCGGGCCATGCTGCAAACACCATCCCAGACGACATGTAGACACACCCCGGCGCGCAATGTCATAGCATCCGCTGACATTGGCAAGGGACCCATGGGGTGTGATATGTGCCTCATGGTGTAGAGCACGGGTACTCATAGTACGGGCCGCGGGCCGCCAGCGGCCCGGCAGGCCTTCCTTGGCGGCCCGCGGACCTTGCAGATATCCTACCTGTGTACTTACTGTAAGTGTCAGCAAACTGCGCCGGTTGCAGCAGGGCTCAATGGGGGCCGGGCGATGCTTTGAAAGACCATCCACTTGTTAATGAGGCTGTGTTGTATTTCACCTCTTCTCAGCGCCCCTGCATCTCTGAGTGGAGATGCAGGGGCGCTAAGTAGAGGTGTAATGCAACGAAGCATCAATAACAAGTGAATGGTCTTTTGAAGACCTGTGAAATACTCGGTGCGGCTGTGTGTGTGCCCGGGAAGCTGTCTCAGCCCGGGCTGACTCACAGGCGGGGTGAGGTGACAGAGGGTGACAGAGGGAGGGAGACAGACAGAGGGAGGGACACAGTGAGAGAGAGGGAGACATGGGGAGGGAGGAGGGCGACAGACAGAGGGAGGAGGGCGACAGACAGAGGGAGACAGAGGGAGGGAGACGGAGGGAGAGAGAGAGAGAGAGATAGATGGAGAGAGAGAGATGTGTGTATGCCGGGTCTGGTGGCTCAGTGGACGAAGGCGTCCGCTGCAGGGGCCTGTGTTCAACCTCATGGTCATAGTTCTTCTGCACTAGCCCCGCCCCCTCCCCCACTGACCCCGCCCCCACCGGTGCGGCCCTCGGCCACAAACCACGCTGTGGATTTGGCCCCCGAGAGAAGGTTTGTGAGTACCCATGGTGTAGAGCCTCCGAGCCATCCCCCGCCAACGGGTGTCATGCAAATCACACACTTCGCAAAACCATTAGGTAGCTATGCCTGCACACCAGGGCACGAGTCCGGGTACCATGCGGGTGTACGGCGTCCCACCACTTATTTTACCGTGGGCTCGGTGACTGGAGCGTGTGGAGCCACACATTCCCTCTTTGGCCTCTCTGGGGTGAGATTGGAGCTGCTGCTCACGCGCGTGCTCCTATGATGCAATCGCATCTGTGGGGTGGGCGAGGGGTGGCGATGAGTCTGATGGTGCAAGCCAGCTTCCGTGACATCACTACCTGTCATGTCGTCTGCGTCCCCCCACATCTTGTTCGGGACTTGGCCCTGCTGCACACTGAGAATGTATTGCCTGCGAGATGTGACCAGGAGCAGGGTGCCATGGCATCCCACCCACCAAGCTCCACTGCCATCCCATGCCCTGGGTAGCCTGTGCAGGTGGACGATGTGGGAGTACACCTGAAGGCCAGGGGTGTAAATGTCTCGGCAGGGGCCTGGCTGCGCACATCAGTATCCAGCATGTCCCCAGAGGGGGAGCCAACGTCCACACCTGATGCAGCATGGATCGTGTGCCCGCCTGTTGTGCACACACTAGTCCACATTCGTCCCCAGACAGCTGGTCGTACCACATTCCCAGAACAGTGGTAGTCTACCCCGCCGGGTTTGTACCCACACAGTCTGTTTCGACACTGCATGTGTGCACCCACCCGTGTCACAGACCCACCTGTGCCAAGTAGCCCTCCCGCTTCACATGCCACATGTGTGTATTCCACAGTTGTGCTTCTCTCTCAGGGGCGGACATCCAACTGTCCCGTAGCATACAGCCTGCACCCAGTCGGACTGGCATCTTGTTTGAATGTTGGGCACCCTCACACACCTACCTGTGCCACAGTGGTGGCTGTGCTGGCTATCGTGACTGCCATGGCAGTGTTGCTGTCCATGGCAGGGTACACCCACACACAATGCATACGTAGCTTATCCTATCAGTACTCTGCACAGCGGAGTGGCCACTGTCCCTGGTGTAGTTCATTGTTGCCAACTGTCCATGTATTCTGTGACTGGATGCTGTGGTTCCTGTAGTGGGTTGTGTCTGTGAAGTTGCTGTTTGCTGTTGTTCCTGTGTGTGCATAGTTAGGTGAGGCACATGCCGTGAATGGTACCTCAACAATTGCAATGTCTGGTCACACATTCCTATGTGTATGATACGTGGTTGTGACTTCACTTCTTACAGACTCAGCTACTTGTGTGTGTGATGTTGACGTGTGTCTGTTACACGGATTGTCTGCATGTATGTTGTGCTATTTCTGTGTTGATGTGTACGTGTCATGTTTACGTGCATGCACAGCACAGGGTGTGTGTCTGGCCACAGGATGACAGGTGGCATGTGCAGAGTGTGCGGGTTTGTGTGAGCTTACTGGCTGGCTGGCCAGCAGTGTACGTGTATGTGTATCTTGTGATGAACTTCGAGCCAGGGCACATGGCTTACTGTTAATGTGTGCATTTGGGAGGTGTGTGTGTGGTGTGTGTGGTGTGACTTTGGGGTGCTGTTGGTGTGTGTGTGTGCGCTCTGGCAATGTCGACTACACACATGTGTTACACAGGGGCATGGTCAGTGTTTGTGTCCTTGTTCGGGTCTGTTCATGTGGGCACATGTGTGTATTGTCTGTTGCACAGTGTGTGGGTGTGTCCTTGCAGTTCAGGTGGACTCCTACTTGATGTGTATTGGCCATTGTGGGTCTGCAGGGTGTGTGAATGTGTAGATTGTGGCTTGTTCAATTGTGCATGTCTGTACATCTCGGCGGTTCGTACTCACTGTGCAGCCCTGCCCACCCACACTGATGTCGTGTGTGTTTTGGCATGCATTGATGTGGCGTGCAACTGGCGTGGCTCCTATATTTGCTTGTTGAGTGTGATGTCAGACTGTGAAGGTGATTGTACACATTTGTAGGACTGTGCTTTGTAGTGACCAGGCCGTCAGTGTTGATGTGAAGATCTGTTGGGCCACGTCAGACTCTGACATGCCAAGGCCCACGACCTGTGGTATTTAACCGGGTCCACAGTGGCAACGAATCATATGCATTGACATCCAATGTCACTTGACTACATGGTTATCTCACACGTCCCGTGTACTTCACACACTCTCATCCTCTCTCATTCGTACTTGTCTACGATCAATAATTCTCCAGAGTCAGGTATTGGCTTTAAGGCATGTATTTGAGCTTACCACCCCTGTGATGCAGGATGTGGACACTACTGGCAGCGTTATGCATGTGGAGGATATACTTAGCATGATTACATATACATAAGGGGGTACAGGTAGATGGTATGAGTCGTTAATTGTGGAGATGGGGCTTCAGAGTTCAGAATGCCCTGCCCTTGCTATGCTACAGTTCATTAGCTCATTACTGAGGTGCCCTTGGCTGTGACACAGACAGTTTTGGTTTACCCTATCAGACAACTTTACATCATGTGCACAGTACATCTGAGTCCCATGGCACAGGTTTACGACAATTGTGACCCCGACACACCTGCGTCAGAGGTGTCATCAGAGCATGTGCCTACATGCATGCAGCATAGCCTGTCATGTTGTTGAGATATGGTGGCTACTGTACATGACTCACTGCCCGGGGACATGTTGTGGGGTGTTGCATTTGTTGTCCATGCAAATGTCCTGGCACGGACGTTCAGAGGGAGGTGAGATGACAGTTCTCAAGTTGTTCAGCAGACAGATAAGCGTGCACATACAGGAGCATGTGTTCAGGTGCGCGGCATGCATGTTGTAGCATTGTGGTGCGTGCAATGTTGGCCATGTGGTCACTGTACACAGGTCCCATTCTCCAGCCTCCCCGTGTTCATGCAGGGACAGGGGATTTGGTGATGGACAGGGTGCATGTCCCGGAACTGTCAGGTGTCATGACGGTGGAGTTGATGGTGAGGCGTTTCTTTCCGAGTGCATGGTGTAGTTGTTGCACAGCTGACTGGCCACTGCGTGCGGACGGCAAGCATGGGTGGGGTGTTGCACATGAATGTTCAGTTGTGGGTATTGATTTGGGGACCCATGAATTGACAGGTTGTCAGGTATGCGATACCTTCCTGCAGAGCATCCCTCGCATTGGTGGTATTTGTGGCTGACATCCAATGAAGCGGATGGTGGGTTGCAACGTGTTCCTCGTAAGTTGTCCCTTGTATGATCCTGATGGGACATGTCGGGTGACATTCGATGAAACTGTGATCCAGCATACGTTGTGCGGAGGCACACTGGTTCCATTGCAGTGTGTGTCCTATTGCAGCCACGAACGCCATGCCCCCATACACTGAACAGTTCCTGTCATGGGCGTCCAGGGGTGAGAACAGTTGTACCAGGTCCCCGATTGGACATGCCGGGTTGGAGAGACATACATCCACAGGCCAGTGGTACGGGCACCTCCGACAGTAGAAAACGGGCTTGACGCAGCTGAACATTTCAATGCAGTAAGTTACTCGATAACTTACGTTCAGCATGGCCAGATTTGCACTGCCTAGTATCTGTTGCAAGCTATTGCTGTACAGCTGGATCTGTCTGGTGTAGGTGTATAGTGCTGGTGCCCCGTCCATTTTGCTGCGGTGTGCTGGGATGTCGTGCTCCGTCTGTCTGGGCTGTCTGCTGCGTTCAACCTCCGACGTTGCTGTGTGTTCTTGTATGGATGTTAGGCGGCAGGACTTTGTGTATGGCTTGGGAGGCGGCCACAGGCCCTCATCCCACATGCTCCTATGAATGGTCAAGGCCAGTGGTGTCTGACTCCTTCCTGATTACTTGCATTTGAGCCACAAGGCACAGTGGTATAATTGTATTTTGTAGTTTTATCTTTCTTTCATGTTCAGCCTTATCTGCCAGTGGATGGTTGACTCAGCATGGCTATGTTTGGGTTGTGGTTGTTCCAATGGCTCCGTTCTCCTGCGGGATATGTTGCAATGTGATTTGGCTGTGGGAATGGAAGGACATTCACTGCTATCTGCTCTCGCATGTGTGGGTGTGTCACTTCTTTCCCGCTGTGCATTGGGACTGGTGTGTGGGCGCCATGATTGTGAACACCTGTTCACAGGCAGCAGCGTTCCTCAATTTTGGACATGGCATGGCTTGTTGTTGCGTGCAGGATGGTATAGCTGTTGTTTGTTGTGACTGGCGTGCCTTTTGCAGTCAATGTCCATTGTTTGTGCAGTTCTGTGGCAGCTGCTGTGTGCTTCTCCATGCTTTGCACACAGGTGTGTGTCCTCTTCCGACGTCACTTTGCTCCCCTGTTCGGCACACTTGTGTGACTACGTTTTGGCAACTGTGAGTTTTCGGTTGTGGTCATGGTTGACGTAGGGGGACCACGTGACTTGTGCCTTCAGGGTGGGGCTGGTGTGTGTGGTGTGTTGTTGCGGCCCTGCGGTGTTTGTGTGCAGCCCATGCGTGGCGCTGTCGTTGGCCTCTGCGTTGTGCGCATGTGCGTCATCGCCGGGGCGCTGCGGGGCCGTGCCGGGTACGTCACCTCCCGGGCCGGGGTATTGGGTGCCCATGATGTTGCGGGTTGCCCATATTTTGCAGGTGGGATATGTGTGGGTGCAGTGTTGGATGTGTCCTGTCCCCACAGGGGTGTCTAGGGGGCCCATGTACAGTTTTCCCGCCCTTGCATGGTGTGCGTTTTTTGCATGCCCTTGTTGTGTGTCTGCCTACCTGCGTCGTCGTGGCGCGTTCAGTCCTAGGTGCTGCATCAGGATCAGCATTGGGATGGCCTGGAGTGCAGGATTCATGTCGGAGTAGTCCGGGTTGGTGTTTCTCTGGTCAGCAATGTAGTTTCCGCCTCCTGTTCTCGTGCGGTGTCTCTTTGCCGATGGGGCTGTTTGGTTGTGTCATCGTAATTTGTACGCCGGGCGGTGCGTCATTTCGTCGGACGGTGTGCTTCCGTTGGCTGGCGCCGCTACGTGCGCGGGCGCACTTTGATGGCGGGCGGCGTCGCAGGCTTGCGGGCGGTATTGGCCTGACTTTTCACATCCTAATTTTGCGGGAGTGCGGGCAGTTGCTGGCGGACGGTAATGGGCGGTTTTTACCTCCGTCGGCACGGCGGTAGTGTTTCCGCCCGACATCGTAATGGGCCCCTTTGTACCTATATGACCGAATCATGGCTCACACCAATGGGAAACGGCCTCCGACCAGGTCCCCCTTGATTCTCAGTCATGTCCTGCAATTGGGACTTCTTGCTACAAACTTTTGCACTTGCCCTTTCTGCTTTTAAGTGCTCATCTGATATCGCCTGCATTTTTGCACCTGCACTTTGACAACTAAAAAGACCTCTAATAGCCGCAGGCACAAATCTGGTTTTATCATTGATATTTATGGTTTTATTTCTTCTTTAGCATTGCTACTGCACAGGATCGCTCTCTCTTGAGAAATGATTTTATTTTAATACATACACAACACAGCCTTTCCAAAGTATTTAATGTTTTATTGTCAATGTTATTACTGCAATGGTTTTAAGTAACTGTGCAAATAATCAAATAGATAAAATAAATACTCAGGGCCTCATTTGTGAGAAGTGTTGCATTGCTGCGTGGAAGCAACGATGCAACACTTCTCAGTGCGCCCTCCTTGCGACATGATGGATGCGTCATGTTTACTGTATGACGCATCATGTCGCAAGGAATGACAGATATGTCAGTATTACTGATGTATTTGCTGGCGCAAAAGTGGCGCATTGTTAGGGTGTGTCTGAAAACAGACGCAACTCCAGCAATGTGTCCTTTCACATGGGGTAAGCCCCATGTGAAAGGGCCTGCATCACCCTTACGCCTGCCATGAGGCAGGTGTAAGGTTCTGACGCATTGACATCCTAGAAGTGGCACAGTCAAATCCTACAGATTTCACTGTGCCACTCCTAAGACCCTTTCTTGCAGGGGAACGCCCACTCTGCATCCATTATACCTGACGCAGGTATAATGTAGCGCAGGGGTTTACGAAGTGACGCATCTGCCTAGATGCGTCACTTTGCAAATATGGTGCAACATGGCACATTTTTTACGCCGCCGGGGTGTCACAAAAAGTGACACACCGACGCGCAAAAGTGTCGCAAGGCCTCATAAATAAGGCCCTCTGACTTTACACACTTACGGCAAATTCTAAAGCAGGCCTATAGTCTTGTACACTTTGATGCTGAGAAGGGCCTCACAACGGGTACAGAGCACTAAACAGATGTCAGTGCAATACAACATAATACAATACAATACATTATAATACAATGCAACACAAATATGAAAGTTCATACATGTACTAGGAAGAGGTTAGATGCAGAGATTCATGTTTTTAGTGGTGTCCTTGCCTGCACAGAAACAATCCTGCATGCAACGCAGGCACCCTTGCACCATGATGCAAGGATGCCTGTGTTGGCGCTAGGCTGTGAAAGGGCAGCAGTGCAGGGAAAATAGCAGAAATGTGCTGCATTGCCTTAAACATGGTGCAATTCTGCCCTGTTATGCAGTGCACTGCAGCGCAGCAAGGTGACTTGCCGTGCTGCACTGCTTGACATTCTCATAAATAGGCCACTCAGTTTATTGGCAAGTACATGGTACAAGCAAAGAAAACCATTGTCTTTATAGATTTTAGCCTGTGATCACCTACCTGCTTTTTCTCATTTTAGTTGCCATGTTCAGAATGCCAGGACTTACCGCAACTCCACCAGACAGCAGCTCTTTGAGGTGCTCCTAAAAGCACATAATTTTAGCTTTTTTTCTAATGTCCGGACAGGTAATTTCTAAGCCATAAAGCCTCTTCAATTAATACTGTGCACTACATTGAACCCTGAAAAATCCTATTATTAGGGTGATTGGCATTAAAAGGTAATACAGCAATTGCTGAAGATTGCCTAGACATGGACTCTGCTAATTCAACAGTGAAAAGGTCCGATTTTGGAGTAAAACTGTTAAACTAGCTCAATTATGTTGCTTAGCCATCTTCAGTTTGTGCATGGGTGCGGTAGTTCTAGTCCTTCCAGTGACAGTCGGAAAAGGTGATCAGCACCCACCACACATTCAATTCATTATATGAGCTACACAGTAAAACACAATTGTCCTTTTCAATTTTTCATCAGGATTTCCTTTATTTATGTCTTCTTGTCGTTTTTGTAAAATTCCCTTTTCAAGAAGGCTCCGAGTGGAAGGAATAGCGCAGGTCTCTTTATAACATGCACAGTATAATATCAGGTTTGGATGCCTACATTGGCTTGGATATTCTGCTTGTGTGAAACACTGATAAAGAGGGAGGAATGGAATTTTGACAAAGAAGGAAGGGATTCCATGATCTAATTGGAGTTACACATAGACAATACATGATATATTCGATGTTTGGACAAGGCAAAAGAAGGGAATTTCTGTATTTTGGTCTAATTGCACCATACTCTAAGCCCTGAAGAAGTCTCAGTTAAGGGACAAAATGTGTTGGCTACAGGGAATTTTGCAAAAAAAGACAAGAAGACATGAATAAAGGAAATCCTGATGAAAAATTGAAAAGAAGTCTGTGCAATATATAACAATTGTGTTTTACGGTGTAGCTTATACAATGAATTGAATGTGTGGTGGGTGCTGATCGCCTTTTCCGATTGTTTCTGTGGAACTTTGTTCCTGCATGGGAAGCTAGGAGGTTGGTTTCCTAGATCGTTGCACCATCGGAGTGAATATACTTTATTAATAGTGATTGGTGTGATTTGGCTGTCTCAGCCTAATTCTTGTAAAATCACTTCCTGTAACAGTGTTCCAATGATCCTGGTGCAAAAGGAATGGCCCGTGGTCCTGCGAACATAAGAATAGAATTTATACTAGTGCCATGAGAGTGCTGTGTTGGATGAACTCTCTAAATTGTATTACTATAATGATGGCCCAATACCTATGTCTTGCTCTTCATTACATTTCTGGCAGTAGCAATACTCCAAACAGGTCGCTGCCACCCTCCACCACAAAAAATGCTCAGAGTCAGATCAACTCTAGGCCTGGGCAGAGTTCGCAGAGTCGTGCTACACGGAACTCCGCGGAGTGGCTAAAAATCTGCTGCGCTACGCGGAGTTCCGCGGGTGGGCAGAGTTTTCTGGCACGCCCATTCGTTGTGCGTTTTCCATCAAACGCAGAGCAGAGTATGTTGTTACATTCCAAAGCACTCGTGAACTGAACCATCCTGTTTTCTACTCTGTTTATTGTGCTGGGCCTAATTTTCAATCACTCTGTATATTTGTGATTCTCTACCCTCCTAATTAGTCTACCCCTCATTTTTATTTATTGCATTAGTGTGTGTTTTTGTGTCTGTGTATTTTATGATTTTTTTTTATTTTTGGCGGGTTTTTGGGGTTTTGTTTATTTTTCTTCTCACGTCCTTGTTTCTTCTTTCCTTCCTTTTCCTGTTTCTTTTCTAATCTTTACCCCACCCAGCGCCATGGCAGAGCAGGGTCACCTACCTTTTGGGCAGCCTCACTGCCTAGATGTGCAGCCCCAGGCGATCTTCAGAGAGGAAGAGTTGGCAGCACTAGTTTCTTTTATGTGCAGCACCACCTCCCCTCCATTATGGCAGCAGGCCTGGCAGTGGATATCCCCTGCGGGAGTGTAGGTTGCACTGGGGGAGGGGGCGTACAGTGCACCAGCCAGGTTCAGTGCACCGTCCATCAGCTGACTCACTGCTGGATGGATATTCTTGACAGGGAGCATGACCTGCTCGGTATTGAGATTTAGGGGCTCGGTCAGTATTAATTGTTTGTTGTGTTTGTGTTCTAGAATGCTAAAATTTCGTTTTCCGACTAGCAGCTCACACTCGGAGGTAAGTTACATTTAGTTTACGTTGAGAATATTAATATTATTATGTGATGCAGTTTCTGCTAGGCAGGTGCTCAGCGCTCAACACCACTCCATCCGATTATGCAACGAGGGCAAGTGCCAAGTGGGACACAGTGTTACAACAACCACTTACTAATGCAGCTTGGGCTTCCGCCCTACAGATGACTAAGAACATCTCCCACAACCCCAGGTTATGCTTCACTCAGTTTAATTACATTCACCACACTTATCTCTCCCCTGACCGTATTCAGCGCATGTTCCCGACGCTCTCCCCAGAATGTCCCTGTTGCAAATTGCAGAATGCAGATTTCATACACATGGTTTGGTCATCCACACTATTATCACTGGCATGGAAAGAAGTCACCTCAACAGTGGCGGATCTGTCTACACACCCTCTCACCCCCACTCCAGAATCCTGCCTATTGGGATTACGACCCTTGGCTAAGGGAGACAAACACTTGCACTTCTTCATTGACCTGGCCTTCGTTCTGTTTAAATGGAACATAGCCATGGCTTGGAAGTCCCCTGCTCCTTCAGTGATTCGGGGATGGCTTTGCGTGCTGCTGACGTGGACCAGAGCCGAGGTGCACACTCTTAGACTACTCCGTATGAGGGGCAAGTCCAGCATGGGGGGTGAAAATTGGGAGACATGTATTATTGCAGTTGAAGCCAAAACCGATGAATGACCACCTTGAACACACTGCGCAACGTATACACTCACCTGAGACACACCGATAGGCGACACCATGATGACCATACCATCATTCCTCTCTATACACAATGCTCCTATACCCTCACACCACTCTCATGCATCCTCTCTTTACACAGTAGGAAGCCACACAGTACATCCTGTATTCCTTACTACGAACTGTACAATTTGCTTGATATATCAATGCTAAACATGGACCTTGATGTTTAAATGTGCATGTACGTTTTATGCTTAGAGCTCCACTGACATTTGTTACAAACTGCAATTTGTGTTGTTGACTGTGCCTTCCGATCCCATGCTTTCTCCTAGAATCTTTAAGAGAATGTGGTGGTTTTCTGTGTCACATAGGTAAAATGTCTAGGATAATAAGAGGACACAAGCAGCCAGTATGTCATCAGTTGTTTTTAAGGTAACAGATTATGTGCTGCACCCTCATCTGATGCCTGACTGACATTTGAAGCTTGAGACTGATTAGAAGTTATTAAAATCCTCAGCATCTGAGCCTGAGTGCCTGATATAGATTTGACTTATCCAATTTTAATTCAGTCTAGTAATTTCACTTGAGTTAGCATCAAATTGATTAAGTTTTTATGGAAAAGTGTTATTGCACGGGAGATATCCTTTAACACTGTTGGTGTACTACACTCTAAAAACTGAGAGGAAGGTATTGTTTTGGTGCTGGTCGACAGGATCTCCATATGGGAAACTTCTGTGAAAATAGATCATGTACAGTTCATTTTTTTAACCTGATTGTACATAGACTCATCTACTGGAATTGAGGAAAGAGAGGGCTTAAACTTTTTCACTTTTTCTTTGAATAAGTTATCAATTTGGTCGATTCCCTCTTTATATTCATTAATAATAATCAAATTAGAGGAAGCATTGTGCTGTTTTACCACCTAAAACAGCTTCCTAGGGTGATGTTTTGCTTTGTGGTTTCCTTTCTGACATCAATGATTTTTGGGTTCAGAGAATATTTTGTTATATTTTATCTTATTTTTATTTTTTAGGCTTTCAAGGTACATTTAGGTTGGGTTTTGTCAATTTAATTGCTCTGCCTCTCCCATGAACCACTGTGCAGATCTTTTAAATTTCTGCCTCAAATTTTGGGGTGTCAGATTGTCAATAATATCAGATATGGTATTAATATATTATGTAGTGATCTAGTAAATAAATATGTTCATCTAATGAAATTCCTTGGGAATAGTGATCCAACCAGTCTATTGAGAATGTGGATCTGACTTTATGATTCCTTCTGGTGATAGGATTAGTTCTAGAGTGGTGCCTTTCACCTGCGTGTGAGTAGGGCAATATTACATAATATCAGTGTTGCACAGTTTTCTGGAGAAACCATTTTTTTAGATACAAAATCAATGAGTTGTTCCATGAAGTTTATGTTTTTTCCAGGTATGTGATATATTATGTGAATTTTAATGGAGTTAGCCTTTTCAGGTTTTGCTTTTACCTATAGATTTTGGAGTGATGGAAATTGTTAAGTGTTACTTGTGCATTTAGGGAATTTGACCTTCATAAATTAGATCAACCTCTCCTCCCAATTTAGCTGCGCAGTATAATGAGACAATAAAGAATATAGGTGTGATGAATAGGCCCATCACTGGCTGAGTTGCTTCCATTAGCCAGGTCTGAGTTAGCAGCAAAAGATCAAATGATGTGAGATTTAATCAAAATTAAAAGATTTATTTGGTGTTTGACTACTGACCACTAGTTTTTGTAATAAATTAGGAAATTTGATTGTGATTCATAAGGTCTTAATCTCAACTATGTCTCAATGAATGCCTTTCTGAAGGGATCTTGTTATTTTTCTCCTTGGCTTAGTGATATCTGTAGGTTGCAAGATGTAGGGGGTTGTAGGAGCTCTGCTGATCCTCGTTGCTTTATAAATTTAGCGAAAAGTGGCATCTTTTTACATGCAGGTCTCAATTGTTGTGTTTCTTGATTGATTTTCATGGAATGTTGGTGAGAGGGGATGTTCTATTTAAAATGCATATTTTTATGTGATTCTTTGCTAAATACACGGCTGTGAGTTTATTTAAATTTCCATAAGAATTCTTCACTTTTGATAGAGGAGCATCAATTTTCATGGATAGAATGTTGCGCTCTCGGATCTTCAGTGGGGGAATGAAGAGGTTGATTGAGTCTGGAATTATGTTAATTTTCTTTTCTAGCTTGTTAAAAGGCTTGATTGTTTCATAGAACTTCTCATGGTGTTCCTTCTGCTAATATGAATTTACTAGTTGTAAATTATTCTGAAGGGGGCTTAAAGTCTCATCAAAATAGATCCCAGAATGAGAGCAAGCTTTATTTATTTTAATTTGATTGCCTATAGGTGGGCTTTTGAGGCATCTCCTAATTTCTGTTATGGGTTCAGTATTTAACAAACAGGAAGCATCATTTGTCAAAGAGTGTGGGGTGAGTTTCTTCTTAAGAGAAAGTTGGGACCAATTGGTTGATGATATTATTGTTTGACCTTGAAGAGTCAGTGTTGTTTGGAGAGATGCTGATGCGATCTTGGTGTACAGACAGAATATCGAGTTGTTTATTTCGAACTACAACAATATCGAGTTTGAAATATCGAGGTACAAGAATATCGACAGCAAGTATATCGTAGCACAGAATATCGACAGTAAGGTAAGAAATATCGTTTTTTAATATCGAAGACAGTAATATCATTTGTAAAAATATCGTTGTTAATAATATCGATATTGATATTAGTGTTCTGTATTTTAGTATGTGTGCTAAAAGTGCGTGATGTAATTTTTTAGTATAAGTGTAGTTTTTTTTAATGTATGTGTTAAATTTTTAGCAGTAATTACTTTTATGAAAATTAATTTTTGCGTATTTTAGTTCTGTAGCGGGTTGTGGGTTTATAGGGGAATAGGGTGGGAAGTAATTTAATTATAATAAAGTAATTATTAATAATTATTTATTAGTGTTTATAATTAATTTAATAATAATTAATTATTAATTGGTTATTAATTAATATTAATTAATTAATAGATAATTATATTAATTGTGTTTTTTAAGGAGCGGGTTGTGGGTTTCTAGGGGAATAGGGTGGGAAGTAATTTAATTATAACAAAGTAATTATTAATATTTATTTATTAGTATTTATAATTAATTTATTATTAATTAATTACTAATTGGTTATTAATTAATATTAATTCATTAATAGATGATTATATTAATTGTGTTTTTTTTTAGGAGCGGGTTGTGGGTTTATAGGGGAATTGGGTGGAAAGTAATTTAATTATAAAAAAGGTAAATATTAATTTTTATTTATATAATTAATGTATTATTAAATAATTATTAATTGGTTATTAATTTTTATTAATTAATTGATCATTATATTAATTGTGTTTTTTTAGGAGCGGGTTGTGGGTTTATAGGGGAATAGGGTGGGAAGTAATTTAGTTATAATAAAGTAATTATTAATATTTATTTATTAGTATTTATAATTAATTTATTAATAATTAATTATTACTTGGTTATTTAATGATATAATTGATAGGTATGCTAATTGTAACCCTCTGCTATCCAACACTTTCCCTACTGTTGCACTCACTGGAGTGGGAATAGTAATTTTTACCCCTCCGCAATCCAACACTTTCCCTACTGTTGCACTCACTGGAGTGGGAATAGTAATTTTTACCCCTCCGCTATCCAACACTTTCCCTACTGTTGCACTCTCTGAAGTGGGAATAGTAATTTTTCCCCCTACGCTATCAACTTTTTCCCTACTCTTGCACTCTCTGGAGTGGGAATAGTAATTTGTACATCTCCGCTATCCAATACTTTCCCTACTGTTGCACTCATTGGAGTGGGAATAGTAATTTTTTCCCCTCCGGTATCCAAAACTTTCCCTACTGTTGCACTCACTGGAGTGGGAATAGTAATTTTTACCCCTCCGCTATTCAACACTTTCCCTACTGTTGCACTCACTGGAGTGGTATTAGTAATTTTTACCCCTCCGCAATCCAACACTTTCCCTACTGTTGCACTCATTGGAGTGGGAATAGTATTTTTTACCCCTCCGCTATCCTACACTTTCTCTATTGTTGCAGTCTCTGGAGTGGGAATAGAAATTTTAACCCCTACACTATCCAACTCTTTCCCTACTGTTGCACTCTCTGGAGTGGGAATAGTAATTTTTACCCGTCCGCTATCCAACACTTTCCCTACTGTTGCACTCTCTGGAGTGGGAATAGTAATTTTTACCCCTACGCTATCCAACACTTTCCCTACTGTTGCACTCTCTGGAGTGGGAATAGTAATTTTTACCCCTACGCTATCCAACACTTTCCCTACTGTTGCACTCACTGGAGTGGGAATAGTAAATTTTACCCCTACGCTATCCAACACTTTCCCTACTGTTGCACTCTCTGGATTGGGAATAGTAATTTTATCCCCTCCGCTATCCAATATTTTCTCTACTGTTTTAGTTAATGTAGTGTAAAATGTATTTAAAAAAGTTTTTTTAAAAATTAATATTTTAAAGGCCCATTACGATACCCGGCGTAAAAAAATCAGCCACGCATGAAAGCGGCAAAAATCCGCCCGCACACACCGTCTGAACACCGACCACGCCATTACGATGACACAAACCGAAAACCGCCATCGGCGGAAAAATCACACAAGATACCGCCCGCCCTCGTCCGAGTCGGAGTCAAACCGCCCGCCACGGACGGAAACACGCACGACAACACAAACCCGCCCGCCCTCACGGCCGACACACCGCACGTGAAATTACGATCGCACCGCCATGAGCGCGGGTAAACTACAAATATACCGCCCGCCAGCGCAAACAACGCCGATGAAAATTGACACGGCAGAAGCCATGGCGGCCACGTCCCTGCACAGAAACCATCCGCTGACAAAAACAATCGCACACAACATGGCCAACAAGTCCACACAGCAAGGCACGCACAAATACACAAGCACAGTACACATCCCGAAAACACCCCCCCTGGACAAACAAAAACTACAAAGGCCAGAACACCAGACACAACACACCTGAAAACAACAGACCATGAGGACACACCCACATAGGTAAGTACAAAAGCAGCACTCCCACAGACCACAACCCCTTGCAACATTGCAAACCAGAGAGGAGAGGAGAGGACACAGTGACACAGCAAGGACAGCAGCACACCACAGAAACGCACACATCACAACCACCACCACCACCACCACCACCAAACACCGGCACCACAAACCCCCTGCACATTACACAACACACACCGCACCAGCACCACAAACACCATGGCACCACAAAGAATGCCCAAGTTCACGCCCATTGAGCTGACGGTCATGGTCGACGAGATCATCAAGGTGCACCCACAAATCTATGGAAACCTGGTCCAGCACACACCACTAGCCACCAGAAACAGAATGTGGAACCGGATCGTAGACCAGGTCAATGCAGTCGGGACCCTGCCCAGGAACAGAGGAGAAATAAACAAACGGTGGAATGACGTCAAAAGCCTGGTCAAGAAGAAGGAGAGCAAAAACAGAGAGCTGGCTGCCGTCACTGGCGGAGGGAATCCCGCGCTTTTCAAGACCTTCAAAGCGTGGGAGGAGAAGGTGCGAGTCATCATCCATCCGGAGATCCTCACCGGATTAGCAGGGGGAGTGGAGGCTGGTAAGTACAAACTAATGTATACCAGCACACCGCTATGTACTCACATGCACTACCACCATGCCACAGCTCCCAGGGACAAACACCCCCATGTCCAGCACACAATACACAACACATCACACACACATGCAACAGACACCACCACACACAGCCCAAACCTAACAACTGAAAGATACGTGGGGGCATGTGTACACTCAGCCAGCCACGTAACCACCAACAGGTCCCCAAGTATGCCAGAAGCGCCACAACGAGCACCCACCACACCCATGTGTCCGCCATAGCTGCACTAACCGACAAGTAACAGGTAAGTGGCAGGAACACAAAGTGCAGTGGGTGGGAGGGTGGACAGCTCAAGTACAACACACACCAGGCCCCTAGTCCCACAGCACAGCAAGGAGGAGCATCCCCCACACCCCACAGCCACGTGTCAGCCACCGCAGTGCACACCGACAGCCGAAAGGTAGACATCACGGTCCACAACAATCGGTGTCAGTGGGTGTCCAGCCATCACCACGACCCACAACACCGCCCCCACCCCCACAGACCTGCAACATGGAGCACCCCCGCTTAGAACCATGTGGCATCCAGTACAGTGCACGCCCGAACAACCTGCAGGTGGGAAACTGGACAGGGCTGGATTACTGGAGGCATGAGGACCGTAACACGACCAACACATGGGACATGTCACGTAGCAGACGAACACGCAGCACCGCCCACTGTCACGAACAAGTGAACAATGTGCACACGGACATGAACCACAGACTCACACCCCACATGACCCATCACAGACACAGCAACACCCAAGGAGCCACGTCTGCATGCACAAGCCACACTGAATATAGTACCACACGGCAGCCACTGTGCAACCCATCACACACAACCGAAACACCATTGAAGTCCTGTCCATGTAGCCCCTACTGCCTGTCAACCACACACCCCACAACTACGCCTATGTAAGACAAACAACACTAGACGCAACAGAGCGGAACAACATAAATGCACACGAACACCACTGAACCCATCAAACACACAGACACACCATGCACATACAACATACCATCCATCCCATCCGTCAGCCCCAGTCTCATGAAAGGCATGTCATCCGAACAGCTGCCACACATACAGCAGTCATGCTAAGATACATGCCCATGACCAACCATGTGCCAGAAGTCAATGAAGCGCACGCCACACTGTGAGCAACAACACACAACATGGGCCACACCCCCCGAGCACTGCAGTGATGCACATGGCACAGGGCAGCACGCACACCAAGGAGATGGGACAACTGCAATACGTCGGGTGGCACACAACCATCACACACTCATAACGATGCGTCCAATGCCATGTCCAGTAATCACAACAGACAGCAAATATGCAGGGTATGTCAGGCATGCACACACCTCAGACCATGCACTGTCATGCTGCCACAACACATGTCACGTTCGGCACCCATGGCTCACAGCATGTAGCCCAAAAGCATATTCCATCCCAAATGCGTTTCTGGGGCATGGCCCCCATGTTGCCATATGCGTTCCTAAGCGTCCCATTTGAACCCCAAAAGCAAAGTACAAACCAGACCCAGGATGGGCCAGGAGCCCGCATACACCAGAGTCACAATAAGTAGGAGCACAGCAACACACCCATCGGCATGGCCAATCCGTCCCATGCCACATGTGCACAGCACACAGTCCCATTGCCAAGCACACACAACTACAAATGGTACAGCCACACACACGCCTCCGGGAAACCCATGTACGAGATTGCACGAACTGTGAATGTCAGACGACAAATACATACTTCGCCAGGTGCAACACATTAACAAATCTCATTCTCCCCACAGGTGACGAACTGCTGGATGCTGGGGATGGAGACAGCAGCCAGCACAGCCAGCCTGCAAGCCCCCAACAAGGACACACGGATGTGGAGGATCTGTCCTCCTCCTCGGACACGGACCACCCAGCAGGCCCATCCGGTGTGGCAGGGCCCAGCCGCTCCCCAGGCCCCCACCTACCCACCAACCCATCATCCAGGGCTGTTGTACATTCACAGCCCCCTGCAGCCACTGTCGTTGCGGCCACACCCACGGTCATTGCGGACACACCCACGGTCATTGCGGCCACACCCACGGTCATTGCGGCCACTACCACTGCCGTAACCGCTACCACGTCTTCGCTGGCCCCAGCACCAGCGCAGGTGGTGGCCCGGCCCACTGGATCCACCCTGGGAGCCAGGGCGAGGACCGTGGTGAGCAATGTGGATAGTGGGCAGGCCGGTGGCAGCAGGACTGGTAGGAGGAGCAGGGTCAGGGAAACACCAGTCTCCCCTGGGAACCATGCCCTGCCTCAAATTGCCAGGGTCCTTGGGGCCTATGAAGAGGCCCAAGGACAATGGGCCAGGTCTGCTACAGACACGCGTGAGGTGCTGGGGGTGCTGAGGTCCATGGACGCCCGTATGGGCCAACTCGTGGACCTCATGGGCCAGCTGGTGGTGGCGGTGAGGTCACAGCCAGGGACAGCAGCTCCCCCTCCGCCACCACCTGCCGGGGCGCAGGGTCGAGCAGCAGTGTCCAGTTCCCCTGCGTCCACAGCCAGTGAGCACACCTCAACCACCAGCAGGTCGCAAGCAGGCACCCCCCTCGCAAACGTGGAAGGGGCCGTCCGAAGTGGAAACAGATCTCCCGGGAGGACTTCGCACGCTCCAGACGCAAGTGAGGCAGCCAGCCAGCCTTCCTTGACCACCCACTGCATTGACTTGGACTACGATCCCACTCCACACAGCCATCTGGATGGCATGTGTGTGTTGGACTATGGACATAGAACCAGTGGGTACACCCTGAGCATCACGCAGCCATGACCGACAGCTCATTGTCACTGCACGCACCACTTTTGTCATCACCTTACACACAATCACATGTCACAGTTTGAAATAAATGCACCTCTTCCACAAACTGCTGTCTGTGCCCTGTGTTTTAATTGTACGGAATACAACGGCCACCTTGAGCGGAACGGCACCTGATGCGTGGCATGGCAATGGAACCGGAGGGCCTGTAGGGACCTAGGGGTGGGAGACAGAACAGGAGCACATTCAATGAGTGTGTCACACACCCATCACACAGTACATGTCAACAACTACAAGCAATGTACACACATCGCACAGAGCAATAGGGCACAATGCCACAGCCACCAACAGTGGCATACTAACCTGGCCATGGAGCGTTGACACACAGCACGCAGTGAACAAAAGGCCACCCTGACACAGCACACACACACCTGCACAGATACAGCCACATCAGCCGTCGTACATGGACACTCACCGTCAAGTGAAGTAGCGGGCGATGAGCTGCTGACGCACATTCCCAGCTTCATCCTCTCCGCTGTCCTCCTCACTCGAGCTGTCCTGGTCTGCGGGCTGGGGCCCTGGTTGATCTCCGTCATCCACGATGAGGGGGATCTGCTTCCGAATGGCCAGATTGTGCAGCATGCAGCACGCCACCACTATCTGGCACACCTTCTGTGGGGAGTACGCCAGCGCACCCCGGTGCGGTCCAGGCACCTGAACCTGGACTTGAGGAGGCCAAAGGTACGCTCGACCACACGTCTGGTCCTCCCATGTGCCTCATTGTAGCGAACGTCTGCTGGGGTGCGAGGATTTCTCAATGGACTGAGCAGCCATGCCCCATTCGGGTACGCAGAGTCACCTGGGTGTGAGGGACACAGAGAACCGTTGCTATTCCAACTGGACAGGGGACAGCATCGCACAGCCAGCACGCTACACCACTCCACATACTCACCGACAATACAGCCACGATCCTGTTGCAGATTGGACATCAGTCGTGGCAAGATGCTGTTGCGCATTATGTGTGCGTCATGGGCCGAGCCTGGGAACTTTGCACACACGTGGGTTATCACCATGTCCGCAAGGCACACCACTTGCACATTCAGGGAGTGCGTGTGCTTCCTGTTGCGGTACAGGTGCTCAGTGGCCTGTGGTGGAACAAGGCCAACATGTGTGCAATCAATGGCACCAACGACGTGTGGGATCCTGCCAAGGGCATAGAATGCACCCTTCACTGCCGCCAATTCACGAGCCCTGGGGAATCTGATGTACCTGTTTCGGTACAGCATCATGGCTGCCAGTACATCCCTCAGCACCTTGCTGAACATGGGCTGGGACATCCCTCCTCCACTGCCCACTGTGTGCTGGAATGACCCAGTGGCGAAGAAATGCATGGCGGCCATCACCTTAGCCGTGGGGGTGAATGCTGTCGGATACACCCTGCGGGGACGGAGATGGGGTTCCAACATGGCACACAGTCGATGCAGGGTTGGCCTGTCCAGCCGAAACTTCCTTATGACCTCAGTATCGTCCATGTCCGCCAGCAATTGGTATGGGCGGTCAATGTTCGGTCTCCGCCTAGGGAAGATGGCAGTGGACACATGTCAAAGCAACACAACACATAGCAATTTCGCATTCACATCACTGACATGACTGAGCAAGCACATGAGTCACAGCCCAGCTGTCAAGCAGGGACGGCACGGCCACAATACACTTACACAGGTCTCCCACCAATGGCAATGGCTAGTGATACAAACCACTGCCATGAGCATGCACATGGGGATCTAGGCCCCAATGACTTGCGGGGCGTGCTGATGGGGACTGACTGCATATTCGTCAAGCGGCAACGCCACGGCAACATGAATGTCTGCTGAGCATGGCACTGCTTCCGAGGCTGGATGAGTATGGCACACGACGACGACGATGTGGGCACAGGCTGAGCGGCCAAAACAAGTGGGACCTGTGGCACGAGGGGATATGAGACAGTAGTAGGTGTCAGCACTGCACCCTATGTACAGCACTGTACGGATCACACCTCCCGAAACATTGACAGGTGTCCACATTGACAGCCCCATGCCAAAACGGCTGTGTGCTTGCAGACACACGTCACAGGTGAGAGGTTACATTGCACGTGCCAGGTGGCAGACGTACATAGTGGGAGCTGGCATGTGTGTGCATGTGTCTCCTGTTCAGGATCCACCAGATGGGCGCTGACTCTGTACTGACCATTGGACACAGCATGTTTCGTGGAAGGCTTGTGTGTGTGGGATGGTGGCACTGGATGTGCCTCCGTTGGGTGGGGGGCCATGCACAGGGCGGGTACGTCGATGATTGCGCATTGTTGGTCACGGTGGGTGCACCCACTCAGATGTGTTGCCCTGTGTTCAATTCCTATGTCCGCATGATGATGGACTGTAGATGTGGGCAGACTACACATTGGTCGATGTGCTGTCTATATGCATGTGCCTTCACACCAGGCACAGCTGCCCCTGCACATGTGACCCCTGCTGGACTCGCTGCTGGGTCTGTGGAGCTGATGCACCTTCTGTGCGTGGGGCGGACAGCTCTCCTCACTTCCCTCATTGCGCATGTCATGACTTTGCCGCAGGTGACATGGATCATGGAGGGCCCACATGTACGCGTGGGTAGGCTACACATGATTGTTCACTGGTCGCCACCCCCAGTCAGTGTTTCGAATGGGAAGGTTGTTGTGCTGGTGGTATATTCGATGTGGCGGATGGGCGGGCCTAGGTGCGGGCTTACATTCCGGACATGGGGGGTAGTTGGATTGGCGACTAGTTGCAGTACACACGGGACACGTCTCTTCCTGTCCACATCTGGGTCATCCCTTGTACTCACTGACAGTGATACAGTCATCTTCGCCCCAGCCCTCATGTCCTCCCCTCGCTCCCCCAATATGCATGTGCACCTGCGAGGCTAGCGCTTGCACAGGCAGCCCCAAGCTCGCACCAGAGAGGGCAAGGAGTGTATGTGTGGGTCCAGTTGCACGAGTGGGCTGTCTCAGGGTATGATGTGTGGCGGGACGCCGTCCACCTGCGTGGTGCCCCAAATGGAGACCCGGCCTGCATGGACTATGCATCACAGTCTTCGCCTTCCGGATCCGCCACCTGCGACACCCAGAGGCTGTGGCTGCCCTTGCGGCCAGGCCGCGTCCGTCTGTAGCTGATGGCCCACACATTCACTCTTTGGCCTCTCTGGGGAGGGCTCGGGGGTGGTGGCGCACGCGCTTGCACTTTGTCGCAATGGCATGTGGCGTGGTTGGAATAATGGGCAATGGATGGGATGGTGCGAGCCACCTCCCGTGACGTCAGTGCTGCTCGTGCTGTGGTGCGTCCCCCTACACTTCCATTTGACTTGTGCCATGCTACACGTTGAGGTTCTATTGCCTGCGTGATATGACCAGGAGGAGCGCGAGGAGACCTCTCACACACCATGCTCCACTGCCATCCCGTGCCCTGTATCGCCTGTGCGGATTGACTATGTTGGGGTTACACCTGGTCGACTGGGGCTGTGTGTGCCTTGTCAAGGGGCATGGCGGGCGCACAACAGGATCCAGCTTGTCCACAGAGGGTGGGCTGACGTGTGCGCCTGGTACCGCATTGTTCGTGTGCCCGGCTGCTGTGCACACACGTGTTCACTTCCCCCCGACAGGTGTCCTCTCACAATGCCCAGGGAAGCGGTGGTGTACTGTTCATGACCCCTCCCAACACGGCGTGCTCCAACTTGGCATGTGCGCATCTACCCGTCACACCCACCCACCTGAGCACTGCGTCCATACGACTTCACACGACACATGTGTGTCTTCCACAGTTGTGCTACTCATTTGCGTTGACATCCAATGCCAGTGGACTACATGGTCATGTCACGACTGCCGTGTACTTCACATACTCTCATCCTCTCTCATTCGTACTTGTGAAATGAATCAGCGGAGACAGTTTTGGTTTCAAACATTATATTGAGTCTTCTGTCCTCTGTGATGCAGTATAGTGGACACTACTGGCAGCGGAATACATGTTGAGGATATACTGAGCATGATTACAAATGGGATAGGGTGTAGGGTTACATGTGATTAGCTGTTGCATGTGGGATGTGGGCTTCAGAGTTACATCTGCTTGGCCAAGGCTGTGCTAATGTACATTTACGTATAGCTGCGGAGCTGCGGACTTTGACACAGACGGTATACAAGTAGCCTACCAGACCGCTTGGCATCATGGGCACAGTCCATCTCAGTTCCATGTGACAGGTTTGCTGCGGTTGTTCCTCATGCACGCGTGCATGTGAGATGACATCAGGGCATGGGCTTGCGTGCATGCAGCGGCGTGCCACTTGTTGTTGCAATGTGGTGGTTACTGGACATGTCACAGTCACTGGGGTCGTGTTGTTGTTGTATGCACTTGTCGTCCATGCAAAGGTCCTGGTATGGGATTCCCGGGGCGGGGGTGGGAGGGGTGCAGCACCCACAGACTCCAGGCGACCTATTCATGTCCACTGAGCGGTGTGTGTGTCCATGGGCGCTGGATCCATGTCGTGTCCTGGTTGTTCGTGCAGTTCCGTCCATGTGGGTGCGATACACAGACCCCATGCCACTGCCTCCCACGATGCATGCGGTGTTCCTGGATGTGATGGGGAACAGTGTGCATGTCCCGGTCATATCCGATGTCATGGCGATGTCGTTGATGGTGTGGTAACAGTTGCCGGTCGTTTGGTATGGCTGTTGTGGTGGTGACTGGCCAGTCCGTGCGGAAGCTAAGCATGGGTGCGGGGTTGGACATCATAGGTCAATTGGGGGACTTGCGTCGGGGTCCGACGAATTGACAGGTTGTCAGGTATGCGATGCCGTCCAGCAGGGCTTCCATGTCATTGGTGGTATACATGTTTGCCAGCCAATGTAGCGGATGGTGGCTGTCAAGGTGTTGTTCGTAAGTTGTCCCTTGGAGGAGCATGATGGGGCATGCTGGGTGACATTCGATGTAGCTGTGCTCGATGATCCGTCGTGTGGAGGCACAGTGGTCCCATTTTAGTGCGGGTGCGATGTTGGCCACATACGCCATGCCCCCATAGGCAGAGCAGACCCTGTCGTGTGCGTCCAGAGGGAGGAATAGTTGTAGCAGGTCCGCCTTTAGACATGCCGGGTTGGAGAGACACAACTCCACAGGATGGTGGTAGGGACACCTCCGACAGTAGAAGACGGGTATGACGCAGCTGAACAATGTGATGCGGTAAGTCAGTCGGTAACTTACGTTCAGCAGGGACAGGGGTTCGCATCCCAATATCTGTATCAGGTTGTGTTTGTACAGCTTGACCTGTCCGGCGTAGTTGGGTAGGTGTGTTGAGAGTGCCATTTTGCAGCGGTGCGTTGTGGTGGCGTGCTCCGGCTGTGTGTGCAGTCTGCAATGTGCACGCTCCGAGGTTGCTGTGAGCTCTGTGTAGTCGTAGGGAGACAGGACTTGTGTTCTGTTGGCTTGTGCGGAGGACACGGGCCCTCATCCCACATGCTTCTCAGACTGTTCAAGGTCAGTGATGTGTGACTCCTTCCAGATAACTTGCATGGGGCCGACATGGGGGAGTGTTTTCTTTTTCTTTCCCGTCCGTAGTGTTCTTCGGTGATATGCGCTATCTGCCCTGTGGTCGGTCTCCTCTGCATGCCTGTGTTGGTCTTTTTTTGGACAATGGCTGTATTCACCGGCTTCTTTCGTAGGGCTGTGGTTTCGGAGTTGGAATGGAAGGTCATTCAGTGCTGTCTGCTCTCCCTTGTGTGGGCGGCAGGCTGCCTTTCCGCTCTGCGTTGGGCCTTGTGTGTGGATGTTATTCTTGGGCCACCTGTTGTCGGTCCCCGGGCTCTTTGGTGTTCCGTTTTGTATGTCTTGTTCATGTGTGCAGGGTGGTATGGGTGTTTCAGTGTGGTACTGGCGTTCCTCTTCCCGAAGGGGCCCTGCTTCTCCTGGTTGGTGTTGCCGCCGCTGTGTGCTTCGCCATGTTTGTTACACTGGGGTGTGTCCTGCTGTTGCGTGACTTCACTGACATGTGTGCGTCGGTTGTGTGACGTTGGGTGTTGACCGTGAATTGGGCGTTGGGGACATGTCTGTGGCAGGCCTGTCACGTGTCATGTGCGTTCGGGGTGGGGCTGGTGTGTGTGCTGCTTGGTTGTGTCCCTGTGTCTGTGTGCGACGCATGCATGGCGCTGCGGTTGGCCTCTGCGTTGTGCGCATGTGTGGCAGCGTCATCGCCGCTTTGGGGCCGTGACGGGGTCGTTGGTTCCTAGTCCCAGGTGGTGTGTACACATGTGTTACGAGATGTTACAATTTGGCCTGTGTGTCATATGTGGATGCAATGGTGGATGTGTCGTGTACACGCGGGGGTGGGGGGTTGTCCGCTTTTTCCGCCCTTGCACTGTGTGCGCTGTTTGCGTGCACTTGTTGTGTGTGTGCCTACCTGCGTCTTCGCGGTACGTTGCGTCCTTGGTGGTGCATCAGATAGAGCATAGGGAGGGCCTGCAGTGCTGGATTCATGCTCGGGGGTGCCGCTTCTTCGGTGTCCGTGCTCGGCGTTCGTGTTACCGCTTCGGTTTGACGTACGGTGTCTCTTAGCCGTGGGATCCGTTTGTTTGCGGCATCGTAATTTGTACGCCGGGCGGTACGTGTTTCGTCGGACGGTGTGTGTCAATTGGGCTGCGCCGCTACGTGTACGGGCGCACTTTGATGGCGGACGGTGTCGCTGGCTTGCCGGCGGTGTTTGGCTGACTTTTCGCATCGTAATCGGGCGGGCGTGTGGACTGCTGCGTGCGGACGGTAACTGGTGGTTTTTGCATCCGCCAGCACGGCGGTAGTGCTTCCGCCCGACATCGTAATGGGCCCCTTAATTTGTTATATATGTTTTTTGTTTTTAATTTATAATATTGGTGTGTGTGTGTATATATGTATTTATAATTTGTAACATGTTTTTTAACAATTTATAAGTTATTAAAATAATTATTTATAAATATTATTTAGTAAGTATATATTATATTTTAGACATATATATGTTTAATTTATTTTTACATTATATGTATTACTTATAATTTTAAACATTTTTAAATAATTTTAACTATGTTTTTTTTCATTATATGTATTATTTACTTTATTTTACATTATTTTTTTAACATTAAAAAAAACGATATTTTTAACAGCGATATTTTTAACAACAATATTTTTTTTCTAAAGTTTTGTACTTACCATTATGTAGATAGGACTTCGATATTCTGGACATCGATATTTTTGCGTCAATATTTTTGTACCTCGATATTCTGACTGTCGATATTCTGTCAGTGATCCGCGATTTTTTGGTGAGGAACAATGGATGGCTGTGTTGCAGTTGATGTTGTTTGACTTTATGTTATATTTGTCAGGTGAATATATTCATCTTGTTTTGTTATATTCAATTCAATTCAATTCAATAAACTTTATTTCGGTCAATATGACCTTAAAAGTACAGAAACAATGCATACAAATACATTCGAAACTACAAAGAAAATCAATTGCATGTAGTGAAAAACAAATAATAAAAACAGTAATGGACAATGCTGGCACACATATGAAGTAAATAATTTCCACACTCAATTTAAAAATGCCCTCTATTCTAGTTACTTCACCAAAGGAAAGCGAGAGCAGTGGATATAACAGAGGGTTGTTCAAAGCAGAGGACAAGGATTCGCTTTTGGAAAGTGCATAGTGTGAATAAATAAATAATTTAAATAAAAACAGTTTTCATAAAAAGATGACCACTATTATTACCACTAGTTTTATGCAGCAGTTAGCACAACCTAGCACTGGGAGCCCCACAATGCAGGCTGCTTCTGAATGGGGTTTTAGCAACATTTAAGGTTGTAGACTAGTAAGCTACTCAAGGACAAGAAACAATGCTAACATTTTTAAAAAAAGCATTAAAAACATTAAAAACAAAAATATATATACATACTTTAAAAAAACATATGAAGTAAAAAAACAATTTTCCTGTAACATAATTGGAAAACCTACATACATAGCTCAGATAAAACTAATCATGTAAAAACAAGACCTCATTTTAAAACTGGAAAGAATGACCATAAATAGATATTTTTCCGGGAATTTGATAAAAAGGTTATTTCATTTCCTCCAGAATCATTATCTTAACTATTTAGGGATGCTTTTAAAAATATCCTGCGGGTACACCACATAGAAAATAGAAAACCTGCAACTGAGTAAACAATCGAGATGCTACAGTCGTGTTTCAGTATCCTGAAAGCATCAGAACAGCGCCTAGTTCCAAGGTTTCTACAAATCTGCACCAGCCATCGTTTTCTTGCCTTATGGTAGCCAGGACAGCTAAAAAACACATGGAGTACTGACTCTGCAGGGCAATCACATGCCTGGCACGTCAGAACTTGCAGACCCCCCCACTTGTGTGTAAAACAGCAGAGAGGCAAGACCCCATGCCTAAACTGAAGAAAGAGTTTTCTAGCAGCTGTCGGCTTGATGTCATCCAGGGCCGGCTCAAAGCTATACCTATCTTTGATTTCTAAAAAGGCTGAGGTTAACTTGCCTACTCGGGGGCTACTAAAAAGCTGAGCCATTTTATACTCCCCATAATGGGTCTTTAACGATTTCCTGGGGAGTGAGGTGCAAGCAAGCTCAGGGTCAGCCCAAAGTTCCCCCAACCCCATGCTGGCTAGCATGTGCTTGATATACGCAAGCCACAGCAGTTTGGCTGCCCCCGCAGGTTCATCACTTCTTTTAATTCTTCCCTGTATGATAGAAGTTCTGGAGTAACCCACAGGCGGCGCCAATATAATAAAGGTCTAAGGTTAGATTCATCAATGATAGCCCTGACACCCAGGTCTAATCGGAGCGGAGTTAGTGGGGTGCTCCGTGGGAGATTTAACAACTGTCTGAGAAAGTTGTTCTCTGTCTGCGTTAGGTTCTCAGAACTAGAGTGACCCCATAGTTCTGCGCCATATAGCGACCCTCCCCTGGCTTGGACCTTATAAATTTCAATGGCAGGACTCACTGGTTTCTGGCTGGACTTACAGAAAACCTTCATGATACCACCTGACGATTGCGACAATTTTAGTGATGATTTTTTAATTTGCGCCCCCCAATCCATAGTCTCTGTGATTGTAATGCCGAGATAATCGAAAGAGGAGACTCTCTCGAGGGGTTTACCATTTAGTGAAGGGTTTGCTCGTGTGCTTTTTGGGCTGTTAAACGCCATAAATTTGGTTTTCTGTAGGTTAATTTCTAATCCTCTTTCACTACAGAATGCTTCAAATCTATTGAGTACCCTCTGAATCCCCATAGGTGATTTAGATACTAATAGAGTGTGATCGGCAAACATCATTGCTGGGATTATACGCGAGGCTAGCTTAGGTGCATCAAGGTCTTTCTCTACAAGTAAATAATCTATTAGACCATTTATGTATAGACTAAAAGAGTAGGGGCAAGCACGCAGCCCTGTCGAACACCGCGTTTGATCGGGATGGGCGCAGTTAGCTTTCCATCCTTACCAAACCTAATTTGGGCGAAGTTTTCCTCATGCAGCCGCTTTATGAGTTGGGATAGATATGCTGGAACCCCCATCTCGTGGAGGACTGCCCACAACTTTTCCCTTGGGACCAAGTCAAAAGCCGACCTCAGGTCTACAAATATTAAGTAGAGGCTGCCACCCTCTAAACACACGATCTTCCAGTGTAATAGTTGTAGCCTGAGTATTTGGTCCAAAGTAGACAGTTTTTCTCTAAACCCTGCCTGTAGGGGGGTAAGTATCTTCCGTTCCTCCATCCAAGTTTGTAACCGAAGCAGCAATACACGCGCAATTTTTTTTTACGTAATGTCTATGAGGCTGATCGGCCTATAGTTGGTTGGTAATAGCGGTGAACCTTTTTTGTAAATGGGGATTATTTCGGCTCCGGCCCAACTGGGGGGAATCTTCATGCCTTGAAATATGGCATTAAATAGCACCCAGAGGTATGGTGCCCATACAGATGGTTCACTGCGGAAAAGTTCCCCAGGAATTTTATCTAATCCAGGCGCTTTACCTGGAGCTATTTTGGCAAGGGCTCCCTTAATCTCATTTAGACTTATACTTGTACTAGAACTATCGTCAAAGTGTTCATTGGTTTCCCCTATCTTGACGGAATAGTCAGTCCCCCCAGGGCATCCCTCTATTATCTCAGCATTCAGTATATCTCCATTAGTGTAGAGATTCAAAATGTTCCCGCCAGACCTCTGCTTCCAAATTCGGCTCTATCGGTGATTTAGCACCAGAGCTACCTGTGTTGACAACTTTCCAGAAGGTCCTCATATCCCTAGCTCCCAAGGAGCTTCTCAAAACATCCCACTTATCCATTTCCCACCCTTTTTTGGCTTCAGTAATAGCCACCTTATAGGCCGACCTAGCAGTTTTAATTAACAGGCGATCGTTGGCCTTGATGGACAGAACCAGCGATCTTTTGGCATTACGGCAATGATCATTATACCAAGGGTGGGGAGGTTTCCTACTTGGCCGGTTTGTTTTTTGGGATAGAAGAAGTCTAATGTGACTTCTCCTAACCTGCCATGGTTCATTATAACCATCTCGGAGTCTATACTATCCCCATGGTAAGTTATTGAGTTAGATGCTGTCAGAAGCACCAGGATCAGGGCTTCATATAAAGTGCTAAGTTTATCTTGTGATTGGCTGATGTCAGACCATCGCACTCTTCTCCTACAATTTGAAAGTGTCAACCTAGCATCAATAGGATTATCCATATCAAGGACACTCACAGGATTGAGCTCTTTTAGTTCAAGTACTAACGCATAATGGTCACTGTCTAGCCGTGGAATAACCTTAAAATCAATTAGCCTGTCCCAGGATTTGGAGTCAATTAAAATATAATCTAATAGAGAGCCACGCTCATTTCTATGGAAGGTATAACTGCTCTATGTGTCAGACAAAGTTCTACCATTGCAAGCTCTTAGGGAATGTTTCAAAGCAAGGCAGTTCATCTGGATCACCAGGGGACACCATTTTTTAACTGGTGAACACCTGGTCTCCGGGATTGCCCAAAATGTATCCTCATCATATAGACTATCCTGCAGCATTCCCTCTAGTGGCTCAAACTGACAATTAAAATCCCCTCCTAGGATCACCATATGTTTATCTGCAATGGTCGCCAAAAACGTAGTTAGTTCTTCCAGCGTTTTAGACTTACCCTGGGCGGTTGGTATAGAGTACACGTTTAAAAGAGCTACCGAAATCTTTGATGAAAACTGCAGGATAACACATAAAATATCGTTTGATGCTGTGTCAATCTGCTTGGCCGTACAACCTAGGTGAACTCCCACCCATGTGCTAAGGCCTCCCGATGGTCTCCCTTTACCCCCTGATGTTGCAGGAATACTGAAAGTGGCAAAACCCAATTTGGTAACATCCCCTCTGGCCCATGTCTCCTGGAACATGCAGATCTCGTATTGGCTAATAAAGAGACCCCAGTTTGGGTCATCTAACTTATTATTCAGACCCGCAATGTTCCACGATAAAACCCTTGTATTTGGGCAATTGGGGCAGTTCAGTTTGTTAGCCACTAAAGGGGATGATTGCGGTATGGCCTTTCTCTTCACACTTTCACCCATCAAATCGGACCCTCTAGTTAGTGAGAGTTTTAGATTATCCCTCGATACCATGTCACAGCCATCGTGGGCGCAGCCAGGGGAGCCGCTCATGCTCCCACAGGCTTTACCTTCCCCACGCGGCGTGCAAGGTCCTATATCACTAGCCTGAGCCTCGATTGCTATTGGGGGCGGGCGTATTTGGTCTTTAGTGTTGGGGAGCTGATCCTTAAGTCAATCTAATCCGTCTAAGCTGCTATACCTATTTGCTGTGGGGATATTAAAAAACAATTGCCTTTGCCAATGCTGGTCCGGGGGAGGTAACTCGCAATTCTTGATGTCATTTCTCCAACCCCGCTCATAATGCCTAATATCATGGTGGGGCCTGTTGGGGGGGTAGAAGTAACCCAGTGGAAGCACTTGGGTGCCGCCCGGTTTTCTCCCATCCTCTCTAGCTAAAATTTTTGGGGCCATCAACGGGTTTCTAAAATTAATTACTATACAATCTCCATGTAAATCCTTATGTCGCCTGCCTTTCCAGCCCACCCTGCGTGTAGTCAAAATCTCTTCCACATGCTCATAACTAAAATGCCTGTGGTTTATAAGCCAATGGATACATTTATTCTTTAATTCTTGGTGGGATTCATATTGGTCCCTTCTAAGTTCAGGGATACCTGCAAGGATAAGGACGTAAGGGGTTGATGCAGGAGGTAAGTTTATGA
The DNA here is from genome assembly GCA_963921515.1 of Calotriton arnoldi. Taxonomy (NCBI): domain Eukaryota; kingdom Metazoa; phylum Chordata; class Amphibia; order Caudata; family Salamandridae; genus Calotriton; species Calotriton arnoldi. Next base: position 362,210 of record CAWUFW010006286.1, read on the forward strand.
CTGGGGGGGAAGAAGTCATTGGTAACTTCTGTACTTATGGAGGCACCTCCCCCTACCTGCTGTATTTTTGTTTGCCATTGCCCTCTAGATTTATGAAGTAAAGGTGGACAATTGGCTAAATTAGAAGTAACCAATGGGGGCCTTGAGATACTGTCTCTGGTTGCCTCCAATGTATGTGTCTCCCTGTTTGATGTTGGTAGCAGAGCTTGCTCACTGGGTTTAGGGCCTGGATTGGCCAGTATAATACTTGCAGTGGTCTGATCTCGGTTCTGCTTTCAGGACCAACATTACAATGGACTACCCCCCTAGTACTTGTCCAGTCATTAAAAAGAACTGTCAACCTGTCAATCCTCTCCTGTAAAGGTCTGAGTTCGTCCTTCACTATATCCCTCATTTGGATCTGTAGATCCACCACTAGCTTAGTGACCCACCCTGGCTGATCGCTTGTAGTTTCTATGCTGTCTTCTAGGTCACCAATCCCAGATTTCCCATTATCAGGGATCGCTCCTGCGGACTTCTTCCTTCTTACTACTGCTTTCACTTTGGGTTTGGGTTTACCTTTTTTACCCGATTGATTAGATGTGACAGCCCTAGGTTGCGCGGGGCTAACTGCTTCAGTTATTGATATTTGGTCACTGGGAGAATTAGTTATCGAAACCCCTATAATTTGTGAGGTGCTAGGGTCAGTCATTGCGATTTCTAGATTTGGGGTCAAGGAAAGTCGTCTCTCAGTACACTCTATTTCGGTGGCCACAGCTCCTAAGGCCTTTTCCAACATCCTATCAATAGAAGTTGGTTTGGTGTTAGGTTTGGGCATAGTCAGGGCCTGTTTCTTTTCAACGCAGTATCTCTGTATTTAGACTCTAGCGTTGGTTAAGAGGGTTTAGATTTAGAGTGGGCACAGGAGCTTAATATTACAGATATCCACTACAAGGCTCTATGGGTATCCACAACTACTGGGATACCTATTGGGGAAGCCTTTAATAGGGAGCACTATCTAGGACCAACGTGATTTGAGTACCAAGTTCTACAGACACAAAATTACAAAGCCGATGCGGGTAACAACTTATATAGTTTGCTTTCCAAAAGTCAAAGATAAAATAGAAGAGGGTCTATGCAACTCAAACTAACACACAGAGAAATGAGTGCGGAATAAGTGTTCCAAGATTATTCTCAGCATAAAGTCATTTGAGATGCAAGCTGTATTCACTGAGTGCCAGTAGAAGAAAAAGCAATTCCAATAACTATAAGGTAGGGATCTAGGGGACACAGCACAGTACCTTGTTTGCAAATCCCGGGGCTAGAGAGTTAGAGGGGAGGCCCAGCCCAGCCTCCTCCGGCCGCTGACGGGCGCAGACGGGCCCGCCCTTGGCCCGGGCTTCGCACGGGCGCGGCCCGCACGCGTCCCGCGCTGTGGGAGGGCAGCTGCGCTCTTGTCCTGGCGGGAGGCGCCGGTGCTGATGCTGTTTCCCAGCGCCGATACTGGGGCTGCTGGGAAAAGTAGGCCGTTCCCCTCACGGCGGCGTAAAGTTAATAGAAGTTGGAGCCGTTCCCCTCACGGCGGCAAAAACAGACTGCAAAGCCATTCCCCTCATGGCGGCAAAAACAGAGACTGCAGGTGTAAGCAACTTGTGCGCACGTCCCGCGCTGCGGGAGGGCAGCCGCGCTCTTGTCCTGGCGGGAGGCGCCGGTGCTGACGCTATTTCCCAGCGCCGATACTGGGGCTGCTGGGAAATGTAGGCAGTTCCCCTCACGGCGGCGTAAAGTTAATAGAAATTGGAGCCATTCCCCTCACGGCGGCGAAAACAGACTGCAAAGCCGTTCCCCTCACGGCGGCGAAAACAGAGACTGCAAAGCCGTTCCCCTCACGGCAGGTGTAAGCAACTTGTTATATTACATTCTTGCTAGTATGGATATGAAGTTTGAGAAGAAAATTTGTAGATTGTCACCCTGAATCTAGCTCAGTGTTCTGAAATACATCTGTGGCTAGAAAGTGTGACTTGAAGCTGCAGCTGTTCATGTGCAGTGGTATCTACATCTATATATAGATTTATAGAGGGGTATCAGTGAGTTACAGGGATGTTTTTCACAGAGGGGCTATGAGTGACATGAAATAGACAACAGGAGTGAGGCGTACTTGTGTATGATAGCAAAACCAAAGGGGATGATGGACGGAGTGTTGAACATTGCAAGCATATGCAAATCAGTCTGACCCTGTGCCTCATGGGAACAGTCCAGCCCAAACTGCCAAGCCATGTCTTCCCTGGACCGGAAACAAGCATCCTGGGACCAGTTTCTGGCTTACAGCCGTCATCAGCCAGGCTATCTTGAATCCAGTGGCAAAGTGAGCAAGGGACCCACGTCTGGGCATACCCTGCCAACTTAGGGCAAACATAGCAAAACCAAAGGGGATGATGGACGGAGTGTTGAACATTGCAAGCACTCACCCCCAGTCAACTGATCTGGGTTTAATCCATCATCATTCTTTAGCTCACTCCGCCACCCTAGTTCAGACATGGCCATATGCAAATCAGTCTGACCCTGTGCCTCATAGGAACAGTCCAGCCCGAACTGCCAAGCCATGTCTTCCCTGGACCGGAAACAAGCATCCTGGGACCGGTTTCTGTCTTACAGCCATCATCAGCCAGGCTATCTTGAATCCAGTGGCAAAGTGAGCAAGGGACCCAAGCCTGGGCATACCCTGCCAACTTAGGGCAAACATAGCAAAACCAAAGGGGATGATGGACGGAGTGTTGAACATACTGGGGTGAATGTATGACATTGTTCTGCATTCTGTCCATCAATTGTTGTTTTTGCATTTGTCACCCCGAGTGGGACGGTATGCCCAGACGTGGGTCACATGCTCTCCATGCCACTGGAGTCAAGCTATCCTGGCTGATGAGGGCTGCAAGCCCAAAACCGGTCCTAGGATGCTTGTTTCCAGTCCAGGGAGGACCTGGCCTGGCAGTTCGGGCTGGACTGTTCCCATTGGGCGAGGGTCAAGACTGATTTGCATATGGCTGGGTCCAAACTGGAATGGCATGGTGAGCAAAAAAACGATGGATTTAGGCCCAGATCTCTGTACTGGGGTGAATGTATGACATTGTTCTGCATTCTGTCCATCAATTGTTCTTTTTGCATTTGTCACCCGAGTGGGATGGGTATGCCCAGACGTGGGTCCCATGCTCTCCATGCCACTGGAGTCAAGCTATCCTGGCTGATGAGGGCTGAAAGCCCGAACCCGGTCCCTAAGATGCTTGTTTCCAGTCCAGGAGGACCTGGCCTGGCAGTTCGGGCTGGACTGTTCCCATTGGGCGCAGGGTCAAGACTGATTTGCATATGGCTGGGTCCAAACTGGAATGGCATGGTGAGCAAAAAAACGATGGATTTAGGCCCAGATTTCTGTACTGGGGTGAATGTATGACATTGTTCTGCATTCTGTCCATCAATTGTTCTTTTTGTACTTGTGTATGATGCCACTCAGAACTCTGAGGTAAAAAACATACCTGTAATTCGCTTTTTTCCCCATCTATAATTTTATGTAGTGTTTGGCCCTTGCTTTGAGTTGCAACACAAGTGCAGAGGAGAAATGGGGGAGCTATAAATAACATGGCCTCTCCACCCTGTCCCAAATAAAAAAAAAATACCAACCTCCTGTCACCCATCTTCACCACTCTGTCTGCCTTCCCTCCCTCCAGCAGCTGTGTTCCCTGCAGTTCAGTTTTGCTCTGACAGGCTCTCAAAGAGCTAAGTCAGAGCAGCCCAAAATTCTTTAATGACAGCAAGTATGAGTTATGAGATCTTTAACCCATGGTTTCTAGGTCAATGCAGTGAATTATCACACTTAGAACCTGACATTCACACTGCTGGCTCTCAGTGAGAGTCATAGGTAACACGTGGCTAGATACACAGAAAGTAAGGAGTTTTTTTTATAAACTATCATTTATCAGTCTCTTAAGACACTCCTGTCTTTCATTGGTACATAATGGTTGCCACATCTTGCGAAAAATGTAATCACCATACCAAGCCAAGGCGATTAACCCATTCGGTGCTCATGACGGAATGGTTCCGTCATGAGCACTAGTGCTTGTGTGCTCATGATGGAACTATTCCCTCATGTGCACACTCGCACAAAATCCCTCTGATGTTGGGATTTCCTTTTTTTCTTTTTTGTCTTGGGAGATGGGGAAGAGCTTCCCAACCTCCTGAGGCATTTTTTTGATTTTCTATGTAATGACGATCGCGCGCATGGCGGGCTGACGTCATTACACTGAAACTAAAATTTTGTTTCAGTTTCACTGTTTCGGTGCTCGTGGGGCAATCTCAGCCCCAGAGCACTGAAACACATGGGAGAGGTATCATTTGAAAGGGGAGAATTTCCCCTTTCCAATGGTACCCCTCCCTAGTGGATTCCTGTGTGGGGGTTGCAGCAGGAGGGTGATCCACAAGCAGGGATCCACCCACTAGAAACCAGGAAGGGGGAGCGGCCCCTTGAGCAATGGCCTTTGCTCCCCCCATTTCAAAATGGGTGCATTCAGTCTTTCTGCCCCCCTGGGGGCAGATGGGGCAGTATCCCCCAATCTGCCCCCCTGTGTGGGCAGAAAGCACCCTAGACACCAGGGATTATTCCTTGTAGTTCAGGGGTAGGGGGATGCCCAGAATGGGCATGCCAATGCCCCCACCCTTGCCCCCAAAAATGCCAAAGTCTTTCTGCCCCCCCAGGAGGCACATGGGGGCAGTAGCCCCTGATCTGCCCCCCCCCCGGGTGGGACAGAAAGCCCTCTAGGCACCAAGGATTAATATTATTTTTTTATACATAGGGGTGGGGGCTGCCCAGCATGGGCATGTCATTGCCCCACCCCCAAAAAATTGCCACAGGCTTTCTCCCCCCGGGAGGCAGATGGGGACAATAGCCCCTTATCTGCCGCCTGGGGGGACAGAAAGCCCAATAGGCACCAGGGATTATTTTTTTCAAAGTTCAGGGGTGGGGTTGCCCAGAATGGGCATGCCAATGCCCCCACAAAAAAATGCCACAGTCTTTCTTCCTCCCAGGAGGCATATGGAGGCAGTAGCCCATGATCTGCCCCCGGGGGGCAGAAAGCCCACTGGGCACCAGGGATTATTATTGTTTTCAATACGTAGGGGTAGGGGCTGCCCAGAATGGGAATGCCAATGCCCCCAAACCCCAAAACATTGCCACAGTCTTTCTGCCCCTCCTGGGAGGCAGATGGGGGCAATAGCCACTTATCTGCCCCCTTGGGGGCAGAAAGCCCACTAGGTAGCAGGAATTGTTTTTTCCCAAAGTTCAGGGGTGGGGGCTGCCCAGAATGGGCATGCCAATGCACCCCCCAAAAATGCCACAGTTGTTCTGCCCCACCAGGAGGGAGATGGGGACTATAGCCCCTTATCTACCCCCTGAGAGGGCAGAAAGCGCACTAGGCACCAGGGATTATTATTATGTTTTAAACATAGTGGTGGGGCTGCCGAGAATGGGCATGCCAATGCCCCCACCCCCCCCAAAAAAAATTGCCACAGTCTTTCTACCTCTCCCGGGAGGCATTTGTGGGCAATAGCCCCTTATCTGCCTCTCCAGGGTGGCAGAAAGCCCACTAGGCACCAATCTTTTGTTTTGCAATGTGCCTAGCTATGGATTTTGGGCCCTAGCGCAGCCAGGACCTAGGGAAACCTAGAAAACCTGTACTTTTTTAAAAACTAGACACCGAGGGGAGTCCAGAATGGGGTGACTTGTGTGCCTCTCACCGGGTTCTGTTACCTAGAATCCCTTGCAAACCTCAAACTTTGTCAATAAAAACACGTTTTTCTCACATTTCTGTCATGGAAAGTTCTGGAATCTGTGGGAAGCCATAAACCTCCTCCGACCCAGCATTCCCCCAAGTCTTCAGATAAAAGTTGTACCTTGCTTGTGTGGGTGAGCCTAGTGCCCGCAACAGGAAAAGTCCCAAAATGCAATGTGGACACATCACATTTTTCCACTGAAAACTGACACTTTATTCGCAATGTGCCTAGCTGTGGATTTTGTACCTTAGCTCAGCCGTCACCTAGGGAAACCTAGTAAACCTCTTCATTTTTCCAAACTGGACACCCAGGGGAAGCCAGGATGGTGTTACTTGTGTGGCTCTCACCGGGTTCTGTTACCCAGAATCCCTTGCAAACCTCAAACTTTGTAAAAAGAAACACATTTTCCTCTCATTTCTGTGATGGAAAGTTTTAGAATCTGCGGGGAGCCACAAACTTCCACCCACCCAGCACTCCCCCAAGTCTCCTGATAAAAATGGTACTTCACTTGTGTGGTTAGGCCTAAAGCCAGCGACAGGAAAAGGCCCAAAATGCACTGTGGAAACTTCAAAATTATTGATCACAAAAAGACTTGGTTTTGCGAAGGAGTCACCTGTGTTTTTGGTCCCGGGCTCGGTGGGCATCTAGGGAAATCTCCCAAACCCAATAATTTTTTTAAACTAGACACCCTGAGGAGTCCAGAGTGGTGTGTCTTGCGTGGATCCCCCAATGTTTTCTTACCCAGAATCCCCTGCAAACCTCAAATTTAGCTGAAAAAAAATCACATTTTCCCTACATTTCTACCTGGGATCACCACGCCAGCACAAATGTCCTACCACCCAGCGTTCCCTTTGGTCTCCTGATAAAAATGATACCTCACTTGTCTGGGTGTCTAATGCAAAGTCAGCCTATAAAACATATAAACAAAATAGCCCTTAGAGCTCTCTGTGCTATCCCCTCAATCCCTATGTTTTGGGCCCCATCTCAGTCTCAGGCCGTTGGCCCACCCACACAAGTGAGGTATCATTTTCCTCGGGAGACCGAGGGGAACGCTGGGTGGTAGGTAATTTGTGCCGGCACAGTAATCCCAGACAGAAATGTGAGGAAAATGAGATTTTTAGCTAAATTTGAGGTTTGCAGGGGATTCTGGATAAGAAAACGTTGGGGGATCCATGCAAGCCACACCTCCCTGGACTCCCCCTGGTGTCTAGTTTTTAGAAATGTCTGAGATTGGTAGGTTTACCTAGATGGCTGCCGAACCCGGTACCTAAAACACAGGTGCCCCCTATCTATCACAAAACAACCTGATGTTGCAAGGGGCACATGCGTTTTTGGTCCTGGGCTCGGCGGCCATCCAGGGAAACCTACCAATCCCAGACATTTCTAAAAACTAGACACCCGGGGGAGTCCAGGGAGGTGTGGCTTGTGTGGATCCACCAACGTTTTCTTACATAGAATCCCCTGCAAACCTAAAACTTAGCTAAAAGATCACAGTTTTCTCATATTTCTGTGTGGGAAAATTGTGGGATCACCGGGCTGACACAAATTTCCTACCTCCCAGAATTTCCACAGGTCTCCTGATAAAAATGGTACCTCACTTGTGTGGGTTGGCCAAGTACTCGCAGCACGGAAGGGCCCAAAACATATTGTGGAGACATCAAAATTATCTATCACAAAACGACCTTTTTTTGCACTGTGGGCACCTGCGTTTTTGGTCCTGGACTCGACGGCCATCTAGTGAAACCTACCAAACCAAGGATTTTTGACAAAGTTTGAGGTTTGCAAGGGATTTTGGGTAACAGAATCTGGTGAGAGCCACACAAGTTACCCCATCCTGGATTCCCCTGGATGTCTAGTTTTTAAAAATGTATAGGTTTGCTATGTTTCCCTAGGTGCCAGCTGAGCTAGGGCACATAATCCAAAGCTAGGCATATTGCAAAAAAAGGCTACATTTTCACTTGAAAAATATTATGTGTCCACGTTGCATTTTTGGCCGTTTCCCGTTGTGGGCTGGGCCTACCTACACAAGTGAGGTACCATTTTTATCAGGAGATTTTGAGGAATGCTGGGTGGGTGGAAGTTTGTGGATCCACGAAGATTCCAGAACTTTTCATCACAGAAATGTGAGGAAAATGTGTTTTTTTTTTACAAAGTTTGGGGTTTGCAAGTGATTCTGGGTAACAGAACCTGGTGAGAACCACACAAGTCACCCATCCTTGATTTTCCTTCGTGTCTAGTTTTAAAAAATGTAAAGGTTTGCTAGGTTTCCGTAGCTGCTGGCTGAGCTAGGGTCCCAAATCTACAGCTAGGCACATTGCAAAAAGGGTCCATTTTCTGTGGAAAATTGTGATGTGTCCACATTGAGTTTTGGGACATTTCCTGTTGCAGGCACTAGGCCTACCTGCCCAAGTGAGGTACCATTTTTATCAGGAGACATTGGGGAATGCTGGGTGTGTGGAAGTTTGAGGATCCAGTCATATTCCAGAACCTTCCACCACAGAAATGTTAGAAAAATGTTGGATTTTTGCAAAGTTTGAGGTTTGAAAGGGATTCTGGGTAACAGAACCTGGTGAGAGTCACACAAGTCACCCATCCTTGCATTTCCTTTGTGTCTAGTTTTTTAAAATGTACAGGTTTGCTTGGTTTCCCTAGCTGCGGGCTGAGCTAGGGTCCAAAATCCACAGCTAGGCACATTGCAAAAAAGGGGTCCGTTTTCACTGGAAAAATGTGATGTGTCCACGTTGCGTTTTGGGCCGTTTCCTGATGCGGGTACTAGGCCTACGCACACATGTGAGGCACCATTTTTATCAGGAGACTTTGGGAAATGCTGGGTGGCTGGAAGTTTATGGCTCCCCACAGATTCAAGTACTTTCCATCTCAGAAATGTGAGAAAAATCTGTTTTCTTTGACAAGGTTTGATGTTTGCAAGGGATTCTGGGTAACAGAGCCTAGTGAGAGCCACACCAGCCACCCCATCCTGGATTCCCCTGGGTGTCTAGTTTTAAAAAATGTATAGGTTTGCTAAGTTTCCCTAGGTGCCGGCTGAGCTAGGGTCCAAATCCACAGCTAGGCACATTGCTAAAAATGGCTAAATTTTCACTTGAAAAATATGATGTGTCCATGTTGCATTTTGGGCTGTTTCCTGTCGTGGGCTGAGCCTACCCACATAAGTGAGGTACCATTTTTATCAAGAGATTTTGGGGAATGCTAGGTGGGTGGAAGTTTGTGGATCCACGCAGATTCCAGAACTTTACATCACAGAAATATTAGTAAAAAATGCTTTGTTTTTACAAAGTTTGAGGTTTGCAGGGGATTTTGGGTAACAGAACCTGGTGAGAGCCACTAAAGTCACCCCATCCTTGATTTTACTTCATGTCTGATTTAAAAAAAATGCACAGGTTTGCTAGGTTTCCTAATGTGCCGGAAAAGCTAGGGTCCAAAATCCACAGCTAGGCACATTGCAAAAAAGGGGTCCGTTTTCACTGGAAAAATGTGATGTGTCCACGTTGCATTTTGAGATGTTTCCTGAAGCGGGCACTAGGCCTACCTACCCAAGTGAGGTACTATTTTTATCAGGAGACTTTGGGGAATGCTGGATGGGTGGAAGTTTGTCGATCCACACATATTCCAGAACTTTCCATCACAGAAATGTGAGGGAAATGTGGGATTTGTGACAAAGTTTGAAGTTTGCAAGGGATTCTGGGTAACAGAACCTGGTGAGGGCCACACAAGGTACCCCATCCTGGATATCCCTGAATGTCTAGTTTTCAAAAATGTATAGGTTTGCTAGGTTTCCTAATGTGTCGGCAGAGCTAGGGTCAAAAATCCACAGCTAGTCACATTGCAAAAAAGGGTCAGTTTTCAGTGGAAAAATGTGATGTGTCGGTTAAATTAGAAAATTTTCATGTTTGCACATTGCCCTGCATAAGTTAGCATTCACTGAGCCATTTTCTTTGCAGGCGCCATTTTAGGCTGTTTTGAAACCGATCTAGTTTAATTCCGAGAAATGCTCCAGTCTGAGTTTCGTTTTTGTCATGTAGATCTATTCCCGTAATGAATACACTGTTCCTATTAGCGCATACCTGTCTTACTAGATAGAGGCCCTCTCCCACTTGTCTGGTGACGGGCCCGACTGGAACAATCCTGGACTTCACAACTTTGTATAAGATATGAGCTCTGAGACTGTTTTTCTTTGTATTCCATTGCCTAGCCTGGAAAATTCCACTATAGGCGTGTTTTAGCCCAGTTACGAAACGTACATAATGTATCTTTAGGCTTGTCGATTTCAGTCCCTCTGCAGCACTCCTAGCGACTGGGCAGACTGGGCTCCACTCTGAGTGTCTATAATAAACAGTTTGTATTCTCTACTGTCCGACCGACTCTTCATTTGGTATGGAAGACTGAGAGGTGGTCATTAGTGACCCGAGTGACCCTAATCCGGCCACTTCCTTCAGTTGGCGCCTGAACAGGGCCTCCTTCGGGTGATTGATCCATCCCCCTTACGCAGACGGGGGGAGGCCGAGGACATCGTCGAGTCGGACTGACAGTTCAGAGATCCCTGCACGAAGAGTAATATTTGCTCGCAGCTGCCCCTCTGTCCTGCCGGACGGTGCCTCACCCAGTGGTCATCCCGACTGCAGTCCTGAACGGCAAAACCCTTGGATCTGACCATTTGGTTTGAAGAGTCGGCAGTGGAGAATAGGTTCGTTTGTGCTACTGATATCAGGTGAGTTTGTTTTGATTCTTTGTGGATATGGTACTATTGTGGTTTGAGTTTGGAGTGTTCTGAGGACCGTTTTTCATAAAAGTATTTGCAACTACTTTGCTAGGTAAAAATAACAAACTTGTTTTCCTTTTAAAATGCCTAGTCTCAGTAAAATCTTGTATTCGTATTGTCGTTGTTGTTCTGCAGATGCTCGATTGGAAGAAGCTCAGCCGGCGCCTCCTGAAGGCAGCCCTAATTTTGATATGTATGTGAAGCATGGTCTTGGCCCTATTATGTTTAGTACATTATGGCACAAAGATACGAGGGCCAAGGCTGAGTTGCAGAGGCCATTGACGAGCACTTTGATGAGCAAAACATTTTTTTTTACAGGAGCAATTATTCAAGAAAAGAAGTAGACCGTCCATGTTTGACTCCCTCGGAACCTGGCAGAAGGAGGCTAAAGAGAAACAATTAAAAACTAGAGAGAGATGCGCGTAAGGGAAAAATGCAAAGATTAATGCAAAAGGCTGTGGCATATGATAGGGAAAAGCAAGAGTCTGGAGTTGAATGTGAAGATAGGAGATTTCGATTGCATATTGATAAGTCTAATTTGGTTGAAGAGGAAGATGATACTTTTGTAGAGGAGTTGTTAGATACTCGACCTCCGCCTCCTTACGCCCCACAGAGGATATATCCCGTCATTCCCCTGCAGCCCCAGCAGCCTGTTTTGTCTGCTCCGGCTGTTCCTGTATCTACTGCTGTTCTTTCAACGGCTTTGGCTACGGCACCTCCTGCTCCTTCTTTGTCCTCACCATCTTTGACCGATGTGACTCCTAGTACGCCTGCTGCTTTAGCTTCTGTATCTTCTGTTCTTTCTCCTCCGGTGCAAGCGCCAGCAACTATTGTACCTGTCACTTCTGTTGTTTCTCCTTCCATGGTTTTTCATCCTCCAATACCTTTGAATGTCGAGACGCCAGTGCGTGGGTTTGAGGATAGAGATTAGACTTAATTTAAGGAGCTAATAGGCCCGTTAGTGCGATCTGTGGTAAGGGATGAAGAGAAGGAAGTAATAGGTGATCAGGCTGGGCGGTGGGCCCGTAATGTGATTTATAGTGTGGAGGATATTTGGAAAGTCATGCGAGATTTTGAACCATTTATACAGCAACATGCCCTGAAGCATATGTCTACTACATTGATTAGTCTTTGGCAGAAACACAGTGGGGCAGAAGTGCCTCAAATTTTATTTGATATTAGAGATCGCGTATATGCTGCTGACTTGGAGCCAGGCCAGGTATTTGGGAATGTTACAACTCTAGTTGCTTACTGGGGTTAAACTGCATGAGGGAAGACCCACTCAAATACCTCAGTTTCCGATGCAGGAGGTCCATCCCATATATCACCCATAAATACCTGAGTTAACAGATCAGCACGGAATGGTCACTAGATGGGCCGTGGCTGCTCGTTTCCAGGAGCAATGGGTTTATACTCTGTGGAAATGGAATGAGGTTTTAGCCCTTAAGTCTCATTTGCCTGACCCTAGGAAAAATCCTACAGCTTATTATAATGAATTGACAGAGACTGCCTCTTCTACTGTAATGGCTCTTGCTGATATCGAAATGTGTTATGGTCTCCTTGTTCCAGTTGATGTTTGGAGACAGGTACATACTCAAGACAATGTTGCGGAATTGGGTGATACCTGGGATATGATTAAAGGATGGGATCAGGAAAGGAAGCCAGGTGATAAACCCCGAGCAGAGATACTTGCTTTGCCAGGTCGTATTATTACATATATGCATTCCCTTATTCCACCTAAGAAGGTAAGCTGGGACAAATTGACGGCTTGTCAGCAGAAGAAGAATGAAAGTGTGTCTGATTTCTTTACCCGGTTTGAAGATATGTTTTTGGACTGTAGTGGGCAGTACATGTCTGTTGAAGGAGGAGTTCAATTGTTCGTTGACCAATTTGTTTCTAATCTTCATCCTGAAGTTACGACTCTTTTACAGTCAGCTGAGAGTACTTGGTCCACCTCTTCCCCTTCTGTTATTTCGAATATGGCTCAGTATTACGAACACCAAGATCAGGAGGAAAAGGATAGAACGGATAAGAAACATCAGGATTTAAAGACTAAGGTGTTGTTGCAGCAAGCATTTAGGGGAAATATTAAGGGATGGGGTGGTCCTTCTAGACAGCTTCCACGTACCAGCAGACAGCCTTCAACAACACCTTTAGGACCAAATCAGTGTGCGTATTGTAAGGAGGAAGGTCATTGGCGTAGTCAGTGCCCGGTGCTTTTACAGAAAGTTGCGGCTCTTAGAGGGCGAGGTTCTGGTGGGAGGGGTAGGGGGACTGAGAGAGTTTTGAATGCTGCGGTTTCTCAGGGTCGCTCTGATAAAAATTACTTTGATGACCCTCGTGATGGCCAGTATTATCATGATGATTATGATATGGATGAGGTGACGGATATGTCCTAGAGCTAGGACAGCCAGGGACAGGGAGAGGGACCAGTTCAAATACCTGTAGATCAGCGTGGTCCTTATGTCACAGCGGATTTGCAAGGCTCGACTAAGGAATTTTTGCTGGACACAGGTGCGACAAAGAGTTCTGTTTCTCGACATATGGTCCCGGGGGCAGCCCTGTCCGGCCACAATAATGTTTTGGTAGGTTATTCAGGTGTACCGGTTGTAAGCCCCATTTCCCACCCACTTGCATTGACTGTTCTTCCTTTTACAGTGGAGTCTCCGTTTTGTTCACATCGAACTGTGGTGAGAATTTGATGGGTTTGGATTTGCTGAAGAAGTTGCATGCTACTATCTATTGTTCTCCTTCGGGTGTTTATATCAATATGGGTCCGGATGTGAGCACTAAACAGTGCTTATCTCAGGATGCACCCCTTCCAGCTGAGTTTGCTGATGTTCCACCCACTCTATGGGCTACAGGTGACACGGATGTAGGGCTGTTGCATGTACTACCAGTTTCTATACAAGTTAAGGAGAATGTTGTTTTGCCTTGTATTCCTCAGTATAAGATACCGCAGGCAGGAGAATGGGCTCTTCTTCGGATTATTCAGGAGTTTATACAAAAGGGGGTAGTTAAAACGTCTGGCAATATATGTAATAGTCCTATTCTTCCGATTCTTAAAAGGGCACCCTCAGGCTCTTCTGAGGACGCTGATGATGTTTATAATTTTTTGATTGATCTGCGCGAGGTTAATAAAATAGTGGTTCTTCAGTTTCCTGTGGTTCCTGATATTACCACACTTTTGACAATGATTCCTTCTACCGCTAAATAGTTTTCTGTTATTGATTTGAAAAATGCTTTCTTTAGTATCCCTATCCATCCCGATAGTAGATATTTGTTTGGGTTCACTCTGGCTGGTAGGAGTTTTAGATTCTGTCGCACTCCTCAGGGCTATACGGAGAGTCCTAGTATTTATAGTCAAGCATTAAAGGGCCAACTGGATTTACTATTGCTTCCTCTGGGTAATGTATTAGTGCAGTATGTCGACAATCTCCTTATTGCTTCTGATACAGAACAGGGTTGCAGAGATAGTACAGTCAAATTGTTGTTGCATTTGGCCCATCATGGGCATATGGTTTCCCTCTCTAAATTTCAGTATTGTCGATAGGAGGTCACCTACTTAGGTCACCTGCTGTCGAAGGAGGGTAGGAGGTTAACCCCTGAGCGCATCAGTTAACCATTAACCATTGTTAAAATGCCCATTCCACAAACTCAGAAAGATGTGCGCACTTTTGTAGGTATTACTTCCTATTGTCATCAATGGATACCTAATTATTCCCTACTAATTAAACCCTTGCTTGCATTAACAACGAAAGAAGTTCATGAGCCTTTGCCTTGGATGCCCGAATGTCAGCAGTCTTTTGAGCAATTGAAAACTGCACTTTGTTCGGATCCAGTGCTTGGCATACCTAACTCGTGCTAACCGTTTGTGCTCTATGTCCATGAGATGGCTGGCTGTGCGCTTTCTGTCCCAACACAAACGTTTGGGAATAAGCAACAGCCATGTGCATATTTCTCTGCTGTGCTTGATCCCGTCGCAAGGGCCCTTCCGAGTTGTCTGAGAGCGGTCGCGGCTGTGGCCACTTCAATAAGGCAATCGGCTGGACTTGTGCTTGATACTGACCTCACAGTTATGGTACCTCATGCTGTGGATACACTTTTGAATAAGACAAAGACACAGCACCTCACCAGTGCACATCTCACTGGCTATGAATTGACCCTCTTTGCTAAGCATATTAAAATTAAAAGGTGTACCACTCTGAATCCAGCCACGTTACTACCCCTCCCTTCTGAGAACGATGCAGTTGATAAACATGATTGTATCTTCCGGACAGAAGAAGAGATGAAGGGACAGGTAGACCTGACTGATGTTCCCTTATCTGACCCCCAAGGAGAAATATATGTCGATGGCTCTTGTTTTAAATTACCAGATGGCACCATGACGGCAGCCTATGCTGTCACTACATTATGCACTGTCATCAGTTGGCTCAAGCTGCTGAGCTCGCTGCTCTTATTCGAGCTTGCGAATTGAGCGAGGGACTGTTTGTCAACATCTATGCTGACAGCCAGTATGCCTTCGGGTCGCGCATAATTTTGGGCGACTCTGGATAGAGAGGGGGTTCCTTACTTTCCATGGTACCAAGATTCAGCATGGGCACCTCATATTGAGGCTTTTGCCGCTTTAGCGCTCCCCAAGAAATTGTCTATTATTAAATGTACTGCCCATAGGAAGGTTACTGATGACGTGGGGAGAGGAAATGCTTTTGCAGATCAGACAGCTAGAGAAACGGCCCGAACAAAAATGAAACGTATGTTTGTAGCAGGTCCAGCTAGGTGGGTTCCTGAAGTTTTCATGTTCGAGAATACTATTGAAAGTGGAAAAGAGATACAAAGTGAAGCCACAATGCAAGAATTAGCAAAATGGCAGGAAAGAACAGCACAGTTGAATGAGGAAGGATGTTGGATTGATAAATCAGGGAAACAGAAATGGATGCTGCCAGATGCATGTTCTTCCTGTGGTTACTACGGCACATGGTCCAGCTCATATTAGTGACAAGGGCATTTGTGAGCTGTTAGCCCCTGTATGGTAGAATGACAATATCTGTAAGACAGCTGCGCATTTAGTGAAATTTTGCATGGTTTCCAGGATGCATAATCCAGGGAAGGGTACCCCAACACCACCTGGTAATTTTGCACCACCCACTTTTCCTTTTGGGTTCCTTCAGATGGACTATATGGAGTTGGAGAGATGCAATAATCTTAAATATGTTTTGGTGGATATATGTGCATTCAGTAAATGGGTTGAGGCTTACCCTACTAAAGATAATACAGCCATTACGACTGCAAAGGTACTCCTGAAGGAGTTCTTTCCTCGTTTCGGCTTGCCCGAGTTATCTGGAGTGACAACAGAAGTGATTTTAATGCAAAAGTGATTCAATTGATTTGTGAGGGTCTCCATGTAAAGCAGAAATTCCATGCTGCAAATCATCCACAGTCAGCAGGTTTGGTTGAGAAGTACAATGGTACCCTCAAACTGAAGTTGGCAAATATACAGGAGACCACAGGGTTACAATGGCCAGATGCTTTACCATTAGCTCTTTTGTCAACAAGAACGACAGCACATTCTAGGACAGGTTTGTCTCCTTATGAGGTCGTATTTGGGCGCACAGCAAATGTCTGGGGCATCCCGCGTCCTCGTAAATTTTCTGATATTGAGTACCCTGTATTGCTTGATTACATTGACCATTTAACAGAAAGTTTACGTTCTATTCACCAACAGGTGTGAGAGTCCCTACCTTCCACACCAGAGGGGCCCCTTCACGATATTCAGCCCGGTGATTACATCTTGTTGCGCAACTTCCAGAGGAAGAAAAGTTTGGAGCCGTGCTGGAAGGGTCCTGAGCAGGTTCTATTGGTTACGCAAACTGCTGTGAAGGTTGCTGGCAGTAAGAACTGGGTCCACGCGACCCACTGTCGGAGGGTTCCCTTGCCCTTACCCTATGACTGGTGGGTCAAGGACGGGATTGGGGACTCGGAGTGCGATCAGGTGCCCCGGTTTGTCCCTTTCAGCGATGCCCATCTAACGTGGACAGAACCGGATACAGAGAATGAGATTGTGTTGAACGAGGCTGTTCCTCCGGAAATACGAGCTATCCAAGATACTTTGTTCACTGATCATACGGTGCCTGGGGCTACCAGGTATAATTTGCGCCCTCGGCTGAGGGAACCTGCGTCTAAGGAGAAAAGAGATTAAGGATGGACTGCGTAAGACAGGTTGCATTGAGTCATAGTAGCAACGGAATTAGTTGAGATTAGTGAAGGATTTCTGCTTATTTTCTTTTAGTAGTCTGAACATTAGATAGGGAAGACTGAAGTATACCCTGAAGGTATACCATCTTGATTGACGTTGGATACGAGCTTAGGACAGAGCAAGCTCCACCGCCGGTGCTCAAGAGTGCCAAAGTATTGATGGACAATAGGAGCCTGTACCAGTGAGGCTCTGATGGACACTGGGAACATAAATATTCTTCTTGCACTTTGATCCCCTTTTTCATCATCCGTTATGCATCCTTTTGGTATACAGGTTGCTGAGGAAGAGCAGCCAATTATTCTTGTTGCTCAGCATATTATGGTGTGGAAACGCACACAGAAAGTAATATGTGTCGCTCTTGTGGTTTTGCTGTTAATGATATTGTGTGGGGTGTCATGGGTTTTGGAGAATGATCAGGATGTATCTTTATGTACCAAGGGAAAGGTTATTCCTCCGACAAGAAAGAAAAGGACGGGGGCGTGCCTACGATAGCCAACATGGCGGACGCACTCTAACAAGGCTCCGCTCGTCCTCGCCGTAAAATAACAAAATCCGACATAATCCTGCCCGTAAACGGAACGAATGACCTCCCACTAGTGTCAAGCAGCAGCAACAAGTGAAGGCAGAGAGAATCAGCCCGGGATCGGCCGCGAACTGAGAGGGGAGCGAGCTGCGGTGATACCTGGACCTGGGCCTGCTGGCGTGCTGTGGCCGTGGAAGCCGGTTGACTGCAATTGCCGGACTGCCCATATGTGAAAGACGCCGGGCCCCGGGGGTAAGCTGCGGCAGCGGTACGATTGGCGCGACCCGAAGGGATCATCTGTGGCCTCGGCGGGAGCGGCCGTGGAGGGGTGGCGCTCGCCGCGGGCCCTCCCGGCCGTATGCGGACTATGTGGAATCCATCAGGCCCAGTGAGTCGCACCGGCATGGGGGCCTGAATTAGCACGTAGTGTAAAGCTCCGTAGGCCGAGAATCCGCAGTGGAGTGGAACATTTGAGGGAATACCGCCCCGGGGCTCCGACACTCTGAAATAGACGAAGCGCCTGGTGGGCCCTGCGAGAAAGGAGATACAGCGCTCACCACACGAAGAGAAAGGGTGTGCTCCTGGTGAGGCTCAGGATACACCCGATCCGGTGAGGCTGCAATTGCAAAGCATACGCATATCGCTGAGCTGGGAGGTGCGGGTCCCCCCCATGTTGATGCTGGCTCTGTAAAGAGCGAGGGAGTGTTTGCCAGAGGTGTAGGGACTCTGGAAGGGCCAGTGGACCCCACATGCACGGCTTCCAGGCCTGACTATTGACAGTGGCTTCCTGAGACACACAAACTGAGGGCCGGCATACGCCTGACTAGCACGCACTATCCTGTGGGTGCAGACCTCTGGTCAGGGGTCCGGTGAGCAGGGTCCTAAAAGGAGGGCCTGCTTGGCTGGTCACCTCGGGGTGCGGAAGCGACTGAGCTAGGCTTGGTGCAGCTTGTGGCCTGGGGTGGTCGGACTCCGTGAGGCCCGGCCCGGAGGGTGACCCCCTTTGAGGTGGACAAGCGGGTTAGCGACTGCAATAGGACCGCTGCGGAATACTGATGCCCGGATAAGCCCCGGCGACCTGCAGAGTTTCAGAGGCCCCCTGGGCACCCCGGTAAACATGGGCAAAGACAAACAGGGTGGCGCGGGATCGAAACAAAGTACGCTGGACCAATACACGGTGCCCCCAGGTGGAGCCCTTGGAGGGGATGCCAGTGGGACAGTGCCGGATAATGCTGCTCTCCTGGCAGCCATTGTGGACTCTCGAAATGCCCTGGATGCCAAAATCGGAGCAGTGGAATCCGAGGCCTCCCTATTGCGGCAGGACCGGCGGAATGCAGTGGACCGAATCACAGAAGCGGAAATCCGAGTCTCGACAGTCAAGGGCCAACTATTGGCCCTCCAGAAAAAAGTGAACAAACTGGCGGTGGTGGCTCAGGAGACGGCCTCGCGAGTGGAGGATGCAGAAGGCCGAGCCCGTCGCAATAACCTACATTTCGTGGGGCTTCCAGAGGGCTGTGAAGGCTCTTCGATGGTCCGCTTCATCACTATCTGGCTTCGATCAAAACTGCCAGAAGATTCATTGTCCTCATGCTTTGTCATAGAACGAGCTCATAGGGCGCTCTCAAAGAAACCTCCTCCAGGTGAAAGCCCGAGGCCTGTAATTGTCCGGCTCTTGAACTATCCTGATAGGGACACCATCCTACAGTTCGCCAGAACACACAAAGATGAGCTGATATTTGAATTGCGCCGAATCATGATATTCCCGGACTACACAAGACTTGTGCAGTAGCAGCGCCAGTCCTTCATGGCCGCTAAGCGCAGGCTCAGAGAGGTTAATGTCCAATATATGTTGTTGTACCCGGCCAGGCTGCGAGTGGCCTTTAATTCCAAGACATACTTCTTCGACACGCCGGAGGCGGTCTTTGCTTGGGCGGATGAAAGAGCTCATCTGCGGGCCCATACGCCGCCATCATTAGAATCTGACTCCTCCCAAACATCGTAAAGCTCACAAAGAATCCATTCACAAAAGAACAACTCTAAACGGAGACACTGATCAAATCGACTCGGCGCCCACTGACCACCGAAGCTGCATCATAAATAAACTCTATCGGCTCCGACCAAGTGTGGAGTGGCATATCCTATTCACACACTCCTGTGTTTTCATTCCGTTTGAATACAAACATGGCGTGGCAACCTGCCACGGAACAATCACGTCCCTAGACTTTTATGTTCACGGTTAAAGGGAAGTTGGGAACAGATTGGCGAGGAACCTTTAGGCCTCCCTGTTGGGGGTCCAGAGTACTTTCCACCGCGACAGATGCTCCAGTTGTAAGGAAGTATTGGGATGGGGGTTTCTTTTCAGTGGTCAAAATGTTTTTGTTACTATGTTTCATTGTACACAGAGACACAGTTCAGACCCCATAAACATAGTGACAGGTGGTAGCCATAAAGATTGGGAATGACTAGTTCGACACACCAGGCCCCGTTGGGGGAACTCTCAATCGTCAGCTGGAATGTCAGAGGGATAATGAACAAAGTTAAGTGGGGTGCAGTTCTACGACAGGCCAAAAGATATGCGGCAGACGTCCTCCTCCTACAGGAGACACACCTACTGGGCAATAAAGCTCCCTGTCTGGCCAGATTTGGATATCAGTTGGTTTACCACTCCGGATTCACCAGGGGCTCACGGGGCACAGCTATACTTATATATCGCAGGGTCCCCTATGTCCATACCAAGCAATGGCTGGATCCGGGAGGGCGATACACTATTGTGTCAGGCACGCTATATGGGGAACACATCACTATTGGTAGCATATATGCCCCTCCCCACCTCGGGAACACCTTTATTGAACAGATTACGCGGCTGTGGGGAGCGCTCCCCGAAGGTATGACACCGGTGGGGGGACACTTGGGCCCAAAAAAACCCCTTTAGATGGCGCATGTCTCCTTGGCATCTCCGAGATCTAGAGTATCGGGAGACCATATCAAAGACAGTATCAGACTACCTGGCGATAATGTAACCACAGCCCCATCCAAAGCTATTCTATCGGAAGCACTCAAACCCACCATTCTGGGAGCAGACATAAGTTTTCGCGCAGGGAGAAAACGTAAACGACGAGCGGAGCTAGATGACCTTGAAAACCGTCAACGGAGCCTTGAAGCGCAACTCATAACAGATCATACCCACAGCACCAACAAGATTTACTATTAGTGCAACAGAACATACAGCAGCATCTCACACAGGAGGCAAAAGAAATTTGGTTAGCTTCACAACACAGGATATACCAGTGGGGGGACAAATCTAGCAAAATGCTACACAGACTGTGCCAAGCTACTAACTCCCCTTCATGCGTTCCAACACTGCGTGGGTCAGATGGGACTATATACTCCTCCCCCACACTGGTCGCTGAGGAATTTGCTCGTTATTTCTCTTCACTCTATAGACCCACCGAGCAAATATCGGAAGCGCAAATCGCCGAATTCTTACGAGATATTCCCCCTCGCACACTCCCAGAAGACATGAGAGATCAACTGGATGCCCCCATCACGGTGGATGAGCTTACCACAGCTCTTGGTAATATCCGCCCGGGCAGAGCCCCTGGTCCCAACGGGTTCCCGGCTGAATTTCTTAAATCCCAAATAGGGATTTTGGGCCCACACCTCTTGGGTGCAATAGATGAAGCATGTGACAGTCAAGTGCTGCCAGTGGACTGGAGACATGCAGAAATCGTCCTAGTTTTAAAACCCAGCTGTCCACCTGAAGACCCATCGTCATCTCGCCCCATCTCTCTCATAAATTTTGAGCCCAAACTTCTGGGCAAGGTTCTGGCCAACCGCCTTCGAACATGCATCCTGGATCTGATCCACCTGGATCAGTCTGGCTTCATGCCACATCACTCCACCCGACATAATATACGGCGGGTTCATAATGCTTTGGCTAAGGCTCCTGAGTTAGGTTGCCCCACGGCGATTTTATTAGCCGCTATTGAAAAAGCATTTGACTCACTTAGCTGGACGTATTTATTCCAACTCCTGGAAGCTACTAACTTTGGTCCACGCTTTCGGACATACATACGACTGTTATACACAGACCTAACTGCCTCCGTCCAGGTGGCGGGACATAGTTAGACCCCCTTTATGATCTGCCATGGCACGGGACAGCGCTGCCCCCTGTCATCACTGTTTGCTCTAGCTGTACAGCCCCTTGCGGCGTGGGTTCGATGCGACCTTGTGATTAGGGGATTTGAATGGACAGAGTTGTGCTCAGATCGCATAGCACTATATGCTGACGATGTGCTGTTCTTTATGACGGACCCTTGGTTTTCTGGCCCTCGTATCTTGCAAGTACTCCGAGTATTTGGCGAAACAGCCGGTCTCCATACTAACCCCGCAAAGTCGGTTCTGTTCCCGGTGTGTGGGGATCAAGGCTGTCCCACTTGGGTGGCGCAATTGTCACATGCGACTACAGGCTTTAAATACCTGGGCATATATGTCTCTCCCTGCCCGAAAGTCTCGTGGGCCCACAATATAAGCCCACTAATGGCTGGTTTGAGGGACGAGATGGCAATTTGGTCTCACCTTCCTCTGTCACTGTACGGCCGATCAGCGATTTTCAAAATGGTCTCCCTCCCCTGTATTTTATACAGAGTACAGAATTTCCCGTATGACATACCTCACACCTGGTTTTCACAAATAAATGCCATTCACAATAAATTCCTATGGGATGGCGGGGCAGTCAGAGTGGCAATGAGCACCTGAACGCAGTCTACATACTGTGGTGGCATAGTGGCGGCGGACGTGTTTGCTTATTATGCAGCATCCCATTTATTAGTCATTAACGAGTGGTGGCATAACTCGCCGTCGGATCCAGCATACCAGTTGGAACATAGAGCTATGGAACATAAACCTCTCCTACAACTCCTCTACAGCCACAAAAGTGTGGGTTTCTTGCCGCCTGCTAGTAGAGTGGTGATACGAATTTGGCGATTTGCAGTCCGGCAGATGGGCTGGCAAGGCCGCCTGACCGGTTTGACGCCGCTATGGAATGGCACCTATTTACGCCCGGTAGCAGAGCTGGGGGTGTTCTGGAAGTGGGATTTGCTGGGGATATCTACTCTGGGCAATGTCATGCGGGGAACTACACTTAAATCTGTTACCCAGCTACAGACCGAGTTTCAATTACATAAGTCACAATTTCATAAGTATCTTCAACTGAGACATGCACTTCACCCCCAACTACACACGTTGGAGACTCTGCCTGAATATCACCCGCTAGAAGGGCGACTGCTCACAGGGGACATTGGGGCACACAAAATACTCCAGATATATCAGACGCTGACCACACACGCCAGAACCAACAAACACAAGACTCGGGCGGCATGGATCAGGGACCTACCGGATATGACTGATGATGATTGGTCAGAGGCTCTGGCAAGCCCCCGGAGCGCAGCGGTGTCCTCGCGTTATCGCCTCATTCAGTTCAAATATATACATCGTATATATTACACTCGATCACGACTGTGGCGGATGGGGCTATTCCGTCCCCAGTGTGTCTCCGCTGTGAGACAGAAGAGGGTTTGTTTATACATACTGTGTGGAGTTGTAGTGCACTGCAGCCATTCTGGCATAGGGTGGCGTCCTGCCTGGATCAAGTACTGGGTTAGGACCTCCCATTTGACCCACGACTTTTCTTATTACATAGCACGGATGGGATTGGTGGAAACAAATATAAACAGCATCTGCTTTTCCTGGCCCTCACCCTGGCTAAGAGGGACATCGCACAGCAGTGGAAGGCGACATCTCCCCCGACAATTGGTGGCTGGAAGAAAGCTTAAGATTCATGCATGGGGGCAGAGATCACGGTATTTCAGGCGAGAGGGTGCCCCCAAAAACACAGAAAAATATGGTCTAGATGGGCAAGTTATTGAGGAATAGAGCTACCGCCTCTGCCAGACATAGACCCAGTATAGAATGGTTCCCCTACGTGATGCAAGTCCCTAAACAGCTTAGGAAATTTACAAATGTGTTGATGGTCGAACATGCGCTAATTTATTTAATCTTGTGGGGTTTTAAATGCTCTGTGTCATGTTTCTGTTTATGTTGTATTGCCTGCAGGTTATGCAGGAGTTCCAGTGTGTTCACTAATGCAGGTACTTTGGTTGTATCTGATGCGTCCAATGTTTATCGCGAGCACCGGCTCGATATGTACCTTGATAATCCAATAAAATATGTTTTTAAAAAAAGAAAGAAAAGGATAGCTCCAAGTAATATATTTTTAGATACCCACATGAGGTTCTTTGGAGAAGGAACAGCTTGCTACCCCACCGAATCTGTTACTAGTTTATGGACTGCATATCCATTGTCACTTGTAAATTATACATATACTTGTCCACCGCAATTTACAGAAGTGAAGGGAGACTTTGGTTTCGGCTATCCAGGACCTTGTTTATATTATAGAAAGCCACGGAGAATGAGTTATCCAGGTTGCGATAATAACACATATTGCAACAAGTTTTATATGGAAGAACAGAATGTCATACTGGTGGGTTGGCATTACAAGGAATTGATAGCCACCCGGGAGGCTGGTTATTATCCTGCTTGTTGTCCTATTGTAAATAGCACAGACACTTCTTTGTATATCAATTGTTCTGGAATAGTGTTGTACAAAAATACGTGAATGACAAAGATCCAAGTACTTTCGGAATGAACACTAGATATGCTGCAGTAGATTATGAAGGACCAATTTATGCACACCCGGGGTTCTACTTTCTGTCTAACGGTACATATTCTAATGTTCATAATGGCACAGACGATGTGGCTCTTGGGATGGTGTTGCCTTTGGGCGTGCCCTGTAAATATGCTAAACCTAATGTCCGCTGGGTTAAAAGGACTCTGACCAAAGAATTCTGTGAGGGAGTGACCGATATAGAGGTCAATAATTATAGTAATGGGATCACTTTTGGATACATCGTTTCGTCTATTTTCACTCTGGGTGGTACTTCTATGGCCAGGGGTGAAAAGGCTAGAGAATATTTTGGGTGCAAGTTGCAAATTTTATCTAATACTACCATAGCAGCTTTACGCAACATCACAACTCAGTTGGAAAGTATGCGAATATATTCAGAGCAAACTAGATACGCAGTTGATTTTATTTTAGCTAAGATTGGTGGTGTATGTGCGGTAGTGGGAGACCAATGTGTAGTCGGGATCAAGAATATGGAAAAGAATATTACCAAGCATATTCAAGACATCCTCGAGAATGTCAAGGGAATGGAAAGTGGGAATTGGAGTTGGTCTCTTTTTGGTGTTTGGGGTTGGATTCTTGAAAAGGTAATTTATCTGATTGTGATCTTGGTGCTTTGTTATGCTCTTATTCAGTGCCTCCCTTTCTGTTGCTCCTATTGCACCAGTGTTCTCACCCCTAAAAGGAAAATATCGATTCATGATACCAATGCTGCAATTATGGTACAGAAGGAGATAGCGGACATTATGAACATAGATGAGGGCATTTTTTTAGACTTCTTCCCTCCTTACAGTCTCTTTTCCCGATCCTGATACTGAAAACATGGAATGCTCATAAGGATTCATTGTTATCATTGTTTGTGGTTTCCTGTTTTACTGATTTTCCTCGTTGCTGTTAGAAAATGTTTTAGTTCATGCTAAAAGGAGGGTCTGTTAAATTAGAAAATGTTCTTGTTTGCGCATTGCCCTGTATAAGTTAGCATTCGCTGCGCCAATTACTTTGCAGGTGCCATTTTAGGCTGTTTTGAAACCGATCTAGTTTAATTCCGAGAAATGCTCCAGTCTGAGTTTCGTTTTTATCATGTAGCTCTGTTCCCATAATGAGTACACTGTTCCTATTACCGCATACCTTTCTTACTAGATAGAGGCCCTCTCCCACTTGTCTGGTGACGGGCCCAACTAGAACAACCTTGGACTTCGCAACTTTGTGTAAGATATGAGCTCTGAGACTGTTTTTCTTTGTATTCCATTGCCTAGCTACACCTGCCTGGAAAATTCCACTATGGGCATGTTTTAGCCCAGTTACGAAACGTACATAATGTATCTTTATGCTTGTCGATTTCAGTCCCTCTGCAGAACTCCTAGCAACTGGGCAGACTGGGCTCCGCTCTGAGTGTATATAATAAACAGTTATTGGTTTGTATTCTGTACTGTCTGACCGACTCTTGATTTGGTATGAAAGGCTGAGAGGTGGTCATTAGTGACCCGAGTGACCCTAATCGGGTCACTTCCTTCAGTGTCCACGTTGCGTTTTGGGCCGTTTCCTTTCACAGGTACTAGGCCTACGCTCACAAGTGAGGTACCATTTTCATCAGGAGACTTTGGGAAATGCTGCATGGCTGGAAATTTTGGCTCCTCACAGTTTCCAAGAACTTTCCATCAGAGAAATGTGAGGACATTTATTTTTTTTGACAAAGTTTGAGGTTTGCAAGGGATTCTGGGTAACAGAACCTAATGAGAGCCACTCAAGTCACCCTATGCTGGATTCCCATGTGTGTCTAGTTTGAAAATAGGTATAGGTTTGCTAGGTTTCTCTACGTGCCGGCTGAGCTAGGGTCCAAAATCCACTGCTAGGCACATTGCAAAAAAAGGCTACATTTTCCCTGAGAAATATGTCCACGTTGCGTTTTGGGCCGTTTCCTGTCGTGGGCTGGGCCTACCCATACAAGTGAGGTACCATTTTTATCAGGAGATTTTGGGGAATGCTGGATGGGTGGATGTTTGTGGATCCACGCAGATTCCAGAACTTTCCATCACATAATTATGAGTAAAATGTGTTTTTTGTTTTTACAAAATTTGAGGTTTGCAAGAGATTCTTGGTAACAGAACCTGGTGAGAGCTACACAAGTCACCCCATCCTTGATTTTCCTTTGTGTCTAGTCTTAAAAAATGTACAGGTTTGCTAGGTTTCCTAATGTGCCGGCAAAGCTAGGGTCCAAAATCCACAGCTAGGCACATTGCGAAAAAAGGGTCAGTTTTCACTGGAAAAATGTGATGTGTCCACGATGCGTTTTAGGCCGTTTCCTCTCAAGGGTACTAGGCCTACCCTCACAAATGAGGTACCATATTTATTAAGAGACTTTGGGGAATGCTTGGTGGCTGGAAGTTTTTGGCTCCCCACAGATTCCAGAACTTTCCATCACAGAAATTTGAGGAAAATGTGGTTTTTTTTTTGCAAGGGATTCTGGGTAACAGAACTTAGGGGCTTATTACGATGGCGGGCGGATCGCCACCGCCGGCCCAGCGGTGGTGATCCGCCCACCATCAAAAGGTGATTTACCCACCGCCATACTAGGATGGCGGTGGGAATCACTATTGTTCCGCGGCGGTAGGAAACACCGACCGCCACGGTTCCCCAAGGCGGTCCTTTTCCGCCCACCTTGCGGAACCCGGAACCAGGCAATCATTGTGGCTGTGCCGTGCAGGCACCGCCGTAGTGATTACAATGGCCCTCTCCGCCTGTCTTTTTGCAGCGAATTCTCCGCCGCAAAAAGGCATGCGGAGACTGGTTTTGGGGGCCCATTGCGGGCCCCCTCGGGGGGGGTCAGCTGTGCACTGGGGGGGTACCCATGGTACCCCCCTCATGGTACCCCCCTCCATTTCCATGCACAAGGTGGCAGGCACCGCGCGGTGCCTGCCACGTTGTGCAGGGAAATGCACAACATGGCCATTTCACATTGTGGCGGGTGCTGCAGCCAGCAGCACCTGCCACAATTTTAAATTGCCAGATGCGACTGCCGCGGTGGTGGTCGCATCTTAATCAGGGTGGCGGGCGGTCCCGTTACCACTAGGATGACGGGCGGACTAAAGTCCGCCCACCATCCTAATCACCCCCTAGGTGAGAGCCACACAAGTTACCCCATCCTGGATTTCCCTGGGTGTCTAGCTTTAAAAAATGTATAGGTTTGCTATGTTTCCCGAGGTGGCGGCTGAGCTAAGGTCCAAAATCCACAGCTAAGCACATTGCAAAAAAAGGGTAAGTTTTCACTGGAAAAATGTGATGTGTCCACACAGCGTGTTGGGCCTTTTCCTGTTGCAGGCACTAGGCCTACCCAGACAAGTGAGGTACCATTTTTATTGGAAAATGTAGGGGAATACAGAATAGTAGAACAAGTGTTATTACCAATTTACTTTCTTTGCATTTCTGCCTTCCAAATGTAAGGCAATGTGTAAAAAATAAGCCATTTTGTAAAATGTCCTCTAATTCACTGCTTGTATGGGTACCCACAATTTCAGAGATGTGCAAATAACCACTGCTTCTAAACTCTATATTTTGATCCCATTTCAGAAATATATAGGTTTGCTGGGTACCTTCTTTTCACTCTTTATATTTTGCCAATTTATTTGCTATATACTCGGCACACACTGAGAAACCATTGCAAGATGCAGCTCAGTTATTGGCTCTGGGTACCTCAGGTTCTTGGTGAACCTACAAGTCCTATATATCCTCGCAATCAGAAGGGTCCAGCAAACGTAATGGTGTATTGCTTTAAAAAATATGCCATACTTTGAAGAAGTTACAGGTGAAAACGTTGGCACAAATGGCTGTTTTTTCCAACTCAATTTCAATATTTTTAATTTCAATTGTTAGCTTCTATAGAAAAACCTTGAAGGATCTACACAAATGACCCCTGTGTGAATTCAGAATTTTATCTTCTTTTCAGAAATGTATAGTTTTCCGGGATCCATTATATCTTTCACACCCATTTCTACCACTAACTGGAAGGAGTTTGAAAGCACCAAAAAATAGGAAAATTAGGCTATGATCCCAGTAAAATGCCAAAACTGTGTACAAATTTTGGTTTTCTGACAAAAGTCTGCCTGTTCCTGAAAGTTGGGATGATGGTGATTTTAACACCATAAACCCTTTGTTGATACCTTTTGCAGGGAGAAAACCAGACGCTTTCTTCTGCAGCACCTTTTCCCCATTTTTCCTAAAAAAAGCAAAAATTAGTTGCATTTTTCTAATTTCTCGGTCCCCTCCAGGGGAATCCACAAACCCTGGGTACCTTTAGAATCATCAATATGTTGGAAGAAAGGGATGCAAATTTGGCGTGGATACCATATGTGGACAAAAGGTTCCAGGGGCCTAAGCATGAACTACCCCAAATAGCAAATAGCCATAAAAAGGGTTAGCACCGGGGGTGTGGAGGGGAGTAGGCCTAGCAGTGAAAGGGTTAAACCTTGGTGTAACAACTTCCCTCGTGGTGCATTATATTTCTGACCTACAGCAGAAAACAAGCCATTTGAACTCAGTAATCAGAATTTGAACACAACAGGCAGTTTTACACCAGGACTGTGTACATTTATGCAATAAGTGCTGCACAAAGGAAGGTAACTGGGAGGGGTTTGTGACTACCCACAAATTTGTGATTTCATGAGCATACACAAGCTCTTCTCTGAACCTTTCCAACCCTGGTAATTTTTGGATAATTGCTGATGCAGAGAGCGAGAGGATATCTCCTTGAGGGGTGGGAGAGGGACGGAATATCCCCTAAACTTAGTGGGGGGTACCGGTTGAGGAGGAAAAAAACTATTTAAAATGTGCTTTGATGCTGCCTGCCCCCCCCCCGGCACAATTGTACTCGGTGCCCAATTTTGCATTAGGCAAATAACAACGTCAAAAAATGAAACGACATTCCCAGTGGAATGCCAGAAAAGCTGAGACGGCGCAGATTTCCAGGCCCACTATAAAGAATGTTAGTGAATAGGGAAACATGTTTAATTATGCACCTGCGCACAGTACTTTTAAGGGTTTAGATTTACGACGCCCTTTGTGAAGCAGAGGCGTTGCTACAAGGGATGTGTCATAAAAACAAGTTCATGTCTTTTTTTAGGGTTGGCATAAAGGCAGTTTTAGAAAATGCCAGCCTCGTGTAATTATCAAAAAGAATACATATATTAAAACATAATTATACATTAAGGGAATTTGTGCCAGCCTCCTTCAAAGATTGCTCTAATACAGTACTCTTTTTTTTAAATTTTTTTCATCACACAACTGAATGATTTAGTTTAAAATGCCCTCTTTGCCAGATGGCAGTAAAGTGATTATTTTGAAAAGTACTGCTCATGCCAATAATAAAAAATGCCTGAAGCATCTTGTGGATGGTAAAATGCACGCGATCACATTCTCATCAGCATCGTTTATTTTAATTAGTTACAGACATATCCTAACTGCAAACTGGCAAGTATTTTTGACCACAATATGCAAGCCACTAAGAAATTAGGAGCATTATTATTTTTGGGTTGGGTGACCTAAAAACCCATGTGTATGAAAAATGTTAATATTGATAACAAAAAACATGTGACGGCTTCGCATTTTTATTTTTAGTGCATTTCGCTTTTTCCCTAACCGTTTAGACTGTCACTTTAGAAATACATTACACATCTTTTAGGGAAGCAGGTGCCGGCAATGCGAAATATAATGGTGCTGATACATCTCCTTTCAAGTTTGCTAGGAATCTCATTAGAATGCTTATTACTCCAACCAAGACAAAAATCCAACAGATAATAAATATGTGTTTTGGCCCAAGGATAGTTTAAATATTACAAGGTTATTGTATCAGCAAGCCTCACATATGTTAGATTGAATTAATCTGTTCGCAGGAAGAACTCAGTATCTTTATCTTTCCCACAGAACATAGTCAAATACCAATAGATCTTGGTGATAATGCAGACTTTTGAAAACACATGGAGCATGAATCACAGACAATGGTATATAGGTTACTTGAACATAACATAAATTTCAAAGATTATTAAATTGCACGTTTCCTACACTGTAAATACTAAATAAATGAATTGTTGCTGTGTTCAAATTCACAAGGCAGCGCTTTCATCGAGGTAGCAAAAAATATATGTATCAATAAAAAACAATGACAAGGCCTGATTCGATACTAAGGGACTTATTTGCAAACCCAGTGCGCTGCCGGAACCCATACCTATGAGGCCACGGAAAGCCACCCTGCTTATGTCAAACATATGAAATTATGTTAGGAGGTCTCGATGGCAGATCAGTGGATCAATGGATTTTAGGGTTGTCGTATTGAACGGGACATGCTGATTGAGCTTGCTCATCTTAATTTGGATTGTACTAACTTCCTTTTCTCCCCTTGGTTTTCAAAAATAGCTGACACTTTTAGCACTCTAGTGATGTCCCTCAAGTCATTAAATATTAGGTTTGCATTCATTTTGGTTGTTTTTTCTAGTGAGAGAGCTAATGCTAATCCAAAGGCATTAGACCTTTTTTATTGTGAAAAGTGATTGGTAAAGCAGGTCGGCCTGATTCTTACAATTATGGAAATCAAAATAACAGAAAAGCATATAGTAAAGGTGACAGGTGTTTATGGGTGTTCGGTGAACCTCACATGTTAAAGTCTACTGGGTATTATTTTGGTATTAGTCATATAATAATCTCACAAAAGACCCTTGATCAATCAAACTCAGAAATATGGCCTCTTTAAAGCATTATTGCTCTTCTTAAGTAATGTTTAGTACTTCCGTAGGAACATAGCGAGCTTCTCAGGGATCAGAAATGTAGTCTTAGACAAGGAGATTGTGGAACTGGATCCTTTTCCATTCATCCAGTTTCTGTTTTAACTATCTGTCAAGATTGTTCCTGAAGCTGTGGCAGAGGCCTAAAAATCTGAGAGGAAACACACATTCAATGCCATTCAGGCATATGCCAACAGTCTTCTCTTCCATGCATTGCCAGAAAGAGGGTGCAAGTAGGGTTTTGGATCATGTACCACTTAGGGACAAGTTCTAAAGGAAAATAATTCAAGGCATATTTCACTTTGTCATCGACAGGATGAGATGTTTTTGAAGCAGTAGATGCCACTGATAAGGTTCCACGCGTATTAGCTAATAAGGAATTCAGTTTAGGGAAACACAGCATTCAGTCTCAAGATTCTCTATCGGATACCGTTGTGACATATAGCTAGATAAACCTTTTTATTCATGTTCTTTTAATCCTTAATGAGAGTGCCTTGGATAGCCTTTGGCAGAGGTAGTCGATCTACATTCCTTCGCCAGTTGTCAAGTTGAATGTTCCTGTACAATGGAATTTTCCAAATATGTCCAATTTCTTCAAGCAGTTGTTGGACTCACATGCATGTTCACTTAGGGAGGGGAATAGATTCTTCTTTTTCACCCTTGCCATCATCAGTCAAACATGATTTCTTATCTGGGGCTGACCCCACTGCACAGTAGCAGCACCTGCCTTATCAGTCATGAGCTGTGACTCTTCCACAGTAGACTGCATACAATATGGAGACCTCCATGAGCTAAGTGGGCTAGTGGGTCTATATATGGTATGTAGATGTTAGTAATTATCCCACCCCCATGGGCCTGATGGGATCTTTCACTACAGAAACATCCTTCTCCATCATATGCTCTTTCAGTGCATTTCCAATGTTTCTCCGTTCTCTTGAGGTTATATTTCTGAAATGACTCAGCAACTAGACTATAGAATTCTCAAACAATAATGGTTTTCTTGGAGACATATTGCATGGTAATCCTATTCAAATGCTGATATATCTTGAGGTGATATCATTACTCGCATCAAATTATTTTCAGAAAAATATGCAAAAGCGAATGATAATATGCACTTCAATCAACAGGAATTCCATGTCTTGATCAGGAGACAAACACACCTGTTCTGAGAGGGACAATATTATCCTGTGGGGATAATGTAATGGGAAAAAATGAATACTTGGAAGAATGTAGCTTCCTCTTTTTCCTTGCTTTACTTTATTTTTTAAAACTTCATATACACACCTTCAAGTAAATGTTGTGTACTGCTCATGAATCTGCCTACTTTTACTATCATGTGAAGGGTTTAAAATCACCGCATATTCCATGGGGTTTGCACATACTACCCCTTTTTCCCAGTAATCATTTCCACCATCACCATTCATTGGTATGTTAACCCTCTTCACCACAGAGTATCGTTCCCCTCCAGTTAGCCTAGATTAGTATGGAAAGGATAATCAACTCTTCTGGATCAGATTACTTCTGAATGGAATACAAGTGCTCTTCCATATCCTTGTGTTTGAAATTAAATGAAATGCTACATATATTTTCTCATTAACCAGTCACTTTGTACAATGTTGCATAATAAGCTTAACATCTTAGGAAATTACAGTGAGATTTATTTGATCAGTTATCCATGTATCAGGTGTTGCACTGTTGTAAAATCTGTGCTGGTAAAACTAGCAGGAACTCATAAACATGTATAATAGTAGCACAGTAATATAGTTTTAAAACAGGGCATCTCAAGCCACATTTTTCATTGCTAATGTAATTTTGCTCCTTAGACTTTCTTTCCAATGAAATTAAGTAGTGTTACTGTCCTCAGACTGTAGCAAGTGCATAGAATGATGAAGAGGACGATGGAGGACCAGTTATTATAACCATCTCTTTGCAGGTGAACAGGTGAATTGGCAGTCCAAACAACTTTGTGCACAATGTGATATTATTGTAAATGTTATATGGAGGATTCTAAGGAAAATGGAAATGAGATGTTTGTTGTCTTAGTATATGAATGAGATTTGATTCACACACATTAGCTCTAAGATAAAACTTAAACACAATCTTTCAAATAAGTATTCAGCTCTCTATTACAAGTCTGGCTGTATGGGGGCACGGCGGTGGCGGTCTTCTGACCATCCTATTACAATTAGGGCAGTCGGACCTCCATTTCCCCGCTGCAGCTGCTAGGAAACCTCCATGTTGAGGAGGTCAGGAGGCCTCAATGTGCTTGGTGGGACCGCTGCGGTCCCATCAAGCATATTACGAGTTTCCTCTCCGCCACGGTTTTCATGGCATTTCCTCCTCCATGAAAACCGTGGCGGGAAGGAAACACAGGGGGCCCTACAGGGACCCCTTTTGACTCTGTGCCCTGGAGTGCATGCAGGGGGGGCACAACTTGTGCCCCCTGTGTGCATGCACCACAGTTCCTGCATGGCATGGACTGTGCAGGAACTGTTTTTGACATTCCCATTGCCGTGCCCATTTTCAGGGCACCACCACGGGAAAGAAAAACAAAAGCCCACCAGACTCGAGAAATACTTGACCATGGGTTTGGCAATGCAGTGATGGGGCGGACCCGGCGCTGCACCGCCAAACTCGTAATCAGGCCCTTAGTCTTTTTTATGTATATTTTAAACTAGTTCAGAAGCTATATTTATAACTTAAACACTTTCTTTTACGGTATTCATTTGTACATATCCTTCTATAAAATGTTTATTGTTGCTTCGATCTCAAACAATATTGAAAGATGCTGCTATTCTCTGAACATTTACCGAAATTTATAATCTTTGGTCCCTTCATCAGGAGTACATGAGACAACGTTATCCATGGACATCAAAAGTATTCAGGAAGAAATCGCTAAATAGGATTATATGCAGGAATAATCCATTTAAGTGAGCAACAAAATGGAAATTATTAACAAATTGAGTAGGACATAAATAACAACACATAATGGAATTCAGTTTGAAGGAAAAGAGCGGAAAGAGAAAGATGGTTTTAAAATGAGGAAAAAAATAGGAAAAAAGGAATATAGAACACAAACTAAAGGTCAAGGAACAGAACCCTGTATAAAAAGAACAAGAGATAAGAAAGTGAACAAGTGTACAATTTTTAATAATGGATTTGGAATATTTATAGAGTGCTCTAAGCCATCAAAAGAGCCTTGTATGCTGAAACAATATTAAGTCAATGATAAAGCATTAGAACAGGTATAAAGCCAGTGTCTCAATAAGGAAGGTGATCTGGTTTAAGGCATCTAATGAAACAACATGACAAGAGGACAATAAACACCAGCACAGAGCAGAGAAAGTATAATTCCACTGAGAGAATAATAATAAAAAAGAGGTCTTTAGATTTTAGTGAAGAGGTATCCATGGCTAAGAAGAAGTTCTTGCTAAGATGGTGATGGTGTTTCGTTTTTTTTTTTACATAACTTTTGGGGTATTATTGAAAAGGCAAGGATGAATGCTATCATATCTTATGTGTAGGTGATGGAGAGTGGCTCTCATGGATAAAACATATTTCCTTCTAGGATTGATAGCAATAGAGAGATCCTGAGAAATGTAGACCAGATGGCCAAACCAAACAATATAATATTGCCAAGGGGCTTAGCAGAGAAAGCAGAGATATGTCTTTCACCTAATCTATTGGCTTTTAGTATGTTAAGAATAGGTTAAGTGGGTATACCCACAAGATCAAGAAGCAATTTCTTAAGGAAAGCTACAAGATCTTGACCTTCAACAGCTTTAGGCAGGCCATCTAATCTTAGGATACTGTGTCTGTTTCTGTTCCTTGAGTCATTAGAGTGTTTGGCAAAGAACAGTAGGATCTTGCACCTCAAAGACACACTGCTCATCTCTAACATCTTTTTTTCCAGAGCTACTCGTCTATCGTCAATTAGTTGCAACTTCTCTCTAGTGAGTTTCATGAAAGTTTTTAGGGCTCCTACTTCATCCAAAATTTTGTCTGAAATAGGATTGTCAGAGGATTTAATATAAAAAGGAGGGTAAATTTCAGACGCTTTTGTTTGGGGCCAGAAGATGTAGGATGACATTTTAGACGGCAAGTATAATCTGTAGACATGTTCATAAAATATGTCTAGACCTTCCCATAAACCAAAATATTAAAAATAGAAGTTGTAATGACTTACAGCTACCAAGTGTCTTGATTGAGTGACCCTTCAAGAAGAACACATTCAGTTTTAAATATAAACTCAATATATTGTCGATTTCCAGAAAAATTAATCAAAAGACTCCAATTAGGTAAACAGTGTAACACAACTCATAAACAAATATTAATGGGTGGCCATTACAGAAGCGTAGACTCCTCCGGAGAACATTCAAATGTCTCAGAATATATGCCTATAAATAAAAATAATGTATAATATAGGTAGAGCATTACTGGGGGTCAAGGCGAAGCATCAAACACTAAAGAAGGTTCTCTGCAGAAGCAGTCATAAAGAGAGAGTCACACTTGGAGCGTTCATATTCATACTTAATGACAGCCTCGATATTGATAAAAATACATTAGCGAGAACATGTTGATCGTACCTTAAGCTGCGTCCTTATTTAATTTAAAAACATCCTCATCCAGATGAGATTTGGAACATCACCATGCCGTCTTGGAGAGCCGAAATTACTAGCAGAAGACAAGGGAATCTCCAAAGGGCCTATCTTCAAGCCATGCCCTCCTGAAAATGTAAAACTGATATTGTATAAATAAAAATTCTTTGATTTACAATGAGGAATTATTCTAGTGTTGTTTTAAATAGCTATCTAACAGAGTTTGCTTATGACTTTAGTCGAGTTCATGGTCCCAAGTAAACATTCTACACGGGGTATGGCGCCTGTTTGGCACCCAAAAAGGAGACATAGGTTCATGTTATAAATGTTTTTTGAATATCTGGATGCAGTAAAAATGTACTAGTTGATTAAGGTTTACAGTACTAATATTCATTTTTAAATAGCATAAAATTTAATCTGAGAATGAGAACTTTGAAAAGATATGGCCTCCTGGCTTGGGCTTCCTTGTGGGAGAATTCCCAGAACTCTTCTGTGGCAAACACTAAAAACACTTTCTCTCATACAGCTGATTCATGGATCAGGGGGTGGAGAGACCTGTAACTAAAACAGACAGAGATGGGTTGGATGAGGACTGAATCGTAAAGAAACATGACATTCTATGATGAATTCCCCCTTTTGCAAATAAGGTGTGGACATACCTTTCACTGGTTTCTTTGAAATAAGCAAATGGCAGGGGTGGAGGGGAGGGGATGAGTTTAAATTAGCGTGTTTTTTATATGCTCTCATCTATCTCTGGCCTGCAGTTGTTCATGGCCATTATAAGTAGTTTTGTTACATTCATGAACTAATTGAACCATCAAATGTAATGTGTGATGTTAAGTTTTTCGATTTCTGTATTCTAGGTGCAGGTTGGATGTAAGGGTATGTGCAGAAATGGCGGAGTATTATCTTTTGTTAAAGATTTCCTCTAGTACGAAGTTGATGATGCTCTCTATGTATTTAGCAAGAATTGATTTAAATTGACCCTCCTTGCAAATACAACCTACCTACTCTTCACCACGGCGGAGAAATGGCCTAACATTTACAACACATACAATTTAAATCATATTTTAATAAATTATTCATAATGCAGAGAGAAAATATGTATTATAGATATAAAATCGATTATTTAATCATATATTTGCTTTTTTACTAGATTCTCAGCATTGGAAATCATTTATTAAAGAGAAAAGCCTCATTACCTTAGAAAAATAGCAGCATGTCAAGAACACGACATCTAAATAGTGTATATACTCAATGTCAAGTATTGTTCCTGTGTTTGCATCTTCACATAGATTAAGCTTTCAGCATGTCTAAAGTAGGTAAATGATTAAAAATATTGCAAAGCAAGACAACGAATATTGAGAACAGTAAATTAATAACAGACATAAAATGACATAGAAGGTAGAGAGATTCTTCATACTAATTCCAAAGATTAAGCAGAACTCACCACAAATATTTTTTTATCTTCTTCCTCTTGTAAAAATGCACTGAACTGCTGCTTGGGATCTATCCCCAAACCCACTAGTCCACACCCAAGCCACAGGCACCATGAACACCCAGTGTCCATTCACAAGGGCACGATTCACAATTTAGGGCCTTGGCATGAAAGGCAAAGGCTTTCTTGGGCTCGCGTCTTCTGATGAGATTGGCACTCCCGATAGATCATGAACCATTTTTGGGCATGGCAAGCCTATCTAAAGCACGTCCAACCCACTTTCATCATTTGTTCTTTAGAACGTTAGTGGGGGCTGGAGCTCCCATTAAGGCTAGCAGGTACTTGTCACTGTGGGATGCTGAGAGGCCTGCGCTCCATGATTCAGCTGTAAAAGAAAAAGAAAGACATGAACCAAATGAACATTATAAGGTTAACTATTCAGCTTACCTGATTGACGCCCACCAGGAAGGCAAAAGTACCCTGAGGAGAAAAGCAAAGCTACTTTAGAAAAGGGGTGCAAAGTGCACGCCTGGTTAATAGCAGACAGGAGGAAAAAAACAATAGTTAAAAGGTGAGCGCACTTTCATGTTAACAGGTGATGAAAGGTTTAAATAGCAATACTTTTGAAGGTTAAAGAGTGACATTATTGCCACATAGTGTTTGGACTTCTGAGGTACATCAGTGTGACATTTTGAGAACAAGAAAAAACCTTGAAAAAGTGCAAACCTTTGCAGGGGTTCAGGGTGTGAAGTAAACACCCACAAAACTGAGCCGAGATCGTAACTGTTGGAAATGGCCCTTTTGAAGGGTTACCCATAAACTTTTTGGCTTCCTCCTTCTACTTATTGCTGATTTCGTTGTTGTTGGCCTTAGGACTCTGAGCAGTTTACCACTGATAACCAATGCTAAAGCGCCTGTGCTCTCTCCTCTAAACTTGTTAATATTGACTTATCCCCAATTGGCATATTTAATTTACTTATAAGTCTCTAATAAAGTAGCATACCTGTGCCCAGGGCCTGTAAATTAAATGCCTCTAGTGGGCCTGCAGCACAGGTTGTGCCACTCACTTAAATAGCCCTTTCCATATGTCTCAGGCCTGCCATTGCAGAGCCTGTATATGCAGTTTAAACTTCAAAGGCACAATTCTGTATAAAAGAAGGCCCTCAGATGCCACCACTTCAGTAAACGTCTGGACCTGTGCATACTCTGTCAGGAAGAAGGACTGCTGTGCTGCTGAGGGACGGGCACTCTGCTGGTCTGCACTCAGCTGGACTCCTGCTTTGCTGTGCTGACCTGCTGCCTGCTGCCCTTTTGCCTGGGTGAGGACTGGACCTTCACCACTTGTACCCAGAACCCAGCATCCAGAATGACTCCAAGGGCTAGCTGGCTGGCCTCCTGAACTAAAGCCTCAGGGATATTACAGGCTTTCAACCATCCTGCACCTGAACCTGGACTCTGTCTTCCATGAGTCTGCCCTGCCAAGTGGTGCCACCCCAGTCCTGGGCCTAAGGTTCTTGCTAGCCCAACCAACGCATCTTCTCTGCTGAGCGGTGCATCCCCAAGCAGAACCGATGCATCCCTGCATCTGCATGAATTGGGCCCATGGCACAGACCTGCATCATCCACTGCAGTTCTCGGAACCGTTCATCCCCCAAGTGGTCCGGCGCATCCACAGTCCAGGTTCTCAAAACTCTTGTTGATGGCAGCCTCGATGATGAAGACGGACTCCTCATCTGTGCCTTGCAGCTCCTTGGAACCAATGCTCTATTTCAAAGATATCATCTTTCTCTGACTGCCTTCTATTTTTTGGTGCTTTTAAGACCATTGAAAAAAGTGCCAATTTGAACTACCAGCAACATAGCTTCATGGGTGTTTGGAATGGAATGAGAGACGGTGACAGAAATATGCTAATATAACAAGGTGAGTTGAATTGCATTTTTTAAGCTGAGGCCCAGATTTGTCACATTTTTACACAACGCACTGAAACAAGACACCTTGCTGTGATGCACTGTTCTGTATGAAAGGGAGAGGGCAAGAATGGGCCATATTTAACCTTGTAAGGGACACTTTCCCACCTTCCTGCACAAAAACAATCCTTAGAAGTTTTTTCCTCAGAATGCAGCACACGTAGAAAGAGGAAAAAACGATGTGAAAGGCATAGCATTTTGACGCATTCCCAGGTTTACCAGTCTTGGTAAATCTGGAATTCGCTAAAATCCATGGCTGGATGCGCGGGAACAACCATGCTCTACCCATGGAACTCATTCACAGGGCAGAGTAACACAAGACAGTGACTTGCACTACCTTGCGTTACTCCAGATTTACCAAGCAACTCAGGAACATGCAAGGTGGCCTTGCGTTGCTTGGTAAATCTGAGTTTAGTGATGCATTGGCAAGTGCAACACAACACTATGATAAACCTGGCCCTTAGTTTTTTCCCCTTGAAATGGTATATTCACAATCTAAATATTGCATTTTTATCACATGTGCCACAAGGCTGTTGGCTTTAGAGAACCGGAAAGCCTAGCAGGGCAGTACTTTCAATGCTCAGTTTCATATTTGTATCTGACATAAACTGAAAAAAACAAAATATTATCCCCAGCTGCTGAAATCCAGTGCATCACGGTTATTGCTTTTAGTGTGCAGAAACAAACTTCAGTTTTGAGAGTGTAAGCAAAATAAAAAAATTAAAATCAGGTGACCGCCATGAATCGGTGGCCAGCTAGTCTTACATTTTCACAAAATACACTTCAGCCATGATAGCAGTAACACATTATGCAAAAATCTGGGGAGGATCTTTCTATATGGCCGATGACTTTCAGACCCGGCCAGCAGAGGCACGTCCTACTCCACAATGAAGTGTTGTTTAACCAGTGGCCTAACTCTAAATAATTCCCTAAATTGGATTGGCAGAATTAGCACATTCAGGGAAATGGTTCGGCTAGATGACCTTGCCGGTCTTTGTAATGATATACAAATGCACTGAATCATTTCCAGCAATAGCATTGGGTACTACATCTGTAAAACAGGAAACATAATTCAAAAAGGCTTTTCTCCTAGCAATGGGTATTGTCATATGGATGTTGGGCTACATATGTACAAACTACAGCACCCCTTCCATTCAGGTGTTTCCAGTTGCGTTGTCGCACAGAATAGGAATCCAGGCCAGGTTTTCCAAATCAAGAAATGTAATTGCTTGAATCTTTATTTATATAGTACAAATATCACAAGCATATATATAGTGACTTTCTGTAAGTAAATGCCTCAGTTTTAAACTGTTGCTGCTGGTTTTTTAACTGGCCAGGCCTCAGTGCCAGTGCTCTGACCCTTAAAACGCATATTAACTTACTTATAAGTCCCTAGTATATGGCACAAGGAGTACCCAGGGCCTATACGTTAAAGTGACTATTGTGGACTGCAACATTTATTGTGCCACCACAAGTTTGACAAAGCAAAGCAACACTTCCACCCTGCCACTGCTAGCAGGTAGACCAGTTTTCAAACTTCTAACTCAATTTTGCCATTTAAAATTAATGACAGTCCAGACCTTCCTTCTTAATATATATGTCACCAGTAAGATAGGCCTATCAGACCCTAAGGCAGCGTGCAGTATATTAAAAAGTAGAACATGTGGGTTTTCTATAAGTCCTAACAGTAAAAACCGCAAATTGTCATTTTAACTGTAGAAAGGCTAGTAGCCCCATTGGCGAGTACAGTGTTACACACTGAGAATTCATCTGTGCTAACTTCTGAATAAGACTACTAAATTTGGTACTTTCAGGTATCAAAATAATTGTTAAATTAAACCAACTTTATGATCAAGTCAAGTTTACTGTAACTTTTAAGTAAATGGCAACTTTAGAAAGTTTCCCAGTGACTGTTTATGGTTGTTGGCCACGAGACAGCCTTCAGCCCTCAAGGGGGAGGTGTGAATGATTCTCAGGAAGGATCGCAAAGGGCAGGCCATTGGAAGAGGTGTTACCGCTCCCTGGCAGGGGGGTCAAACAGGGAGTGGGACGAAAAGGTGATCTTCAAAAGGTAAGACCACCTTTGAAGAGCAAATGGTAAATTTAGATTGTGAAACACAATGAAAGACTGCAGTAAGGTCCATAAAGCACAAATAGATAGGTCCCTTTTTTGCCACAGTGTACTTGCCTATAACTAAACATAAATTCAGGCATTGGTCTACAGTGCCCAAGCCTTTCTTAAAACCATATTGTGTTTTTGTTAAAATGTTGTTCTCAGCCACCCAATCCTCCAGCAAGTGTAACAAAATGTGCCCCATAACTTTAACAGTTGAATCTAAAAGAGATATGGGCCTAAAAATCTTAGGTTGGCCATTATCCCTCTTTTTGCAAATGAAAATTATAACTGATGTGTTTTATGTCGGGTGGGTAGCCTACCGCTGCACATGCATTAAGCACATTAGTAAGCAAAGAGCCCACAAATCAGGTTTATCAGAAAAAACATCAAGTGGAACTCCATCTGGGCCTGGTGCCATACCCTTTTTGCCTTCCATCAGTGTCATACAGTGCTCCCAAACTCAAAAACCAGGGGAGTACTAGTGGTCTCTGTACAATCCCTTTGTCCATCACCAACTTGATCCACCAGGGAGCCATGAATCGAATAAATGTTTGAAAAGTGGTCTACCCACTGATGTTGCGGGATATGTACTTCCATAGAAAGGCCTAAAGTGTCAATGGAGGTTGGGGATTGTGCCAAGATTGGTGCTTCCTGCTGTACTTTTATTCCTGGAAATAACATGGACAATGGGACATTAGCTCATGCCATACACGAACTGCATCATCTGCAAGCCAACATGAAGAAGGAGGGAGGTGCATAGTATCTTTTTCTGGACCCCCATATGGGTGTCCAACCTATTCACGTCACTGATGTCAGTTTTCATTATTGTACTTCTCTAATGTGGTTTCCTAAAAGTGGGGGTTTCCTGCTGTAAAAACGCAGTCCTCAAATGAGGTAGTATGCATATAGGTAGGGAAAAAGTAACAGTCACTACAGACATACCTCAAGACCTGGCTCTTCGGCTAAACAGATCTGCGGACCCCCCCCCAGCGCCTTGAGACCCTCACGGGTGAGTAGCACGCTTACAATTCCCTGATTGATTGATTGATTGACACACACACACACAATATAGAATGATATAACTGTCATGACCCATGAGGAGGATAGAGTAGCTGAAGAATCAACTAGAGGGAGGAGTGTTGGAATGGGTAAATATGATGTCAAAGAATACTATAGTATGTGCAGGCCTGGCAACAGCAATACCAATAAATGCAATGCCAACGTATGCAATAACCTCACCCGAATAACAATAACAATACCAATGCCCATAAATGCAATGTCAATGTATGCCATAATCTATGCCTGCACCACAGCAACGATGCCGGCAGCAGCAATGTCAATGTATGCCATAATCAATGTACGAATTATATTTTTGTTACCAGTAAAAGCAATATTGATGTACGCCATGATTTAGAAATGCATAACTATGTCAATATCAGTAAAGACAATATTGATGTACGCAATGACAGCTGTACACACAATGTTGAGAATGTTGATAAAAATGATTCCAGTGACTGGCATATTATTTTCCGGAGTTCCAACAAACTTGTGTCATTGCTGCTGGATTTACCCAAAGTGCCCTCCCCATCAACCCCATAAGAGATACAGGGTCATGCCGGTCCTGCACTCCACACCCACGCCTATCGAATAACAGGTTACAGGTGGGGCCTCTCTTAACCCAAAGACAAACATGGGCCCAGGGAAAGCCCAGATCGATTCCCCAGATAGATAGTTGCACCACAAACAGGTCTGAGGCAATTGGCCCCAATAAAACAGGTCTGGCCAAAGACTCGCGTTCCCTAAAAATACCACAACTCTAGATACCAAATGTAGATAGAAACACTCAGCCAATCAGGACATGGCATGCACACCAAATGTAGTGATCACACGCTCCTTATGCAGGACATGTGGACACATAAACACCAGCCCACACTAGCTCTCTCTGAGGTCAAGCGTCATCTGTGTCCTTATCAGATAACCAAACTTGTTAATTTATGACTGAGATGTTTTTTCAAGAATGCAGAAATTACTTTATTTTACCTCATGAGATGTATATAATACCAGTCAAAACTTTGTACACCGAGAAACTTTCCTCAGACGCATTCTGTCAAGACTCTCCTGGCCACTGTGTTCAATTAAACCAACTTGTTCCTGTTTTGCCAAACGCCTCTTGTTTTTATATTTCTTTAAGGTAAATTCACATTCGAGCAACAAAAGTACTAACCATACAGTTTTATAATATAAAGCGCTTCTCTAATAAAACTCATGACAGCAAAACAAACTTCAGGAGTTTCAAGATTAATTTCAATTCTAAAACCTTCACAATATGAATTAAAAGAGTGGATATTCAATAAAGGCACTAACAACTTTTTTCTTGAAGATTCATAAAGTGCAGAAAAAAGTAAAAACTTCAAGATGCCTTGTCTAGAAGTACTGTTACACGGACAAGGGGGGAGCTTACCACACCATTCACCTTGAACTGGGAATGCCACTAGAAAATGTACAGTACTCAGTCGGGTCCTAGTCAAATAAAATCTATATTGAACCTTTTCAATGAAAGAGAGATAAGGTTTCATCTCTTGATTAAAAGCCACAACTTCGAGATTTACCAAGGAAA
Source organism: Calotriton arnoldi (assembly GCA_963921515.1). Taxonomy (NCBI): domain Eukaryota; kingdom Metazoa; phylum Chordata; class Amphibia; order Caudata; family Salamandridae; genus Calotriton; species Calotriton arnoldi. The sequence goes on from CAWUFW010006286.1 coordinate 405,810, forward strand.
TGGACTGAGAAGATTTACACACACTCTTAAACTGGGCCTGTTCATAATAAGCGGGCTTGATTAGGGTTTTAGCTGTATGTGGAATATGGGCTGGCTCTACAACAAACTCGCTGAACTTCAGCTCCCTAAAACTACTGAGTATATAACCAAGACAAAGAATGCTATCAGCATTATCCAGGGCCAGGAAATCCTGGAGGATGAGTCCACAAAATTCCAGCTCTGTTGTTAGACCGATTTTTGTCCACAAGGGCAGAGGAGCCAGACCCACACAATCCTCCAAATATTTTAAGCCCACCTCCAGATCACAAAAAAAGCTTTAAGCTCCCTGGGGTACCATCAAGAGTCTGCGGAGGAAGACATGTTCTAAAGCTTGGAGTCTGGAGCAGCCAGAATACCCCCACACTCCAGCTCCATAAGTGGCGATAGACAGACATTTAGCATCAAAAAGAGCTATCAGTTCCTTCAAAGGCCTGTGGACAAATTTTATTGCAAATCAAAAAATTAATTCTACAGCTGTATTAATTTGTTGAGCCCTTAGCAACAACAATGGATTACAACTAAATTGTGAATTAAAAAGACCCGAATTACACAAATTAGGTACCTTTTCTACCATGTTCCCATGGATGAAGATGGCCTTGGGCTTAGTTCTTTTTGGCCAACATACCTTTATAAAAGACTTACAATGGTTTTATTTTCAAATCCAGGGAAGACATGAAATCAACAAAGGCTTTAAGGGCTTTTTGCAGACAGCATCATCTGCATAGAGAAGCAGGGGAATATAATGATTGCCCACTCTTGGAAAACTCAACCTCTTTCGTAGTACATGGGCTTCTAGACCTTTTATGTAAATAAGAAATATAAAAGGGGCCAAGATACATCCCTGGTGACCACCCTCATTCAAGGCTATAGATGGTGAGCACTCACCCCCAGGACCATATCAGATCAAACTGTGGTGTTCCAATGTGTTCTCCTGAGGAGAGTGTCCAGGGTTTCTTCCATCCCCCATATCGCCCATCATGTCCCAGAGTTTGGCACAGTTGACAGTGTTAAACGCATTCAACAAGTCCATTAACGTTAGATGTAAAGAGCCCTTCATGAAGTTGGTATATTTGCCAATAATGAGTGACACATTTAGACACTGCTCAACCATGCCCACACCCTGTCTGAAGTCATATTGGACCTCCAAGAGAAAATTGTAGTGGTGTACCCACCCTTCTAGGTATTCTATAAGGACCCTTCCCAAAAGTTTAGCTGAAGAATCTATTAGGAAAATTTGGTCCATAGCATGCTGGGCCAGCTCTGTTCCCTTTTTTAAAAATTGGCACCACAGTAGCTACTTTCCAAGATGGACAACGTGGGTCGAATAATGATAGCTCTAAAATGTTGCTGAGCAACAGGGCTCATAGATCAGGATTTTCTTTGATCGGGTCCACTGGGACCCCATCTGGATCTAGGGCCTTCCTGCATGTGCCTTGCCTAATAGTAACCTGGACAGCATAACTGAGATAAACTGGCTTAATTGGAAAGCTGAATGTCTTCCATTTCCCCATATCTGTTCCTTCTCATGTGGTACAATAAAAATTAGAGAGAAATGTGTTGACCATGATATTTCAGAAACTGAACAATCAATATTGGATGGTGGACCCTCTGAAAACATTGACCAGTTTATAATCTCCCAGAATTTTCTCATATCCTTTGAACAACTTGCAGCCAGCAAATCCTCCCATGCTTCATTTCTCAGCCTTTCTAACTTTAATTATATTCTTATAATTCTTACGGGCAGCAACAATCGCTTCCCTGTTTTTTAGGAGGCCTTTGGAGGCGACTTTAGTTGCCTTTGTGCTTTCAAATAGGTGCTATTAAACCACTTTGGAGCTGATGAACTGACTGCCGGGTGTGAGGTTGTTAAAGCATTGGAGACAACAGAGCATAGATTCCCTGAAATCCTGGACTAACCACCCTGGGGAGATTTCATCTGAAAGGCACTTCTTTACAAGCTCATAATTTTCAGCCACAATCTTTCCCTTGAAAATCTTCAGGTCTACCCGGTCCCATTTTATTCTACACCCTCTATTTCTATCAAATTCAACGGGAGGGGATATGAGCTTAGAATCACCTATTGGGCAATCTACCTTACTTTACAATCAGCTACCAGATGACTAGAGTCACTGGCTATTACCATAAAATATATTGTGCTAGTTCCACCTGTAAAAATAGGGAGTTGGTTAGGGGTAGCCTTTTCACAATCAGTTAAATAAATGAAATCATTTGTAATCATGATGCTATTAAGTGCATTCCCATAAGGAATGTGATTAAAGTGTGATAAGACTTGGCCCTCCTTATTTTCAATGCCACACACCCTTGAATTATTGAACTGACATGTTTCACAGTTAAAATCACCTACCCAGAGAGTACATAATGGTTTACTAATATTACTGGCCTTAATTATCACCTCATCTAACATAGCAATAACATTGGTGTTTTGATGATCAAAAAGATTGTGATAAAAATGTATGATTAACATATCAATATTACCCACTCCTGACAGCAATAACAATTGATAACAAGGAGAGGAAACTAATCGTTTCACCCTAATCTTGCTACATTTAACTGAGATTAGGATAGGCAGTTCACCCATCGCCCTCCTTGAGGCAGCGGGAACAACAGGGTTACAGTACAAGAGAAAACCATTTATAATGAAGAGCTCCAAAGCCCAAGTCTCTTATAGACAAATCAAGTCAAATTTAGTGAGGAATCACAGCCACTCTTCATTTGTTAATTTTGAGTGGATTCCAGATATATTCCACGACAATAAAGAGAAAGTGTGACCTGAGTCAACTTGGCCAGGGGAATTACTCACATTATGGCTTTGTACCTCTGAGTGATCTGTGACTCCTGCCCTAATCATAGGTGGGTCAATGTCTACATGTTGTTGTATAGAATCTGTCTGGATACACACCTGTGGGCATCAATCACTTTCTTCCAAGCTGTTTAACACCAAAAAAAGGTTAGTAAGATTAAATGAGGGGGGGCTGTGACTGAGTCATCATATTAGCATGGTTTTCATGATTTACCAAATGCTTCCTGTTCAGACCATGCAGAGTCTGTAAAAATAACATAGAGGAAGAGGTATAATTCGAAAGGGAGAATTTACCAATTAGGTTAGTGCTGAAAGTAAATTCCTCACCAACCAAGGAGATCTAAAATTTATAATTTCACATTCCCCCATCAAAGTTTTCGGATCATGGCCTATTCCTGACACACTTTTCACTGTTAGTATCTTGTGGGAAAGATCATTTGCCCAACATGCATTTGACTTTGACCGGTGCACAATCTTATGTTTCAAGTCCCTCTCTTTTTCCTCCTTACCCACTCCTAAGGTCAGAACATTGTCCAGAATAATCACATAAGGTGTTGATTTAGGTGGTAAATGAAGAAGCTGCCGGTGTGAGGAAGTTTGTTTAATTTTGTGATTCATTAGACTTGTTGATTCTCCCAACCAATCAAGGAGGGGCTCTCTATCTAATTGGCCAGTAGCTGATCCATCCACTTTGATATTAGCATTATTCTGACTTTCACAAAGGGAGTAGGTAACTGTCGATGTGGCAGGGTGGCACTGAACCGAGGCAAGGGAAGACTGGGAGGAGGATACACCAGGCATAGAGATTGTCAAAGAGTCCATGGACAACTGATTATTATTCAAAATAGATTTTCACAGGTGGCATTGAGAGCACTGGGCACAAATAGGTACATCTTTCTTCCATCCTACTTTGATTTTTGCAGTCAAATCTTCCCTTACAGATCTTACCAATGAATCCAATTTGTTGAATAGCACTTCATTATGGATCTTTAACAGGGAGACTAATGGCGCCACTAAGCTACTTCCAAAGCTATCGCTTTGCATATAATTTGGTGATTGCTGTCCACCGGACAACCCCTTTATCGTAGATTGACGCTGAAGCTTCCTCTTAGTTGGCAGCTGCTTACAGCTTCTGCTCTATTTTGCCAGGGGTGAGTCCGAAAGAGAAACAGGATCTAGAGGAAGTTTTATATTAGCAGTGGACCCCTCACCTCTGTCCCCCCACTGAACGAATAGCAAGGAGTCGTCTCCATCCATCTGATAGTCCATTTTCCCTCTAGTGGTTAATGACGTAACCTTACTCAGAGCCGAATCTGAGTTAACACTGCAAGCCAATAATTCACTGGCCAAAGGAAGTGGATTATTACAATCATCATGTATTCATGGTTGTAGTGATAATTGCGGCCCAGTAACTAAAGTCACAGATTGCTGTCAAACATCGTCAAATATTTCCTCTATACGACCCATTTCTGAGGTAAGGGCCCCCATAACTGATGTCAGGTAGTTTGTGATAGAGGGGGTATTTGTTGGAGCTGATGAACTGGACTTTGTGAAATGTTTCCCTGTATTTTCTGTTTCCCCATGGAAAAGGACATTAAATTTATAACAGGACATTTTTAGTAACTCCTTCACCTCTCCAAGACAGCCGCCCTTGGAAGTCAGGTCTTACTGCAGTAGATCCTAGATAAGCTAGGTGAACGAGGGGTGGCCCAGCCTAGCCTCGATTGGCCGCAGATGGGTGAAGAAGCACCCGCCATTGGTCCAGGCTTTTCCCGGGCATGGCTGGTGCATGTCCTGCTCCATGGAAAGTCTCTAAGCGATTTACAGTGCATGAAGTGGCAGCAGTGGGAAAGAGACTGGATCTAGCCCCTCCTCCTTGGGCTAGTGCAGACTGGGGTATGGAGTTCCCTTCAGGCAGCAAACACAGCACACAGTATCTCCCCACCGCGGTAAGTCTCTAAGCGCTTTGTAGCCATGAATTGGCGGCAGCGGCAAACAGCTGTATCTAGCCCTTCCTTCTTGGGCTAGTGTAGTCTGGGGTATGGAATGCCCTTCAAGGAGCAATCACAGCACACAGAGACTGCCTAATATTTACCGAAATGTCTATAAAAGCAGACATAACTGCAATGGCCTCTGCTTGGGGATCAAGGCAGATAGCAACCTCTAAATACTTTTATTGAACAATAGATTGAAAAAAGTTAGTAGTATCTTCTTTAGCCCATTTAATAGAAAATCAATTTTTACGGGCCAAGATGGGTTTATAGCTAACTTTGGTCCGGGTTTTGGACGGAGCACCAAGGCCCATCCTCAATGTTAGGGCTGCATGGTCACAATGCAGTCTTTCAGAGTGCAGGTCTTCTATGGAGCAGTCCAGACACACAGCAGGACAGTCCTTCTTCTTCTGTTGTTCCAGGCAGTGATCTGAAAAGCTTCTGTGGCTCTGCCATATTTATCCTCCATTCTGGGCTTCCAGGAGGGGTGGACACCCCAACCAATGGGAATAAAGCTTCCTCCCACGGCTATGACCACTTACTGGGAAGTGTGGCATATTTTTGACGCAGATAGCACTCTTCTCCCAAACATCAAAATGGAGAAAATCTTTCCTTGGTGTGTGTGTAAGTGTAACACAACCCAGAGGTGTGGCTAACAAGTGACTACAATCCCCTTTCAGCCCCTCTCCCAATCTAATTCGGGGGATCCCCTCTGGCTAGAGATCAGGGAAGTGGGGGTTGTCCTGGTCCTGTGACATCTGTTTTCTGCAGAGACTCCTGCCTTTGAAGTCCAGCTTATCTCACCAGCCCCCTTCATCTCCCTGGCTTCTCCAGGAAGCAAATCTCCCCCCACCAAACGGCTGTATTGTTGCAGCCCCTGGACTCTTCACACTTACTCAGGGATCAGCTTGGCTCAGGCTTTCAAAGACTGACCAATCAGAAGGGGCTGCTACAGGGCTGCTTTAGGTAACATTAGGGTCATAAGTTCTAAAACTACTTTACTGTAACAGTTATAATAAATATGACGTTGACAAGTTGTTGGGTTTATTGTAACCATTATTTTGATACTTTGAATGATATGTCTAGCTAACTCCCATTAAAAATTAGACTTAATTAAGTTTAATAAAGCCTTACCATGTTGGCCTATGGGGCTAGCATCACTGTAATAGGTAAAAACAACTTTGGCTGTTTTTCTTTACTGGGGCATATAACAGATCTTTTATATTGTCCCTACTTTATAACAATACACCCTACCCCAGTTGCACCTAGTGAATACATTAGGGGTGACTTATAAGTATTAAAAAGGTAGTTTTGGACTTTTGAAGTACTTTTAATTCCAAAGTCAAATTTGTGCGCAGTTTTATTATAAAAACCAACCTGCAGGGCAGGCATGTCTTTAAAATGTCAACAGACACCGCAACAGTGCACATTTAAGTACCTTAAGTCCAATGGGGTCTCTAACACTACATGCCCTACCTTATACTAGGGATTTACAGGTAGGTTGTTTTTTTCCACTTAGGTTTACACCAATTACCATATACCTTTAGAGGACAGAGCACTGGCCCTGGGCCTGGTAAGCAGAGCCCAGGGCACTTTCAGAGTCAGTAACCACCAGCATCAGTTCAAAACTGGGGGTGATCAGGGCGAACAGGATGACTTTCCTACAAAAGTAAACTTCCCTATTGCAATAGCCACCTGCATAGAGCCCTGTGCTCATCAAAGTGGGCTCTAATGAGGTCAACATGAAAGTGCACGCTTTCCTTGCATTTCTTTCTGATACACATAATTCCTGAATAAACAGTTTCTTGCAGTATGTGAGGAGGGGTCTCTCTAAAGCATTCGGGCCACTGCCTGCTTAATGCCTATAATCTCCTTGCTGCAGGTGTCGGCCAACAGGTGACACTGGGAGGGTTAGAAAGGGCCCTCTGGTGTTTGCACCTGAGGGTTTCCTTTTGATCTCCTGCGACTCAAACTGCTCGGGAAGAGCTTCCCAAGCAGCCTGAGCTTTTTTTTGTCTATGTACTGATGATCAGTGTGCAGAGCGCGCTGACATCCTTACATAGAAAAGTAAAAGTAAAACGAGCCCAAAGGGTCATTTTACTTTCACCGAATCAGTGATCGGGGGCTATCTCAGTCCCACCAAGAACTGATTCTAATGGGAGAAGTGTCTTTGAGAAGGGGAGAAACTCCCCTTAACAATGGTACCTGTGCCCAATGGATCCCTGCTTGGGGATCAATGCAAGAGATCGATCCCCAAACAGGGATCCACCCAGTAGACACCAGAGTGAGGGGGAGCAGTCCCTCTGGAAAGGGCTTGAAGTCCCACTTAGTAAATTATTTTATTTCAGTCTTTCTGCCTTCCCCTGCGGGGCCGATGGGGGCAATTACCCCTGATCTGACCCCAGTGGGGGCAGAAAGCCTACTAGACTCCAGGATTTTTATTTTTATTTTTTAAAGAGGGGTGGGAGCTGGCCACCATGGGCATGGCCATGCCCCTACCGCAAATAAATGGGGATACAGTCTTTCTCACTCCCCTGGGGGGAAGATGGGGCTAATTACCCTTTATCTGCCCCCCAGGCTGGGCAGAAAGCCTACTAAATTTCATGATATTATTTTTTTTTTAAAGAGGGGAGGGGGATGCCCACCATGGGCATGGCCATGCCGCACTCCAAATATATGGGGACACAGTCTTTCTGCCCCCCGAGGGCAGATTGGGTTACTTACCCCAAAAAGCCCAATAGAAGCAAGGGGATTCTTTTTGTTTTAAAATCGGGGTGGGGGCTGCCTACCATGGGTATGGACATGCCCCCACCCCAATTAAATAGGACAGCAGTCTTTCTGCCCCCCTTGGGGGCAGATGGTAGCAGTTACCTCTGATCAGCACCCGGGGGGACAGAAAGCCCACTAGATGCCAGGGAATTTTAAACAAGCATCTGCAATGCAATAGGTGTTGGGTATTGGTTTTGCATTATTTTTTGCAATGCCAATAGCTCAAACTTTCAGTAATGTGAGACCTATTGCACTGTAAATGCTCGTCCAATCCTGCACTTCTTTCAAAGGGCCCAGGCTGTTATTACCCTTGCCTGGTCACATTTGTAGTACACCAACGCGTTTAACCTTGATGTACATGAGTACCTGCTTCACATACTACAAAGGATAAAAAAAACACAGCTGGAGACGACTCCTGCATTTAAAACCACAAGATTGCATCCTGCAGTGGCTACTAGCTGAAAAATGGCTACTTTAAGTCTATCTGCGTCGCCAATGATGTTTTACATAAAATACAACTATCCTTCCTATCGGATTTATACAGCGCATAGCTGCCCCAGCAACGGGGCGTCCCAGCGCTACCCAAAGAACAGGTGCCAATAGACCACTCTAACAAACACAAACAGTTACACCAGAAAAATCCAGGTCTTTAAAGCCTTTCGAAAAGTCAAATGATTCTGGAGTCCTCTGATAGAGATCGGAAGGGAGTTCCAAAGGTGGGCCGCCTGGACCTTAAAAGATCGACCACCAGCTCTGGCTCTTTGAAATCGGGGGGTACACACCAATCCCGAGTTGGCAGAGCGAAGGGGGCGATTTGGGATGTACTGAACTAGCAGGTCCACTAAGATCGGAGGGCCTTGTTGTGACAGAATTTTGTGGGCTACACACAGGGACTTAAACTGGATTCTTTTGGCTATTGGCAGCCAATGCAGCTTAGGTAAAAGATTAGATACCGAGCAGAACTTAGGCAGTGCCAGCAAAGCACGTGCCGCGGCATTCTGAATTCTTTGGAGGCGTAAAATACAAGATTTATTAGCGCCTAGATAAAGGGAGTTACCATAATCCAACCTGGCTAAAATTGTAGCCTGGAGAATAGTTTGGCGGATTTTTGGTTCAAAATATCCAAGCAAAGGTTTTAACCCCCTCAGGAGTCCAAAACAGACCCCTGCGAGAACTTTAGATTGGGTATCAAAAGAAAGATCCCTATCTATCCAAAGCCTAGATTCTTAACCGCCTCTTTGGGCGGTGGCGCTAGTTTGAGTTTATCCGGCCACCACTGTTCTGATCAAAGAGGACTATCTCTCCCCAATACAAGAATTTCAGACTTAGCAGCATTAAGCTGCAAGCAATTGGCTGTCATCCAGTCTGCAATCGCTAACAGGACCTCCTTAAATTTAAAGAGGTTGTTTTTACACTTTTTTGAAAAGGCAATGACTAACTGGGTGTCATCGGCATAGGATACCAATGACATCCCTCTACTTTTAGCTACCAGAGCTAGGGGTTGAACATAGATGTTGAACAACGCAGTACTCAATATTGAACCCTGTGGGACCCCATGCTTAATGGCATACACCTGCGAATGGTGCGGTGGTACAGCAACTTGGAAAGTTCTGCCTTCCAAGAACGAGCGAAACCAGGCCAGGGCCAGCCCCCTGACCCCGATATCCTGCAGCCTACATAACAAGATGTCATGGGAAACAGTGTCAAAGGCGGCACTTAAATCCAACAGAATCAAGGCCGCAGAATCCTCGACATCTAGGCTGCCACGGATGTCCTCGGTCACAGCCAACAGCGCCGACTCGGTGCTGTGGCGGGGGCGAAAACCATTTTGTGAGGGGTCAAGGATATTGTTCTGCTCTACAAAAATCAGCCAAGACTGTATTTACATAGGATTCAGTAACTTTGGCTAAAAAAGGGAGTTGGGAGATAGGACGAAAATTACCAGGGTCCGAAGGTTCTAAGGACGGTTTCTTTAGCAGAGGAACAACGTTTGCATGCTTCCATGTTGCAGGCAATGATGCAGAGGTCAGTGACAGATTAATCAATTCCCTGACCGCTGGTAGAGTTGAGTTATAAACAAGACAGAGTTGGTCTGGTCTCAAAGGATCAGCTGGAGAACCTGATTTAATTTTAAGACAGAGAGATTCCGTCTCAGAGAGTGAGAGTGAAGGAAAAGAACACAGCGTTAATTCAGGAGTAACCAACCTGTCCTCGATCTCGACTATTCGATCAGTGTTGACCCTAACTGAATGGGAGCTGGCAGTTGGAAGGTTGTTATAAATAGTCTCCACCTTACGCAGAAAAAAACCTGCAAGTTCATCGCCCTGAGCATTGGAGGAGACTGGGGGGTCCGCTTTCCCATTAGAGTGTTGCATCTTTCTAAGAAGGGAAAAAATCATTTTAGGGGGGTCTTACTCTCCATGATTTTAGCAGCAATGTATTCAGCAGAAAACTTCATACATATCGCACAGGAAAAATTCCTCTTCAAAGACACACCTCTGAACTGAAATATCAACGTACAACTAACCGCGAGATGGAGTGTCAATCTTCTCTGACCACACAACAAAATGTTACAGTTTGCTTTTTGGTTACCTAGCAGCTTTCATTATTTTTAACTTGACCTTTAGCAAAGCATTGATGACCTGGCCGTTTGCATACATATGAACCAAGCAATAAGCCAGTTTTGCTGGCGTACACATTCCTATGTTGAGCTACTGGTGAAATTACACCTTATGTTAGGTAATCCCAGCATTGGATGAAAATTATCAGACGAGCAACTATGGAGTAACAAAGTAAGGAATCCACTACATTTACACCTAGGTACCATAGTAACTGACCCATTCTGGATAAACTGGATGACATAATCTCACCATTTTAGCTCCTTCTACCACTCGTACTATAATAACGGGAGTTCGTCTCTCACCCTCACGTGCCACCTCCACCCACTTGTAGACAATCTCACAGGAATTACGCAATTACGCAGTTGCAGGAGTTATCCTATAATTACTGATTTGCCTTATAGCTCAGCATGTACTGCATCATTTTTAGATTTTACTAGAAAAATGTTAATAGCTGAAAGGTAATACATGTTACTAAACAAAAAGTGCCACATGTGGCTTGTCGAAGTGGTAGAGACTTTGCAAGGGTTAGCTGTCACTTTGCAGTTGCCAACTGCTGTATTCAGATGTTAAACCGGTACTAATGAGGTGCAGTTTTACCAAGACAATAGTAATAGGTGGTAAAATTAAAATAACACTGCTACAGATTGTGCAGCACTAGTTTGCAGAATTTGCTTATTTTTAACACACAATTTTGTCAACCATGCTGCATACTTTTGCTTATCAATGCCACATAATTCCAGTGGTCCTGCATACGCCTCCCCCATCAATCCAGCACATATACATCACCAACCTCTTCACCACTCCCCACACAGCCTCTAACACATGCAACTGGTAAATATGCTTTAACACTCCTTACTAATACAAAAGAAGCAAATCTACAGTATTCTCCCAACACGTCTTCTTATAGATAGTTTGAAACATCTGATGCCTTTTTCATGCATGTCTGCATGCATCGAAGGATAAAACAGAAAACCCATGAAGCACATTATTGGCAGCAACACACTGTAGCAATGCAATGACAATTTAGCAGTTTAATGAAAAGCCTTTCCAATAAATGAAATATGTTTGCTGAATGGTGAGCGCTTTAATCAGCTGAAGAGAACGTCATATTGTGGTAGCATGATAGACTACTTACAAAGAAAGTGTAAATAAAAACATCCCATTACTAAACGTGTACAGATAAAATGTAAATGTATATTTTCTGTAAAATAAGGGCTTTGAAAATACCAAGAGAGACCTGTGTGCCAGACAGCTAGTAGAAAAAGTGCCATGGTGAGCAAGCTTATATGAATAACTGTGATGAGAAAGCATAATAAGAGTAGATACACCCAATATAATAAACATCACAAGCCTCCTCCAGCTCATGTGAAAGGTGTTTCCAAGCCAAGCCTTTTCCGCGTTCACTGCTCACATTACTGCTAAATAATCATAGAATCGCAATCACAGGAAAAGTTTTAAAAAGCAATTAGACTGAAAAACCAGGCTAACGTTTGCAATGCAAACCCGGAAATTGTGCACATTACCTTCCACGAGGCAGCCATCACGTACCGTGACTACAATTACCATGATGCTTGCAATGCAAACCTAGAAGTTGTGCACATTACCTTACAGGAAGCAGCCATCAGCTTGACATCACGTCTCGTGACTACAAGTCCAATGATGCCTGCGCAGACTACAACTCCTATGCTTCTGTGCGCACATTCAGCCTTCTAGTGCATCCCAAAACACAGCAAATAATATTGGGTGAAGGGGTGATGTATGTACTGTTAATGGTAGGAATAATCAACTGCTGTAATAAAAAGCCATGCGTATTTGTCATGCGCCAAGCGGCGGCGCATTAGTATTGTTTCTTCTGGTGCGATTATCTCCAAGGGCTGTGTCGGGTAAATAAAGTGTGTGTGACAAGTGCCCCCAGATAGAGCAGTGAATAAAAAAGAGAAAGTGCTCACCCAGACATAATTCAACTGCCAGCGTCAATAGACGCCAATGGCATTGATGTCCTAATGGCGCAAGATAGCTGAGCGCCAAGAAAGAAACCTAGGCACGTAGGCAGGGTGAGCGGCGCAGATGGCGTTGAGCTTGGTGGGTCAACAATTCCCAAAACAAAGAGTTCTCTAAAAAAACAGGTATAGAATTAAACCGTAAGGAGATGGAACATGGCCGGTGCTCCTCTGCCTCCAACGAAAGTGAGGTACTGGCTGCCAGGACGAGTTGCGAGGCAGCAAATAAGACCAACACATGAGTGAACCAATTGCAAGCAGCAGGCGGCAGCAGCAGGAGGGAATAATATCATTTTAGTGATTTCGACAGGTCTTGCAGATAGCGCATGCACGCTGGCTAGGCTCGACCTAAAAATAGAGGGGTGAAGGCATGGTTATGCCCCCACCCCACTAAACGGTGCAGCAGTCAGTTCAACTTTATTTCGGTTCTTTAGGATTGTATCATTTTTTATTATGTTTTGGGTTACAACTTCCTTCGCCTACATCCACTGGTCGTCGAAGGCACAAGGGGGAATATCAGGAGAGGGGGGCAGTAGGAAAAAGGGGGAAGGGCCAACATACAGAAAGGAACAAAGCAGTTCATGCTCATCTTTCACAATCTGTTAGGTTAATCATCACACTTCTTTTTTATCTTGATTGTCGACTTGGGTGCTGGGTGTAAGTCGCATTACTCGCAGATATATTAGGCTTGTGAGTTCGTTGTGCATGCGAGAGAGGTGTTTTATACATGTTCCCCATGTTTTCTCGAACCTGGGTATGGTATGACTTGTAACTGCTGTTAACTTTTCCATGCACATAGCGCCAGGGTGATAGCCTTCGCCTTATTAGAGTGTAGTGGTTATGTTGGGACATTGGGCAGTCCCAGCAAAACATAGCTAGGGAAGCGGGGTATTTCTGTATTAAACATCTGAAGGATATCCGCCAAAACATCCCTCCAGTAACGGTGGAGTTTGGGGCAATGCCATAGCAAATGGGAGAGTGTACCTGAGTGAGTGCAGTGACGCCAACATGTGTCATCCTTCCCTTTCTGCCACTGAGCAAAGCATACTGAGGTATAGTACCAATAATGGACTATCTTCAATAGCATTTCTTTGCCTGAGGAGCTAGTGGCTGATGTGCGAGCATGATGTAGAATGTCTGTCCACTCCTTGTCGGTAAATTTGCGTTCACACTCTATCTCCCACCACTTCCTTGCGGGCGTTTGTAGAGGACTAGCTACTGTGTTTAGGAATGAGTGTATGTCCGACAATATGCGACAGTCATCTTTTCTAGTCAAAAGCCAACGCTCAAACAGAGTCAGCTGCCTGCTTGCATGGGGCCGAACGGTAGGAAGAGTTACCCAATGCCGGACTGCCACATAGTGCCAGTATTCAGAATCTGGGAGCCCGAAGTCTTGCTGCACATTCTTGAAGTCTAGCAGGCCCCGTACATCAAATAAGTCACCAATGCGTTTGCAATTGGCTTCTTGCCAACGTGAATAAGTCCGCTCCTGCATTGCCTGCGGGAAGTCTGGCTTGCCTATGATTGGTGAGAGCTGGGGGATCAGTGTAGAGAGCTGTTTAGGAGAGCAAGTCCTATCCCAAATTCCTATTATGTCCCTGACCAGTGGGGAGATATAAACTCCCGGTGGGCCACTTCTACGCGGGAGCCATGGTATTTTCCATATATGTATCCGGGCCACCGCCTGATCTAAAAAGCACCAGTGTTTCTCGGTTAGTGGGAGTTGCTACTACACCATGAAGTGCAGTTGCGCGGCCTGGTAATATCGTACTAGGTTGGGTATACCAGCCCTCCCTTGGCTACCGGGAGATATGTCCACTCCTTAGCCATTCAAGCCCACTTGCGGCACCATATGATGGCCTCTAGGGTGGACTGTAGCTTCTTTAGCATAGAGCCAGGCGGTATCAGTGGCATTACCTGCATAAGATAGAGAATCTTAGGCAATAGAGTCATCTTTACAGCTGCTATGTGTCCCAGCCAGAAAATGGGGTCCCCGTGCCAAGACTGGATGAGGGATCGCACTGTTTTTAATAGTTCGGAAAAGTTATGGGATACCGAACCATCCATAGTAGGTAGTATGTGGATACCCAGGTATGGGATTCCCTGTTTTGCCCATGTGAAGGGAAAGTCCATTGCAAGGCGTGATTGTTCATCATGCGGGATAGTGATGTTAAGTGCTTGGGACTTGGCCATGTTCACCTTAAAACCAGAGACCTCGTCGAATGCAGTGAGTTCCTCTAATAGTGGGGGCAGTGACAGTCGTGGTTTTGTGATGGTCAACAACATGTCATTGACATATAGGGCTATTTTATGGGATTGGCCCCCCATCCAAACTCCCTCTATACGGGGATGATTTTGAATGCGTCCCACCAGAGGCTCCATATAGAGCACAAATAGGAGTGGCGAAAGCAGACATCCCTGGGGCCTCCCCCTGGAGTTAGAGAAGGTCAGGGACAGCACGTTGTTGACTCGGACCAGCGCTTTTGGTTCTGCATAGCCAGCCAAAATCCATTGTCGGAAGCGGGGACCAAGGCCAACAGCCGCCAATACCACCCGCAAGAATGGCCAGTGCACTCGGTTGAATGCCTTTTTGGAGTCAATGGACAGAAATAAAGTTGGTGTTTGGTCCATGCTGGGTTTTGTCCAGCAAGTGGAAAAGCCGCTTGGTATTATCCCTGCATGTGTGGCTGGGTATAAATCTAGAGTGATCAGGATCTATCAGTCCTGGCATATATCTCCCTAGTCTGCATGCCAGTATCCCTGTAAATATTTGGCGTCTATGTTGAGGAGTGATATGGGACGGTAAGACGCACAGCGCTGGGGGTACTTCCCCGGTTTTGGCAGTACAGTTATGATCGCTGTGTGCATCGACTCTGTAAGTGCCCCAGAGGTGCTAAAGGAGTTATATAGCCGGACAAGCACCGGGGACAATAATGTTGCATATTGCTTGTAAAAGTCAGCTGTGTACCCATCTTGTCCTGGCGCATTCTCTAGCTTAAGTCTCCTTATCGCGTCTAGGACTTCCCGCTCGGTTATGTCGGCCTCTAAAGGTGCTGCGGTGTGCTGCTCCGGTAGTGTTGTCAGTGGGGTCTGTGCAATGTAGGGGGTGCAGCCTTCCGGTGATAGCCCATCTGCCCCATACAGCTGTGCATAGAATCTGCCGAACTTGGCCGCAATATCTTTGTCTCATGTTACATGCCTCTGGCATCCATGTCGAGGGCCCGGAGCTGTTTTCGCGCTATGGTCATTTGGCGTCTGGTTCTATGCAAACCTGTACGTCGGTGTGCCTCTTTTAAGTCCTTCACTGCCTTCTCCAGGTCCGCGCGTTTTGTTGCGCATTCCTTGTTCAGCCGCGCGGCTATGGCAATGTACGTGCCCCTGACTACTGCTTTGAGGGTCTCCCAGAGTGTTGCTGTTGCTGTTGCTGTGTGGGGTGTTGTTAATCGCAAGATAGTCTACAACAGCTTTCTCCACCTCCTGTACCGCTGCATCATAGGATAGCAATTTAGGGTTGAGACGCCACATTTTACATCTCTGGCCACTGGTCGGGAAGTGCAAGTTAAGCTGAATGGGGGCATGGTCCGATACGGACGCCACATCAATTTCTGCCTGTGTTACCTTTGGTAGCATTGGTGCAGAGATCACCAAATCCCAATAGAGATCCAGACTTTTGAACAGTCCGTCATGAAAGAAGAAGAAGATATTCAGAAACAAATCAAAAAACCATTCATGAATACAACCAGAGCTGAAAAACAAGCATTAGATGAACTAAGACAACACAAAGATCTCATCATCAAACCCGCCGACAAGGGCGGCGGTATCGTGATACTGAGAAAAGAGGGATACGACCAACAATGCCTCAAACTACTCTCCATTGACAAATTCTATAAAATCATCAAAACAGACCCAACACCAAGATTACAACGTACCATCGGAATGATGGTAGAGGAAGCAGAAACAAACAGATGGATCTCAAAAAATGAGGCAGATTTCTTGAGGATCAACTCACCAAAAATACCTTATTTTTACTCACTTCCCAAAATACACAAGGCTAGAAGACCACCACTGGGCCGCCCAATCGTATCAGGGATAGGGTCGGTCCTCGAACCACTCTCCCAATTTGCCGACCAATATCTGAGACCCATGGTACAAAAAACACCAACTTATCTAAAGGATACCCGCGATCTACTGAACCTCCTGGAGGAACAAACATTCATGAATGACACAATGCTCCTGGTAGGATTAGACGTGGAAAACCTATATACAAGTTTACCCCAACAGAAGACGATGGAAACTCTGGAAGAACTACTCTTTGACCAGATTTGGGATTACCAGACACCAAGACACTTTGTCCTAGAATGCTGCAGGCTAGCCCTTACAGAAAACTACTTTGAGTACAACGGCACACTGTAGCAACAATGCCACGGAACATCCATGGGGAGCACATTTGCCCCAAGTGTGGCAGGACTTTACGTGAGCGCTTTTGAAAAAACATTCATCCAGAATGACAACAACCCTTTTCTGTCCAAAATACGGTTTTGGAAATGGTATATAGACGACGTCATCGTGTTCTGGGAAGGCACAGAAGATAGTCTACATAGTTTCCACGAGTGGATTAACACGCAGGACCAATGCTTAAAATTCACTTACACTGCTGACAAAAAACAACTAGACTTCCTAGACCTAACCATATACGTGGAGAATAACACCATCAGAACAAAGACCTTCTTTAAACCAACTGCCAAAAACAGCCTACTTTCCTACAATAGCTTCCACCCACGTCCACTCAGAGACAATTTACCATACAGCCAGTTCCTCCGCCTCAAAAGAAATTGCAGCGAACTGACAGAGTACAAGACACAAGCAAAAGATCTCTGTTCCAAACTATCAAGGCGGGATTACCCAACCAAAACAGTGAAAAAATGCCAGAGGAGGGCTAGGAACCAACCACGAGAGAGTCTGCTAGAAACAACACCCAAGACACCTACACCTGATATCGTGACCTGCGTCACTACGTACAGCATAGCGAGTAACGCAGTAAAAAAGATCATAAACAAAATCTGGCGGATACTAACTTCAGGATCACTAGACTGGCCAAAATCGAGGTTTGCCAACAAGAGAATTATTACAAAAAAAAATACAAAAAATTACAAGGATATCCTAGTCCATACACGACCTCGAGAAGCAAGAGTGAGAGAAACAAACAACACTCTATGGGACATGCAACCAGTAACTGGCCACTACCCTTGCGGACACTGCTCAGTATGCAAACTAACTACCATCACAAAATCAATCGATCTAACATCTGAACTGAAATGGACCATAAGGCAACACACTAATTGCAACTCGACACACATAATCTACATGATTACATGTCCTTGCAACCTCAGGTACATAGGAATGACCTGTCGCAAAGTAAAACAAAGGATTTGTGAGCACAGGAGCAATGTGAAGTGTAGAATAGGAACTACCAAAATGAGTAACCACTACATTGAACAACAACATACTGTCGATGACCTTCACTGGATTATCATTGAAGCCTTAACTGGAATCACTCAAAACGCAGAGAAAATACTTTTGAAAAAGAACAAAGATGGGTACACCGCCTTAAGACTAACTATACAGGATTGAATGATAATATCCCTTGGCTCAGTATTGCATAAACATCAACATTTTCCATATGAACTATAAATGCTCAGCATAAGAACAATTCTGTTCTTTCTTTTCAATTTTCATTATTGGTATCACAACCAACGAATTGCCAATCCTGAATCCTTCACTTATCTTTTAATTATTTTTAATGATCTCCTTAAACATACTACAGTTTCCCCCTCCTTCAGAAATATGAGATGTATCTCACCAAGAAGAAGACACTAACATTTCTTAGTCTTTCTTCGCTGTTAATAGCCATTTAATGGCAACCTGCCTTGCCTTCAGAGAAACCCGGGATCCGGTAGGCAGCATCAGCACAAGTCATGGAAAGCTGCGACACTCGGTACGAAGGACCAAGGGGCATATTAGCAAGGGCCTTATCGCCGCTTTAGCGGCACTTTTTGCCGCTAAAGCGGCGATGTTTCTATCGCCCTATTAGCAAGCTGTCGCTAACAGCTGTTAGCGACAGCTTTATGGCGAAAGCGACCGTTTTGGTGCCGCTTTGCATGTCAGCGATATATATCGCTAATGACATGCAAAGTAGGCGTTCCCAACTAAAAGCAACTGAAAACAGTCGCAAACACAACTTCCCCCTATTAGCAATGCCCGCGAAGCGATAAAAAAATTCGCGCTAACCGCGATTATCGCTGGAATCTAACACCTGATAAAAACCTGACTTAACCATTCTAGTCAATGGGAGGTGGATTGTAAGGTTAAGTCCTCACCTGCCTATTAGCAAGCTTTTCATTAGCGCGTTGAATTTATCGCTGGATTTCTCGCGCTATTGCTGGGTTTTTTATCGCCTTGGAGATAAGCGTTGATAATAACGCGTTATCTCCGCGATGAAATCCAGCGATAGCCGGCGATCAAAAAACAGCGCTAAGCGCGCTTTGCGATAATTATCTGTGTTTGAAAATGCCACTTTTAGAAAGTAGGTATTTTTTTGCCTAACCTATCCAAGCCTGCCTCTGCTAGGTTGTGTATTCCTTGTCTGGAGTTTGAGTGACAGGGGCTGGGGGCTTCCAGGAGACAGGGTGAGTCAGCACAGGGCTGAATAGAGAGATCTGCATGCAGATAGGAGGGAGGAGTTGCACCTGGGACCTGAATAGGGCTGTGCCTTTCCTCCACAATGCTGGCTCCACCTCCTGTGGTGTGTCTGATGTCCCTGGCCTACACTGTGAAAGGAAAGAAGGAGTCTTGTCAACAAAGTGCTCCAGGACTGACCAGAACTGGTTTTGGACTAGGCAAAGGCCTCTCTGCCTTCAGAGAACAAAGAGAAAAGTAGTATAAATATTGGGACCCAGACCCAAGAACTTTAGATCACTTCTGGGAATCAAGACGAACCTTTGCTGAGGAGAAGAACCAGGAAGCTGAAGGAGGAGACTACCCCTGTGCTGTGTGTTTGGGGGTTGGCCTGCAGTGGTTGCTTCATTGCCAAAGAAAGGAGAAAAGGACTGAGTGTGCTTTCTATCAACTTGAAGAAGAATCTCCAAGGGCTTGAACTAGAGCTTGCCTCCTGCCTGAAGTCTCAGGGATACAAGACTTCACCAACCAGCTCCCCCTGAATTCCCTTGCTGGGAATTGAAGTGCCTGCTGTTGTGCTGGGCCTTCTGAGAGACTGCGTGTCGCTGGGAGCTGGAAGCGCGACGCAACGACGAGAAGCGTGTCGCCGCCGCAGCCGCTGTCATCGCATCGCCGAGGAAGCGAGACGCCGCTGCCGCTGTCATCATTGCATCGCCGAAGCGCGGCGCATCACCGGAGAAGCGGGACGCTGCCACAGAGGACATCGTCGCATCACCGGAGAAGCGCGTCGCAGGGCCTGTCGCGGCTCCAAAGATCATCGAGTCGCCGCACGGCCATCGGGCATGCGCGCATCGCACCAACGTTGTCGCATCGCGACCAAGATGCCATTTTTGTCGCATCGCACCGGAGAAGAGTATCGCATCGGGGTGCCATCTTGTCGCATCGCACCGGAGAGCAGTAAGAAACCGACGCATCACCTCCCCACACAGTAAGGAAGCGAGCATCAACTCCCCTGCGCAGCAGTAAGGAACCGATGCATCCACTCCCTGAGTGTAAGGAACCGACGCATCACCTTCCCTGCGACCCTTTTGTTTTCTTTGCGTTACGCATTCAAGGTACATTGAGAGTAAAGTGTCGCATCTACAACTTGAGAGAACTGAACTATTTTATAACCTTTTAAAGTCTATTTTTGAGTACAGTATTGTGGATTTTTGTCGTTTTGTCTTGTGTTAAGTCTATATAAAAATACCTATTTTTATAAATACAACCTGTGTGGTGTCCATCTGTAGTGTTGTCACTGTATTACTATATGTGTTCACAAATGCTTTACACACTGCCTCTGAGATAAGCCTGCCTGCTCGTGCCAAGCTACCAAGGGGGTGAGCAGGGGTTATTTTAGGAGTGTAGCCCCTTACCCTGACTAGACACAAGGGTCCCTATTTGTTACAGGTACCTACCTATGCCAACTAGAGACCCCCAAATCTAACATTGGTGGCAGCGGTGGGACTTGGACTTGCATTTGTGATTCATATACAGTGATTGGTGTACACTACTAGTGAGTGCAGACCATAACGCGACCACATACTTTTTGAGAATTTTTCCTTGGAACTTCTTTTCTATTTTGATTCTTGAGAACTGCCAGTCTTTTTGCTACCATGAGCAAGTCAGCATCCATAGTATCTGTAGACATTGTTTTGGAAGAAGAGAGAATTGATACCTACACTGTGCCTTATCTCAAAGCTTTGTGCAAGAAATTTAAAATCTCTGTGAAAGGCCTCATCAGAAAAGAGGAATACCAGAAGGCGCTGAGGGCCTGGATAGAATCTAGGAATGCCAGTGAGCTTCCTGAGGAGCCAGTAATGGAGGCAGAGGATTTAAATGGGCAGCTTGAGGGGCCAGTGGGCCCAACTGGAGGGAAAGCACCTTCAGGGGCGGGCAGCAGTGTTTCTTCCAAAGGGTTGTCCCCAGGAGAGCTGGAGGACAGATCAAGGGAGAGGATGCATAAATTGGAGCTAGCTAGGCTCAAAATGGATGGTCAGAAAGACATAGAGAGCAAGAAAATAGAGCTTGGGATGGAGTTAGAAATGAAGAAGTTAGCCTTAGAGGAAAAGAGGATGCATTTTGAGCATGAGAGAGGATTGAGGGAATTGGAACTCAAGGCCAAGAAGTTCGAGGTTCCTCCCTCTGGTGGCAGCACACCGCCAGTGCATGCAGAAGCAAGAACCTACATTCCCAAAGATGTAGTTAAAGATTTCCACAAGAATTAGGATATTGGTCAGTGGTTTAGGGCTTATGAAGCTGCAATGTTGGCCCACCGGGTCCCTGAGAAGGATTGGGGAGCGGGGTTGTGGGGCCGCTTTGTTAGTGATGGGAGGGACACTTTGTTGGATTTGCCTACAGAGGAGCAGATGTCCTATACCCACATGAAGGGAGCCCTAATGTCCAGATTTGGTTTGACCCCAGAGCTATATAGACAAAGGTTTAGAAATTGCAGAAAACTGGATTCTACCACTTGGGTGGAATATGTGTCTTTCTTTTGCAGAGAATTGGATGGTTGGGTGAAGGGTAGCAAAGTGGATAATTTTGAGGAGCTCTATGATTTGCTTGCATGGGAGCACTTGTCAAATAACTGTTTTCCAAAGCTACGCCAGCATCTTATTGATAGCAAGCTGACTAACCCTAGGAAGCTTGCTGAGGAGGCGGACCACTGGGTGAGCACCCGGGTCCAGAAGGGTCATGTGGGAGACTTTGCCAAAGGTGGGCAGGGTCCCCAGCAGAAGAGTGGGGGGAACAAGGGTAAACAGAGGGAGTTCCAGAAAGGGCCCCAAAGTAATCCCCAAGGGAACCAAGGGAAGGGTTCCCAGCCTCCCCTGAGAAGAAGGCAGTGGCCCCGACAGATAAGCCTGTTCACAAGGGGCCCAAGACCTGTTTTAAGTGTGGTCTAGTAGGCCACTGTTCTTATGATGCTAGATGTCCCTTGTATGGGAAGACAGCACCCACTGGTGCACCACCCCGGCAGTTGGCTAGTGTAGCCCTGGGGGAGGAGATGGGTGCCCAGGGTGGGTGGGGTCCCGCAGAGATGTCCCTTGTCTCTTTAGGAGACTGTGAGGTGGTCCCCAGGACCCAGCTGCCTGATAACACTAAAAAGTACAGGCAGTGGGTGACCATCAATGGCAAGAGGGTGGAAGCTCTTAGAGACACCGGAGCCAGTGTGACAGCTGTCAGTTGTCGGTTGGTGTCTGAAGTGCAGGTAGTCCCCAATGCATTTTACCCAGTTGTTGCCGCTGACAACACAGAGAGCCACTGCAAGGTGGCACAGGTTCCCTTTGAGTGGGGTGGGTCTCAGGGACTCTTCAAGTAGCTGTGAGGCCAGCCATGCCTGTTGAATGTCTGTTAGGTAACGATTTGGAGAGCTCCCCTTGGGCTAAGGTGGAGCGAAGAGCTCATTTAGAGATGTTGGGTTTGCCTGAGTGGGCCTGCGTGACCACTCGGTCTATGGCAGCTAGTAAGGGTGTTCAAGAGGACCTGGAGCCTGAGAAAATGGCCCAGGTGCCTGCCTTAAAGAGAAGAGGTAGGGGGCACGGGAAACCGGCCCCTGAGATTCCCACGGCCCAGGAGTAGGCGGACCCTGAGGGGGATGCCGTGGAGCCTACCGGGGAAGAGATTGCTGAACTGGGAGACCTGCCTGAGCTGACCCATTGGCAGCAGGAAGGAGGTCCCTCCAGGGAAGAGTTCTGCGAGGAGCAGAACAAGTGCCCTTCTCTTGTGGGTTTGCGGCAGCAGGCTGCAAACCAGGCAGCAGGTGATCAGTCTGGATCACATTGGATCTACTGGGAGAATGGTCTCCTGTATAGTGAGCCTAAGGTTGCTGAGCCTGGGTCAGCCCGTGTGCTGGTGGTACCCCAGTGCTTCAGAGCCTTCCTACTGGGGCTGGCTCATGATGTGCCTTTAGCAGGACATTTGGGGCAGGACAAGACCTTTGAGAGGCTTGTCACCCACTTTTATTGGCCCCAAATGCGCAAGAGTAAAGACACTCATTGCAGGACCTGTCAGACTTGCCAGGCAAGTGGAAAAAGTGGGAGGAAGCGCAAGGCTCCTCTCCAGCCATTCCCTGTGGTCAGCACCCCCTTTGAAAGGGTGGGCATTGACATTGTGGGGCCTTTGGATCCCAAGACAGCCAAGGGCAACAGGTTCATCCTGGTCTTGGTGGACCATGCCACCCGGTACCCGGAAGCCATCCCTCTCAGGACAGTGACGGCCCCCGTGGTGGGACGTGCACTGATGGGGATTTTCTCCCACGTGGGGTTTCCCAGAGAGGTGGTGTCAGACCGAGGTACCAACTTCATTTCCAAGTATATGAAGTCCCTGTGGCAGGAGTGTGGTGTAACCTACAAGTTCACCACTCCTTACCACCCCCAAGGTAATGGGCTGGTTGAGAGATTCAACCGGACCCTCAAAAGCATGATTATGGGTCTTGAGGAACCCATGAGGCGTAAGTGGGACGTCCTCTTACCATGCCTGCTGTTTGCATACCGTGAGGTGCCACAGAAATCTCTAGGGTTCAGTCCCTTTGAGCTTCTCTATGGACACCCAGTGAGAGGACCTTTGAGTTTGGTCAAGGAAGGCTGGGAGCAATCTCCCAGGAAACCTCCCCAAGATGTATTTAGCTACATGCTGGCCTTTAGGAACCAAACTAGGCGATTTAGAAAACTCGCTGAGGTGAATCTGGAAGCCAGCCAGGAGGAGATGAAGCGGTGGTACGACCAGAATGCCACTCTGGTTGAGCTTCAGCCTGGTCAGAAAGTGTGGGTCATGGCCCCAGTGGAGCCCTGTGCGCTCCAGGATAAGTGGACCAGACCATTTGAGTGGTGGAGCGCAAGAGTCCGGTTACCTACTTGGTGGACTTGCGGTCTCCCAGGAACCCCTTGCGGGTCCTGCATGTCAACCGCCTGAAGCCCCACTTAGAGATGTCCGAAGTGGGCATGCTCTTAGCAACAGATGCTGGAATGGAGCAGGAGACTGAGCCTCTTCCTGACCTCCTGTCTGCAACAGAGCAAGATGGGTCAGTGGATGGAGTGAACCTCTCTTCCACCCTGACCCCTGAGCAGCAGAATGACTGTCACCAGTTGCTGGGACAGTTTTCTGACCTGTTCTCCCTGATTCCCAGTGTCACTGATTGGTGCGTCTATGATGTAGACACTGGGGACAGCCCTCCTGTCAAGCACAAAACTTACAGGGTGACTGACAGGGTGAGAGCTTGCATCAAGGAGGAGGTCTCCAAGATGCTTGCGTTGGGGGTGATTGAGTCCTCTAACAGTCCTTGGGCCAGCCCAGTGGTCTTGGTCCCAAAGGCTGCCGCGACGGGTGTCTCACCAGAACTGCGGTTCTGTGTGGACTACCGAGGGCTCAATTCAGTCACCAGGACTGACGCGCACCCCATCCCCAGAGCTGATGAGCTCATTGATCGGTTAGGGGCTGCCCGGTACCTCAGCACGTTTGACTTAACGTCTGGGTACTGGCAGATCGCCTTGACTGATGGGGCAAGAGAGAGGTCAGCATTCTCCACACCAGATGGGCACTACCAATTCCGGGTAATGCCCTTTGGGATGAAGAATGCCCCTGCCACCTTTCAGAGGTTGGTCAACCAGGTGTTGGCTGGACTGGAAGAGTTCAGTGCCGCCTACCTGGATGACATTGCAGTGTTCAGCGCCAGTTGGGAAGAACATCAGCGCCACCTCTGGGAAGTGTTGATGGCGCTGCGGAGAGCAGGCCTCACGATCAAGGCGAGTAAGTGCCAGATCGGGCAGGGTTCCGTGGTGTACTTGGGACACCAGGTTGGGAGCGGCCAGGTGGCGCCCCTACAGCCCAAGATTGAGACCATCCTGACTTGGGAACCCCCCCAAGACCCAGACAGAGGTGAGAGCCTTTTTAGGACTCACCGGGTATTACAGGAGGTTTGTCAAGGGGTATTGCAGCATTGTTGCACCCTTGACAGAGCTGACTTCCAGGAAGCAGCCCAAGAGAGTGATTTGGACTGACACCTGTCAGAGAGCTTTTGATGCCCCGAAGACTGCCATGTGCACGGCGCCCGTGCTCCTGGCACCCAACTTCTCAAAAGAGTTTATTGTGCAAACAGACGCTTTAGAGCATGGTGTGGGGGCTGTTCTATCACAGATTAATGAGGAGGGCCTAGACGAACCTGTAGCCTTCATCAGTAGGAGGTTACTTCCACGGGAACAGAGGTGGAGTGCAATTGAGCGTGAGGCATTTGCTGTGGTCTGGGCACTGAAGAAGTTGAGACCATACTTGTTTGGGACTCACTTCCGGGTTTAGACAGACCACAGGCCCCTCAGATGGCTGATGCAGATGAGGGGTGAGAATCCAAAGCTGTTGAGGTGGTCCATATCCCTACAGGGGATGGACTTCATGGTGGAACACCGCCCTGGTACAGAACACGCCAATGCTGATGGTCTGTCCAGATTTTTCCGCCTTAGTGATGAGAACTCCCCGGAGGTAGGGTAGTTCTCCCCACATTTCAGCTGGAGGGGACACGTGTCCCTGAAAGCAGGTACTTAACAGCTTTCTCAATAATGGGGACCCAGCGTCAATTTTGCAGATTCCCACAAGGGTTCAAAAACAGCCCAGGGTTATTCTCAGCAAGGGTAACAGAGTTACTACAAATGTATGATAATGAAGCATTGTCATATGTCGATGACATCTATCTGACAGACGATGACCTGGATAGGCACTTGAACAGGGTGAGTACCATTATATTGGGCTTCGCCTCTGAAGGCTATAAATTCAACTTTAAAAAATCCAGAATTGCCCATCTCAATGTCCTTTTCCTAGGATATGAGCTTTCAAGTGAAGGCAAGCGCCTGGCAGCTAACTTTTTTGAAAAGTGCGCGCTGATCCAACCTCCAAAAACTCTGAAAAATTTACAATCCATCTTGGGTTTCCTAAATTTTGGAAGAACTTATATTCTAAATTACGCAGAAAGGGTTAAACCTCTCTACGAATTATTAAAACCTGAATTTTCAACAAAACATTGGACACAAGAACACACAGAAATCCTGCGTTCACTCCAAGCTAACATGTTAGCAACAAATCACTTACAAACACGCGTAAATAAACGCAATTTAGTGATCCGAATAATTTCGGGACAATGCGGATTCACCTATTTAACATTTAATGAGGGTGAAAAAGTACCAATAGCATACAAATCACATTTGTATACACAAGCAGAAATGCGCTTCACTTCAACAGAAAAAATACTGACAGCAGTTCAAACCGCTGTAGCAAAAGAAAGAGCTCTAGCTCAAGGGAAACGCATTATTGTCGTAACTCCAGTACCAGCCTTAGAGGCGGTTACAAAAGCGAGCATTCCAAATGCAAAAGCTTTACATCCTAGATGGATACAATGGGTTAATTCTCTTGCTGCAACAGATGTTGAATATGTTTTTGATCCTGATTTAAAAACACAAGCGTTCCTGCAATATGAACACGAATGTCCTCTGCCCACTGAAATTCTGCCTCTCGATCAGTACGAATTTATAATTTATACTGACGGATCAGCACAACCCGCTACAGGGAGTAAGCAAGCTTACAGTGCAGCTTGCGCAATCGTTAAAGGTCGCATGCAAGATAGTAACTTCAGACCAATGGTCACTAAAACTCAATCTCTAGGAGATTGTACAAGCATTCAAACTGGCACTTGAAAATACAGATCACGAATTCCCCACACTTATAGTGTGCGATTCTTTTTACTGTGTTCAGTCGTATAATGAATATATACAGAATTGGCTTGAAAACGGGTTCAAAGATGCAAAAGGTGGCACAATAAAGCATAAAACGCTTTGGGAACAAGTAGTTCAGTTGAAAAACGAACTACCAAAGGCTCACGTGAGCCATACACTGAGTCATCAACGTGATGGCGTTCACGTTGCAGGGAATTCATTGGCTGATGAAGCCGCAAAGGGGGCTGTTCAGACGGCTTCCATAGCTGAGATCACTCGTTCAAAAACGAGAATAGACAGTGAGATATTGTTGGCTGTCAATGCTTCAAGCAAAGGCAGTGGTGCAGCATTACCAAAGAAATTTCCACTCAAGTACTCTTATGTAATTGATGCGAACAACGTTCCTTTTGCTCGAATCTCTGGAGTGGGGGATAGGGTAATTCCAAACATGGAACGTAGATTAGGACTGATCCTAGCAGCACATGAGGGGATAGCCTCTGCCCATGCAGGTGTTTCTGCAACAGTATCTTTACTAAAACAAAGATATTGGTGGCCTGGCATTAGGAAACAGACCAAAAACTATGTTTTGGAATGTGAAATATGCCAACAGATGAAAGTCTCCACAGTGAAACGTCCTGCGCAGACACCCCTGTTGATTTCAGACAAACCATTAGCTTGTGTTTACCTGGACCACTGCGGTCCCTTGCAAAGGGACGGTAACTATAAATATATAATGGTCGCAGTGGATTCGTGCTCAAGGTTCCTATGGATATGGCCTCAGCGCTCGGGTGACGCTCAAACTGTTATAAAAGATTTGCAAGTCTTTATCGGCACATACGCAACTGGCACACTACATTCTGACCAGGGCCCTGCGTTTAGCTCTCGGGCTTACAAAGAAGCCATATCCAATTTGGGTGTAGCATTGCGGTACACCTCTCCGTTTCATCCTGAGGGAAATTCTGTTGTGGAAAGGAAAAACCGGGACATAAAGCAGTCTATAACAGCTAGAGTATTAGGTTCGGGTGATGGGTGGGTCAAACATCTTTATGGGGTCCAAAGCTCATTAAATAATTTGCCAAGAAGTTCTCTAGGGGGGGTCACTCCATATGAGGTCCTATTTGGGACAAGAATGTGGGTTCCTGATCTCGAATGTAAAGGTACAGTGGTGGAAAATAAACCCTTTGATATCAAAGATCGTTTGGCTGTTTTACAGGATCTAAATGAACTAAGATCGAAACAAAGCAACGTGTTCCTGAAGCCAACCACCACTGGGGAAAAACCGTCAGTCCCAGCAAGGCCTGTCTGGATCCCAAAAGTTGGGGATCTAGTCAGAGAGAAGATTGCGGACAAGAAGGAATTTGGACCTTCTTACAGACAACCAGTACCTGTCCCAGCCGTCCACGGAACAAGAACACTACTTCTGCTGCCCCTTGCTGGAATCGACCTGGAATCGACCTCATCAAACCACAGTATGTGGCCAATACTAAATAGTAGGCCTCGTGGACTCCGACCTAGTAGCAGACGCACTCCTCTCGCTACTATCCAAGAAGTTCAGACTGAAAGACTCATAACCATCGAAAATTCAGCAGTAAGAGATGAAGGACTAAGCAACAATGCTATGGAACTCATCCCTCTTGAAACTCAAGTAACAGTTCGTCCAGATACACCTGTCTACACCAACGTAACACATGATCAACTGGTTCCAGCGATTTCGACAAATCCTGATGCAATTCCAACTATTGACCGAACTGCTTCTGGCTATTTCATTAACTTTGATGCGTTTTCTGAGGATCCAAGTGAGCCTGAAACGACGCCAGCCCTAAAAACTTTCAAACAACAAGTACAAGACCTCTTTCATTTTCTGAAAGAGACTTATTTGGTTTCACCATGGATTGAAATATGGATTATTTCTGGAATATTTTTCTTTCTGTTTTGGCTAGCTTTGGTTATGACTCTTAGCATGCTTATAAATGGCAGATACATTCGTATGGACACTGAAAGTAAAAATGTGAACTTACTTTTAAAACCACACAAATCTTCCCATCGTGAATCGAGAGACTTGTCAGCAGTGAACATCACAGCCGTTCCTATACAGGATGGTATAGTTTGGGACAAAACCGAATTCGACATATTCGGCCCGACTGAACTTTTGAAGATTCCACATTTATTTAAAATTTCATTAAGTGACTTTATTACCTCCAGTACCTATTCTGATGATTGGGACTTTGAGACTGTTAATTACATGATGTCTGATCTAGAAAGGTCTGCTGCGTTCTCTAACAATGAATACTTAGAGGGTTCATCAGTCTACGAAAAGCTTTATTGTTACAACCACTATGGTCATCATTTCTTGCATAAATCTGCAACACCTAGAAATGTTTTTATGTTTAACCAATGGGAACATTGTCCTACACCACCAAAGGGTAGTTCAAAAACGTTTGCAAATAAGTTTCCATATTTTTCAGGGTACAATATATCTGATCCAGAAACATTTTACTATAAGAATGTAAACAAAACAGGACAGAAAATTATGTTACCTAATACAAAACAGATTTATTCTGCAGCCTTTATTACCCAACTGTCTAGACAAGGATTTGACTTTTGGAAAGACACAATCGACACAAAATCTGTCTGGGGTTCTAAAGATTGGCAAGTGCAGGGGATAGAAGCTTTATTTAGAGCCTGTATCATCCCACATCAAATAATGTTTTTGAATGACACTGTGCAACAAACGTCTTGCCTTGGTTTAGCCAAGATCAAAGACATGAACACACCTTCTGTACCAACACCTGCAAGTAATACCACTACACAGGGAGCGGTCACAGTAGACACAATACTACAAAACAACAGATCAGATCCTGATTGGAAAAAATGGTTGCTCTGGCCCATAGACACAAACATCTGTCAAGAAAGATTCCTGAATAGAATACAGGGCTTTACTATTCATATGCCAGACCCACGTTATGTTCAACGACAACATCCGGGGATAGTAACAACATACAGTGTAGGAAAATTGTGCCTCGACTGGTTACAAACATCTACACTCGAGGATGTGAAACAACACTTATCTTTACTTAAAGAAGACGCAGACCTTAGGGATTTCTTGCAAGGACCTAGAAAACTGCGTCAAAAACTTTTCATATATGCCGGCATTTATGCTGCTTATAATGAAATATGGAAGGTTTCACAGGCAGAGGCCGCAGAAAGAATACGTGAGCTTGATCGTATTAACTTAGAGAAATCTCTCACTGTGGTCGACAATGTGTTAACAACTTTGTCATCCAGAATTTATTCACTGGACAACATTGTATCCTCTGCTATAGACATACTGGAACAAGATTTAGCCATGTTACAACAAGGCCAATCTCAGTTACGTTCTATTATGTTATTAGGCTGGACGCTGCAATCCTTGCGTGCAGGCTATGTGCCTTGGCGTTTTATCAACACGTCGTCTCTGTTTTCAGAATACAATCTAACGGATAAACAGATCGAATTGGCACAAAGGGGAGCAAAGTATACAGTGCTGAGCATTGAAAAACTGGAAACATTACCATTTACGGTAGCAGAAAAACCAGCTACAGAATGGCTTATCCATGGCAAAATAACTCTGCCTGTCACTACTTTTCAATTTCAGTATTGCCTCAAACAAATGCAAGCAGGCAAATATGAAAGGTTGGGTAAAGAATACATTAAGACATCCTGGGATTTACCTTATGAATACAGATGTTGGAGTGGGGATCGTGAAGTGTTTCTAAGCGGCACACACTGTGAAAGTGCACTGAGCGGATCTCTCATATGTCAGGACATTTCTTTACACGGGGCTTGTAATGGTTCTGTGGCAAACTTGCCCTGCCACCTGCAGGGTACACCAGCTGCTGTGATTAATCCGACGTTTGGCCAACTTTCTAATGGGAGTTACCTCATGTTGAATGATCAGAGTTGCTGTGGCATGTTGCCAGGAATCCCATATCTGGTAACGGTTGGCTCCAGGGTTACTTGTTGTGTGCAAGTATTGTTCCCCAAATAGACACAGTCAGGAGTCGCCTCTATGGCCTTCATTGAATGTTTCTTTTATACGTTTTGATACTTTAAGCAGAATGAAAGCCATGCTTTTACAACAGACCGTGCCTTTGACCTCGGCCAAAGAAATCTATGATTTACAAATTGCAAGGACTTCGGCTGAGATACAGGCTCTAATTCGTACAAACTGCCCTATACATTTCGTAAAAATGATGGGACGTATCTTAAACATGTCTGATACGAGCGGGATTGTACATGTATTTAAGACCATCTGTTCAGGACTGTTGACAAATTTTCAGGCAGTCCTCGGAATCATTCCAAACTTCGCACATTCGGTGTTTGGTGGTGTGCCATTAATTCTAGCACTCGTTGCAGGAATCCTGTTTTTATTCCTACTACTACGCTATGGCAAGCCTATCAACCGGCGTCACTCCCAGCAATTTGTAGAAAGCTCTCCTAGAACGGAAGTGCCGTGAGCGCATAGTGCAACTTTTGGGCATACCTCGTCTACGGGAACTTAATACAACATGGTTTCTGTCATTTAGACCAATATGGCAAGATTGCATCTTACCTGTTCTACGCTGCCTGCTTTGCGGTGAAGAATGCGTGCTAGACATCTGTCTAACACTCCCATGAGTCATGCCAACGGATATCGATACTCTGCTGGACCCGATAACGGCCCATGCTCTGTGTTGTCCCTAGAGGCTACCAATCCTGATGACGGCATTCCTTGAGATCTCACAGACGCTTCCTGCTGCTGCTGAGGTACGAGATGGATCAACAGGCACACAGGTAACAACGGACGCGAACATTGCTGCGGCATCCTATGCTGAAGGCGATGCTTCACATCTCTGTGCAGTTAACCTTCTAAATGAGGTATTCCAACTGTCACCGACATCGGTAGACGATCTTTTGTCTACAGGACTAGATGATTTCATGTTTACACCAGACCCATACACTGACTTTGATTCGGCTCACAGTGTACCAGGGAAGCAATGAATTTGGCCTCCATATTTTCAAAACAGAACAAAACTTGGAACTCTTCCTAAAAATTGATTTTTTTTCTCTCTCTCTATTTTTGAAAATACATGGCAATTCAATCTGCTTACAGTAGAACTATTCATATAGAAAGGACTTCTTTAAATACTTCCAGGGACACATTGTCACCTTATTTACCACAATTTCATTTAGTACCATGATATGAAATGGCTTTGATTTTTTGAATACTTGTCAACCATTTCATCATATGTATATATTTCTGTTTTATCATTCATGTTGCATTTATTTCCAATATATGCTTAGGATGAAAAAATGCTTTAAAATGTACAGTACCTATTGCATTACATGTTTAGCAACAGTTTAAAAAAAAAAAAAACTTCTTTTAGTATGCTTTTAGAAATGTTTTTAGCAACATGTGGTACTCAGTTTAATGTTTAGCATTTAATGTTTAGCATTTAGTATTATCGTTCATTCGAAAGTGGAGTGGGTGTTGTATTCCGCTTTAGGTGTCCGTATATAGGTTTTCCTGAAACATGTCCTTATATAGGCACAATTTGCATTGCCCTTATATAGGCATAAGATCCCAGTCCTTATTCAGGCATTAGCCATGCTATCCAAATACAGGCATGGTCACCTACATCCGTCCACCCCAACGTCACAACGAGTTCTTAGAAACCAGACCCTTAAGCTCTTGGGAGTTTCCCTAGCACAGGATTATTGATTTCTCCTAGAACTCATTTATTATGCATGAACCGCTATTCCTTAAGGGTTCATTCCTGACGTCTTCCTCTGCCCGACTTTACGTCAATACTAACATTCCAAGGCACCTACCGGGTATAAATATACCTTCCCTTGCCCAAGCAAGTAGGAGGAGACCTCGACTTTAGAGGAGCCCGTATCCCGGCCTGACGCACTGACAAGAGACGCTGTCATCCCTGCTCGCAGAGAATCCAGCTTCCAGTGTTCTGACTCCCTTCGCGGGGTGTTAGAGTTCGAGACCCGGAAAGAGATTCCCACCTCTCTTAAGTTTAATATACTTGATAGGGACATACTGACCTCAGTCCTATGTCGAATCTATAGGGTATATTATTCCAATGCGCAGAGCCTATTAGGGAAATAGGAACTACACTACACCACTGCAGTGTCTGCACGCAATTTTTACTGCCATGTCGACTTGGCAAGTACACCTACTTGCCAGGCCCAAACCTTTCCTTTCCTTACATGTAAGGCACCCCTTCAGGTAGGCCCAAGGTACCCCAATGGGCAGGGTGCAGTGTATGTGAAAGGTAGGACATGTCTTGGTGTGTGTGACATGTTCCTGATAGTGAAATACTGCCAATTTCGTTTTTCACTATCGAAAGGCTATCTGTCCTATAAGCTAACATGGGAGTTGCTTTGTAACATCTTACAAGTATAACTTCCCATTGGGACAAGAAAAGGAAAATGAGTTTAGGCTCTCTGAACTCAGAATTTAATAACACATCTTTTTTGGGAGATGGTTTTTAAATTGTGTGTTTGAAAATGCCACTTTTAGAAAGTAGGCATTTTCTTATTTACCCAATCTGTGTGCCTCTGCTGGTTTGTATATTTTGACTATCTGGTTTTGGTGTGACAGGGGCTGTAGATAGCCACAAGGGGGGTTGAGATGTGTCCTGCCATTCCTGGGTGACTCAGTGTTGGGCTGAATAGGCCTGGTCTGCATTTAGAGCGGTAGGAGGAAATTTGACTAGCACCTGAATAGGCAGTCTCTCCTCTGCACAATGCTGTCTCCACCACCTATAGTGAAGCTGGGCCAGAGAGGGCAGAACTGGTTTGGACTGGGCTCAGAGACCGTTGCCTCAAAGAGAACACAGAGAAAATGTGGTATAAATATTAGGGCCCTGACCCCAGGACGTTAGAACTCTATTGGATCAAGGAATCTGCCAAGAAAAAAAGCTGGAGAAGCTGTGAGGAGGTATTACCACTTTGTTGTGTGCTTTGCTGTGTTGGCCTGCAGTGACTGCCTCTGTCTTGGGCAAAGGAGAAAGGACTGGACTGAACTTTCAACAACTTCTTTTTTTGAGTTTTTCCAAGGGCTTGAGGTAGAGCTTACCCCCTGTTCAAGAAGTCTCAGGAACAGCAAAGTTTTCAAGTTCATCTGCTACCAGCCCTGGGAACTGTGCATTTTGTGCTGCAACAAAAGAATAAGCAACCCAACGCCATCAATGACGCCACTACTGACACCGTGACCCAACAGCACTGCAGAGGGCACCTCCGCAACCCTGGTCTTACTGATGCCACTGCACTTCGCACCGCAGCCCTGACACCGCTCCTGACTTTAACCGCACGGAGTTTGATCTGCAACGCATGTGACTTCAAGGGCCCGACGACTCCTGCACCGACCTCCGGAACCGACACCTGCCGATGACGGCACTTCAAGGCTCATGACGAGGTCACCGATGCCCTGTATTTCTAAAGGTACTGTTTGCGGGTCTTTCTGACACCGTAGCTGGCCTGCGATGCTGTGATCAGGGAGAACTGTTTGGATTTGCTGTTCATGTGTTTATGTGCAAATACTTTACACCCTGCCTCTGAGATAAGCCTGACTGCTCGTGCCAAGCTACCAAGGGGGTGAGCAGGGGTTATGTTAGAAGTGTATCCCCCTTATCCTGACTAGAAAGAAGGGCCCCTACTTGGACAGGGCAACAACCTGCACAATAGAGACCGCCATTTCTAACATTGGTTGTCAGAGGTGAGGATAGGACTTGCGCTTTCATTTGACCTACAGTGATTGTTGTACACTACTACCATATCGCGACCACTACGTAACACATACTGTTTTCTTTTTGGTCTATTTTTGTCTTCCCATCTTTTTGAACTTAAACTTCCTACTGCATCATGCCTGAATCAGCAGCATCATCAGTTGCATCCCTAGAAGTGGCCTTAGAGGAGGAAAGGTTGGAATCCTACAACATCAAGGAGTTGAAGACTATTTGTAAAACCCTAAGAGTCCTAATTAGAGGCCTCACCAGGAAAGAGGAGCTACAAAAGGCCCTGAGGACCTGGGTAGCAGGCAGACTTGCCAGTGGGCAGTCTGGAGACCTTAGTGTGGAGTCAGAGGAGCCTATTTTTAGGGTGGGTGTGCTTTTTGGGGAGAGGGACCCTCCAGGATAGGCAGCAGTGGTTTGTCCCCAGAGGGACTGGAGGACAGGAGGGAAGCTAGGAGGCATCAAATAGAGCATGAGAGGCTCAAGATGGAATCACAGAAGATGGTTTTTGTTAGAAATGGGATCTCTGGTTGGCTAAGGCTTGCGCCAAAGCCAGGCAGAGACCACCACTCTAGTCAGGGCAAGGGAGTTACACGCCGAAGATAACCCCTGCTCACCCCCTTGGTAGTTTGGCACGAGCATTCAGGCCTATCCCGGAGGCAATGTGTAAAGCGTTTGCGCAACACCCACACAGCAACAACACACTAGGCACACCACAAAAGGAACTCCACACAAGGTTATATCAAAAATAGCCTTTGTATTATCATAAAACACATTAGAATAGTAATCACACAATATACACTGTGCCACCTGGCACTAGGCAATATTTACAGGGGATTATATACACATGACAGGGCCAATTGGGCCACTGTCAAAAACCATCACAGAGTGAAAATATTAAATGTAGAACATATAATAACCATAGAACACAACCAGTAATTACTGGCAAAACACTGTACTCAGCATCATCCTGTAACACAAACCATATTATGCACAGTATCACATTAGGCGTGAAATACATTCTGCGCCAACCTCATAAGCCTAAACATATTAGACCATAACCTCACCAGCATAAATACATTATGCAGTAACCTCCTAAGTATAACTCACATTAGGGGCATAACCTCACAAGCATAAACCACAATATGCAAAACCTCATAACATAAACACAGTAGAGGCATAAATCACGGTGCATAACTCACAGGACATGAATTACATTTCCTAGCACCACATAAATCACATTAGGGCCTGGCGCCCTACAAACCTAACAGTCCCCTCTGGCCAACTGGCCTTTGCAGAGGGCTCAAATGCCCTATGTGCCAAATGTCAGGGCGGCTGCCAATGCAGCAGAATCCACAAGTGCGCCATTGCGCTGGGGCAGAGGAGTGCATCTCACTCCTATCTCATTTAAAATGCCCCCAAAGAAAGGTTGGCCTAAACGTTGCAGCTGACGCTAATTGCCGTGCAGTTGGGAAAGCAAATGTGGGCATGGGCACTCCCTGTGCCCTCTGGACCATATGCACAAAACGTTGCAGTTGCCCACTGTCAAGCGGGGCAACTGTGGCCAACATGAATGGGCCCTGGCACGACTGTGCCCTCGGGGCCCCACTGAGGCTCTCTATCCCAAAATTGCCCATAACGTTGCAGCTGCCCACTGTCAGGTGGGGCAGCTGGGAACATAGCCAAAGCACCGGAAATGTGCCTCGAGAGGCACGGGCCCCTCTGCGCCTTCTAACAACAATTATGCCCATCGTTGGGGCGGCCCGCTCTCTTGCGGGACTGCCCAGACACTAGAACCGACACTGTGCCTTGAAAGGCACCCCAACACTGGTGAAGCCCCTACTCACCGGGGCTGCAGGCAGGACTCCTCCGGTCTCCTCCCTCACTGGCTCAGCAACATGCGGGGCTCTCTATTCACTACGAGAGCCCCGCCGACCAGTGCCAGCATTTCTCCTGCACGTGGGGCTTCCCTTCACTCACGGGACCCCGCGCTGCCATTGGCAGCCACGGCCGCCTCTCCTCACTTCACCCGGGATCGGCACTCTGTCCTTCTCCCTCGCTGGGGAGGCTTCGTCCGCTCTCTTCGCTGCACGCGGGGCTCCATCTTCATCATGGGAGCCCCGCCTGGAATCCTACTCCAGCCGCATTACGCGGCATCCACGAAGGCGGGGTGGGCTCCCGCCGGACTTCCTCCGGACGTCTTCCTGCTTCCGGCCCACCACGAGGCCCAGCCCAGAGTCAGGCGGATGCGCCTGGCTTCCTGGTCGCTCCGGGCCGCGGTGGTGACTTTTCCGTAAAAAGAGAGCGGGGTGGGCACCCGCCTGGAAATAAACAACGCGGGGTGGCACCCGCAAAAAGGCACCACAAATGCGGGGTGGGCACCCGCCATGTAAAATAATCATAAAGCGGAGTGGGCTCCCGCTCGTTCCCAGCAATCCAGGGGAATCCCTACGCTGGGGATTCCCTGAGGAGCGATGTGCAGCTTGACGCTGCGAAGCTCCAGCGCTCCTCTCTCCTAGGGGAATTGAAATATAGCGCTCACCAGGCGGTCGGAGCCACAGCTCCTCAGCAAAAGTCCATGAGAGATCAAGGGGGCAAGGCTGGGCCCAGGGAGGCAAGCCCTCAAGGCGGTTCCTCCTGGGCCCCAGCAGCAGCACGCCCCAGCAAGTTTCAGGAACAGTACAGAACATTTTCATGGGGTCACAGCCCCTATATTTATACCACATAATCCTTTGTCTGCAGTGTAGGGTTTGGGGAACCAGATGCAACTGGTTCAGGGGGGATTTGGAGCACTTTGTTTTCCAAGCTCCTCTTCCCCTTTGTCAGGTGGGGGCTAGGTGCTCAGACACACCACAGGAGGCGGAGTCAGCATTGTGCAGGCTGGGCACAGTCCTATTCAGAGTCAGGGGATTACTCCTCCCACTACTCCCAGGACAGATGTCCCATTCAGCCTAGCGCTGACTCACCCTGCCCCTCCTGGAGCCACACACCCCTCCCAGCCCCTGTCACTCACAAGGCAGACATGCAATTCACATCAGGCAGGCAGACACATAGCACACAGAAATGCCAACTTCTAAAAGTGGCATTTCTCAACCAGTCATAATAAATCTGCGCACACCATTGCGCAGCATTTATTCTCACAATTTCATACATACTAAACTCGACCACTCTGCTCCTCCCATATTAGGAATTACCGCTGACACACTGATCAGGGAATCCCCAATGCATTCCTATGGGAGGGCAGGCCAATCTCACCAATGTAACAGAGAGCGCACACACTTTACACTGGACCACTGTGCTAAAGTGCCCAGAGGCCTAAAACCACCAACACCATGTCAGAGAAAAAGGCAAAAAGATTCAGGGGTGACCCTGCACAAAGGGCCAAGTCCAACACAGCCCCCTTCCAGCCAAAATGCAGGGTAGACCAATCACTACCTTGATGGGCTTCCCTGCTTCGGGCGATAGAACACGGACGCAGGCCCGCAACTGCAGGGACACCCTCCGGTTCTATGCCACTCTGAACCCATGTGGTTCCCTCTGAAAAAAACCTCTCAGGCCCAACTAGGCTACCCCACTGGTACTCCCTAGTTGTCCACGGCCAGGACCAGGCCCTAGGCTATCCAGATGTCACTGGTCCTTGCCAATCCACAGAGTGGGGGGCACTAACCCCTGGCACATAATAGCCATTCTCCACTCTTCCTCTCAGTGTAGTTCCAAACTGCCACTGATCCTCCAACCTAGGGTCCGCACCCTCAGGCTGACCAGAGGTCATGGGCGAAGCGTCTCCTCACCCTACCTCCCTTCTGAGGTTCCGCACTCTCCCAGAAGAAGCACCCCCAGAACTCAACTCTCCCACCAGTTCAGGACCTCTCTCCATCAACTGGTCTACCACCTGGGATCTAAACTCACCGGCTGCACCAGGGTCAGAGGCGAGGACTCCCTCCCTCTGCACCCCCTTCCAGAGCCCTATACCCTCCCAACTGGAGTGGTACCCCTAGAAGGCAAACCGGTCAGGACACTGATTACAGTTGCCCTTCCGTCCAGGACAGGAAACACCTGAACCTGGCTCCCCAACCCAGGGACGGTACCCTTTGGTTGGACAATTGCCCGGCGAACCAGGACTTCCTGGGGAGTATATATACCCCCCCAGAGGGTGACACATAACTAATGTGTCGTGTGACAGTCTGCCTGGTGCAGAGCTCACGACCTCCTGTCCATTTGACAGTGGGTGAAGATGCCCCAGGGCAGAAGTGGCGTCACCATGGTCACTCATTGGTGACTCAGCCCTTCTGGCTGGCCCCTGACCCAATGATTCTTCCACTGGGGACTCTTTCCCCCTCTCACCCCTCAATCTGGACTTCTGCACCCTCCACTTAGGAGTGGCACTGCCAGACACGAGAACTGATGGAGGCCTGATTACAGACACTCCCTGCTCACCTAACACGGGGAGATCCCCCTCGAAGAATGGTCCAACAGGACAGACTAGGCTCCCTACCTGGTGTTCCCTCTAAGAACCATCCAGTACTGGAGACTGAGGTGCGGGCACTTCGGGACACAGCCCAATCTCACTCCTTCTCCTGCGAGACAGGATGTGAGTCCCTACAACCTCCTCACTATAAGGTTACCTAGCTGGGCTACTCTGAACCACTTCCACCACTCTGGGTTGGAAGATACCTGCACCATTCCTCTAGTATCACTCCCCGATGCAAGCTCCCAAGAATCAAAGAACTTACATGCCCCAACGGGTGTTGGCGCGACTCCGGAAAACAATTACGGGGCAGGTTCTCTCTGACAGAACAGATTGAAGAGCCCTTTAACACCATTTACTGTGCTAACCAATCACCCAAACGTCCAGTGCACCAGAACACTCATCCACATACTCCCCCCCCCCCAAGACTGGTGAGACAGTATCTTACTGCCCCTGAATCTCAACCTGTCCCCCTCTTAACATGGAACCAGGTACCATACTCTGGGAACTGGGAATGGGACTTCCTGCGCTGGACTCCATATTGCTGCCACCACGGATCCCACCCTTACTGGGGAATCCAGAAAACTAAAACTGCACTTAGGGGATAATCTACCCTCCCGAGCTAGTTTCTCCATGCCAATTAAGTTACCACTGTAGGCCAACCCTAGAAATAGCAGACAACACAGGGGCAGTTACCTCCTCCATCTTGCGCTGCAGGGCCACCCCAGAAATAGCAGTCTGCACAAGGGCAGTACAAAACTCCTCCAGATTCTCTGGTTTCTGTCCTTGGCAGGACCCCCAACTCATAGTGCAACAAGAAAACACATTTCAAAGAAATGCTACTTAAAACAAAATCAGAAACAATGATCCCCATACATGTGACTATCTAAAATGCAGAGCTTGTAGTGCAACCAGTTGTCGCTGTGGTACTGCGCAAACGCAAGTCCTATCCTCACCGCTTACAACCAATGTTAGAAATGGGATCTCTGGTTGGCTAAGGCTTGCGCCAAAGCCAGGCAGAGACCACCACTCTAGTCAGGGCAAGGGAGTTACACGCCGAAGATAACCCCTGCTCACCCCCTTGGTAGCTTGGCACGAGCAGTCAGGCCTATCCCGGAGGCAATGTGTAAAGCGTTTGCGCAACACCCACACAGCAACAAAACACTAGGCACACCACAAATAGGCACACCACAAAAGGAACTCCACACAAGGTTATATCAAAAATAGCCTTTGTATTATCATAAAACACATTAGAATAGTAATCACACAATATACACTGTGCCACCTGGCACTAGGCAATATTTACAGGGGATTATATACACATGACAGGGCCAATTGGGCCACTGTCAAAAACCATCACAGAGTGAAAATATTAAATGTAGAACATATAATAACCATAGAACACAACCAGTAATTACTGGCAAAACACTGTACTCAGCATCATCCTGTAACACAAACCATATTATGCACAGTATCACATTAGGCGTGAAATACATTCTGCGCCAACCTCATAAGCCTAAACATATTAGACCATAACCTCACCAGCATAAATACATTATGCAGTAACATCCTAAGTATAACTCACATTAGGGGCATAACCTCACAAGCATAAACCACAATATGCAAAACCTCATAACATAAACACAGTAGAGGCATAAATCACGGTGCATAACTCACAGGACATGAATCACATTTCCTAGCACCACATAAATCACATTAGGGCCTGGCACCCTACAAACCTAACAGTCCCCCCTGGCCAACTGGCCTTTGCAGAGGGCTCAAATGCCCTATGTCCCAAATGTCAGGGCGGCTGCCAATGCAGCAGAATCCACAAGTGCGCCATTGCGCTGGGGCAGAGGAGTGCATCTCACTCCTATCTCATTTAAAATGCCCCCAAAGAAAGTTTGGCCTAAACGTTGCAGCTGACGCTATTTGCTGTGCAGCTGGGAAAGCAAATGTGGGCATGGGCACTCCCTGTGCCCTCTGGACCATATGCACAAAACGTTGCAGTTGCCCACTGTCAAGCGGGGCAACTGTGGCCAACATGAATGGGCCCTGGCACGACTGTGCCCTCGGGGCCCCACTGAGGCTCTCTATCCCAAAATTGCCCATAACGTTGCAGCTGCCCACTGTCAGGCGGGGCAGCTGGGAAGAAAGCCAAAGCACCGGAAATGTGCTTCGAGAGGCACAGCCCCCTCTGGGCCTTCTAACAACAATTATGCCCATCATTGGGGCGGCCCGCTCTCTTGCGGGACCGCCCAGACACTAGAACCGACACTGTGCCTTGAAAGGCACCCCAACACTGGTGAAGCCCCTACTCACCGGGGCTGCGGGCAGGACTCCTCCGGTATCCTCCCTCGCTGGCTCAGCAACATGCGGGGCTCTCTCTTCGCTACGAGAGCCCCGCCGACCAGCGCCAGCATTTCTCCTGCATGCGGGGCTTCCCTTCACTCACGGGAGCCCCGCGCTGCCATCGGTGGCCTCGGCCACCTCTCCTCACTTCACCCGGGATCGGCACTCTGTCCTTCTCCCTCGCTGGTGAGGCTTCGTCCGCTCTCTTCGCTGCACGCAGGGCTCCATCTTCATCATGGGAGCCCCGCCTGGAATCCTACACCAGCCGCATTACGCGGCATCCTCGAAGGCGGGGTGGGCTCCCGCCGGACTTCCTCCGGACGTCTTCCTGCTTCCGGCCCACCACGAGGCCCAGCCCAGAGTCAGGCGGATGCGCCTGGCTTCCTGGTCGCTCCGGGCCGCGGCGGTGACTTTTCCGTAAAAAGAGAGCGGGGTGGGCACCCGCCTGGAAATAAACAATTCGGGGTGGGCACCCGCAAAAAGGCACCACAAATGCGGGGTGGGCACCCGCCATGTAAAATAATCATAAAGCGGGGTGGGCTCCCGCTCGTTCCCAGCAATCCGGGGGAATCCCTACGCTGGGGATTCCCTCAGGAGCGATGTGCAGCTTAACGCTGCGAAGCTCCAGCGCTCCTCTCTCCTAGGGGAATTGAAATATAGCGCTCACCAGGCGCTAGGAGCCACAGCTCCTCAGCAAAAGTCCATGAGAGATCAAGGGGGCAAGGCTGGGCCCAGGGAGGCAAGCCCTCAAGGCGGTTCCTCCTGGGCCCCAGCAGCAGCACACCCCAGCAAGTTTCAGGAACAGTACAGAAATTTTTCATGGGGTCACAGCCCCTATATTTATACCACATAATCCTTTGTCTGCAGTGTAGGGTCTGGGTAACCAGATGCAACTGGTTCAGGGGGGATTTGGAGCACTTTGTTTTCCAAGCTCCTCTTCCCCTTTGTC
This sequence comes from Calotriton arnoldi, assembly GCA_963921515.1. Taxonomy (NCBI): domain Eukaryota; kingdom Metazoa; phylum Chordata; class Amphibia; order Caudata; family Salamandridae; genus Calotriton; species Calotriton arnoldi. Next base: position 447,997 of record CAWUFW010006286.1, read on the forward strand.
AGGTGGGGGCTAGGTGCTCAGACGCACCACAGGGGGCGGAGCCAGCATTGTGCAGGCTGGGCACAGTCCTATTCAGAGTCAGGGTATTACTCCTCCCACTACTCCCAGGGCAGATGTCCCATTCAGCCTAGCGCTGACTCACCCTGCTCCTCCTGGAGCCACACACCCCTCCCAGCTCCTGTCACTCACAAGCCAGACATGCAATTCACATCAGGCAGGCAGACACATAGCACACAGAAATGCCAACTTCTAAAAGTGGCATTTCTCAACCAGTCATAATAAATCAGCGCACACCATTGCGCAGCATTTATTCTCACAATTTCATACATACTAAACTCGACCACTCTGCTCCTCCCATATCAGGAATTACCACTGACACACTGATCAGGAAATCCCCAATGCATTCCTATGGGAAGGCAGGCCAATCTCACCAATGTAACAGAGAGCGCACGCACTTTACACTGGACCACCGTGCTAAAGTGCCCAGAGGCGTAAAACCACCAACACCATGTCAGAGAAAAAGGCAAAAAGATTCAAGGGTGACCCTGCACAAAGGGCCAAGTACAACAGTTTTAGACCATGAGCATGGTCTCAAGGAGCTGAAGCTACAGAGTAAATCCAGCTCAGATGGAGGCAATTCCTCAGTGCACTCAGACAGAGTAGTACACATTCCTAAGAATGCAGGGAAGGAGTACAAGAAGGGTGATGATATACAAAGGTGATTTCAGGTCTATGAGGCATCTATTCACATGAATGGGGTTCCTGAAAAGAATTGAGGAGCAGGACTGTGGCCTCATTTCTCAGAGGAGGAGAGAGACACATTGTTGGCTTTGGGTAAGGGGTACAAGCTCACCTACACTGACATGAAGGAGGCCCTTCTCATTAGGTATGGTCTCACTCCTGAAAAGTAGAGGGATCAATTTAGGTCCTGTAAGAAAACTGATTCCCAGACATGGTTGGAATGTGTGGATTCTTCCTGCAGGTCACTGGATGATTGGATGAAAGGCAGCAATGTAACAGATGTTCAGGGGCTGTACAATTGGATTGGGTGGGAGCACTTGTCTAGTCTATGTTTTGCAGAACTGTGCCTGCACTTGACTGCTAGTAAGCTGACTGACCCCAGGAAGCTTGCTATGTAGGCGGACCGCTGGGTGAGTACCAGGGTCCACAAGAAGGTGTATGGGGGAGATTCTGCCAAAGGTGGGCAGGGTCCCCAGTAGAAGAGTGAGGTGGACAAGGGTAAAGGAAAAGAGCCCCAAATTAGTGCCCAGGGTAAAGATTCCCATTCCCCAGGAGATAAGAAACCATGGGTCTCTTTAGGGAAGTCTGCAGAGATGGGACCTCTCAAGTGCAATACCTGTGAGCAGGTGGGTCACTTGAAGGGGGATCCCAAGTGCCCAAAGAGGGCAAAGACACCCACCGGTGGGCAGTCCAAGGTGGTGGCTAGTGTAGCGCTTGGGGAGGAGGGGTACACCAAGGAGGTTGGGGATCCCGCAGAGATAACCCTTGTCTCACTAGGGGACAGTGAGATGGTCACCGGGAACCAGATGCCTATAAACACTAAGAAGTACAGAGCCTGGGTGACCATCAATGGGAGAATGGTAGAGGCTCTCAGAGATACTGGAGCCAGTGTGATCTCAGTCCGGTGTCACCTGGTCTCTGAGGAGCAAGTAGTCCCTGGTGCATTCAACCAAGTAGTTGCTGTGGACAACTCAGAATACCAGTGTAAGGTGGCGCAGGTTCCCTTTGAATGGTGGGGTGTCAGGTCCCTTGCGGGTGGTTGTGAGCCCTACCATGCCTGTAGATTGTCTGCTAGGTAACGACCTGGAACAGTCCTTATGGAAGAATGTGGAGTTTAGGTCTCACATGGAGATGCTTGGTTTGCCAGAGTGCGCATGCATGACCACTCGGTCCATGGCAGCCAGTAAGGGTGATCAGAAGGACCTGGAGCTTGAAACAGTGGCCCAGGTGCCTGCCAAGAGAAAGGGCAAGGGTCACTGGAAATCCGACCCTGAAGTTCCCACAGACTGGGAGTAGACTGACCTTGAGGGGGATGCCCCAGCACCTACAGAGGAGCAAGTGGCTGAACTGGGGGACCTATCTGAGCTGCCCCATTTGCAGCAAGAAGGGGTTCTACCAGGGAAGAATTCTGCAGGGAGCAAAAAGAATGCCCTTCTCTAGAGGATGTGTGGCAGCAGGCTGCAAACCAGGCAGTTGGTGATCAGTTGGGACCACACTGGATCTACTGGGAGAATGGTCTCCTAGACAGCAAGACTAAGGTCGCTGAGCCTGGGTCAGACCATGTGCTGGTGGTACCCCAGCGCTTCAGAGCCTTCCTACTGGGGCTGGCTCATGATGTGCCTTTGACAGGACATTTGGGGCAGGTCAAGACCTTTGACAGGATTGTCACCCACTTCTTTTGGCCCCAAATGTGAAGGCAGTCTGATGCTCATTGTAGGTCTTGCTAAACTTGCCAGGCAAGTGGTAAGGGTGGGAGGAAGTGTAAGGTTCCTCTCCAACTGTTTCTAGTTTTGGCACCCCTTTTGACAGCCATGGGCAATAGGCACATCCTGGTCTTGGTGGACCATGCCACCCAGTACCTGGAGGCTGTCCCTCTCATGACAACGATAGCGACAGTGGTGGGCCAGGAGTTAATGGGGATCATTTCCCTCGTGGGGTTCCCCAGAGAGGTGGTATCTGACCGGGGTACCAAATTCATATGGAAGTAGATGGCATCCCTGTGGGAGGGGTGTGGTGTAACCTGCAAGTTCACCACTCCTTACCAGCCCCAAAGTAATAGTTTGATGGAGAGATTCAACTAAACCTTGAAAGCCATCATCAAGGGTCTAACTGAACCAATGAGGCATAAGTGGGATGTCTTCTTACCATGCCTTCTCTTTGCTTACAGGGAGGTACCACTGAAGTCCTTAGGGTTTAGTCCCTTTGAGCTACTGCATGAACACCCTGTGAGAGGACCTCTCGGTTTGGTGAAGGAAGGCTGGGAGACAGCTCCAAGGAAAACTCCTCAGGATGTATTTATCTGCATGCTGGCCTTCAGGAACCAAACTTTGCGCTTCAGGAAACTAGCTTGAGTGAACCTAGAAGCCAGCCAGGATGAAATGAAACGCTGGTATGACCAGAATGCCACTCTGGTAGAGTTTCAGCCTGGCCAGAAAGTGTGGGTCATGGCCCCAGTAGGGCCTTGCGCTCTTCAGGACAAGGGGACTGGGCCTTTTGAGGTGGTAGAGTGCAAAAGGGATGTCACCTATATGGTGAATTTGCAGACTCCCATGAACCCTTTGAGGGTCCACCATGTGAACTGCCTCAAACTTCATTTTGAGAGGTCTCAAAATTATACACTATATGCGTGTTGTGAACAGGGCTTTGTCATTACTCAGTCGACTCGAATTGGCAGACCAGCAAGACGGATGCTTGCTCTCCAGCTACAAATCCGAAATACTTCTGGACCAGAATTGTATTAACTGGAACCAGTAACCCTAAAGAAAAAGAGGTGTTGCATTCAATCTACAAGGTTTTGCCTTAAAGGTAAATACCCGAAACCAAGAGGGATCTTATGATATAAAAATCATTGGTGACTAGTCCTATGGAAGGGTGATTGATGAATCCCTGTGTATATGGACAGAAACAGGCGAGAGACTGAGTAATGACAAAGCCCTGTTCACAACACGCATATAGTGTATAATTTCGCCTCATTACCTGAGTGAGAACCTGATGAAAAATTTACTCAACACCTCCTTGAAGATAAATAGGAGTTGACATCTAACCTGACAGATTTTAAACACTGAATTATTGTCCTGAAGAAGGTGATGATCCACCTTTACACCGAAACGCCGCGTCGACAGTTGTTCTTTTCATTGTACACATTGTACTTTTTTTAAATGATGAATGTATGTTTTTAAATATAAATGGTTTTATTTATTTTGCATAAACATTTGATAACATAAACTATACAACTATTTGAATAAAAGATAATTGAAAATACATTCCTTCGAATATTCATTTTTATGTTTGAATTTTCATTATAGATGTTTTTTTGCACATGACTGTAATATTTAGCAACCTGGGAAAAAATTGCTTTGGTTTATGTAATTCTGTGTATGGCCTTGACTAATGAAATGAATAGGATCTAGATGTCCTTCTTTTTAGAACAAAAGGAAAAGGGAATTCTGTTTGTGTTTTTACATATATACCCATCCCTTTTCTAAGTACTAGGGTATCTCCCAAAAACCTTTGAGAATTGATTCTAATGCATAATTATTTCCAATATTCTGGGACTCTCCCTTCCTCTGTAGTCAACGACGTTTCAACACTCTCATGATATGGGGTCTCTTCAGGACGGGAGTGCTGGGGACTGGAAGGGGACATATAATTAATATACAACAGGGTAAATGATAATGCATTATAAGTGTGAAGACCTAAAGTGGGTTTACCCTGGGCTCTGTGTTAGGCCGTAGGTATGGTGGAGTCAATCTTCTGGTTGCAGCCTAATGGCTTTTGTCCTAGTGTGCATAATTATTCGAAGAACTCCACAATATATGTGGGACTGCAGTATTCCTTACAGTTCGAAATCTTACCCTAATAGTGTATAATAACACCTTCTGGGACTCTGCGAGTGGATCAGCGACAGGAATTTGTCGATATTTGGTGGAGGACTGCCGGAGCCTGCTGAATAATAATTAAATTAGCTAGTGGTTTAATTAAGAAAAAAGGAAACTCAGGGGGAGGACAAGTCTTCCCGTACTCACCAGGAGTAGGGGTAGTGGAATACACAGTACCGCTGAGTGCAGATGCGCAAACGGATTGGTGGGGCAATCCTCCCACTGTCCAGCTGGGGATGCAGCTCTGAAATACAGTTTGCAGCATCATGAAGGACCTGTTAGTTAATTTTAGTGGAACAAAGGAGCATGATTCGGGTTAATGGGACGGACCCACACAACAAAACCCAATTCGTAGTGGCTTACCTCACTTCTCTTTAACGAGGTCCGTCTTAGTCCGGAACAGAATCAAAATGCGACTGGGTAGTGCTGTATTATCTACTCGATTACGGGTGCCGATAGCAAGGGACTAGTTAGAAGCGTGCATGCGCTCCTCAACGCTCTAATCTGACGTGCCGGATTCGATGTTCTGTAGTGGAATACGTCGCAGCCATATTGGAAGGTGTTTATGGCGAGACACAATGATATGTACAACATCGTGAATGACAAACGAGATGACTGTACTCCATAGTGATATTGTAGTCAGGACTCTCGTTGTGTGCAATTAAATGAAGCGGGTGTAGAGGGGAAACACCATTCAAAAATTATAGATCAGTGTGATTTTAAATTTGGAACTGCAATAATGAATTGTATCCTACTTTTGCAGCATAAAGCGGCCAAATGTAGTGGCTACAATGTAATAACTCTGTAACGGGATCACTATAGATTGACAGGGACACAGAACTAATCTATTTAGGAATGTGGGAAGGATAAGGGTTGCAGCACTGCTTATTACTTTTAAACTATAGTGTAATTAAGACCAGCCTTGATGGACTATGTTCCTAATTGAAACCTATTGAGGTTTATCCCACAGGGCTGATCCTGGTTATGTGACAGTCGGGGGATTGGTAACAGGGTAAGTGTGGCATGACATTGTGACCAATTTAAATTGTATCATATATCAGGATTGACCAGTGAACCAGGAGATATATTTATACAATTCATATGTCATACGTGCCAACAGGGTTTTTGTCAGAGTAAGGGTGTAGTATATACATATTGTGCGTAACAATGCAAAAAGGCCATCGGCTGCATAGATACCATTAAAATCCTGTGCACATCTAGTTTAGTAGATTGACATTATAATGTCACAGCAAGGATTATAAGTGGGGTCTACCACCTGTAATACCTTGAATTTAAGTGACAACTGCGTTGTAAAAGATGCAGTGTTACTGGTGGAGAGGGTAGAGAGAGTGCCTGAGTGGATTATGTATCTATATAGCCATCAATGTAGACTAATAAATTTGCGCTACTCTTCAAGACTATTCAGACCCTTTCTTATCGAGTTGCACTTATCTATCCATTTGCACCTTAAGGTTTGTAGGATCAATGAAATGGTTCCTCCTCTCAGTGGTGTCTTAGCTTTCTCAGTGACCTGCCAGCGAATCTCATCTGCAGTATGAGACCTGTCTTTGTAATGTTGGACCTATGGTGCATTCTCAACTAACCAGCTTATCCTGCTTCTGTGCTGGCTTATACGTGTCTTCACTGGTTGCACTGTCTGACCTATGTAGATAAGGTCACAGGGACACCGAATGCAATAGATAACATTGGGGGTCGCACAGTTGGTGTGATCGTTTAATGTCCATGTGATATTACCATGCGTGAAGATTTTAGTATTTGATGTATATTGGCAAGCTATACAATTGCCACATTTGAAATGGCCAGTGATGGGTGGTAGCGACCAAATCTGGTTGATAGTGGTTTGGGATCTGGGGATACTGGTATCTGAGTGCCCAAGGTGGTCCCTTATGTTTTTACCCTTTCTGTACGAGAACAATGGCAACTCTTGACATGTGTCTAGTGTATTAAGTGTGGGCCAGTGTCTCTTAATCGACTTCACTACTTGTGTGCTGTGAGGGCAGAAGGTTGTAATGCAGATATTCCTTTTCATCTGTGTTTTTGGCTTACTCTTTAGTATTTCCTCACGGGGGCTGAACCAGGCTCTTTTCATTGAAGTTTTTATCAATCGTTTGGGATATCCTCTTTCTCGCAGTTTAGCACTTAGGATATTTGCTTCTTTGAAAAAGTCTTCTTTGTCTGTGCAATTTCTTCTTAGCCTTAGGAACTGCCCATATGGTAGTCCATCTTTCAAGGCACGCGGATGATAGCTTTTGTACTCTAACAAAGTGTTGCGCTCTGTAGGTTTCCTATAGAGGCTAACGATCAATTGATTATCCTTGTTGCGTATTTTCAAATCCATAAAGGGGATACACTCTTTGTCAGCACTGTATGTGACGGTTATTGCCGTTTGACAATCATGGAGGTAGGTGATAAACCTCTTTAAAATTTCCATGTCACCGATCCATATCATAAAAATGTCGTCGATATATCACTTCCAACATTTGATGTTATCGTTGAATGAATTGGTCTCATAGGTGACATACTTGTTTTCTAGATCTCCGACGTACAAATTTGCCAAATTTGGAGCAAAGATTGCCCCCATGGAAGTCAGGGCATGGTGTGGGACTGGTGCTCTCACAACTGAATGAAGAGGGCCTAGACCAGCCTGTAGTCTTCCTTAGCAGGAGACTACTCCCCAGGGAACAGAGGTGGCGTGCCATAGAGTGAGAAGCTTTTGCTGTGGTCTGGGCACTGAAGAAGCTAAGACTCTACAGTAAGGGACTCGCTTCCGAGTTCAGACAGACCACAGGCCCCACAGATGGTTAATGCAGATGAGGGGTGAGAATCCAAAACTGTTGAGGTGGTCCATCTTCCTACAGTGAATGGACTTTACGGTGGAACACAGCACTGGCACAGAACACGCCAATGCTTATGGTCTGTCCGGGTTCTTCCGCCTTAGTGAAGAGAACTTCCAGGTGGTTGTGTGGTTCTCCCTACTTTCAGCTGGAGGGGACAAGTGTTAGACCTGGCATCTTTTGGCATGTTTCCCCTGTCTTTTGGCTTTCTGGCCTGCTGTTTTTAATGGTATGTTGGACTTCATTTTGCTGGTTTAGTGCCTCTAAGCACTTTCTCACTGGTGTTCAGTGTTAAAGTGCAAGTGCTCCTACTGTAAATTGTGTTCATGGATTGGTGTTTCCATGTTTGGCTTAGTTGACATACTACTAAGTCTCTAGTACAGTGCACTGTGTGTGCCCAGGGCCTGTAAATCAAATGCTGCTAGTGGGCCTGAAGGTGCTCTGCCAGCCCAGCTGTGGTCTTTTGGGTAGAACCAATGCAGCCCAATGCATCTCCATGCAGCCCTGCATCAGAACAGCCACTGCGCGAGCATCCTTGACAAAGAATCTTGCAGCTCTTTGTAACGGCTGCTACACGACAACTCCTTGACACAGAATTTCACATCTCAGCCCCACAGCTCCCTAGAATTACCACGGCATGACACATCCTCAATGCGGGATCTTCCAACATTCCACAACCAGGATTTATGGACCTTTGTTCTGTGGGCCTAACATGTATGCAGTATTCAGCTTGTGCTCCATCATGGTCAGCCTGAACTTGTTACTTTGTCCTAGATCGGCATGACAAGATAATCACAGTTGGCGCTTTGTGCTTTTAAGTGCTAGTTTTACTTCAATCTTTAAAACTGCATATCTCCGGTTTTACTAACTGGATTTTTGTCATTTTGTTATTAAATTATTTATTACATTTTACTCTATTTCCCTAAATTGGTGTGGATTTTTCATGTATTGTATTTTCACTTTGTTACTGTTTGGGTGCTGCATAAATACTTTACAAATTGCCTCTAAGAAAAGTCTGACTGCGTTTGTGCAAGATACCGAAGGGTTGAGCACAGGATAATTAGGGGTTTGCTTGTATTTCATCCGGAGAAGAATTGTGGTTGCTACTTGAGTAGGGTTTCACACCCTTCAACCAGTAACCCAATTGCAGTTGCAATTACACATGCACCTGGTTCCTTGAATGGAATAAATTTACAGCACATAATGAGGTTTTAGAGTTTCAACTCGAGGGTACTTTTAATATTAACAGGTAAGACTTCCTGAGACAAACCATGTTCGATATGAAGAGGGTGCCTACAACTACACAGTTTGAGGTGCTCAATAAATGATAAAAACATGAAGAAGTCATTTAGTGGTTGGTTAAAGTGTAAACTAAATCACCAAGAAAAAGGTTGGAGGAAGGACATGATAGAATGTGTAAAGACCTTTCCTTCTATAGTTAATAAAGAAGAGCAGGGCAAAGAGAAAAATCATAAAAAGAAAATGTGGAGTCAGATGATGATGATCAAATCATAATTGATCTGCTTAATGCTAGACATTCTCCTTGTATGAATAGCACGGTGGAGGCAATTCAGTTTGGTGCAAGGGGTTTTTGGTGAGATACTGGAATGGCGCAAGCCCCTGCTAGAAGTGTACAGAGTGTCCAAACAGAAGTTGTAGATACAGCTACAATAGCAGTGCTGAGCACACACGGGAGCAGGGTACTAGAAGATCAAACTCCTGTTACTCCTTTGAGAGCATTGGTGGTAGAGCCACTTCCTAGACAAATAATATCAGAATTGTGAAAATCAAATTTGGTGAAATGCTGTAAGGAAATGTAGATTTGAACAGATTATTGAATTACAATGATGATGAAATGCAATATTTGATTAAAAAAAGCAGCTTGGTGTTCTAATAAAGCTCATGATAAATCAGAAGAATTAGCTGGTGAGTTAGAAGTTGACATTAGCAAAATGAAAGATTTAAAACAAAATTATAAAATGGATTTAACTCATGATGAGATTACAGAAATCGGCTTGATTACTTTAAGAGCTCATATTGAAGATCCAATTGAGAAAACAAGGGTTGGAATTATTTAAAGAAGTATCGAGAAAAATGGAAGAAGATGCAAGTGTTATGAGCACACTAGTCATGAGGAAGAGAAAACTTCTATTCAGAGGTGTAATGTCCTAAATCTAGCAAACTTGCTTCCGATTTCAGAAAATGTTTGTGAAGACAGGGAAGATGAAAATGATTGTGAGCTGGATCATGACGTTATAGAGGTGACAGAATTGTGTACAAAACCAAGACCAGATATAAGGAAATTCCACTGGAAGTAGCAGATCTGATCTTATTTGTTGATGGTTCCTGTTTAGGAGACCAATATGGAGTATTGAAAGCTGCTTATGTACTATGCTCTACTACAAAGCCACTTAAGGCATCCTTATTACCAAATATGACATCAACGCGAGTAGCAGAATTAATTGCTTTAACAAGAGCTTGCTGCTTGTCGGAGAATTAGAATTTTACAATTTATATAGATAGCTAGAATGGTCATGATTATGGGCAAATATGATTACAGAGGGGTCTCATGACATCTTCAGGAGCCCCTATTAAAATTGGAATGTATATTTTGAATTTGTTGAATGCAATAAATAAACTAAATGAAGTGGCTGTGGTTAAGTGCATAGCACATAAATCTGCCAGGTATATGGTCACCTTGGGAAATAGATATGCAGTCCAGATGGCCAAATGTTTTGCATTCAAGAAGTGGCAATTCTTCAGCACGATAAAAATACGAGTACGTTGTTTTTTAATGGATTCAATGCAGAAGTCTCTAAGTGAACTAAGAGATATGCAAGAAGATGCTCCTGAAATGGAAAAAAATGTGATAAGCTAGGCTATAAAAAGAATTATCTGATTTGTGTGTTCATTCAGAACACAAATATGTTTTGCTAGATTTAATTTAATTTTACTGCCTACATGTAAATATTTGCATAATCAGACTCCTGCAAAAAGGATAGCTTGGTTAGAATTTTTGGAAGGAACTGAGGGAATACAGGAATCAACATGTTGCTGAGGATGTTTGTAGTCGCTGTCTGACATGTCATTTGAATAATCTGGGCAAGGAACCTGCTACATTTTATGAATCACATTGGCAAATCAGAAGGCCCATTTGCAAGACTGCAGACTTGATTGAGATGCCACTCTATAATGCCTTGAAATATGTCTTGGTAATAGTCTGCCTGTTTACCATGTGGATGGAAGTATTTCCCATGAGAAGACCATATAGCTTTACAGTTGTCAAATTGTTGTTGCGAAAGTTAATACCAAGAATTGGACTGCCAACTTCTATTGAAACCGACCATGGCGCACACTTCAAAAATGAAGTGTTGCAAATAATCTGCCAGCTTATGAAATCAAACAACGGTTTCATTGTAGTTATCATCCACACTCATCAGGTTTGGTCAGTGGTTCCCAAACTTTTTTGGCTCACGGCTCCCTTGACGTATTGGCAATTGGCTACGGCTCCCCATTATTTTACTTTTTTGGCGGGTGGGGGGATGTAAGCCCGGCCTCGGGAGTACTTCCATCTTTCTCGCTATAAATAATTGGGATGAAGGTTTTAGAGTATTAGAGTACGTAAAAAAATATAACAGCTTTTAAATATAAAACTTAGTTTAATTGGTTGTCAGAAACAATACTCTTCAGCACCGGGGTCTGCATATGGAATTTTTTTTAACTATTTTTTGTTTTAAAAAATTGCATCTAGCTAAAGATGTGGCCCAACCTTGTTCTAAAGTAGCATGGAAAAACTGAAAAATGTTGCCCTAAATATTTGCTTTCTACTGATCACTTTTTCTTATATACCATAAAAAGGAAAAGTTAACTCCAATTTTCCTTGCTTAAACTGTTGTTGTTATTATGCCTTTCATCTTGGCTGCTGGAATTGGCAGCAGGCATTGTGATTTCAGAAATCAACTGTAAAAATGTATTCACATTGAGCAGTTCACAGGTGACAAGAGATGTCACCAGTCGGCTGTAATAAGGAAGTTAAGAGGTGGGCCTTTATAAAGGGATTGCAGGATGTTATATCTTATAAAGATTTATGGTGAGTAAAGGACGTTTAAAGCAACTAAGCAGAGCACAGAAGTAATACAACCCTTGCCTCTTGAAATAATAATTGGGATGGGCTGCAGGAGTTCGTAAAGGTGGGCAAGTGATACTCACTGCTGCTTTACTGGGGCTACTCCAATTCTGTGCTGCTGACCCTTGGGGTGGCGCTAACTTGCACCCACTCCTATCCCCTCACCTTCCCTGCTTCCTGCTACTAATGCCTCCTTGAGTTGCCAGGCCGGAAATTACTAAAAATAAGCACAGCCCCTTTGAAAAGAAGCCCAAAGAAGCCCAAGCTCGACAATATCGAAAAGCCTTAGCAAAGGTAGTGTGCACTGGTGCAGTAATACCTTCTGTACACCACTTGACCAATTAGCATTAATTTATTCTGCTCGGATACAGAAATGTACACAGGCTGTCTGTGCGCAGACTTTAGGGCACAGAGTTATGGTGCGCACAGCACATGTATTCACGTTACAGGGCTATGCAAAGAGATATCTGCGTGCACGTATTTTGTGCACTAGATGCACGTGGGAGAGCGTAGTCACAGGATGACCAAATAATAGCAACTCTAGTCTAAAGTGATAAAAATATTTTCAGCTAAAAAATCATCACTCTCCCCCGTATAAAGTCTACATAGGGTCAGTGACAAAAAATACACATCCCCTCCCCCTTCTCCTGGCAACTTGTATTGACGTCTGGCACATGTTGGTTGATGGGATAGAGATTGCGCGTCTGTTCTCTGCTCAAGGTATGAGACATACACACGTTCCATGCAAGAAAAACAGTGAATATGAACAATCAGTGTAATGTGAAAGTGTTGCACATGTGTAAAGATATAACACACGTGTCTAGAGTAGAGAACACGATGATGCACGAAATGCTGGTTGCACAGAATGAGCAATGATGTTTTATAATCGAAAAGGGCCACAATGCCATGTGTTTTGCAGGTTACATCTCAAGCAGACACTCGCATTCAAACATGTAACATGCTCATGTTCAGCAAGTAAATTATGCAATATTTCATGACAAACTGATCCCCACGCATTAACACTAACAGTGTGCATGTGGCATGCAAATTCTGGAATACTCCGTGAACATGAGGCAGCATGCATGGACATGCATACACCAATGGCCTGTGTGCAACCGAATGCTGCATGCACACTCACCATGTACGCTTGGAGCACAGGGGTCCTCTTGTTTTCCGCCCAAGTGACCGAGTTGCTAGGTCCATGAGTCTGCCCTTCATCCTCCGGAACAGCACAGCGCATGGGTAGCCTGCATTCTCCTCCTGAGAACAAATGTTTCCTGAACCAGTCCCATCCCCCGTCGTAGCAGCTCATCCTTGAGGTCAGCCTTTCTGGTCACATGAGCAGTGTAAAGGGGCACTGTCAATCAGGCCGTTGGATGAGATGAGTCACTGCAGGCAGACTGAATACATAATGCAGGCACCAACCACTAACGCAAGCTCGTACTCCTAACGAATGAGCGAATGCACAGATGTAGGCTGAGTGCACGCATGGTTATGCAAGCCCTTAAACTAGACTGGATGACCAGGCAACGCACCCCGGTCTACAAAACTCAAGCCAAAGTGTTTGCGGGGCCCCTGCCTAGTTTTTATGGTGCACCGGGATGCTGCAACGCACAGATGGGGAACCGCTGGGTTTTGTGGAATGTTCCATTAGCACACTCATGAATAAACTGGCAAAGGTCTGTGCCTCAACTTGTCTGAAGCAGCCTGATGCTCTTACTCAAGTTTTGATGACTACGAGAATACTCCAGACAGGAAGACAGGCTTGACTGCTTATGAGATCTTGATGGACAAGGTAATGAGACTTGCATTTGTGCCTTCAGCAGCACAAGTTTCAATAACTGATGACATTGTTTTGGAATATTGCAAAGGTCTCACTGATATGGTGAAATCTGTCTCTCAGGTGAACATGTCAACTGAACACTACAAGGATACACCCTGTCATGGTCTGAATGTGGGTGCCTGGGTGGTTATACGATCATACGGACGACCAATAGGGCTGTCAAGTGCACAGGTGAGCCTCAAAGGCTCAAGAGTGCTCGCACAAAGCGAGTGAGAGTAGCTGAGGCATTGTATGAGGTGAATGATGAAAGTAGACGGTCTGCTTAATAAACACAAAATCAAAGCCAAGATTACTGCGTGAGTTCAGAGGGGGGTGAATATTTCTCTAAAACTGGTGAAGTCAAAGTAAAAAGCAAAAGCAAACATGAACAAAAATTTCAAGTGAGTGAAAGTTCAGATGAAGTCTCGGAAATTCCTGAAGTCCAGTTACAAAGTGATTATGGTGAAAAGCTGCTGCCCTGCAAAAAAGCAAAGCATGAGTGGCAGCAAAAAGTACTCTCTGATCAGATCAAAGCAGTGACAAGTTGCAGTTGAAACTAAAAGCGAAAAAGACCGCTTTCAGAAGAAAAGGATTCATGGCAGACAAATTAGGCCAAGACAGATTTAATCAAAGAGGACGCGCAAGTTTAAGTCATAGCTCGGGACTGGGCTAAAGTCAAAGCTAAGAAGATGAAAATTGAAAAACTACAGTGGAAAAAGTGAGAACTGAATGTGTTCCAAGAAAGAGAAGCTGTAAACTGAAGCACTGTGACCCAGAAAAAGACTTGAGAGACAACTAAATCCAAAATTTAGTAAGAGTGAATCACCAGCTGCCAAAAGGCCAACTAGAAGGAGAATTCCAAATCAGAAATATGCCTCACCTTAGTGGGTGTATCTAGCTACAGTATCTGAAGAAGAACAAGCAGATGAAACTGAGGAGGAGTGCTTCTGAATGAGCAAAGGTCAATATTATTTTAAGAATGGTCCAGACACAGGGGCCGATTCCGATCTCGGCCGGTAGTGCTCCGAATCGGATTCGGTTTTACCGGATCCGATCCGGAGCCCTATTTTCCGACCGAGTCGTACGCGCGTCCGGGCGAGCGAGTACGATGCGTATTCGCCGACCGACTCGTCCGGGCGACCCGACCGCTCCGACCGACTGGTTCCCGGATCGTACCGCTCCGACCGACTCGCTCGGACCCGATTCGCACCGCGCAATGGAGACGTTTTCCGGCCGGGTAAGTACGATGCGCACCTCGACCGCTCCGACCGACTCGCGCCGTCCGACTCGAACTCGCTGTCGGAGCTGTGCTTTGGGGGTCCGTGTCGGACCCCCTGTACGCGTACCCGTGCGAGGCGCACACAGGGGGGACCCATGGGTCCCCCTACCTGTGCGTGTACGCCGCGTGCGCTCGCGGCGTACTCGCTGTAGGGGCGCCCTTGTCTGCCTCGCACCCATTGAGGCAATGGGAGCCCGCGTACGCGTTGTACGACCGGCTCCCATTGAGTTCAATGGGAGTCCGACCGACTCGTGTCCGGTGGCATACGAATGCATCGGACTCGTTCGGTCGGACTGCACGGGTCCGATTCGGTCGGAAATCTCTCCGAGGCCGGCTCGGTCGGAGAAATTACCGACACGAATCGGAATCGGCCCCACAGTGTCTGAAACTGAAGAAGAACCCCCCTGAAAGGTGAAATTAAGACTATAGTTGCCCAACATTGAAAAATAAGTTCTCTAAAGAAATAAAGTTATCTCTGACTAATAAACTGATATAAAAATGTTCGACAGACTGCTTGAATTTATTTTGAAACACAAACTTTATAGAGACTGAAAAGCTCATTATTGGGATTTTTTATAATTGTTTTAAAGAAATATGAAGAAAAAGAAGGTAAATATTATCATTGTTTGCCTGACTGGGGATACGACAGCCGTAATACGGCTTTTTGCGCCGGCAATAGAGGGGCATATCATAGCCCTCGTCGCCATACGTAAATGTCAAGACCTGCATATGAACCTTTGTATCTTACAAGCCTAAACCAATTATATGAAGTAGGAGACACATATATTGCAGCGACAGAGCATTTAATTATTGGAAGGATACATGCTGAACTTACCCTTCCGTTAGCTACTTTTTTCTATCGACTATTTGATTGACTGGAGATTGACGCAAAACAAATGGTCCCCCATTACCTCTACGCAAATATACGGGTTTTTTTTCACATATGGGAGAATTCTCAATTATTTGGACCAACGTTTTTTGGACATATAAGCCTTGAAGAAGTTACAATCATAACGAAACATGTGTCGGCTGTTTCCATCATTGACAACAGAGAGGCTATATGAATAGGACCTCCGTGGGACAACTAGCGAAAGCAACACTTGTAGCATCATATTCTTTGTTTTTGGATTGCACTTTAAAACATTAGGTCTCCACAATTGGAATGGAATATTGTTAAATGTCATTAAATTGAATTTTGTATACATTTATTTGTTGGATTACTTGCCTGTGAGTTGTCACAGTGTTCAATCATAAACTGGCTACACTATTTAAAATAGTGACATAAAAACTTGAGGAGTGCCGAGGTAAATTTGTTTTGTGAAGATAAATATTATCATTTAAAAAAAAAATATTGGATTTATTTTTGATTTTTGACACAAAAATTTTTTTTTTTGGTCTCAATTCAAGAAGTTAGGAAACAGCAGATGCTGTACAGTTATAGGAATAATTCTGCTAATTATAACTTTATTAGTATTAGCTTGCCTATCGGTGTGCTTACTGATTCCTGTGGAAAATGCTTCCAGGAATAGCGTGATGAAGCTAAAACTAATATTGAAGAATTTGAACAAATGATATGAATTCATAAAGGGCATTTAGCTGGTGGATTTAAAGATAATGTCTATACAAAAATTGTTTGGGAATACATTAAAGATTGGCAGGTGTTATGTTTGCACCTATCTTTCCACATCAGCGAGGTAAAACTCAACATATGTACAATTAGAAATATCAGCTTCACTGTCTTGTAACATATTTGTAGCTATTTCTAATCATGAGGAATGTTTTTCTACTTATCTAACATATTCTAATGTGTCTATAGAAATGTTTTTCATTAATGAGAATGTTTACAAAATCAGATATGGTGACTATTTGAGGATAATTGCACCAAAAGGACACAATGTTAACCTGAATAGTGATTATTTGTATTTATTGAGTAGTGAAGTGTGGTTTTATCGGAGACTACAGTATGAGAGGTCTACAAGTAGTCAGAAGTTTAAAGGAGCAGAAGATTGCTTTGAAAGAAATACAAGGAGAAGAATTTAGATTTTCAGGTTTACATCATAGGTTGAAAATGGAACATGAAAGAAAAGGTGAGTTGTTTATGATAAGCCAAAATCCTAGAGATAAAAAGGAAAAGAAGAATTTATAGGAGAAACTGTGTGTGACAAACATTATGAAGTTTGTGGGTATCTGTTGTCCAGAGGAGAACCTAATATGAGGGTAAATTAATATGTTTGTAGAAAGACTTCTTATTTTAACCTGCCAAGAAATTGGGTAGGTTCATATTATTTAGCTTCAGTTTTTTCTAGAATTTATCATAAAGACGAGTTAGATAAGGAATATGGCATGAAAAGAGTAAAGCAAAGTCTTGGGCAAGTGGTTTTAGAATTTTAGGAGCACTGAATCCTCCAATGGGTGTGGCTATGAATTTTGTGAAAATTAGACGATTGTCTGCAATAGCTGATAGACTTGCCATAGATACTGCCGGACTTTTAAATTAGCAAATGTAGAAATGGTAGCGATCAGAGCAATAGATATGTAATTATTAGTGATGGTGTTCTACAATCAGTTTTAACCCCTATGATGGTTTGTGCAATTGATCTATTGCTCTTACTAAAGTTTTTAGAATGTGTATTTTAGACATATTAATACGACTAAAGGCTGTAATAATTCAAGGAAAAGGCCAAATGTATCAACAATTGAAGCAATTGGAGGAAAGTGTACGATTATGCAAGAAGATGAAGAACTCCACGATGAATTAATAGCTGATTAGTAAACTTTATTAATGGGGCTTTAGTGACTATTAAAAAATAATAATAGAGAGAGGTTGTTAAAGTTTTTTCTGTTGTGCAATTTTGAGTGATAGAATATTTGTGCAAATTAGTAGTTTAATGATAATGATGATCATAGCTGATGAAATAATGATTTTGCACTTAAAACAATATAATTATCTTATATAGAAGTGTGATTAATAATGTAGTACAGTGGTGAAAATGTTTCTTGCAAAACACTATTATTTTTAAAATGGATGCTCATGGTGTTTTTCTCATCCTGCTCCTGCTCATTCCCATCTCTCTATCAGTTACCTGCTGCAAGTCTTCTCTCCCTACATCTTCCATGGAAAATAGAGAGCAAGGATGTCAATGTACTCTGGTGTTGGAAAGCATGTATTGTGAATTAAATTTTCTATTGTGTACCTAATGTATAATTTTGAAGGAACTCCACTTGAAGTTCCAATGTAAGCATGAGGAAGAACATGATTTTTAGACCTATCAGCCTTAGGCTGTTCTTCCCTCAAACATGTTCTCTTTACCTTCCTATTTTTCTGAATTTGTTTTTGCTGGCATTAGGACTCTGTGCACTTTACCACTGCTAACCAGTGCTAAAGTACTTGTGCTCACTCCCAAAAACATAGTACAATTGACGTACACCTAATTGCCATATTTAGTTTACTTATAAGTCCTTAGTAAAAGGGAACATCATATACCCATGGCCTGTAAATTATATGCTACTAGTGATCCTTGCAAAAGGAACAAATGATGGACGGAATGCTGAACAATGCAAATTCACCCCCAGTCACAAAGATCTGGGTTTAATCCATCATTCTTTTGCTCACCACACCACCCCAGTTTGGACCCAGCCATATGTAAATCAGTCTTGACCCTGTGCCATATGGGAACAGTCCAAAAGACACACAATTGATGGACAGAATGCAGAACAAATCAAAACATTCACCCCCAGTCAAAAGATCTGGTTTAAATCCATCATTCTTTTGCTCACCATGCCACCCCAGTTTAGACCTGGCCATATGCAAATCAGTCTTGACCCTGTGCCTCATGGGAACAGACCAGCCCGAACTGCCAACCCAGGTCCTATCTGGACCGGAAACAAGCATCCTGAGACCGGTTTTGGGGCATCACCCCTCATTAGCCAGGCTAGCTTGAATCCAGTAGAACAGTGAGAAGGGGACCCACGTCTGGGCATATCCTTCCCACTTAGGGCACCAAAAGCAACAGGAACAAATGATAGATGTAATGCTGAACAATGCAAATATTCACCCCGTCACAAAGATCTGGGTTTAATATATTGTTCTTTTGCTCACCACGCCACCCCAGTTTGTACCCAGCCATATGCAAATCAGTCTTGACCCTGTGCCTCATGGGAACTAGTGATCCTGCAGCACATTTTGTGCCGCCCACTTAAGTAACTCCTTAAAACATGTTCCAGGTCTGCCATTGCAGCCTGAATGCAGTTTCAAACTGCCAATTCGACTTGGTAAAATAACCCCTTTGCCAAGCCTTAAGCTTCCCTTTTAGTACCTATACGTCACCCCTAAGGTAGGTCCTAAGAAACCCATAGGGCAGGGTGCATTGTAATTAAAAGGTTGAGCCCAATCTCTACCATAGGATTATATTGGTTTGTCTTATTACATTTGATATGTGCTAAATTTTGATTACGATCAGGTGTAAAAATCATTTTTGGTGTCTAGAAATTGGTGATTTAAAGTCCTCTTCAATGGTAAAGTCAGATTTTGAGTTACAATTTGGAAAAGGCACTTTTAAAAAGTTGGCATATTCCTGCCCTAGCTATTGTATGCCAGCAGCCTGTTCCTGGGGCACATGACTGGGTGTAGTTGGCAGTTGGACTTTGTTTATTCCTCTCAGACTGCCACACAATATGGGGATTAGGTGTCCCTTGAAGGCCACTACTGGTAGGATGGGAGCAGAGCTGGGCCCAGCCTCACTTGCAAATCGATAGGCTGCGCCCGGTCTTGGCACAAAGGACTTCACAATACCTCATTGTGCCTGTAGTCAGATTGGAGCCTGGGCAGGAGAGGTAGGAAATTCTTCAAAGGAAAGTCTCTAAAAACCTCTACTTCAAATAAGGTACCAGATATAAAAATAGGACCCCCAGAACCACTATTTACTTCACTTTCTGGACCTACCGAAGGAGTCTCAGAGGAATGCCTGCTGCTGTGGCCTGCTGCGTACTTCACAAAACCCCATTTGCTGAACCTGGAAGGACTGCTCTGCTGCCTGAAGCCTGCCTTGAACCCTCAGAGGCCTGCCCTGCTGTGTGAGCCCCGTTCTGCCTCTTGAACCCAGGACTACTAGAGTGACTCCAAAGGGTAATTGGCTGACTTCCTGATCAGCGCCTCCGGGACAAAAAAAGGCTCTATCTTGAAACTGCTGCTAGACCCAGCCTGAGTGAGCCCTATTTTTAAAAAGATTTTTATTGAAGATTCAATGTGCAATACCAAAAGAAGTATCATTTGTAAAGAAATAATCAACATCAACAAGTACTGCAAATTCAAGAGACAAAATTATGTAATCAAATTATTATTTTATTATTTTATAGAAAAAGAAAGAGGAGATAGAAGGGGAAAAAAATAAAAAGAGGGGAAAAATGAGTAAGAAGGCAAAAAGAAAAGAGGAAGGGAGAAGAAGAAAGACAGATTTAATTAGAGTACTTTTGAGTGCAAGGAAAGAAAGGTAGTGAAAGGTAACCAGTATAAATCAGAGTTAATCTTATGATGTAACGTCAATGAAGAAATAATATGAATTCAATGTTCATCACGAATAAAATTCCACCATGTTATCATAGATAGTTTAGAAACATCTTTCCAACAAAAAAGTATAACTTTAAAAGCAAGTGCAATAAAAAGATCAAATAGCAAAGGTTTAGGAGCTAAACGTTCAAAACTGTTCAAAACTAAGCGCTAAGGAACGTAAGAAAATATTTTGGAAAGTTAGTGGTTTATTGCATTTGAAAATCTTTAAATACTTAGACCAAACAGAGTTCCAACATGTATTAACATGAGAGCAATACTATGACAAATGTGCTGAAAGAGACATTGCACATAGAGCATGACCAACATAGTGAAGAAGCAAATGGGTTAAATTTGGACATACATTCTGGGGTAATAAAAGTCCTATTGTAAACTGAAAATAAGGACTGAGTAATGCAAACAGCTTTAGAGGTATTGAATATTTTAAGCCAAACTATGTCCCAGAATTATACAGGAAACAACATGGATAGATCTGCTCCCCATAATAATCCAAGATAACATTTGGTCCTAACAGAAGTACAGGAAAGGGTGGGAGCACACTGCTTAACCTCCCAGCACAGTTCGCCCCTTAGCATTATGGTAAATGCAGTTTGTAGTGCACGCTTACTTGGTATTTTGCTGGAGTGTTCCACCAAAGTTGGTGCAGGTTAGTGCTGTACATCTCTAGACACATGTGTTTCTGG
This sequence comes from Calotriton arnoldi, assembly GCA_963921515.1. Classification (NCBI taxonomy): domain Eukaryota; kingdom Metazoa; phylum Chordata; class Amphibia; order Caudata; family Salamandridae; genus Calotriton; species Calotriton arnoldi. The sequence continues at coordinate 468,947 of CAWUFW010006286.1, forward strand.
ATTTTATCCGTCATCAGTAGAGATCAAAAAACGATTTTCATCTGGGGTTGCTGAGCAGGCCCCCACAATTCTTACAGGTCTCAGTACCTCTCACAGGCGCACAGGTGCATCTCCACAAGCTCATCAGCTCAATGGCTGAAGGAAGCCTTTTCATACAGGAAAGGGTGGGAGCACACTGCTTCACCTCCCAGCACAGTTCGCCCCTTAGCAATATGGTAAATGCAGTTTGTAGTGCACGCTTACTTGGTATTTTGCGGGAGTGTTCCACCAAAGTTGGCGCAGGTTAGTGCTGTACATCTCTAGACACATGTGTTTCTGAATTTTATCAGTCATCAGTAGAGGTCAAAAAACGATGTTCATCTGGGGTTGCTGAGCAGGCTGCCACAATTCTTACAGGTCTCAGTACCTCTCACAGGCGCACAGGTGCATCTCCACAAACTCGCCAGCTCAATGGCTCAAGGGAGCCTTTTTAAACAGGAAAGGGTGGGAGCACACTGCTTAACCTCCCAGCACAGTTTGCCCCTTAGCATTATGGTAAATGCAGTTTGTAGTGCACGCTTACTTGGTATTTTGTTGGAGTGTTCCACCAAAGTTGGTGCAGGTTAGGTCTGTACATCTCTAGACACATGTGTTTCTGGATTTTATCCGTCATCTGTAGAGATCAAAAAACGATTTTCATCTGTGGTTGCTGAGCAGGCTGCCACAATTCTTACAGGTCTCAGTACCTCTCACAGGCGCACAGGTGCATCTCCACAAGCTCGTCAGCTCAATGGCTCAAGGGAGCCTTTTCACACAGAAAAGGGTGGGAGCACACTGCTTAACCTCCCAGCACAGTTCGCCCCTTAGCATTATGGTAAATGCAGTTTGTAGTGCACGCTTACTTGGTATTTTGTTGGAGTGTTCCACCAAAGTAGGTGCAGGTTAGTGCTGCACATCTCTAGACATGTGTTTCTGGATTTTATCCGTCATCAGTAGAGATCAAAAAACGATTTTCATCTGGGGTTGCTAAGCAGGCTTCCACAGTTCTTACAGGTCTCAGTACCTCTCACAGGCGCACAGGTGCACCTCCACAAGCTCGCCAGCTCAATGGCTCAAGGGAGCCTTTTCAAACAGGAAAGGGTGGGAGCACACTGCTTAACCTCCCAGCACAGTTCACCCCTTAGCATTATGGTAAATGCAGTTTGTAGTGCATGCTTACTTGGTATTTTGCTGGAGTGTTCCACCAAAGTTGGTGCAGGTTAGTGCTGTACATCTCTAGACACGTGTTTCTGGATTTTATCCGTCATCAGTAGAGATCAAAAAACGATTTTCATCTGTGGTTGCTGAGCAGGCTGCCACAATTCTTACAGGTCTCAGTACCTCTCACAGGCGCACAGGTGCATCTCCACAAGCTCGTCAGCTCAATGGCTCAAGGGAGCCTTTTCATACAGGAAAGGGTGGGAGCACACTGCTTAACCTCCCAGCACAGTTCGCCCCTTAGCATTATGGTAAATGCAGTTTGTAGTGCACGCTTACTTGGTATTTTGCTGGAGTGTTCCACCAAAGTTGGTGCAGGTTAGTGCTGTACATCTCTAGACACATGTGTTTCTGGATTTTATCCGTCATCAGTAGAGATCAAAAAACGATTTTCATCTGGGGTTGCTGAGTATGCTGCCACAATTCTTACAGGTTTCAGTACCTCTCACAGGCGCACAGGTGCATCTCCACAAGCTCGTCAGCTCAATGGATCAAGGGAGCCTTTTCAAACAGGAAAGGGTGGGAGCACACTGCTTAACCTCCCAGCACAGTTCACCCCTTAGCATCATGGTAAATGCAGTTTGTAGTGCACGCTTACTTGGTATTTTGCTGGAGTGTTCCACCAAAGTTGGTGCAGGTTAGTGCTGTACATCTCTAGACACATGTTTTTCTGGATTTTATCCGTCATCAGTAGAGATCAAAAACGATTTTCATCTGGGGTTGCTGAGCAGGCTGCCACAATTCTTACAGGTCTCAGTACCTCTCACAGGCGCACAGGTGCATCTTCACAAGCTCGTCAGCTCAATGGCTCAATGGGTCAAGGGAGCCTTTTCAAACAGGAAAGGGTGGGAGCACACTGCTTAACCTTCCAGCACAGTTCGCCCCTTAGCATTATGGTAAATGCAGTTTGTAATGCACGCTTACTTGGTATTTTGCTGGAGTGTTCCACCAAACTTGGTGCAGGTTAGTGCTGTACATCTCTAGACACATGTGTTTCTGGATTTTATCCGTCATCAGTAGAGATCAAAAAACGATTTTCATCTGGGGTTGCTGAGCAGGCTGCCACAATTCTTACAGGTCTCAGTACCTCTCACAGGCGCACAGGTGCATCTCCACAAGCTCATCAGCTCAATGGCTGAAGGAAGCCTTTTCATACAGGAAAGGGTGGGAGCACACTGCTTCACCTCCCAGCACAGTTCGCCCCTTAGCAATATGGTAAATGCAGTTTGTAGTGCACGCTTACTTGGTATTTTGCGGGAGTGTTCCACCAAAGTTGGTGCAGGTTAGTGCTGTACATCTCTAGACACATGTGTTTCTGAATTTTATCAGTCATCAGTAGAGGTCAAAAAACGATGTTCATCTGGGGTTGCTGAGCAGGCTGCCACAATTCTTACAGGTCTCAGTACCTCTCACAGGCGCACAGGTGCATCTCCACAAGCTCATCAGCTCAATGGCTGAAGGAAGCCTTTTCATACAGGAAAGGGTGGGAGCACACTGCTTCACCTCCCAGCACAGTTCGCCCCTTAGCAATATGGTAAATGCAGTTTGTAGTGCACGCTTACTTGGTATTTTGCGGGAGTGTTCCACCAAAGTTGGCGCAGGTTAGTGCTGTACATCTCTAGACACATGTGTTTCTGAATTTTATCAGTCATCAGTAGAGGTCAAAAAACGATGTTCATCTGGGGTTGCTGAGCAGGCTGCCACAATTCTTACAGGTCTCAGTACCTCTCACAGGCGCACAGGTGCATCTCCACAAACTCGCCAGCTCAATGGCTCAAGGGAGCCTTTTTAAACAGGAAAGGGTGGGAGCACACTGCTTAACCTCCCAGCACAGTTTTCCCCTTAGCATTATGGTAAATGCAGTTTGTAGTGCACGCTTACTTGGTATTTTGTTGGAGTGTTCCACCAAAGTTGGTGAAGGTTAGTGCTGTACATCTCTAGACACATGTGTTTCTGGATTTTATCCGTCATATGTAGAGATCAAAAAACGATTTTCATCTGGGGTTGCTGAGCAGGCTGCCACAATTCTTACAGGTCTCAGTACCTCTCACAGGTGCACAGGTGCATCTCCACAAGCTCGTCAGCTCAATGGTTCAAGGGAGCCTTTTCACACAGAAAAGGGTGGGAGCACACTGCTTAACCTCCCAGCACAGTTCGCCCCTTAGCATTATGGTAAATGCAGTTTGTAGTGCACGCTTACTTGGTATTTTGCTGGAGTGTTCCACCAAAGTAGGTGCAGGTTAGTGCTGCACATCTCTAGACACATGTGTTTCTGGATTTTATCCGTCATCAGTAGAGATCAAAAAACGATTTTCATCTGGGGTTGCTAAGCAGGCTTCCACAGTTCTTACAGGTCTCAGTACCTCTCACAGGCGCACAGGTGCATCTCCACAAGCTCGCCAGCTCAATGGCTCAAGGGAGCCTTTTCAAACAGGAAAGGGTGGGAGCACACTGCTTAACCTCCCAGCACAGTTCGCCCCTTAGCATTATGGTAAATGCAGTTTGTAGTGCACGCTTACTTGGTATTTTGCTGGAGTGTTCCACCAAACTTGGTGCAGGTTAGTGCTGTACATCTCTAGACACATGTGTTTCTGGATTTTATCCGTCATCAGTAGAGATCAAAAACGATTTTCATCTGGGGTTGCTGAGCAGGCTGCCACAATTCTTACAGGTCTCAGTACCTCTCACAGGCGCACAGGTGCATCTCCACAAGCTCGTCAGCTCAATGGCTCCAGGGAGCCTTTTCAAACAGGAAAGGGTGGGAGCACACTGCTTAACCTCGCAGCACAGTTCGCCCCTTAGCATTATGGTAAATGCAGTTTGTAGTGCACGCTTACTTGGTATTTTGCTGGAGTGTTCCACCAAAGTTGGTGCAGGTTAGTGCTGTACTCTCTAGACACATGTGTTTCTGGATTTTATCCGTCATCAGTAGAGATCAAAAACGATTTTCATCTGGGGTTGCTGAGTATTCTGCCACAATTCTTACAGGTTTCAGTACCTCTCACAGGCGCACAGGTGCATCTCCACAAGCTCGTCAGCTCAATGGATCAAGGGAGCCTTTTCAAACAGGAAAGGGTGGGAGCACACTGCTTAACCTCCCAGCACAGTTCACCCCTTAGCATCATGGTAAATGCAGTTTGTAGTGCACGCTTACTTGGTATTTTGCTGGAGTGTTCCACCAAAGTTGGTGCAGGTTAGTGCTGCACATCTCTAGACACATGTTTTTCTGGATTTTATCCGTCATCAGTAGAGATCAAAAAACGATTTTCATCTGGGGTTGCTGAGCAGGCTGCCACAATTCTTACAGGTCTCAGTACCTCTCACAGGCGCACAGGTGCATCTTCACAAGCTCGTCAGCTCAAAGGCTCAATGGGTCAAGGGAGCCTTTTCAAACAGGAAAGGGTGGGAGCACACTGCTTAACCTTCCAGCACAGTTCGCCCCTTAGCATTATGGTAAATGCAGTTTGTAATGCACGCTTACTTGGTATTTTGCTGGAGTGTTCCACCAAAGTTGGTGCAGGTTAGTGCTGTACATCTCTAGACACATGTGTTTCTGGATTTTATCCGTCATCAGTAGAGATCAAAAAACCGATTTTCATCTGGGGTTGCTGAGCAGGCTGCCACAATTCTTACAGGTCTCAGTACCTCTCACAGGCGCACAGGTGCATCTCCACAAGCTCATCAGCTCAATGGCTGAAGGAAGCCTTTTCATACAGGAAAGGGTGGGAGCACACTGCTTCACCTCCCAGCACAGTTCGCCCCTTAGCAATATGGTAAATGCAGTTTGTAGTGCACGCTTACTTGGTATTTTGCGGGAGTGTTCCACCAAAGTTGGCGCAGGTTAGTGCTGTACATCTCTAGACACATGTGTTTCTGAATTTTATCAGTCATCAGTAGAGGTCAAAAAACGATGTTCATCTGGGGTTGCTGAGCAGGCTGCCACAATTCTTACAGGTCTCAGTACCTCTCACAGGCGCACAGGTGCATCTCCACAAACTCGCCAGCTCAATGGCTCAAGGGAGCCTTTTTAAACAGGAAAGGGTGGGAGCACACTGCTTAACCTCCCAGCACAGTTTGCCCCTTAGCATTATGGTAAATGCAGTTTGTACTGCACGCTTACTTGGTATTTTGTTGGAGTGTTCCACCAAAGTTGGTGCAGGTTAGGTCTGTACATCTCTAGACACATGTGTTTCTGGATTTTATCCGTCATCTGTAGAGATCAAAAAACGATTTTCTTCTGGGGTTGCTGAGCAGGCTGCCACAATTCTTACAGGTCTCAGTACCTCTCACAGGCGCACAGGTGCATCTCCACAAGCTCGTCAGCTCAATGGCTCAAGGGAGCCTTTTCACACAGAAAAGGGTGGGAGCACACTGCTTAACCTCCCAGCACAGTTCGCCCCTTAGCATTATGGTAAATGCAGTTTGTAGTGCACGCTTACTTGGTATTTTGCTGGAGTGTTCCACCAAAGTAGGTGCAGGTTAGTGCTGCACATCTCTAGACATGTGTTTCTGGATTTTATCCGTCATCAGTAGAGATCAAAAACGATTTTCATCTGGGGTTGCTAAGCAGGCTTCCACAGTTCTTACAGGTCTCAGTACCTCTCACAGGCGCACAGGTGCATCTCCACAAGCTCGCCAGCTCAATGGCTCAAGGGAGCCTTTTCAAACAGGAAAGGGTGGGAGCACACTGCTTAACCTCCCAGCACAGTTCGCCCCTTAGCATTATGGTAAATGCAGTTTGTAGTGCACGCTTACTTGGTATTTTGCTGGAGTGTTCCACCAAAGTTGGTGCAGGTTAGTGCTGTACATCTCTAGACACGTGTTTCTGGATTTTATCCGTCATCAGTAGAGATCAAAAAACGATTTTCATCTGTGGTTGCTGAGCAGGCTGCCACAATTCTTACAGGTCTCAGTACCTCTCACAGGCGCACAGGTGCATCTCCACAAGCTCGTCAGCTCAATGGCTCAAGGGAGCCTTTTCATACAGGAAAGGGTTGGAGCACACTGCTTAACCTCCCAGCACAGTTCGCCCCTTAGCATTATGGTAAATGCAGCTTGTAGTGCATGCTTACTTGGTATTTTTCTGGAGTGTTCCACCAAACTTGGTGCAGGTTAGTGCTGTACATCTCTAGACACATGTGTTTCTGGATTTTATCCGTCATCAGTAGAGATCAAAAAACGATTTTCATCTGGGGTTGCTGAGCAGGCTGCCACAATTCTTACAGGTCTCAGTACCTCTCACAGGCGCACAGGTGCATCTCCACAAGCTCGTCAGCTCAATGGCTCCAGGGAGCCTTTTCAAACAGGAAAGGGTGGGAGCACACTGCTTAACCTCCCAGCACAGTTCGCCCCTTAGCATTATGGTAAATGCAATTTGTAGTGCACGCTTACTTGGTATTTTGCTGGAGTGTTCCACCAAAGTTGGTGCAGGTTAGTGCTGTACATCTCTAGACACATGTGTTTCTGGATTTTATCCGTCATCAGTAGAGATCAAAAAACGATTTTCATCTGGGGTTGCTGAGTATGCTGCCACAATTCTTACAGGTTTCAGTACCTCTCACAGGCGCACAGGTGCATCTCCACAAGCTCGTCAGCTCAATGGATCAAGGGAGCCTTTTCAAACAGGAAAGGGTGGGAGCACACTGGTTAACCTCCCAGCACAGTTCACCCCTTAGCATCATGGTAAATGCAGTTTGTAGTGCACGCTTACTTGGTATTTTGCTGGAGTGTTCCACCAAAGTTGGTGCAGGTTAGTGCTGTACATCTCTAGACACATGTGTTTCTGGATTTTATCCGTCATCAGTAGAGATCAAAAACGATTTTCATCTGGGGTTGCTGAGCAGGCTGCCACAATTCTTACAGGTCTCAGTACCTCTCACAGGCGCACAGGTGCATCTCCACAAGCTCATCAGCTCAATGGCTGAAGGAAGCCTTTTCATACAGGAAAGGGTGGGAGCACACTGCTTCACCTCCCAGCACAGTTCGCCCCTTAGCAATATGGTAAATGCAGTTTGTAGTGCACGCTTACTTGGTATTTTGCGGGAGTGTTCCACCAAAGTTGGCGCAGGTTAGTGGTGTACATCTCTAGACACATGTGTTTCTGAATTTTATCAGTCATCAGTAGAGGTCAAAAAACGATGTTCATCTGGGGTTGCTGAGCAGGCTGCCACAATTCTTACAGGTCTCAGTACCTCTCACAGGCGCACAGGTGCATCTCCACAAACTCGCCAGCTCAATGGCTCAAGGGAGCCTTTTTAAACAGGAAAGGGTGGGAGCACACTGCTTAACCTCCCAGCACAGTTTTCCCCTTAGCATTATGGTAAATGCAGTTTGTAGTGCACGCTTACTTGGTATTTTGTTGGAGTGTTCCACCAAAGTTGGTGCAGGTTAGGTCTGTACATCTCTAGACACATGTGTTTCTGGATTTTATCCGTCATATGTAGAGATCAATAAACGATTTTCATCTGGGGTTGCTGAGCAGGCTGCCACAATTCTTACAGGTCTCAGTACCTCTCACAGGCGCACAGGTGCATCTCCACAAGCTCGTCAGCTCAATGGCTCAAGGGAGCCTTTTCACACAGAAAAGGGTGGGAGCACAATGCTTAACCTCCCAGCACAGTTCGCCCCTTAGCATTATGGTAAATGCAGTTTGTAGTGCACGCTTACTTGGTATTTTGCTGGAGTGTTCCACCAAAGTAGGTGCAGGTTAGTGCTGCACATCTCTAGACACATGTGTTTCTGGATTTTATCCGTCATCAGTAGAGATCAAAAAACGATTTTCATCTGGGGTTGCTAAGCAGGTTTCCACAGTTCTTACAGGTCTCAGTACCTCTCACAGGCGCACAGGTGCATCTCCACAAGCTCGCCAGCTCAATGGCTCAAGGGAGCCATTTCAAACAGGAAAGGGTGGGAGCACACTGCTTAACCTCCCAGCACAGTTCGCCCCTTAGCATTATGGTAAATGCAGTTTGTAGTGCACGCTTACTTGGTATTTTGCTGGAGTGTTCCACCAAACTTGGTGCAGGTTAGTGCTGTACAACTCTAGACACATGTGTTTCTGGATTTTATCCGTCATCAGTAGAGATCAAAAAACGATTTTCATCTGGGGTTGCTAAGCAGGCTTCCACAGTTCTTACAGGTCTCAGTACCTCTCACAGGCGCACAGGTGCATCTCCACAAGCTCGTCAGCTCAACGGCTCAAGGGAGCCTTTTCAAACAGGAAATGGTGGGAGCACACTGCTTAACCTCCCAGCACAGTTCGCCCCTTAGCATTATGGTAAATGCAGTTTGTAGTGCACGCTTACTTGGTATTTTGCTGGAGTGTTCCACCAAAGTTGGTGCAGGTTAGTGCTGTACATCTCTAGACACGTGTTTCTGGATTTTATCCGTCATCAGTAGAGATCAAAAAACGATTTTCATCTGTGGTTGCTGAGCAGGCTGCCACAATTCTTACAGGTCTCAGTACCTCTCACAGGCGCACAGGTGCATCTCCACAAGCTCGTCAGCTCAATGGCTCAAGGGAGCCTTTTCATACAGGAAAGGGTGGGAGCACACTGCTTAACCTCCCAGCACAGTTCGCCCATTAGCATTATGGTAAATGCAGCTTGTAGTGCATGCTTACTTGGTATTTTTCTGGAGTGTTCCACCAAACTTGGTGCAGGTTAGTGCTGTACATCTCTAGACACATGTGTTTCTGGATTTTATCCGTCATCAGTAGAGATCAAAAAACGATTTTCATCTGGGGTTGCTGAGCAGGCTGCCACAATTCTTACAGGTCTCAGTACCTCTCACAGGCGCACAGGTGCATCTCCACAAGCTCGTCAGCTCAATGGCTCCAGGGAGCCTTTTCAAACAGGAAAGGGTGGGAGCACACTGCTTAACCTCCCAGCACAGTTCGCCCCTTAGCATTATGGTAAATGCAGTTTGTAGTGCACGCTTACTTGGTATTTTGCTGGAGTGTTCCACCAAACTTGGTGCAGGTTAGTGCTGTACATCTCTAGACACATGTGTTTCTGGATTTTATCCGTCATCAGTAGAGATCAAAAAACGATTTTCATCTGGGGTTGCTGAGCAGGCTGCCACAATTCTTACAGGTCTCAGTACCTCTCACAGGCGCACAGGTGCATCTCCACAAGCTCGTCAGCTCAATGGCTCAAGGGAGCCTTTTCATACAGGAAAGGGTGGGAGCACACTGCTTAACCTCCCAGCACAGTTCGCCCCTTAGCATTATGGTAAATGCAGCTTGTAGTGCATGCTTACTTGGTATTTTGCTGGAGTGTTCCACCAAACTTGGTGCAGGTTAGTGCTGTACATCTCTAGACACATGTGTTTCTGGATTTTATCCGTCATCAGTAGAGATCAAAAAACGATTTTCATCTGGGGTTGCTGAGTATGCTGCCACAATTCTTACAGGTTTCAGTACCTCTCACAGGCGCACAGGTGCATCTCCACAAGCTCGTAAGCTCAATGGATCAAGGGAGCCTTTTCAAACAGGAAAGGGTGGGAGCACACTGCTTAACCTCCCAGCACAGTTCACCCCTTAGAATTATGGTAAATGCAGTTTGTAGTGCATGCTTACTTGGTATTTTGCTGGAGTGTTCCACCAAAGTTGGTGCAGGTTAGTGCTGTACATCTCTAGACACATGTGTTTCTGGATTTTATCCGTCATCAGTAGAGATCAAAAAACGATTTTCATCAGGGGTTGCTGAGCAGGCTGCCACAATTCTTACAGGTCTCAGTACCTCTCACAGGCGCACAGGTGCATCTCCACAAGCTCGTCAGCTCAAAGGCTCAATGGGTCAAGGGAGCCTTTTCAAACAGGAAAGGGTGGGAGCACACTGCTTAACCTCCCAGCACAGTTCGCCCCTTAGCATTATGGTAAATGCAGTTTGTAGTGCATGCTTACTTGGTATTTTGCTGGAGTGTTCCACCAAAGTTGGTGCAGGTTAGTGCTGTACATCTCTAGACACATGTGTTTCTGGATTTTATCCGTCATCAGTAGAGATCAAAAAACGATTTTCATCTGGGGTTGCTGAGCAGGCTGCCACAATTCTTACAGGTCTCAGTACCTCTCACAGGCGCACAGGTGCATCTCCACAAGCTCATCAGCTCAATGGCTCAAGGTAGCTTTTTCAAACAGGAAAGGGTGGGAGCACACTGCTTAACCTCCCAGCACAGTTTGCCCCTTAGCATTATGGTAAATGCAGTTTGTAGTGCATGCTTACTTGGTATTTTGCTGGAGTGTTCCACCAAAGTTGGTGCAGGTTAGTGTCTGTACATCTCTAGACACATGTGTTTCTGGATTTTATCCGTCATCTGTAGAGATCAAAAAACGATTTTCATCTGGGGTTGCTGAGCAGGCTGCCACAATTCTTACAGGTCTCAGTACCTCTCACAGGCGCACAGGTGCATCTCCACAAGCTTGTCAGCTCAATGGCTCAAGGGAGCCTTTTCACACAGGAAAGGGTGGGAGCACACTGCTTAACCTCCCAGCACAGTTCGCCCCTTAGCATTATGGTAAATGCAGTTTGTAGTGCACGCTTACTTGGTATTTTGCTGGAGTGTTCCACCAAAGTTGGTGCAGGTTAGTGCTGTACATCTCTAGACACATGTGTTTCTGGATTTTATCCGTCATCAGTAGAGATCAAAAAACGATTTTCATCTGGGGTTGCTGAGCAGGCTGCCACAATTCTTACAGGTCTCAGTACCTCTCACAGGCGCACAGGTGCATCTCCACAAGCTCGTCAGCTCAATGGCTCAAGGGAGCCTTTTCAAACAGGAAAGGGTGGGAGCACACTGCTTAACCTCCCAGCACAGTTCGCCCCTTAGCATTATGGTAAATGCAGTTTGTAGTGCATGCTTACTTGGTATTTTGCTGGAGTGTTCCACCAAAGTTGGTGCAGGTTAGTGCTGTACATCTCTAGACACATGTGTTTCTGGATTTTATCCGTCATCAGTAGAGATCAAAAAACGATTTTCATCTGGGGTTGCTGAGCAGGCTGCCGCAATTCTTACAGGTCTCAGTACCTCTCACAGGCGCACAGGTGCATCTCCACAAGCTCGTCAGCTCAATGGCTCAAGGGAGCCTTTTCATACAGGAAAGGGTGGGAGCACACTGCTTAACCTCCCAGCACAGTTCGCCCCTTAGCATTATGGTAAATGCAGCTTGTAGTGCATGCTTACTTGGTATTTTTCTGGAGTGTTCCACCAAACTTGGTGCAGGTTAGTGCTGTACATCTCTAGACACATGTGTTTCTGGATTTTATCCGTCATCAGTAGAGATCAAAAAACGATTTTCATCTGGGGTTGCTGAGCAGGCTGCCACAATTCTTACAGGTCTCAGTACCTCTCACAGGCGCACAGGTGCATCTCCACAAGCTCGTCAGCTCAATGGCTCAAGAGAGCCTTTTCAAACAGGAAAGGGTGGGAGCACACTGCTTAAACTCCCAGCACAGTTCGCCCCTTAGCATTATGGTAAATGCAGTTTGTAGTGCATGCTTACTTGGTATTTTGCTAGAGTGTGCCACCAAAAATGGTGCAGGTTAGTGCTGTCCATCTCGAGACACATGTGTTTCTGGATTTTATCCGTCATCAGTAGAGATCAAAAAACGATTTTCATCTGGGGTTGCTGAGCAGGCTGCCACAATTCTTACAGGTCTCAGTACCTCTCACAGGCGCACAGGTGCATCTTCACAAGCTCGTCAGCTCAAAGGCTCAATGGGTCAAGGGAGCCTTTTCAAACAGGAAAGGGTGGGAGCACACTGCTTAACCTTCCAGCACAGTTCGCCCCTTAGCATTATGGTAAATGCAGTTTGTAATGCACGCTTACTTGGTATTTTGCTGGAGTGTTCCACCAAAGTTGGTGCAGGTTAGTGCTGTACATCTCTAGACACATGTGTTTCTGGATTTTATCCGTCATCAGTAGAGATCAAAAAACGATTTTCATCTGGGGTTGCTGAGCAGGCTGCCACAATTCTTACAGGTCTCAGTACCTCTCACAGGCGCACAGGTGCATCTCCACAAGCTCATCAGCTCAATGGCTCAAGGGAGCCTTTTCAAACAGGAAAGGGTGGGAGCACACTGCTTAACCTCCCAGCACAGTTTGCCCCTTAGCATTATGGTAAATGCAGTTTGTAGTGCACGCTTACTTGGTATTTTGTTGGAGTGTTCCACCAAAGTTGGTGCAGGTTAGGTCTGTACATCTCTAGACACATGTGTTTCTGGATTTTATCCGTCATCTGTAGAGATCAAAAAACGATTTTCATCTGGGGTTGCTGAGCAGGCTGCCACAATTCTTACAGGTCTCAGTACCTCTCACAGGCGCACAGGTGCATCTCCACAAGCTTGTCAGCTCAATGGCTCAAGGGAGCCTTTTCACACAGGAAAGGGTGGGAGCACACTGCTTAACCTCCCAGCACAGTTCGCCCCTTAGCATTATGGTAAATGCAGTTTGTAGTGCACGCTTACTTGGTATTTTGCTGGAGTGTTCCACCAAAGTAGGTGCAGGTTAGTGCTGCACATCTCTAGACACATGTGTTTCTGGATTTTATCCGTCATCAGTAGAGATCAAAAAACGATTTTCATCTGGGGTTGCTAAGCAGGCTGCCACAGTTCTTACAGGTCTCAGTACCTCTCACAGGCGCACAGGTGCATCTCCACAAGCTCGTCAGCTCAATGGCTCAAGGGAGCCTTTTCAAACAGGAAAGGTTGGGAGCACACTGCTTAACCTCCCAGCACAGTTCGCCCCTTAGCATTATGGTAAATGCAGTTTGTAGTGCACGCTTACTTGGTATTTTGCTGGAGTGTTCCACCAAAGTTGGTGCAGGTTAGTGCTGTACATCTCTAGACACATGTGTTTCTGGATTTTATCCGTCATCAGTAGAGATCAAAAAACGATTTTCATCTGGGGTTGCTGAGCAGGCTGCCACAATTCTTACAGGTCTCAGTACCTCTCACAGGCGCACAGGTGCATCTCCACAAGCTCGTCAGCTCAATGGCTCAAGGGAGCCTTTTCAAACAGGAAAGGGTGGGAGCACACTGCTTAACCTCCCAGCACAGTTCGCCCCTTAGCATTATGGTAAATGCAGCTTGTAGTGCATGCTTACTTGGTATTTTTCTGGAGTGTTCCACCAAACTTGGTGCAGGTTAGTGCTGTACATCTCTAGACACATGTGTTTCTGGATTTTATCCGTCATCAGTAGAGATCAAAAAACGATTTTCATCTGGGGTTGCTGAGCAGGCTGCCACAATTCTTACAGGTCTCAGTACCTCTCACAGGCGCACAGGTGCATCTCCACAAGCTCGTCAGCTCAATGGCTCCAGGGAGCCTTTTCAAACAGGAAAGGGTGGGAGCACACTGCTTAACCTCCCAGCACAGTTCGCCCCTTAGCATCATGGTAAATGCAGTTTGTAGTGCACGCTTACTTGGTATTTTGCTGGAGTGTTCCACCAAACTTGGTGCAGGTTAGTGCTGTACATCTCTAGACACATGTGTTTCTGGATTTTATCCGTCATCAGTAGAGATCAAAAAACGATTTTCATCTGGGGTTGCTGAGCAGGCTGACACAATTCTTACAGGTCTCAGTACCTCTCACAGGCGCACAGGTGCATCTCCACAAACTCGCCAGCTCAATGGCTCAAGGGAGCCTTTTCAAACAGGAAAGGGTGGGAGCACACTGCTTAACCTCCCAGCACAGTTTTCCCCTTAGCATTATGGTAAATGCAGTTTGTAGTGCACGCTTACTTGGTATTTTGTTGGAGTGTTCCACCAAAGTTGGTGCAGGTTAGGTGCTGTACATCTCTAGACACATGTGTTTCTGGATTTTATCCGTCATCTTTAGAGATCAAAAAACGATTTTCATCTGGGGTTGCTGAGCAGGCTGCCACAATTCTTACAGGTCTCAGTACCTCTCACAGGCGCACAGGTGCATCTCCACAAGCTCGTCAGCTCAATGGCTCAAGGGAGCCTTTTCAAACAGGAAAGGGTGGGAGCACACTGCTTAACCTCCCAGCACAGTTCGCCCCTTAGCATTATGGTAAATGCAGTTTGTAGTGCATGCTTACTTGGTATTTTGCTGGAGTGTTCCACCAAAGTTGGTGCAGGTTAGTGCTGTACATCTCTAGACACATGTGTTTCTGGATTTTATCCGTCATCAGTAGAGATCAAAAAACGATTTTCATCTGGGGTTGCTGAGCAGGCTGCCACAATTCTTACAGGTCTCAGTACCTCTCACAGGCGCACAGGTGCATCTCCACAAGCTCGTCAGCTCAATGGCTCAAGGGAGCCTTTTCAAACAGGAAAGGGTGGGAGCACACTGCTTAACCTCCCAGCACAGTTCGCCCCTTAGCATTATGGTAAATGCAGTTTGTAGTGCATGCTTACTTGGTATTTTGCTGGAGTGTTCCACCAAACTTGGTGCAGGTTAGTGCTGTACATCTCTAGACACATGTGTTTCTGGATTTTATCCGTCATCAGTAGAGATCAAAAAACGATTTTCATCTGGGGTTGCTGAGCAGGCTGCCACAATTCTTACAGGTCTCAGTACCTCTCACAGGCGCACAGGTGCATCTCCACAAGCTCGTCAGCTCAATGGCTCCAGGGAGCCTTTTCAAACAGGAAAGGGTGGGAGCACACTGCTTAACCTCCCAGCACAGTTCGCCCCTTAGCATTATGGTAAATGCAGTTTGTAGTGCATGCTTACTTGGTATTTTGCTGGAGTGTTCCACCAAAGTTGGTGCAGGTTAGTGTTGTACATCTCTAGACACATGTGTTTCTGGATTTTATCCGTCATCAGTAGAGATCAAAAAACGATTTTCATCTGGGGTTGCTGAGCAGGCTGCCACAATTCTTACAGGTCTCAGTACCTCTCACAGGCGCACAGGTGCATCTCCACAAGCTCGTAAGCTCAATGGATCAAGGGAGCCTTTTCAAACAGGAAAGGGTGGGAGCACACTGCTTAACCTCCCAGCACAGTTCACCCCTTAGAATTATGGTAAATGCAGTTTGTAGTGCATGCTTACTTGGTATTTTGCTGGAGTGTTCGACCAAAGTTGGTGCAGGTTAGTGCTGTACATCTCTAGACACATGTGTTTCTGGATTTTATCCGTCATCAGTAGAGATCAAAAAACGATTTTCATCTGGGGTTGCTGAGCAGGCTGCCACAATTCTTACAGGTCTCAGTACCTCTCACAGGCGCACAGGTGCATCTCCACAAGCTCGTCAGCTCAAAGGCTCAATGGCTCAAGAGAGCCTTTTCAAACAGGAAAGGGTGGGAGCACACTGCTTAACCTCCCAGCACAGTTCGCCCCTTAGAATTATGGTAAATGCAGTTTGTAATGCATGCTTACTTGGTATTTTGCTGGAGTGTTCCACCAAAGTTGGTGCAGGTTAGTGCTGTACATCTCTAGACACATGTGTTTCTGGATTTTATCCGTCATCAGTAGAGATCAAAAAACGATTTTCATCTGGGGTTGCTGAGCAGGCTGCCACAATTCTTACAGGTCTCAGTACCTCCCACAGGCGCACAGGTGCATCTCCACAAGCTCATCAGCTCAATGGCTGAAGGAAGCCTTTTCATACAGGAAAGGGTGGGAGCACACTGCTTCACCTCCCAGCACAGTTCGCCCCTTAACAATATGGTAAATGCAGTTTGTAGTGCACGCTTACTTGGTATTTTGCTGGAGTGTTCCACCAAAGTTGGTGCAGGTTAGTGCTGTACATCTCTAGACACATGTGTTTCTGGATTTTATCAGTCATCAGTAGAGGTCAAAAAACGATGCTCATCTGGGGTTGCTGAGCAGGCTGCCACAATTCTTACAGGTCTCAGTACCTCTCACAGGCGCACAGGTGCATCTCCACAAACTCGCCAGCTCAATGGCTCAAGGGAGCCTTTTCAAACAGGAAAGGGTGGGAGCACACTGCTTAACCTCCCAGCACAGTTTGCCCCTTAGCATTATGGTAAATGCAGTTTGTAGTGCACGCTTACTTGGTATTTTGTTGGAGTGTTCCACCAAAGTTGGTGCAGGTTAGTGTCTGTACATCTCTAGACACATGTGTTTCTGGATTTTATCCGTCAACTGTAGAGATCAAAAAACGATTTTCATCTGGGGTTGCTGAGCAGGCTGCCACAATTCTTACAGGTCTCAGTACCTCTCACAGGCGCACAGGTGCATCTCCACAAGCTCGTCAGCTCAATGGCTCAAGGGAGCCTTTTCACACAGGAAAGGGTGGGAGCACACTGCTTAACCTCCCAGCACAGTTCGCCCCTTAGCATTATGGTAAATGCAGTTTGTAGTGCACGCTTACTTGGTATTTTGCTGGAGTGTTCCACCAAAGTAGGTGCAGGTTAGTGCTGCACATCTCTAGACACATGTGTTTCTGGATTTTATCCGTCATCAGTAGAGATCAAAAAACGATTTTCATCTGGGGTTGCTAAGCAGGTTGCCACAGTTCTTACAGGTCTCAGTACCTCTCACAGGCGCACAGGTGCATCTCCACAAGCTCGTCAGCTCAATGGCTCAAGGGAGCCTTTTCAAACAGGATAGGGTGGGAGCACACTGCTTAACCTCCCAGCATAGTTCGCCCCTTAGCATTATGGTAAATGCAGTTTGTAGTGCATGCTTACTTGGTATTTTGCTGGAGTGTTCCACCAAAGTTGGTGCAGGTTAGTGCTGTACATCTCTAGACACATGTGTTTCTGTATTTTATCCGTCATCAGTAGAGATCAAAAAACGATTTTCATCTGGGGTTGCTGAGCAGGCTGCCACAATTCTTACAGGTTTCAGTACCTCTCACAGGCGCACAGGTGCATCTCCACAAGCTCGTAAGCTCAATGGATCAAGGGAGCCTTTTCAAACAGGAAAGGGTGGGAGCACACTGCTTAACCTCCCAGCACAGTTCACCCCTTAGCATCATGGTAAATGCAGTTTGTAGTGCACGCTTACTTGGTATTTTGCTGGAGTGTTCCACCAAAGTTGGTGCAGGTTAGTGCTGTACATCTCTAGACACATGTGTTTCTGGATTTTATCCGTCATCAGTAGAGATCAAAAAACGATTTTCGTCTGCGGTTGCTGAGCAGGCTGCCACAATTCTTACAGGTCTCAGTACCTCTCACAGGCGCACAGGTGCATCTTCACAAGCTCGTCAGCTCAAAGGCTCAATGGGTCAAGGGAGCCTTTTCAAACAGGAAAGGGTGGGAGCACACTGCTTAACCTTCCAGCACAGTTCGCCCCTTAGCATTATGGTAAATGCAGTTTGTAATGCATGCTTACTTGGTATTTTGCTGGAGTGTTCCACCAAAGTTGGTGCAGGTTAGTGCTGTACATCTCTAGACACATGTGTTTCTGGATTTTATCCGTCATCAGTAGAGATCAAAAAACGATTTTCATCTGGGGTTGCTGAGCAGGCTGCCACAATTCTTACAGGTCTCAGTACCTCTCACAGGCGCACAGGTGCATGTCCACAAGCTCGTCAGCTCAATGGATCAAGGGAGCCTTTTCAAACAGGAAAGGGTGGGAGCACACTGCTTAACCTCCCAGCACAGTTCGCCCCTTAGCATTATGGTAAATGCAGTTTGTAGTGCACGCTTACTTGGTATTTTGCCTGGAGTGTTCCACCAAAGTTGGTGCAGGTTAGTGCTGTACATCTCTAGACACATGTGTTTTCTGGATTTTATCCGTTATCAGTAGAGATCAAAAACGATTTTCATCTGGGGTTGCTGAGCAGGCTGCCACAATTCTTACAGGTCTCAGTACCTCTCACAGGCGCACAGGTGCATCTCCACAAGCTCGCTAGACTCAATTGCTCAAGGGAGCCTTTTCAAACAGGAAAGGGTGGGAGCACACTGCTTAAACTCCCAGCACAGTTCGCCCCTTAGCATTATGGTAAATGCAGTTTGTAGTGCATGCTTACTTGGTATTTTGCTGGAGTGTTCCACCAAAGTTGGTGCAGGTTAGTGCTGTACATCTCTAGACACATGTGTTTCTGGATTTTATCCGTCATCAGTAGAGATCAAAAAACGATTTTCATCTGGTGTTGCTGATCAGGCTTCCACAATTCTTACAGATCTCAGTACCTCTCACAGGCGCACAGGTGCATCTCCACAAGCTCGTCAGCTCAATGGCTCAAGGGAGCCTTTTCCAACAGGAAAGGGTGGGAGCACACTGCTTAACCTACCAGCACAGTTCGCCCCTTAGCATTATGGTAAATGCAGTTTGTAATGCACGCTTACTTGGTATTTTGCTGGAGTGTTCCACCAAAGTTGGTGCAGGTTAGTGCTGTACATCTCTAGACACATGTGTTTCTGGATTTTATCCGGCATCAGTAGATATCAAAAAACGATTTTCATCTGGGGTTGCTGAGCAGGCTTCCACAATTCTTACAGGTCTCAGTAACTCTCACAGGCGCACAGGTGCATCTCCACAAGCTCGTCAGCTAAATGGCTCAAGGGAGCCTTTTCAAACAGGAAAGGGTGGGAGCACACTGCTTGACCTCCCAGCACAGTTCGCCCCTTAGCATTATGGTAAATGCAGTTTGTAGTGCACGCTTACTTGGTATTTTGCTGGAGTATTCTACAAAGTTGGTGCAGGTTCGTGCTGTACATCTCTAGACACATGTTTTTCTGGATTTTATCCGTCATCAGTAGAGATCAAAAAACGATTTTCATCTGGGGTTGCTGAGTAGGCTGCCACAATTCTTACAGGTCTCAGTACCTCTCACAGGCGCACAGGTGCATCTCCACAAGCTCATCAGCTCAATGGATCAAGGGAGCCTTTTCAAACAGGAAAGGGTGCGAGCACACTGCTTAACCTCCCAGCACAGTTCACCCCTTAGCATTATGGTAAATGCAGTTTGTAGTGCACGCTTACTTGGTATTTTGCTGGAGTGTTCCACCAAAGTTGGTACAGGTTAGTGCTGTACATCTCTAGACACATGTGTTTCTGAATTTTATCCGTCATCAGTAGAGATCAAAAAAAGATTTTCATCTGGGGTTGCTGAGCAGGCTGCCACAATTCTTACAGGTCTCAGTACCTCTCACAGGCGCACAGGTGCATCTCCACAAACTCGCCAGCTCAATGGCTCAAGGGAGCCTTTTTAAACAGGAAAGGGTGGGAGCACACTGCTTAACCTCCCAGCACAGTTTGCCCCTTAGCATTATGGTAAATGCAGTTTGTAGTGCACGCTTACTTGGTATTTTGTTGGAGTGTTCCACCAAAGTTGGTGCAGGTTAGGTCTGTACATCTCTAGACACATGTGTTTCTGGATTTTATCCGTCAACTGTAGAGATCAAAAAACGATTTTCATCTGGGGTTGCTGAGCAGGCTGCCACAATTCTTACAGGTCTCAGTACCTCTCACAGGCGCACAGGTGCATCTCCACAAGCTCGTCAGCTCAATGGCTCAAGGGAGCCTTTTCACACAGAAAAGGGTGGGAGCACACTGCTTAACCTCCCAGCACAGTTCGCCCCTTAGCATTATGGTAAATGCAGTTTGTAGTGCACGCTTACTTGGTATTTTGCTGGAGTGTTCCACCAAAGTAGGTGCAGGTTAGTGCTGCACATCTCTAGACACATGTGTTTCTGGATTTTATCCGTCATCAGTAGAGATCAAAAAACGATTTTCATCTGGGGTTGCTAAGCAGGTTTCCACAGTTCTTACAGGTCTCAGTACCTCTCACAGGCGCACAGGTGCATCTCCACAAGCTCGTCAGCTCAATGGCTCAAGGGAGCCTTTTCAAACAGGAAAGGGTGGGAGCACACTGCTTAACCTCCCAGCACAGTTCGCCCCTTAGCATTATGGTAAATGCAGTTTGTAGTGCATGCTTACTTGGTATTTTGCTGGAGTGTTCCACCAAAGTTGGTGCAGGTTAGTGCTGTACATCTCTAGACACATGTGTTTCTGGATTTTATCCGTCATCAGTAGAGATCAAAAAACGATTTTCATCTGGGGTTGCTGAGTATGCTGCCACAATTCTTACAGGTTTCAGTACCTCTCACAGGCGCACAGGTGCATCTCCACAAGCTCGTCAGCTCAATGGATCAAGGGAGCCTTTTCAAACAGGAAAGGGTGGGAGCACACTGCTTAACCTCCCAGCACAGTTCACCCCTTAGCATCATGGTAAATGCAGTTTGTAGTGCACGCTTACTTGGTATTTTGCTGGAGTGTTCCACCAAAGTTGGTGCAGGTTAGTGCTGTACATCTCTAGACACATGTTTTTCTGGATTTTATCCGTCATCAGTAGAGATCAAAAAACGATTTTCATCTGGGGTTGCTGAGCAGGCTGCCACAATTCTTACAGGTCTCAGTACCTCTCACAGGCGCACAGGTGCATCTTCACAAGCTCGTCAGCTCAATGGCTCAATGGGTCAAGGGAGCCTTTTCAAACAGGAAAGGGTGGGAGCACACTGCTTAACCTTCCAGCACAGTTCGCCCCTTAGCATTATGGTAAATGCAGTTTGTAATGCACGCTTACTTGGTATTTTGCTGGAGTGTTCCACCAAAGTTGGTGCAGGTTAGTGCTGTACATCTCTAGACACATGTGTTTCTGGATTTTATCCGTCATCAGTAGAGATCAAAAACGATTTTCATCTGGGGTTGCTGAGCAGGCTGCCACAATTCTTACAGGTCTCAGTACCTCTCACAGGCGCACAGGTGCATGTCCACAAGCTCGTCAGCTCAATGGATCAAGGGAGCCTTTTCAAACAGGAAAGGGTGGGAGCACACTGCTTAACCTCCCAGCACAGTTCGCCCCTTAGCATTATGGTAAATGCAGTTTGTAGTGCACGCTTACTTGGTATTTTGCCTGAGTGTTCCACCAAAGTTGGTGCAGGTTAGTGCTGTACATCTCTAGACACATGTTTTTTCTGGATTTTATCCGTTATCAGTAGAGATCAAAAAAAGATTTTCATCTGGGGTTGCTGAGCAGGCTGCCACAATTCTTACAGGTCTCAGTACCTCTCACAGGCGCACAGGTGCATCTCCACAAGCTCGCTAGATCAATTGCTCAAGGGAGCCTTTTCAAACAGAAAAGGGTGGGAGCACACTGCTTAACCTCCCAGCACAGTTCGCCCCTTAGCATTATGGTAAATGCAGTTTGTAGTGCACGCTTACTTGGTATTTTGCTGGAGTGTTCCACCAAAGTTGGTGCAGGTTAGTGCTGTACATCTCTAGACACATGTGTTTCTGGATTTTATCCGTCATCAGTAGAGATCAAAAAACGATTTTCATCTGGTGTTGCTGATCAGGCTTCCACAATTCTTACAGATCTCAGTACCTCTCACAGGCGCACAGGTGCATCTCCACAAGCTCGTCAGCTCAATGGCTCAAGGGAGCCTTTTCCAACAGGAAAGGGTGGGAGCACACTGCTTAACCTACCAGCACAGTTCGCCCCTTAGCATTATGGTAAATGCAGTTTGTAATGCACGCTTACTTGGTATTTTGCTGGAGTGTTCCACCAAAGTTGGTGCAGGTTAGTGCTGTACATCTCTAGACACATGTGTTTCTGGATTTTATCCGGCATCAGTAGATATCAAAAAACGATTTTCATCTGGGGTTGCTGAGCAGGCTTCCACAATTCTTACAGGTCTCAGTAACTCTCACAGGCGCACAGGTGCATCTCCACAAGCTCGTCAGCTAAATGGCTCAAGGGAGCCTTTTCAAACAGGAAAGGGTGGGAGCACACTGCTTGACCTCCCAGCACAGTTCGCCCCTTAGCATTATGGTAAATGCAGTTTGTAGTGCACGCTTACTTGGTATTTTGCTGGAGTATTCTACAAAGTTGGTGCAGGTTCGTGCTGTACATCTCTAGACACATGTTTTCTGGATTTTATCCGTCATCAGTAGAGATCAAAAAACGATTTTCATCTGGGGTTGCTGAGTAGGCTGCCACAATTCTTACAGGTCTCAGTACCTCTCACAGGCGCACAGGTGCATCTCCACAAGCTCATCAGCTCAATGGATCAGGGAGCCTTTTCAAACAGGAAAGGGTGCGAGCACACTGCTTAACCTCCCAGCACAGTTCACCCCTTAGCATTATGGTAAATGCAGTTTGTAGTGCACGCTTACTTGGTATTTTGCTGGAGTGTTCCACCAAAGTTGGTACAGGTTAGTGCTGTACATCTCTAGACACATGTGTTTCTGAATTTTATCCGTCATCAGTAGAGATCAAAAAAAGATTTTCATCTGGGGTTGCTGAGCAGGCTGCCACAATTCTTACAGGTCTCAGTCCCTCTCACAGGCGCACAGGTGCATCTCCACAAGCTCGCCAGCTCAATGGCTCAAGGGAGCCTTTTCAAACAGAAAAGTGTGGGAGCACACTGCTTAACCTCCCAGCACAGTTCGCCCCTTAGCATTATGGTAAATGCAGTTTGTAGTGCACGCTTACTTGGTATTTTGCTGGAGTGTTCCACCAAAGTTGGTGCAGGTTAGTGCTGCACATCTCTAGACACATGTGTTTCTGGATTTTATCCGTCATCAGTAGAGATCAAAAAACGATTTTCATCTGGGGTTGCTGAGCAGGCTGCCACAATTCTTACAGGTCTCAGTACCTCTCACAGGCGCACAGGTGCATCTCCACAAGCTCGTCAGCTCAATGGCTCAAGGGAGCCATTTCAAACAGCTGACGAGCTTGTGGAGATGCACCTGTGCGTCTGTAAGAGGTCTGAGACCTGTAAGGATTGTGGCAGCCTGCTCAGCAACCCCATATAAAATTTGTTTTTATCTCTACTGATGACGGATGAAATCCAGAAACACGTGTCTAGAGATGTACAGCACTAACCTGCACCAACTTTGGCGGAACACTCCAGTAAAATCTCAAGTAAGCATGTATTACGAACTGCATTTTACCATAATGCTAAGGGGCGAACTGTGCTGGGAGGTGAAGCAGTGTGCTCCCACCCCTTCCTATTTTGAAAAGGCTCCGCTTGAGCCATTGAGCTGATGAGCTTGTGGAGATGCACCTGTGCGCCTGTGAGAGGTACTGAGACCTGTAAGGATTGTGGCAGCCTGCTCAGCAACCACTTATAAAATTTGTTTTTATCTCTACTGATGACGGATGAAATCCAGAAACACGTGTCTAGAGATGTATAGCACTAACCTGCACCAACTTAGGTGGAACACTCCAGTAAAATCTCGAGTAAGCATGTATTACGAACTGCATTTACCATAATGCTAAGGGGCGAACTGTGCTGGGAGGTGAAGCAGTGTGCTCCCACCCCTTCCTGTTTTGAAAAGGCTTCCTTGAGCCATTGAGCTGATGAGCTTGTGGAGATGCACCTGTGCGCCTGTGAGAGGTACTGAGACCTGTAAGGATTGTGGCAGCCTGCTCAGCAACCCCATATAAAATTCGTTTTTATCTCTACTGATGACGGATGAAATCCAGAAACACGTGTCTAGAGATGTACAGCACTAACCTGCACCAACTTTGGTGGAACACTCCAGTAAAATCTCAAGTAAGCATGTATTACGAACTGCATTTACCATAATACTAAGAGGCGAACTGTGCTGGGAGGTGAAGCAGTGTGCTCCCACCCTTCCTGTTTTGAAAAGGCTCCCTTGAGCCATTGAGCTGGCGAGCTTGTGGAGATGCACCTGTGCGCCTGTGAGAGTACTGAGACCTGTAAGGATTGTGGCAGCCTGCTCAGCAACCGCTTATAACATTTGTTTTTATCTCTACTGATGACGGATGAAATCCAGAAACACGTGTCTAGAGATGTACAGCACTAACCTGCACCAACTTTGGTGGAACACTCCAGTAAAATCTCGAGTAAGCATGTATTACAAACTGCATTTACCATAATGCTAAGAGGCGAACTGTGCTGGGAGGTGAAGCAGTGTGCTCCCACCCCTTCCTGTTTTGAAAAGGTTCCCTTGAGCCATTGAGCTGACTAGCTTGTGGAGATGCACCTGTGCGCCTGTGAGAGGTACTGAGACCTGTAAGGATTGTGGCAGTCTGCTCAGCAACCCCATATAAAATTCGTTTTTATCTCTACTGATGACGGATGAAATCCAGAAACAAGTGTCTAGAGATGTACAGCACTAACCTGCACCAACTTTGGTGGAACACTCCAGTAAAATCTCAAGTAAGCATGTATTACGAACTGCATTTACCATAATGCTAAGGGGGGAACTGTGCTGGGAGGTGAAGCAGTGTGCTCCGACCCCTTCCTGTTTTGTAAAGGCTCCCTTGAGCCATTGAGCTGATGAGCTTGTGGAGATGCACCTGTGCGCCTGTGAGAGGTACTGAGACCTGTAAGGATTGTGGCTGCCTGCTCAGCAACCCGATATAAAATTCGTTTTTATTTCTACTGATGACGGATGAAATCCAGAAACACGTGTCTAGAGATGTACAGCACTAACCTGCACCAACTTTGGAGGAACACTCCAGTAAAATCTCAAGTAAGCATGTATTACAAACTGCATTTACCATAATGCTAAGGGGCGAACTGTGCTAGGAGGTGAAGCAGTGTGCTCCCACCCCTTCCTGTTTTGAAAAGGCTCCTTGAGCCATTGAGCTGACAAGCTTGTGGAGATGCATCTGTGCGCCTGTGAGAGGTACTGAGACCTGTAAGGATTGTGGCAGCCTGCTCAGCAACCCCATATAAAATTTGTTTTTATCTCTACTGATGACGGATGAAATCCAGAAACACGTGTCTAGAGATGTACAGTACTAACCTGCACCAACTTTAGTGGAACACTCCAGTAAAATCTCAAGTAAGCATGTATTACGAACTGCATTTACCATAATGCTAAGGGGCGAACTGTGCTGGGAGGTGAAGCAGTGTGCTCCCACCCCTTCGTGTTCTAACAGAAGTAGGTGACAACAATGTTTTACATATATAAAAGCAGCTTTGGGGATAGAATCATAGTAGAACATATCCAGAGGTGTCAGAGGTATGGGTGTAACTGGAAAAGGAGGGAGCTGGTAAATGAACAAAAAGGAATGGAGAGTAGAGGAAATATATTCATATTCCTTTGAACAGGAGTCAGGTAGGTGACATTGTGCTTGAAAGTGAGGGAAAGGTACATTAGAATTGTTTATTGCAGTTTGGTGAACAAACATAATACCCTTTTCCTTCCATTGTTTGTTGTAAAAAAAATTATCATACCAAATTGACGAGGATAAAAACATTGTTGAAAATCAAGATTAGTAGAAAATAACGTATGTAATAAATGATGTGAATATTTTAAAATGGGATTTGTGGATATAAATGTATACTTAGACATATGAATGATATCTTTGAATGAGAAACCATTCAGTAATGATTGTACGAACATGATCCATTGCAGGGTAGGCAAGTATTAAAAGTCATTAATCAGAGCATAAAATTGCTGAATTAGAAAGGATGAGTGGTAAAGATTAAAACTAGGAAATCGTATACCACCTTCATTTTTTGGGTGCTTAAGTTTTGAGAGAGGCAATATGAGGATGTGTATGGCTCCATAAGAATTTTGTACAAATGAAATCAATTTGTGCAAAATAATAATTAGGGATCTTAAAGGGGAACATAGATATTGTATAAATAACGTGGTTCAATCATCATTTCAATGGTATCAAGTCTGCCCCATCATGAAAAATGAAAAGGAGACCAAGTTGAAATTAATGTTTGTTATTTAGATTTTAATGTCACAAAACTGTGGCTACGTTTGTTAGATATGTTAAAGGAAAAGTAGACACCAAGCTATTTTATTTTGGAGGGACAACATGTAAAATTAGTATTAGCAGACATATATTGATAACAAGAGGAGTTTGAAGGTAAAATTTCAGTTTTGTAAAAATTAAGGCCCTCATTATGATGTCGGGTGGAAAACCTTCCGACAGCTCGTCAGAGGCTTTCCACCCAACCACAGAGATCCACCCTCAGATAGTTTCAAATGCCATGTCCTCCCAGATTGAGTATGTTTCCTACAATGGTGGGAAAAACACACAGTGTTTTTAAATACCCCTCACACACCAAAAGGGCCTTGGTGTCATGCTTCATCATGGGGGTCTTCCCGCCCCTCTACGGGACGGGGCGTGCTACGACCTACGGTTACGCGGGAGCACTGTTGTCATGAAAAGACTGTGTCGTGTAGGAATGTGAGTGGAAGGGTCAGGGGTGAATAGAAAAGTGAGGTTAAAAATACCTGGCTCGGCGGTTTAGAAAATACATTTTTAATATACCTTTGAGCTGGTATTGTTAAGAGTGGGGACGGAGGTGTATTTGCCTCAATGAGCTATGCCTCCAAGGTCAACATGTTTGAAGCCCCCTGGCTTCTTCTTCAGGACTTAACAGATCCCTTCTACACTCACTTAATATGTGGTGTGTTTTTAACCTAATCCTCTCTAAAAAGTGTGGGTGAGAGTAAATGAACAGTGCATGCAAATATTTAATGCACATATACGATACCTAAATAGGTATCTGTCATCGTTATTTGATTTCAAAGTGAACGCGACCCATGAGCCTGTAACGGGTGGGAGGGGTGCCTATAGTAGCAACTGCTCCTGGGACACTGCCCCGCCGTGTCTGGCCTCCCCGGGCAGTGTCCCAGGAGCAGTTGCTACTATAGGCACCCCTCCCACCCGTTACAGGCTCATGGGTCACGTTCACTTTTGAAATCAAATAACGATGACAGATACCTATTTAGGTATCGTATATGTGCATTAAATATTTGCATGCACTGTTCATTTACTCTCACCACACTTTTAGAGAGGATTAGGTTAAAAACACACCACATATTAAGTGAGTGTAGAAGGGATCTGTTAAGTCCTGAAGAAGAAGCCAGGGGGCTTCAAACATGTTGACCTTGGAGGCATAGCTCATTGAGGCAAATACACCTCCGTCCCCACTCTTTAACAATACCAGCTCAAAGGTATATTAAAAATGTATTTTCTAAACCGCTGAGCCAGGTATTTTTAACCTCACTTTTCTATTCACCCCTGACCCTTCCACTCACATTCCTACACGACACAGTCTTTTCATGACAACAGTGCTCCCGCGTAACCGTAGGTCGTAGCACGCCCCGTCCCGTAGAGGGCGGGAAGACCCCATGATGAAGCATGACACCAAGGGCCCTTTGGTGTGTGAGGGTATTTAAAAACACTGTGTGTTTTTCCCACCATTGTAGGAAACATACTCAATCTGGGAGGACATGGCATTTGAAACTATCTGAGGGTGGATCTCTGTGGTTTAATAACTATTGACTTAAGGAGGACGTATCCACCTCCACTGCTTTTGACAAGCAGTACCTCTTTACTCCCCTTTTTGTTCTTTTTGCTTTCCACCCAACATCATAGGTTTCCGTCCGACTGCTGTATTATGATACTGGCGTTCAGAGGGAAACCAGCGGGGGAATTCCTTTCCACTTCCAACAGGCTCACAGAGTCAATCAGGGAGGTGGGCGGAATTGTCACCCTAAAATGGCAGCAGAGCCAGTCTTGGCTCCGCCGTCAGGATTACAATGTCGCTTTCTGTCTGCCCTTTCATGGCGGTCTGACTGCCATGAAAAGGCAGGCGGAAAGTGGCTTTGGGAGCCCCTAGCAGTGCCCCCTTGCCCCCTGGCCCTCCGCTATGGGGTCTGAGAAACATCCCTGCACCACGTGGCAGGCACTGCATGATGCCTGCTACACAGTGCAGGGATGTTTGAAAAAATATTTCTATTACGGCTGCCGCACAACCTGCAATTGAAAAAGGGATGTTTCCGACTGCCCATAGTGCGGTCGCATCCTAATACTGCGGCTGGAACCGCCTACTAATAGTTGGGCAGGTTTCATCCCGCTACGGTGTCGTATTAGGCCCCAAAGTATATATCCAGAAATACTTGAGTATAATGTGATCTCCCGTATAAAAGGGTCCAGGGAAGCCAGGGGATTGGACATATAGATTAGAACATCATCTGCGTAGGCAGATAACTTAACTTCTAGGAAATTTTGTTTACATTTGGAGATAAGTGTATTGCAAAGTATTCATTCAAGGAATGGCTCTAGCCAGAGAACAAACAGCAAAGGGCAAAGGGGGCATCCTTGTCTAGTAAAATAAGGAGAAAAACAACCACTGACAAAAACACTAGTATAGGGGTTGGAATATAGTAGTTTTATAAATGTGATACATTTTCGGCCAAAGCCAAACCAGTGAAGTGTGGTGAACATAAATTGGCAATTAATGCAGTAAAAAGCTTTTTTAGCATCTAGGGACAGGGCCGCAAAAAAGTATGTTGCTTTTTCCAGCCAGTGCAAAAATGTTAGAGAACATCCTGGCATTGTCTGCAGCAAGTCTGCCCTTAATAAAGCCGCATTGATGAGATTTGACAAGAAGTGGTACAACAGTTTCAAAGCGGGATGCTAGAGTCTTGGCACAAAATTTGCAATCACAGTTGATCAATTAAACGGGTCAATAATTTTTGCAAAGAGTGGGGTCTTTATCAGGTTTGGGGATAATAACAATCAAGGCTTATAAAAACGTTTGAACTTAAAAGAAATTAGTTAAAAAGTTCAAATAATTTGGGGGCAAAGAATGCAGAAAGGGAAGAAATAAATTCAATTAAGAATTTATCTGGACCAGGTGCCTTACCTCTTTTCAGGGATTTGATTGCATCCAAAATCTTTTGGAGCGTAAACTTTCTTGGAGCATAATGTCAGCCTATAAGTCCTCAAATAACTGTGAAAGGGAAGGAGGGGTAGGGAAACCATTAAAAAAACTGTTGTATTTTAAGTTTGGATGGGGCAGTATGTTCTCTATAAAGTGTCTTGCAATAGGAAGGCATTGAAGATGTCAGAATCAAAAATCGAAGCAGTATTAGCTGATTCATTAAGAATGGTAACTATCTTTTTACATTCGGTCTTTATTTTTTAAAAGTTGGCAAGCACTTTACCAGCTTTATTCTGACCTCCATGGAATTTAGATTTAACCTGAAGCAAGATGTAACATGCATCAATAGTAGCAAGTTTGTTGAGATTCGATTTGGCTTTGATCAACTGTGTAGTAATCAGGACAACGCTGGTGTGATGAAGTCAAGATAGGTTTATTCCAGTAGTAAATAAACAAGTATAAATCTTCATCAACAGGTATATAACAGTAGTCCTAGATATCCATCAACAGTCCCACCGGGAGCAGCCTGCTAGCTGCTCAGCCCCATTCACCAACTGTCATCCTCATCCAGTCACCCAAGCATTCCACTCACAGCACATACCAAACATTCCACTCAGAACACTCACACAGGCTGAGCAGCTAGGAACAAGTTATCATAAGAGATAGACAGTAATAGGAGAATACTACATATCTCTTTCCTTATAAACGAAAGACGAAACTTAACATCTTGAAACTATAAACATAAAAGTAGAAGATAAGATAAATAGTCAAAACGTCTCAAAACTACAAGCATAAATGTATAAGACAAATACATGTACCAAACATCTTAAGGCTGTAATATAAACAGCAAAAGATAAGTAAAATAGTCAGTAACCCAGGGATGACAGAAACGACATCACAAGAGGGGTAGAGACGAAGCAAGATCAAAGGAGAAGAGACAAATACATGTACCAAACATCTTAAGGCTGTAATATAAACAGCAATAGATAAGTAAAATAGTCAGTAACCCAGGGATGACAGAAACGACATCACGAGAGGGGTAGAGACTAAGCAAGATCAAAGGAGAAGAGAAAAAGGTACCTTACATATGAAATACGAAATACCCATCTCCCCTCTTAATAAAGGCAATAAATTGATAACAAAAACGTGTACAATCCCATGTAGGGAACACTCCATGTAAAGGTGTGGAAAGAGGGACTGGGACCCAAATTCCTGCCCCCACCCTAAACAGGGGACAACGTGTATGTAAATGTGGACAGAAGGGATGTGACCCAACATCCTGCCCCCACCCTGAACAGGGGACAACGTGAATGTGACTGTGGACAAGAGGGACTGATACCCAATGTCCTGCCCCCACCAACCAAAAGGGACAACCTGTGATTTGTAAAAATCACACTATGTAAAGAGTATAATGTCATGAGAACAAAGGGACTTGCACCCAATGTCCTGTCCCCACAAACTACAAGGGACAACCTGTGAACAAAATGTGAAAGCTCTCCAATGTGAGGAGGCAAGCAATGTGAAGAGACAGCAACAAAACTCGTGCGGCGCAAGGCGTCTTAAGCACGCAGGGACCCACCCCTGCAACAACAACTCGTGCGGCGCAATGCGTCTTAAGCACGCAGGGACTAACCCCTGCAACAAATCGAAGAGACCACCCTCGCGTAAGGGTACAATGTAAATATAGCATAAATTGGGACTTAAAAACCCAAACATGTATGAAAGGGAAAAACAAAACCCAATCATCAACCCCAAAATGATGTCACAAAATGTAAATATGGGAGACAACCCCAAAAAACTTACCCTCCACATAGGGCCACTTCTCATGAGAATGACCCATAAACCCACCCCTGTGTAAAGGTGCATAAATGTAAGGAAGTACAGTATGAGTGGCAAGATACTGGACACACTATTAACTTAAGCACTCCGAACTGTAACCTGTAGTGTGGAAACCAAATAATTTGTAGACCTAGAAATTATAGACTGCGAAAAAGTAAACAGGTTCCTTCCACAGTCACCATAAACACAACTCCAGGTTAGCCAAAACGATCCAGAGGTAAATGTTCCTGTAAACACGTTCCATCCAGTGGTAAATGTTCATATAAAAATGTTCCATTCAAATGTAACTCCAAAAAGAAAATAGAGAACTCAAGACTGAACACAGTTCTCAGTTATTGACACGCAAAAGTGGTGGAAAAAAAAAAGTACCTGTAACTTCAAAATGCCACAACACCAGCCGATCTTCACAGTGCGACGTACACGCTGAACTTTCAACATTGAGAAAAGAAAAAAAAACTTTATTGAATGGGACGTGCAAGAGACATAGACGTGGTTGGCAAATTGTAGAACACTGAACGAAAGAAACACCATGCTCCGCCAACTCCAAAATGGTGGCACGCTGTATGACACCGTGCCGAGTGGCTCCATGCACGCTTGTGCATCAAAACATCATTACAGCAGCACCTAGCATCACAGCAACGTCACTGAAGATGCCGCGAGCTGTCAGCACGTCTTCGACAAACAGGTAGGCCTTCGCGCGCTGACAAGAGCTCGTGCAACGTTTATTTAAATGGAAAAGAGGCAGTTGATAACACCGCAGACATGAGGCCAAAAATCAAAGACAAAATAGGTCTCACTTGACTTCCCATTGGCCTGACCATGTGTTGCTGGTTGTGTTGCATAAGTCAGCTACATCGTAGAACTCCAATAATGTGGCATGAAACTTTATGTAGACATTTTTTTGAATCTCTCAGCAAAATCCATCTCACTTCACTCTGCCCGCAGGGGCACGAAGAACAACACAGCTGTTTTGTCCAAAACACGTCGTGTCACCAGTCATCACTCTTCCAGCCATTGCCAGTGATGAGATGAAAAAGTCTATGTAATTTTGCCATCGCAGCTTCATACATGTCTCTTGGCAAGTGCCAGTGCTTGACCCAGTGTATAGGGAGCACAGTTACAACACCCGCAGTTAACTGGCAGCAATATGCATAGTTCGTACTACTCTGCGCAGCGTCTAAGAAATAAAGGAAATGTCTTACTGTACATGAAAGGTCACTCTGCGCAGCATCCATGACGTGTCTAGTAGTAGTGGCTTCTTTAGAGGGAGCACAGCACGCTTGTGTGGGGGCTGTCCGATGTGATGGACACCGGTGGGACTGCACAGCGTGCTGGCTTTGTGCTTGTTTCTTTTGTTTTGTTTGAATTTGAATGTCTTTAAAGAGAGATACCTGTGAGGCCCCTTGAGAGTCTTTTCTGTAGCATATTGTTCCTGTTCCTTTAGCCAGTCGTCCATTACTTGTAGTATCTTTTCTCCAGCATATTGTAGAAAGCATGATGAGGTTTCTCAGGCCACTTGTACCCACTGTTGAGCGTGGGGGCGTCTCCAACTCGTCGCCAAAAATATGTGTAGTAATCAGGACAACGCTGGTGTGATGAAGTCAAGATAGGTTTATTCCAGTAGTAAATAAACAAGTATAAATCTTCATCAACAGGTATATAACAGCAGTCCTAGATATCCATCAACAGTCCCACCGGGAGCAGCCTGCTAGCTGCTCAGCCCCATTCACCAACTGTCATCCTCATCCAGTCACCCAAGCATTCCACTCACAGCACATACCAAACATTCCACTCAGAACACTCACACAGGCTGAGCAGCTAGGAACAAGTTATCATGAGAGATAGACAGTAATAGGAGAATACTACAAACTGATGTAAATTCGAGGAAGATTTGGAAGTAAAGTAAGTATGTTCAAGTGTTTTCATTTTTTGAAGTAAAGTGAGATATTGAGAATTTCACTTTTGTTTCTTTATGGCAGAATAAGCTATAAATAAGGCTCTGAATGAGGCTTGGAAACCATCCCAATTGTTAGAAATGGATGCATCGCTAGGTTGGTTGAATTGAAAAAATTCTCGATTTTAAGTAGTATCCTCAGTTATAAAATGTGTATCACATAATAGGGAATTATTAAATCTCCACCTGCCAGTTTTGGACTCATTATAGGACAGATCCAAGCAGGCCATTACTGGTGCGTGGTCTGATATAAAAATGGAACCTATTTTAGATGATCGTATAGAAGGGAGTAAGGGTTTAGTAACTAAAATATAATAATTTCTGGACATCGTCTGATGTACATTAGAGAAAAAGTGAATTAAAACTTATCAGGATTACATGTTTTCCAAACATCAACATCAAACCTGGCTTACTGTGCCACTGGAACCAAGCTATACCTGGCTGAAGAGCCCTAACTAGGGTGAAACCAGTCCTAGATTGCTTGTGCTCTGGTTCAGGGAGTACCTGGTCTGGCATTTGGGCTGTACTGTTTTCATGATGAGCAGGGTCAAGACTGATTTGCATATGGCTGGGTCCAAACTGAGGTGGCATGGTGGGCAAAAAACAATGGTTTGGGATGCGGCCCAAGCGATTGTCAGTGGCTGAGAATAATTCAAGCATTTCCTCCATCATCTTGCTGTTTTTGCATTTACCAGGACTTAAGCAGCACGAGGGCAGTGGTGGCAGCATACCATGTAGTTATCTGTAGGAGTGAGCAGGGCCTTTATACCTGTGTCGCTGGAGTGAGATCCGTAGGCTCCCTCATTTAAAGTTTCACTGCTGTGTGCTTAACTCACCCTTAGCCTACCTCGGTTTGGTGTGTGGGGCTGCGCACTGCAGATGTTCTATACATGTGCTGGGTGTATGTGTACCTGTGAATCGTACAATACAGGGAGGATGTAGTGCCGAGCAGTGCGTGTACACTATATGCATATGCTGGGTGTATGGGCGCTTGTGAATGATACAATACATGAAAGACTCTGGGTTCCACTTTGGGAGGCCCAGGGCTGAATTGAGAATCATAAGGAGAGGAGGAAGAGGAATCACCCCAAACTGATTTCTGTTTTGCTGCTTTCCTCTAAGCTGGGTGGGACACACTGGTGAAAGGGAGAGCCAGGCTCCCCAGTACACTTTAAAGGGTGCTTTTTGATTCAGTGAGACAGCACTGGGAAGGAGCCCAGGCACTTCTCAGGATAAGAGAATCATAGTGAGTAGGACTGATGCCCTGGGGTAACCTTTTGATACATATATCACTGTGGCTGAAGTCCAGCAGTCACTCCTGCTGTGACAGAATGCTTTCTGGGGGAGGAGAGAACAGAGGAGAGGACACTTCACAAGGAAGTAGACTACCAACATACACTTCAAAGACTCAGACTCTAAATCACATTTGGTGACTGAAAATGGACTTTAAGAAGGGGACCTTAAGACCCCCAAAATGTTCAACTGACAAGCAGCCAGTCGAGCACTTCTACCTGTGACCATGACTGCTGGTCAAGACCTGTTAGTCTCCCAGCTGAGTGACGGGACATCACCTAGGAAAGCCAAGACCACCTGCCCTTGAGGCTGGAGCAGCAGTGCCTGCTTGCCAAGACCAGCGTGCCTTGTGAGGAAGAGGAGAGTGTTGGAGAGAGCGAGGCCCAGGCCAGGAATTGTGGCAAGTGGATCCCTGTAGCAAGGTTTGAGGAGATGGCTGCTGCAGTGATAAGTTTATTGCTTTTGTGCAAATAGAAGTCAGCGACACCCATATGCCATAGGAGGGCCATAGTGAAGTAAGCCATGATATTTGCTGCACCACATGGGTCATTGTCCATGTGCTGTGTTAAGTTGGTGACACTGTATGCCAGTTGGGGTCTACATAAAGATTGCTGCTGTGTTGATCATGCTGTAGCTTAAATGCAGTATCATTTCGGTGACCCCATACCAGGTGGTGCTACCCTGAAGATTGTTGCTGTGTCGATTGGGTAATAACCCATGTGTGGTATCAAGTCGGCGACCCCGTATGCCAGGTGAGGCCAACATGAAGATTACTGCTGTGCAGATCAGGCCGGAGCATGTGCGCAGAGGAGGAAAGGTGACCCTGTATGCTAGAGGGGGCCCCCTGGACCAAGCAAGAAATTAGCTCGGCCGAAACTTTCGATGGAGGAGAGAGGCCGCCATGCTGACACTGGCGTGCCTAAGCTTTGAATGAGGACCAGTACCAGGCTTGTCACACCCCCCTCACCTGCAGTAGGAATCATGGAATTTACCCAGCATCAGAGGAAGATTAAGAACCCCCCTGCCCCTGCAGGGCTGTGTATGAAGGATCTTGAGGAAAGTCGAACGAAGCCCACCTGGGCAGCATGTGAAAGACTTACTGGAGACAGCTGCTGCAGTTTCAGTGTCTGCTAAGGGGACACACTCATAAACTCCGGTCGCAAGGATCCTGTTGGTGGGAGTAAGACCGATTTTGGGCCAGACGGCCCCAGGGGGAACTTGCTTGCCAGATAGCACTGTGACATTGGACCACTTTGACTTTAATAAAAAGTCAGAGTCGGACCCCTGAGATGTGGACTACTAATGGGGCTTAACCTAAATGTTGCCTATAGTTAATGGGGAATAACCATTACCTATAGCTAGAGGGAAATGGGATTCAGGGACCTGCCTATCAAACACAACATCCCTGACCTCAGGGGACTGTGTGTATTGTTAAAGACTGTCATATTTTGCTTTGTGTTCGTATATAAAACTCCTTTATACCGACAGCCTGAGATGAAATCACTCCATGAGGGCAGCAAAGAGGAAAGCTTAAGCAGTGTTTGACCAAATCAATGATACTATACTCATAGTGGATGACATACTTTTGAAAATGTTGCAAGTATTTTAACTCAGCATGTTGAATGATGGGATTCTTAATGCTAATCTTTAGAAACAATTACTCCAAGAACCTGTACTATCTCCTAAGATAGCCCTGGAAAGATGGGGCATATGAACCAATATAATACTAGGGTATGATCCAACAGAATAAAAATCGTATTCAGCAATGACTATAAATACCTTGAAGAATAAGAAATGTATTCCAAATCCCCTCAATAATATGGCCTGAAGAGAGAATGAATGCGTTCCTATATAAATAAAAGTAAGCGAATTGACAAAATTAGTTTTGAAATAATTAGCACTTAATATTTTGCTGTACTAAAAAAGCTACAGCTGTCCCACATGTATACCATCCTTTTGGGCACATATTATTCAAAACAAAATAATTCATGACCATGCATTTGTCAAGGACTGTTCTTTTGTGTACCTCTAGTTTCGGCTCTTTCTGAATCAGTTATGGCCTTACACCTTCTCTCACTATATCAGGTTCCAGAATGGTGGCTGTATAACAAGAGCCAGGAGTGGCCTGGTAAGACAACAAGCCAGGAACAGGAGCAAAGAACCAGGAGCAGATCCAAGGCATGCAACTGAGAAAGCAGTAAAACACACTGTAGAGGAAGCAGTGAGCTGAATAGCACAAATGCGACACACTGCACAATGGCCCCAGCCTGATATAAAGTCCTGCACTCACCAAACTTCAAGGGTCTGGAAGGTTCTTAATGAAAGGAAGTGGTCAAATAGGAATTAAAG
The DNA here is from genome assembly GCA_963921515.1 of Calotriton arnoldi. NCBI lineage: Eukaryota > Metazoa > Chordata > Amphibia > Caudata > Salamandridae > Calotriton > Calotriton arnoldi. The sequence continues at coordinate 505,178 of CAWUFW010006286.1, forward strand.
GCCACATGACCTTGATGAATCTAGAAAGTTCTAGAAAAAAGGAAGTTATCTCACAGAAATTACCAGATGATCATCTTTGAATGGAGTGCAAAAAAGAATATGACCCAGTTGAGTACCAACAGGTAAGTAAAGGACTCATGCAAGATAAAACTACCACGTCCTAGGCTAATTTGTAGCTGTGGCACTTAATGCATGCCCATTCCTTAACCGGTAATAGTAAAGAAAGTGTTGACCCTTCGGGGCAGTATGAGGGCTAAGATGTAGCCCATTGCAGCACCCTGGAATATTTTTCAACCACTCCTTTGTGAACAAATTCTGATTGTGGCAATTTGTTACTGCAATGGGGCACATCTTTTAATTCCCCTCTAAGAAAAAAACGGAAATAAAAGTCTGATCAAAATATTTAAGGGCTTTGACATTTGGGATAATTTATCACACTATGGAGTGCATGATAACATCAAACAAAAATATCAATTACAGGATATCGACTACCATTACTTTGTCAAGGGAAATATTAACAAGAGTGCATGAATTTATTGTGTTTAACTCCCCATCTTTGCAACATGGAAATATGTTATACATATAACATAAAGATACTTCAATGTGTGGTTAAGAATATTAATTCTATACTTACCTATATATAGGTGCCTGGATGATAAAGTCAAATCTGATATCCTGCAATATGTCTTTTTTCAGGATGATATTAAACCACTTGATATTGTGACATGTAACCAACTTTTGGAAAGCAATTATCCAGAGAATTGCAGATTAAAAGACATTGTAAAGTTGCTTGCATATAGCTAATTAAGAAAACACTAGGCCTGGTGTGAGAAGTTGGCCTGGTATATGCTATCCACTAATTAAAGTGGGCACCTTGCACTAGTCCAAACAACCCTTATGGTGATTTAAGAGGTCAAAGATAACCTTAGAAAGCTATCCAAGTGGTAGCTGTGGAGAGCAGCCATCAGGCTTAGTTAGTCTTGAAGGAATGTTAAGCAGCTTGTTTTACCAGAATGCAACATTATAGTATTGGTTAAATGAAAGGAGAACCACACAGTAGTTATAAAAATATGTATTTATTAATATAACACTCTCTAGTATGACACAGTATCTCCTACACGGAGATAATCACAAAGCACACAATACTTAAGCACAGAAATGACTGTAAATAGCACTAATACACAGTGGGCCCCGGGAGGGGGACCAAACCATATACTAAAATAGTGGTATAAGAACCACGACTTGAGTCAAGGCAGTGTCGATAGGACGTAGACTCGCTGGGACCCCAAGGAACCACCCAAGGTGAGTAAGTAGGGACCCCACGGAGGACGGATGCAGTGTGGGAACACAACTGCGTGTTCCGTACAATTCTATGGGAAAGTCGCTGTTGAAGTTTTAGAGTTTAAGGACCCTTCCCAGTGGACTTCGAAGAAACCCTGTGGAAGTTAAGAGATTGGAGAGCCACCCCACCCATGGATACCGAGGTACCCCAGTTACCTATCCCAGGGAAGCCGGGTGCATAGGTATGAATGGCGTCGGAAACCGCCGTCGAACCCAACGGAGGACTTCGAAGAAGAGCCGCTGCTGGAAGAAAGAAAAGTGTCCGTTGGAATCCAAAGGTGGATTCTTGTTAAAGAGTACCTGAAAGCAGAAGGGACAGAGTCTGGGTCACTCAGGAGTGTCCAGGGGCTCGGTAAACGAATGCCCACCGATGTTGGGTGATTCAGGTGCGTTGATGGAGTTTTTGACTCTGCAGCTACGGGGACCAGGAGATGTCGAGGACGACCAGGAGCTGAATACAAGCTGTCCTACAAAGGATGTTGAGTACTGAGGGGCGGTATGTGGCTGGAGCACCAACAAGCCTTGGCAACGGCAACCCACGCAGAAGGTCAAGGATGTGTACGGTTTGGAAAAAGCAAGGTCCAGGAGACTCACGACAGCAAGGGGAGTCAGGGCAGGTCTGGAGAAACCAGGGGAGCCCAAGAAAAGCAAAATTGACCCTCAAGTAGACCCATAGGCCGGAGGCACAGGAGTCGTGAGAGGACCTGGAGCGATTTCACCAAACAGCAGCCCACGGAGCACTCGGTGTGAGGAGGCTGGAGTTCTTGGCAGGAAATGGTGCCAGAGGTTGGGGCTACTGGGAGCCCAATGCACTTGTTCCGGAAAGGCCAACAAGCATATGCACTTGCAAATATACATGGTGCACAGGGGTTCGGGTATTGCAGCCCCTACGAGGGATTCTCACCTCAAACTTGTTGAGAGGGCAGCTCGGACATCAAAGGACGTAGAAACCCACCTCCTGTGTTGCTGAAGTCTTCAGAGTCCGTAGGAGCTCAGGGTCAGCAGACCGGACATCAGTGTTGCGCTGCCTGTGACTCCTTCACTCCAAGGGAGATATCTTTGGTTGTCCTTGATGCTCCACAGGTCCTACACAGATCCTGTATGGTGCACGGGCACAGATGATGCTTCAGACTGAGAGAGAGATGAAGTCTGGCCCAAGCGAAGTCCAGCGAAGTCCAGCGAAGTCCAGAGTGTCCAGACTGTCGAAGTTCAGTGGTTTCTGGTTCAGAATCTTGTCCACGTCAAATCTTAGGTCCTACAGCCAGGTGAGCCCTTTTGTACCCACGGGAGAGGGTTGGACACATTCTGGGGACCCTCCCATGGGAGGGTCTGGACAGTGGGGAGGTTACTCCCATGTCCTTTGCCCAGTTTCGCGCCAGAGCAGGAGCCAACAGCTCCCAGGACTGGTTTGAACTGAACTGTGCACATGGACACTAAATGTGCCCCTCATGTAGACTTTCGGTCGCTGGCAAGCGCACCCACCCAGCCCTAAGACACTAAATCCTGTCTGGTAAGTGGTCACACCTACCTGTGACAGGATGCCTATTGTTCTGCCTCCCCCTGCTTGAGCTTGGGTCAGCAGCAGGGGGGCAGAAATGCGTCTCTGGTCAGCAGCAACCATTTTGTGCTGCCCGGAACTAGAAGGCTGGTACCGGGAACACCAGGGACCCAACGAAGCTCGCTTCTGAGGGGTGGAATCATACCATGATTCCAACATGTTTGACACCAAACACGATAGGGTTAGTTTCAGCCATTTTAGAGTTGGTCATCACGCGGTCGCATAATGCCACTCTATATGTCGTTAATGGCTGTCTCACTGACAACCCAGGAGAATGGACTCCGTAGGCTGCAGGGGTGTTCTGCTCATGCAGTGGCACCCTCTCACTTAGAACCAAGCACCCTGCCCTCAGGATTGTAAAGGCCTACTAGAGGGGTGACATAGGTTTTAAGTACAGTTACCCTTAGATATATTAAGCCTATATCTTAAGTAAATGGTGCATGCACCAATTTACACAGGCTGCAATGGCAGGCCTGTAGTTCCATTTTGCATGGCCTCCCATGGGTTGCAAAATACATGCTTCAGCCCATGGGAGGCCTCTGGGGTACCTATGCCCTGGGTACATGTGTACCATTTACTAGGGACTGACAATGGTACCCCAGTATCCAATCTGGAGTGTACCTACGTACATGGCATAACAGTTTAAGGAGAAAGCAGATAGACTGGGGTCCTGATTAGCAGGATCCCAGTCAGACTAGTCAAAAACCAGCTTAGCACCAGGCAAAAAGTGGAGGAACACATACAGAAGGATCCTAGCTTCCTACATAACCCCCCCAAACGAAAGGAGATAAGGCTAACCTTGCCCAGTTGAGACTGTATTTCCTAAGTGGCCATATAAGGAAGGTCCTGCATTTGCATGGATACCCCCTATCCTATGGTCCACTGAGAAGTTCCTCCCCTGTAGGGTCTTGGATCCTCTCAAAAGCTTGGGGTGACTACCTGTAAGCTGTTTGAGCCAAGAAAGAGGCTGATGGGGTGTCTGAGTTGGGAAGTGAGGCCCTAACAGGGTTGGTCTCAGCTTCCTCAGAGCATTGGCCACCATGGAAGCCTTTCTTTCTATGACTGACTAATATCTATCCCTAGGGGTCAACCTCTGGCTGCCTACAGCTTTTGGTTGATCCCCTCTGGCTGGAACAATGGAGGGCCAGTGAAGGTTTGGGACAGCTTGGTCCCAGGTTTTCCTTTGCTCAACAATGTTCCTTTGGGGGATGTCATTGCCTAAGGGTAAGCGGGATCCCTCAGGCTGCTCAGGATGTTCTACCTGTCTAGTACTACTAGGATGGGGGTTCCTAATCTGTGGATGAGGGGATTCCTCCTGGCAGTGGTCCCTATGTGGTCCACTGATATCCCTGACCTCTGCAGCCCTAGGATGACTGAGGCTGGGTAGAGAGGAGCAGGATACCTGCTCCAGACTTGGTACCTCCTTGGAAGGTTCCCCTGCCCTCAGCGGCTCTGCCAGACCAGGCCTGACCACCTCTGGGGCAGTTCCTTCACAAGGGGTAGGGTCAGTTCCCTGAGGAGGCTGACCCCTACCTATAGTCTGGGGGGGAAATACTTTTCTTCATCCCCTTTGCTCTCTGATAGTGTAGAGTGGGCCATTCTTTCAGGCTCCACTGCTCCTGAATTTCCCTGTGGTTGGACTGGGGCCCTAAGGGTCACACCAACTTTCTCAGGGAGGCCTAACATCTCTAGATGGGCCTTCAGTTCTACTTCAGCCCAGGATTAAGTTTCCAAATCATTACCCAAGAGGCAATCTACAGGTAACTTTGGGGACACTGCAACTCTTTTGGGACCAGTGACCCCTCCCCAGCTGAGATTGACTATGGCCATGTGGTGATCTGTCCTAACACCATCAGTGTTGGTCACCTGGTACTGGTACTCAGGTAAAAACTGAAGGGGAGGAACCAGGTTCCCTGTCACCATGGTGACACTAGCCCCTGTGTCCCTATAGGCCACAGCTTTCTGACCATTCATGAGAGGCTCATGTCTGTATTTGCTCAAAGTATTGGGACTTTCAGTAAAAGTGCCAAACCCCATGCCACCATCCCAGACTAAGGAGGCCTGTGTGGGGGATCTGGCTAAGCCAGTTTCCACCTCAGTACCCCTAGAGAACCCAACTAAGCTTTTGGGAGGGTTGCTACTACTTGGGGGACTACTACTTGGAGCATTGGGGTGTGCTGTAGTAGTAGGAGGAATATTCTCCTTATTGCTGGCCTTAGGACAGTCAGAATCATTCTTCCTGTGGCCTGGCTGTTTACAAACAAAGAAATAAAGTTTCTTTCCAGCGGAAGAAGGAGTTTGGGAACCACCCCCAGAGGAGGACTTTTGGGGATCTTCAGAGGACTTCTCTTTAGACTTATCCCCACCTTTCTCTTGGGTTTTGGAAGTATCTTTCTGCCGGTTACCACCACCTGGGTTCTTCTGCTTAATCCTGGTTCTGACCCATTTACCTTCCTTCTTTCCCAATTCTTGGGATATGTCAGATCTATGTCCACCAGGTACTGGTGCAAAAGCTGGTTTTGACAATTATTAAGGATCTGCTCCCTCATAATCAAATTGTACAATCCTAAATAGTCATGCACTTTGCTGCCAAGCAATCAACCTTCCGGAGCCTTTGTAGCACTGCCCAATCCTGAGTCTGTGTCTTCTGGGTGTCTCTGAACTTAATCCTATACTGTTCAGTGGTTAAGCCAAACCAATCAATGAGAGCACTCTTCAAGATTGAGTAGTTGTCAGCATCCTCTTCTCTAACAGTGAGGAGCTTATCTCTACCTTTGTCAGCAAAGGAGAGCCACAAGATAGCTGACCACTGCTCTTGAGGGACCCTCTGAACTTTATAGGCCCTATCTAAAGCAGTTATCCATTTGTGGATGTCATCCCCAACATGGTAGGGAGGGACGATCTTGTCCAGATTCCCATTATCAAAGGAATGTTCCTTAACTCTAGGGACACTTGTTGTAATTTGGCAGCACTTAAGTTAAGCATTAGCCGAAGACATCCTGTATTCAGAGACTAAATTGTCCGCTTTGTGGAATCCATTTTATATTTCTGGCAGCCATTTTGGTTGCCATGTGCTCGTCATGTGCTCTGTCCTACCTTCCTGTTAACTGCTCTTGAAATCTGCCTAGAGACGAGTTATATTTAGTTTTTTTTGCTTTACACATGCTCAGTCGAGCTCGCAGCTGTTCCGAGTTTATAAATGTCAGGATGTGTCTGCTAGAAGTAGAAACTGTTAGCTCCACCCACTTGTCGACTGTGCATTTTTTGTATGACCTTATATGTACCTAAAACCAGCATTTTGTGTTTGTACCGCCTTCATTTGAGCCCCTGTGTGGGTATAAAAGGACCAAGGTCCTTCCATTCGGGGTGCTACTTCATGCATTGCCGAAGGGTGCTGTGTGAATGTAGTTCCACCTCATGAGGTTTAATAAACTCTGTCTTTTCTATTCCAGTTTCTGTGCCAACTTCTTCCTATTGGTCTGTGCAGAAAGGGAGAACCCCTAAGCACTGGTAGGCCTTGTTGAGGCTCACCACCACACACTGTTGCTGCCACCATGTGACTCTAGTCCCAACTTTTGTCTAGCTCTCTGGACGTCTAGGGACTCTTTATCAAGGGCCAATTGCTCTTGCCTGAGCCTAGCTTTCTCAAGTTCAAGAAATTGGTATTCCCTATCATAAGAGTGGGCCCTCTTGCTAGATACAGAGGTCCCTACTGACTGTCCTGATTGATTAGACTCTGCAGACGGAGATATAGATCTCCTTGGTAAACTCTGTACTCTTCCAGGAAGAGTAAAGAGAGGGACCCCATGGCCTCCTCCACTCTCCTCTTGAAGATCTGAGTTATCCAGGTGAGAACCATCAGGTTCTCCATGGTCAGGGTTAGAGTCTAGGTCATAGAAGGTGTCACCTCTTGACCTGTCTTCATTCCCTGTCCCACCCACTCAGTCCGGTTCATCTGACCCAGGTGTCTTCCTTAGGCCATCTAACAATAACACCTCTACCAGGCGTTGAGTGTTGGCACTTCTCCCTGTCTTCAAATTTCTAGAGGCACACAGGGCTTTCAATTCTTGGAATGAAAGCTCACTGTATCTAGAAGGCAGAGAGCCACTGGCATCTTCTTTAATAGACATACTAAGTGTGGTGAGGTGTTGCACCTACCTAACCTAGTGGGAGTTAAACTCTCTGAGGTTGGAGAAAGGCTGTGCTAGACCCTTGACTTACCCAACCCTAAGTTCAGTAGAACTTACTTATTTTAAGCTAGCATTACATGTACCAAGTACTAGTGTTTTTTCAGTTAATCAATGCAAAGATGTATCTGGTAAAACAATGCAGGCTTGAATCCCAACCGCTGCATACCAATATGAGAAGTTGGCCTGGTATATGCTGTCCACTAATTAAAGTGGGCGCCTTGCACCAGTCCAAACAACCCTTATGGTGATTTAAGAGGTCAAAGATAACCTTAGAAAGCTATCCAAGTGGTAGCTGTGGAGAGAAGCCTTCAGGCTTTGTCTTGAAGGAATGTTAAGCAGCTTGTTTTACCAGAATGCAACCTTAAAGATAGATACATTTCTTTATTCGGATTCGAGGCAACCATAAAAGATACAGTGCATCATATAATAAATAAGCAAACAATTCATGCTAATACACACTAAAATTTAAAACACTACAAATGATAAAAACCAGCAGCACAAAATCAATCGATTCTAGATAGTCTAGTTCTATAAGCGGCCCGCAAGAAACTTAACACTGCACAAAGTGTGAGAGGGTTGGGTAGCAACTGTAAATGCAGGAGGGCCACTTTAGCATGCCTAAACTTCAAGCTTTTTAACAAAGGCCGGAGGAAACATTTTCTGGGGAATGAAAAATATTTACACAATAGTATAAAATGTAACCTGTCCCGAGGAGATCGAAGATCGCAGCCACAGGGACCACGTTGATCTGGTGAGGGGAAGAAACCCACCGGGGATGCTAAAAGATGATGGAGCTGGTTGAATCTAAAACGGGTGATTAAGAATCTATCATGACGACTAGCTAAGGCCAAAAAGTATGGTTCAATGCCCGGAACTGATTTTAGCATTGCATATGCCCTAATTGAGGGTTTGCTAAGCTCAACATTTTTACGGTTCACAGTTAAAAATGTATGGTGTAAGTCTTTTGTGGTTTTAACGACCACCTTACTTAAAGTGTCATGTGCAAAAAAGATGTCTGACCTGCCTATAGCTTGAAAAGACTCCTTTACGTAATGTAACAAGGGTATTTTGTTACCGTGCTCCAATTTCATACTATCCGATACAATCATGCGATTTAAATTCTTATGCTCGGAAGTCCAAATCTTTATCCAGCACACTAATTAACTGCCACTTGGTCCGCCAGGAAACCAACCCCTAGCTCTTTGTGTACGGACCAGACTGGCGTACCTTGGGGGACTCGTACGATCCAGTGCACAAATTTGTTTTCCACCACCTGTAACCTATGTGGGGGCACATACCCCCAAATTTCACTACCATATGCTACTCTTGAAATACCTTTGGACTTATACAATTTTAAAATTACCTCCGGGGCCCATGAACACAATCTACTCGCAAAACTAGTGATGGCTCCCAGGGATTTGTTCAGCTCATTTAGCTTCCCTTCTAAAAGGGCTTCCCACTGTAGCTTGTCATCAAATAACACTCCCAAATAGGGAAAGGCCGGGACCTTTCCGAGAGTATTATTGCCGGCTTTAAAGCTTTTTGACCGAAGCCCCCGTGGGCCCACCACTAGTACATAAGACTTGGTGTAATTCACCGTCAGGTCCAGCCTGTCCATAAACGCCACAAAACCATCTATTAAGACCTGCAGGCCCCGGCCTGTACGGGCCATGAGCACTGCATTGTCCGCATAGAGTAGGCATGGCAAAACTCTTCTACCTACTCTAGGGGAGTCTGACTGGAGGGCCAAGAGTGCCGCCTCAAGGCCATTAATATAAACCGAAAATAAAAAAGGAGCTAAAATGCACCCTTGGCGCACCCCCCGTGTACAATTAAAATGATTGGTAAGATCTCCCTCGTGTGAGACTCTCACTGCCGCCGATGTATGGGCATGGAGTGATATAAGTAGATGTACAATACAGGGATCCACTCCCAGTGAGATTAAAGTGTCCTACAACTTAGACCGGTTTACCCGGTCAAATGGGGATGTAAGGTCCATAAAGGCCAAGTACATAGCGCCTGATTGGGCCAACGTATACTTGGAAATCAAAAGGTAGAGATTGAGGCATTGGTCCGATGTTGACAAGCCTTCACGAAAACCATATTGGACTTCCGATAAGATATGGTTATCTGTGGCCCACAAAGACAGTCTGGATAAAAGTACCCGACCCAGGACCTTAACTACAGCATCAATAAGGGAGATTGGACGGTAGGATTGCGGCATATCCTTATCTCCCTTTTAAAAAATCGGCACTATAGTGGCGGTGGACTAGGAGGGCAATGTCCCCTTCAAGGCTGCCGCGTTTAAGACTTGGGTTAATAGGGGAGCCCAGACCTCGGGGTTGTCACGAAAGAGATCCGGGGGAATACCGTCAGGGCCAGGAGCCTTGTTTGAAGTCAAAAGCTCAATGCTTAAGGTTACCTCCTCCAAAGAGAAACTAATGGAAGGAACCGCCACACAAAGGGGAATGTCTACACTACACTCACCAATACAGGCTACACTGTAGACTTTCTCATAATGGGACACCCATTGGTCTGGTGTAATGTGGTGGCATACTGTCGGGTTTGTTGGCTCTGCGAAACAGGGACTATTGATAATTTTCCAAAATAGGGAAGAATCCCTCAGTTCGCCCGCTTTAGCTAAGTCCTCCCACGCCTGCTTTTGGAGTGACGCCTGCGCTCTCTTATCGATTCTTTGTAAAGGCGTCGACACAAGGACACTCCAGCTTTCACCCATGGCGCCTGTTTCAGGGCGTCTTTTAACCTCCTTAATGCCTGCGAGCACTTATGGTCAAACCATGAGGGGGCTGCCTGGTCCCGCCTCCCAGCCTGTATAGTTAAAAGACCAGAAACTCTCTGGGCAATGGAGGAGAACAAGCTTAAAATCTCCTCACTCGGTGAGCTAAGATTCAGACATGCACCTATCTCATTCTGGCATGAGGTAAAGAGGCTACGATTGAAAGCCTTTACACCTATGCTCGCCCATCTAAGGCGCCTTCCCTGATCGGTGGAAGTTAAGGGTACCTGCGGCTTACGGGGGCCTAAGGTAGGATGGCCCAACCCTCTCAGTACCAATGTCAATGGATTGTGGTCGCTAAAAGCACTATCCTCTATGTTAAATGATCCGGGGGCAACCCCCAAAGATGCTGTCGCAAATATAAAATCTATAATGGTTGCCGCACCCCTTCCTTTATAGGACGGGGCAATTGAGAAATAGGCCCAGGGTGCCAAAGGTCTAAGTTATTCACCAGATTGTGAGTGAGTAGCAACTTATTTAAAACCTTCCCTTCCAGTGTGTGTTCCATGTGAAGATCCTCCGAGAGTGGACATGGCTGGACAATCAACTGGTTCTTCACAAAAGATGGACACAAATGACAGCAGAAGTCACCTACTAGAATAAAATTCATAGGCCCACAACCATCCTCCTTTAGGTTATCTATTGCACAGTTTAGAGCATTAAGATTGGACGGTCCCCCCTCACCCCTCTTAGCATTATAAAAACTAATAATCACAAGAGTGAGAGCTCTCCCCATATGCAATTCTATGCCCTGGAATACCTGAGAATTCCACTTTAAAATCTTTAAATCTTTACATAATTCTAGAGCCACGAATATAATAAGACCTCCGCTGGCTCGTCCCATTGTTGAATTTGACGCTGGACAAAAGATGGTCTTATACCCATCCAAAAAGAAAGTATTCTTGGTCTCCCAAGTCTCCTGTACACATATAATTTTATATGACCTAATATATAATAACCAGCTATCATCATTGAACTTAGAAGACAACCCAGCCACATTCCAGGATACAAGACTAAAATCTCTTCCGGTAGTATGGTTAACAATAACCGGTGAGGGGGATATAGAAGATGGTAGCTGGGGCCTCACTTGGGATGTATGACTAATCACAGGGAACGCATGGGGTGATGGAACTACCATAGTCTCATTAGGGCTTAAGGTTAATAAGGGACAAACTTCCTCTACCCTCTGTTGCGAGGAGTCAGTCTGGTGAGGAAAGTGGATGCACAACTCTTCATCCTCCTGGAGTCAATCCAGCTCATTCAAATCAGCAAGGGGGGCAAAAGAGTTTGCAAGGGGCAGCAATCGTCCCAAACCTCCCTCAACCAGCCTACCCCTCGCGGGCAATCTCCCCCCCCAGGCTGCTCAGAGGTGGTCTGTATAAAAAGCCCAGTGGGAGCAATTTAATAGAGGAAGTTAGAGAAAAAGATTTAGACGCACCATACAGACATTTACATGCTAAATCAGGGTACCGTACCGAGATTATAATACAGTCTCCCTCAAAGGATTTCCTAGATGGACCTATCCACGCCACCCTACGCGCCATCAGGATGTCCTTATGATCCCTAATGGAATACCCGGAATGCAGGTCCAACCAATGGGAGACTTTATTAATTAGTTGAGCCGTGGATTCCTCTTTATGAGCCGATAGGCCGGGTACCCCTGACAAAACCACAGAATAGGGAGCACATGCTGGGGGAAGGTCGATCACAGTAGACTGGCAAACCATAGATGGTTGCATCCCTGTATAGGAGGCGTCTTCAGGATCTAGGCCCTGGCGGACCCGCACAGCGCTGGGTGCACCATCTCCCGGGATACTAGAACCACCAGACCCTAGCATTGTAGATTGGGCCATGACTCCCTTGGGCTTTGAAAGAACATTGACATGCGAAACACCACTATTACACAAGGGAGTAGCAATGTGCATAGTATCAGTTGGTGGAGGGCGCACTGGTGGATAACAGGGTGGATGTTTTCATACAAATGACAAAAAAGTGTCCATTTTGCTTGCCAAGTCCCTCGTTACTACCTCCAGTTTATCCAATCTATTCAGAAGTGGAGATAAAAGGTCCGTAAAAGTCTCTGTAATATTATGTAGGACTGGGGCCAGGCGGGTCAAAAGTTCCTCCGCGATCAACCCATTAGCAGCAATCGCCTGTCCCTGCCTTGTAATCGGAGCAGCTTCCATAGGCTTCTTTGCCCTCCGTTTCCGTTTGGGAGTGGGGGAATTCACTGGGTCAGGAGATACAAAGGACGATGACGGTAAGAGAGGAGGCTCAGGTGAGGGTGCCTCAATGGATATCCGGTTTAAAGCCAGAGAAGGGGTGGGCTGAGGCTGGTCCATAGGGGTCATTTGCAAAGTAGATGGTAAACTTGCCCCCGTCCCCCCTATGTCTAGTGAAAGCCGCCTCTCCGTCCAAACTATCTCCTTATTAATAGCGCCCACAGCCTTTGCCAAAAAAGAGTCAATGGTGCGACACGGCTGGCCCGTAGGGGTTGCTGGCTGGGTCTTCTTTTCCCCAATTATTGGATTAGGCAGATCCCCACAACTAAAAAGCGAAAGACCAGAACGGCACAGGGGAAGCGGCGAAGGTGCAGAAAAATAATCAGTTTAAGTTCAAAGTTCTATTAAAATTCCACACAAACTCCCAACATAAGTGGCCAGAAAAAAAAGGAGTACTCATGGCGAGGTCCAAGTCCGAAAAACCTGCAACAACCCCTTGAGGTGGCAAGCGACGACAGTGATGACAATAAAGTAGACTTCCTCACTATCCCAGGGAGTACAACCAAGAGAATAGGCCCAGCCCAGCCTCAGTCAGTTGCGGACGGGCGCAGACGGGCCAGCCCTTGGCCCGGTCTTTGCCCGAGTTTTGCCCAGGCACGCCCGCGCATGTCCCACGCTGCGGGAGCCCGAGAGCGTTCTTGAGTGCCTCCGGCGTGAAGAAGTGGCACTGGGGTCGGTGGGGGATGGAGTCCCCGGCTGCCTCCTGGCAGGAAAGTGCTGGTGCAGCTGAAGCGGTCTTCCGTGCTGCGGGAGCCCGAGAGCGTTCTTGAGCGCCTCCGGCGCGAAGAAGTGGCGCAGGGGTCGGTGGGGGATGGAGTCCCCGGCTGCCTCCTGGCAGGAAAGTGCTGGTGCGGCTGAAGCGGTCTCCCGCGCTGCGGGAGCCCGAAAGCGTTCTTGAGCGCATCCGGTGCGAAGAAGTGGTGCAGGGGTCGGTGGGGGATGGAGTCCCCGGCTGCCTCCTGGCAGGAAAGTGCTGGTGCGGCTATAGTATTGGTTAAATGAAAGGAGAACCACACAGTAGTTATAAAAATATGTATTTATTAATATGACACTCTCTAGTAAGACACAGTATCTCCTACATGGAGATAATCACAAAGCACACAATACTCAAGCACAGAAATAACAGTAAATAACACTAATACACAGTGGGCCCCGGGGGTTACCAAACCATATACTAAAATAGTGGTATAAGAACCATGACTCGAGTCAAGACAGTGTCGAGAGGACGTAGAATCGCTGGGACCCCAAGGAACCACCCAAGGTGAGTAAGTAGGGACCCCACGGAGGACGGGTGCAGCGTGGGAACACGACTGCGTGCTCCGTACAATTCTATGGGAAAGTCGCGGTTGAAGTTTTAGATTTTAAGGACCTTTCCCAGTGGAAGTTAAGAGGTTGGAGAGCCACCCCACCTGTGGATATTGAGGTACCCGAGTTACCTATCCCAGGGAAGCCGGGTGCATAGGGCTGAAGTGGCGTCGGAAACTGCTGTCGAACTCAATGGAAGACTTCGAAGATGAGCCGCTGCTGGAGGGAAGAAAAGTGTCCATTGGAATCCAAAGGTGGATTCTTCTCGAAGAGTACCTGTAAGCAGAGGGGACAGAGTCTGGGTCACTCAGGAGTGACCAGGGGCTCGGTAGACAAATGCCCACCAATGTCGGTGTATCAGGTGCATTGATGGAGTTCTTGACTCTGCAGCTACGGGGACAAGGAGACATCGAGGACAACCAGGAGCTGGATACTAGCTGTCCCACAAAGGATGTCGAGTACTGAGGGGGCGGAGTCTGGCTGGACCACAAACAAGCCTTGGCAATGGCAACCCAGGCAGAAGGACAAGGATATGTACGGTTCGGACCAGCAAGGTCCAGGAGACTCACCACAGCAAGGGGAGTCAGGGCAGGCCTGGAGCAATCAGGGGAGCTCAAGAAAAGCAAAGTTGACCCTCAAGTGGACCCACAGGCCAGAAGCACAGGAGTCGCGAGAGGACCTCGAGTGATTTCACCAAACAGCAGCCCATGGAGCACTCTGTGTGAGGAGGCTGGTGTTCTTGGTAGCAAATTGTGCCAGATGTTGGGGCTACTCGAAGCCCAATGCACTTGTTCAGGAAATGCCAACAAGAATATACACTTGCAAATGTACGCAGTGCACACAGGTTCAGGTATTGCAGCCCCCACAAGGGATTCTGACCTCAAACTTGGTGAGAGGGCAGCTTTGACCTCGTGGACATAGAAACTCACCTCCTCTGTTGCTGAAGCCTCCGGAGTCCGTAGGAGCTCAGGGTCAGCAGACCCAACAGCAGTGTTGCGGTACCTGCAAATGCAGGGGAGTGACTCCTTCACTCCAAGGGAGATATCTTTGGTTGTCCTTGATGCTCCACAGGTCCTGCATGGATCCTGTATGGTGCACGGGCACAGACGATGCTTCAGACTGATAGGGAGATGAAGTCGGGCCCAAACAAAGTCCAGCGAAGTCCAGAGTGTCCAGACGGTCGAAGTTCAGTGGTTTCTGGTTTATAATCTTGTCCACGTCGAATCTAAGGTCCTACAGCCAGGTTAGCCCTTTTGTACCCACGGGAGAGGGAAGACAGATTCAGGGGACCCTTCCAGGGGAGGGTCTGGACAGTGCGGAGGTTACTCCTATGTCCTTTGTCCAGTTTCGCACCAGAGCAGGAGCCAACGGCTCCCAGGACTGGTTTGAACTAGACTATGCACAGGGATACCAAATGTGCCCCTCATGCAGACTTTCGGTCAGTGGCAAGCACACCCTCCCAGCCCTAATACACTAAATCCTGTCCGGGAGGTAGTCACACCTCCCTGTGACAGGATGCCTATTGTTCTGCCTTCCCTTGCTTGAGCTTGGCTCAGCAGGATGAGGGCAGAAATGTGTCTCTGGTCGACAGCAACCATTTTGTGCTGCCCAGAACTAGAAGGCTGGTACCGGGAACACCAGGGACCCAACAAAACTCGCTTCTGAGGGGTGGAATCATACCTCCCACACCGGTTACAGGTGTGGGGGTATGATTTCAACATGTTTGACACCAAACTCGATAGGGTTAGTTTCAGCCATTTTAGAGTTGGTCATCACGCAGTTGCATAATGCCACTCTATATGTTGTAAATTGCTGTCTCACTGACAACCCGGGAGAATGGACTCCGTAGGCTGCAGGGGTGTTCTGCTCATGCAGTGGCACCCTCTCACTTAGAACCAAGCACCCTGCCCTCAGGATTGTAAAGGCCTGCTAGAGGGGTGACTTATAGGTTTAAGTGCAGTGACCCTTAGATATAGTAAACCTATATCTTAAGTAAGAGGTGCATGCACCAATTTACACAGGCTGCAATAGCAGGCCTGTAGTTCCATTTTGCATGGCCTCTCATGGGTGGCATAATACATGCTTCAGCCCATGGGAGGCCTCTGGGGTACCTATGCCCTGGGTACATGTGTACCATATACTAGGGACTGACAAGGGTACCCCAGTAACCAATTTGGAGTGTACCTAAGTACATGGCATAACAGTTTGAGGACAAATCAGATAGACTGGGGTCCTGATTAGCAGGATCCCAGTCAGACTAGTCAAAAACCAGCTTAGCACGAGGCAAAAAGTGGGGGTACACATGCAGAAGGATCCTACCTTCCTACACCTGGGTTCCCTTATTTCACTAAAGCAATTTGAAAAGTACTCTGTCAGAGAGTAACCTAGGACTGTAATTCATTATGTTTAACTTTAAACCTCCTAATAACCAATTCATAGCCCTCTGTAACCCTTCTATTTTCAATTATGGACTTCTTCATCATGTTAGTTTTTTTATTGTTGCTCTGGGGGTGTCCCCATCTATGTTGTCCTTTTTATATGTAAATCATTTGACACTGTATCAATATTCATTTTAAATAAAATAAGGAATTAAAGGAATTAAAGTACTAAAAAACTACGAATCACTGTAAGACCAGTGCTACTACCACCTATAATCATATAAGGAATTCATAAATCCAATGTGGAATCATATGGGCTGTAGTAGACCTACTTTTACCAGCATAAAACCACAGTACATCAGTGTGATATTAAACAGTCAAAAGTTAACTACCAATATGCAAATTTGGGAGTTTCCAAAAAATATCTGTTCAAAACTGAGGGCCTTATTGTGATGTCAGGCGGACCGGTAAAGGAACCGCTTGACCATAGATGGGCGGTTTCGACATCCCAATTTGGATGCGACCATCCATAGGGCAGTCATTTTCTAATGGAAGCTTGTGCGGCGGGCTGAAAACGGCTGCAGCACAAGCTGCCATTGAAAAATTGATGTTTTCAAATATTGTTAGATTTGAAATTCCCTTCCCTTTGACGCATCCGTCATGCTGTTTTAGGTTAGCAGTGTGTGGCTAAATAACATGCACTGATGCTCGCATTCTGTGGCCTGCTAAGTTAGGCCTGCAATATAAAGGCCTCATTGGCTAATGTACCTCCATATTGGATTTCGCAATCCTTGTTAGACGTCTGCTTTGCGTTCATGTTAGGTCCAGAACTGAAATTGCATGTTTCAGCAGAACATTGCATTTTGTTATATTTTCTGTTCATGTTCAAGGTTGCAGCCCGACTGGCTAATGAGAACGACATTGTTTCACATTCCATTGTACACACTTAATTCTGTTCCCACATTGGGAGACGTTGAGATTCAGCACAGCGGCCTTGGGCAGCTGATAACACATCCCACTGGCATGTGCTAGCTCATCTCTCTGTTCCTCCTTTGTTCATGTCCGGCTCCAGCCGGTAACTTTCCACTGTGGGCGTGGCCGAAGCCTCCTGAAAGGTTTATCATCTATTAGCAATTGTTGGGAAGTCAGTCCTCTCGACGCACTCCTTTGGGTGAGGTTCTGACGGGGCTCCTCTGCAGAGATTTTTGAATAAACACTGTAAGTTTGCATTCTCTACTGTCTGATCGACTCTTCATTTGGGAAGGCATAGCAGGTGGTCATTAGTACCCGCGTGGCCCTAGAGGGCTGCGTCCTTCAGTTGGCACCCGAACAGGGACTCCGCAAAAGGGTCCCCTCACCCGTAACCGGGTCTTAGGGGCCTGGGTGGTGTCTGGTCGGTCGGGCGGATCGGAGGGCCCTCACATACAAGACCGAGTTTGGTTCTTGCAGCTGCTCCGCCCCCCCCGATCGGACGGATCCTCGGCTCGTGGCCCTTGGCCGGGGTCCTAAAGGCGAAACCCTGGAGTTGACCGTTTGGTCTGAAGAGTCAGCAGTGGAGAATAACTTGCTTGACCTGTGTGCACCAGGTGAGTGATTTGAGTCTTGGAAAATGGCGCCATTCTTGATTGGCACGAGCTTCTGGGCTGTGTCCTGATGCAGTCTCCGGACTGTCTTGTTTGCAGTTTCTGAACTGCCTTGCTTGAACGACACGGGTCGACGGGCTGTGTCTTGGTACGGTGTGGATACCGTCCTGGTCTTGTACTTGGCGGGTCTTCGGACCCTTGTGATAGGCACAGAGTGTCTACGAGCAGACTGCCGGACCAACTGGTAATTTGGCTTTCTTCTTGAAAAGGTCCGGGGTTGTTTGTAGGTAATCTGCCAGGCCGACTGGTAATTTGCGTATTCTCGAAAAGGTCTAAGGCTAGAGCCTGCCTTCTGGAATAGGTATGATTTTGGTTTGTGTTATCGAGTATGTTGTAGTCTTTGGGTTGCTTGGTAGTGTATTTGTGTGTTTGAGTGTAATGTGGTCTGCGGACCAATGTTGACGAAGGCACGGATGAAATGCGTGTATGTGTGAGAAGCGACTCAGCTTTCCGGACAGTTGGTTTTGATTTGTGAACGACCTTTGTTATTTAACCTTTTTGCACCGCAATTGTGGGTATTGGTTGCCCGTTAGGAACAGTGTATGTGCCTTATATAAAGATGCCTTGCCTTAGTAAGTTCGGATGTTTTGGATGTCGCTGCTGTTCTACTGATGAGCGGTTGGACGAGAGCCAGCCCGCACCTCCGGAGGGTACCCCGAATTTTGACATTTATGTCAAGCATGGTATTGGCCCTATTATGTTTAGCACGTTGTGGAATAAATATACGAGGGACAATACTGAGTTGCAATGGCCACTTACTGGTTCGTTTGATGAACAGAAAATTAATTTCCTGCAAGATAAATTGTTTGCCAAAAGGTGTCGACAGTCTATGTTTGACTCTTTGAGGGTGTGGCAGAAGGAAGGGAAGCAATGGCGTCTGAAGGCAGAGAAGGTGGCTAGAAGGACACAGACGATTACACAGAAGGCGGTAGCCTATGACAGGGAGAAGATGGAGAAAGATATAGAGCACGAAAACAGAAGGTTCCGATTGCAGGCCGATAAAAGTTATGTTGTTAGAGAGGAGGGGGATGAGCTAGTTGAGGAACTTTTGGACTCCCGCCCACCACCGCCATATGCCCCGCAGCGGATATACCCTACGGTTCCCGCTTCTCCGGCCCCGGCCACGGGGGCGGCTCACTCCGATACCCACAGTGCCGCTGCGTCAGCCCCGGCCTCGCCTGCCTCCCATCCTGCAAAAGGAGCTGATGCCGTGCTTTGCTCTGTATCATCCCTTCCCTCCCCTGATCCTTCCCTTGGCTCTGCCTTGTCCGCTACACTTCCCCTTACACCCCCTACTCTGACCCCTTATGTGATGATGCCCGTTTCTGCATCTGCCCAATCCTCTGTAAGCGCCACACCCCAGTCATCGATGCACACCGAGATGCCTACACGCGGCCTCCCTGACACCAGTTGGCCAGCAGTACAGGATCGCCTGAAGAAAGTGTTAGTGCGCTCAGCTGTGGGGACAGAGGAAAAACAGGTCGTAGCGAATCAGGCAGCACAGTGGGCTCCGCACCCGATCTACAGTGTGGAGGATATATGGAGTGTGATGAAAGATTATGAGCCATTTATACAGCAGCACGCTCTCAAACACATGTCGACTACTCTGATTCAATTGTGGGAACAGTGTTTTCAGGGTGAGGCACCGCAGATTATTTATGACATACGAGATTGAGTATACATTACAGATATGGCCCCGAATGAAGTTTTTAGTAATGTGACTACCTTGGTGGGTTATAGAGGCCGATTACTCCAGAAGGTTCCACTGCTAGGGACCCAGCACCCCATGAAGGAGGTTCACCCCATTTATCCCCCTGAAATACCAGAATTGTGTGACTCTACAAACATTGTAATTAGGCAGCAAGTCGATGCCCGGTTCCAAGAGCAATGGATCTACACTCCTTGGAAAAGGAGTGAGGTTCTCTCTCTCAAGAGCCAGTTACCGGACCCGAGGAAAAATCCCACTGCATATTACAAGGAACTGACAGAGGCGGCCTCTTCCACTGTGGTGACCTTAGCGGACATAGAGTTATTCTTTGGTTTGTTGGTACCAGTAGATATATGGAGACAGGTCCACATGGAAGACCATACAAAGGAACTGGGTGGCACATGGGACGAGATTAGGGCATGGGACAAGGAACGCAAGCCCGGTGAAAAACCAAAGGCAGAGTTGTTAGCCTTACCAGGGCGTATTATCTCCTACATGCACTCTCTTATCCCACCGAAGAAAGTGGATTTGGATAAGTTGACTGCATGTCGCCAGAAAAAGGACGAGAGTGTGTCGGATTTCTTTACCAGGTTTGAAGGGGTGTTTCTAGATTTCAGTGGCCAGGATTTGGCACAGGAAGGTGGGGTTCGACTGTTTGTGAATAGATTTGTCACTAATTTGCTCCCCGAGATTGCAGCCCGATTACAAGCTGCGGAGAGTACTTGGACGACGTCCTCCCCATCAGTGATACTGAGTATGGCTCAATATTACGAGCATAGAGAGAATGAGGACAAGGAAAGGGTAGAGAAGAAGTCGAAGGATTTGAAGACGAGGGTGTTGCTGCAGCAGGTTGCAAGTGGAGGTGGTAGAGGACGTGGTTCGGGTTCAGGTCCACGGGGCTCCAGGTCCAATAGGGGTGGTGCCTCGAGTACACCTGTGGGACCCAACCAGTGCGCGTACTGTAAAAAGGAGGGACACTGGCGGAATGAGTGCCCGGAACTGTTACAGAAAGGAGAGGCCCGAGAGGTAGAGGATTCGGGGGTAGGGGCCGAGGAGGCGGAGGACGTGGAGAAATGCACTCGGAGAATACAGCAGGCAATAGACAGAGCGGGAACTATTTTGATGACCCTAGGGGATGACAGTACTATTATGACGACTATGATATGGACGACGTGACAGGACTCTCACACAGCTAGGACAGCCAGGGGCAGAGCAAGGGACCAGTTCCAGTGCATGTAGATCAGCGTGGACCGTACGTTACTGCGGATCTACAAGGTTCCACCGAGAAATTCTTAATTGACACAGGGGCTATGAATAGCTCTGTTTCTCGTTCCCTGGTCCCGGGGGCAGCTCTGTCTGGCCAGAACAATATTTCGGTGGGTTTTTCAGGTGTACTGGTTGTTAGCCCCATTTCCAAGCCCCTTGCTTTGACACTTGGTTCGTTTACAGTTGACTCACCGTTCCTGTTGACGTCAAATTGTGGAGAGAATTTAATGGGTCTGGACTTGTTAAAAAGATTACATGCGACAATACACTGTTCCCCGGATGGCGTTTATATGACTGTAGGTCCGCGAGTTGCCCATGCCAAACAATGCTTCGCAAAAGACGATCCTCTTCCCCCCGAGTTCCATGAGGTGCCGCGTGCGTTGTGGGCTAGAGGTGACACAGATGTAGGGTTACTAAAGATCCCACCTGTTTCTATACAGACTAGGACCAATGCCAGGCTGCCCCGGACTCCCCAATACAAGATATCCCAGGCAGGAGAAAAGGCTTTACTACAAATAATATAGGATTTGATAAAGTCAGAGGTAGTTGAGGAGACAGTAGCGAATGTGTGCGATAGCCCTATTCTCCCCATTCTTAAAAAGGCGCCCTCTGACTGTTCCGACACCAACCCTGATGTTTACCGTTTTGTGATTGACCTGAGAGAGGTCAATAACGTGGTGATTCCTCAATATCCTGTGGTCCCTGACATCACAACAATACTGACCATGATTCCCCCGACAGCGAAGGTTTTCTCAGTGATTGACTTGAAGAATGCTTTCTTTAGCATACCAATACACCCCGACAGCCGCCATCTCTTTGGATTTACAATTGCTGGCCGGAGTTTTAGATTCTGTTGTGCTCCACAAGGCTATACCAAGAGCCCCAGTATCTACAGTCAGGCTTTAAAAACACAATTGGATTCACTGGAGCTTCCCTCTGGTAATGTGCTGCTACAGTATGTAGATGACCTGTTGGTGGCCTCGGACACTGAGCAGGGTTGCAAGGAAGCCACGGTTAAATTACTGATGCACTTGGCGCACAAAGGACACAAGGTGTCCCTATCAAACTTCCAGTATTGTCGACAGGAGGTCACCTACTTAGGTCACCTACTTTCGAAGGAGGGTCGCAGACTAACACCAGAACGCATAGCGGTCATCACTAATATGTCTGTTCCTAAGACCCAACGCGAGGTACGTGCGTTTCTGGGTATAACTTCATACTGTCGGCAGTGGATCCCCAATTTCTCCCTACTAACAAAACCCCTTCTTTACCTCACCACTAAAGTTGTGCATGAGCCTTTGCCCTGGATACCCGCATGCCAACAGGCTTTTGATCAGTTAAAGACTGCGCTTTGCTCCGCTCCTGTGCTTGGCACTCCTGATTAGCAGAAGCCTTTTGTGCTTTACGTACATGAGGCGGAAGGTTGCGCGCTCTCTGTACTAACCCAGGGTTTCAGTGGTAAGCAGAGACCCAGCGCTTACTGCTCTGCCATCCTTGATAACGTCGCCAGAGCGCTCCCGAGGTGTCTAAGAGCTGCAGTGGCAGAAGCAGTGTCTATCAGACAATCGGCAGGGCTCGTTCTTGATACTGACCTCACAGTGATGGTACCTCACGCTGTGGACACACTATTGAATAAGACAAAGACACAGCACATCACCAGTGCACGTCTTACTGGATATGAGCTAACTTTATTTGCCCCACATATTACCATAAAAAGATGCGCTACTCTGAACCCAGCCACGTTACTACCCCTCCCTTCGGACAAAATGGACAGTGATGTCCATGATTGCTTGTTTAGGACAGAGGAGGAAACGAAGGGACGGGTAGACCTGACTGATGTTCCCCTATCTGACCCTCATGGGGAACTATATGTCGATGGCTCTTGTTTCAAACTACCGGACCGCAATACTACTGCAGCCTATGCGATCACCACATTACATACTGTAGTTGAGACATCCCGTGTCCCCTACCAATCAGCGCAGGCAGCAGTGCTGGTTGCCCTCCTGCGGGCTTGTGAGCTGAGTGAGGGACTGGCTGTTAACATTTATACTGACAGCCAGTATGCCTTCGGTGTAGCGCATAATTTTGGGCGTCTCTGGGCAGAGAGAGGGTTCCTGACCTCCCATGGACAAAGGATACAGCATGGCCCATTTATACTCAGACTGTTATCAGGATTGACGCTCCCTGACAAACTGGCTATAATAAAATGCAGTGCACATAAAGCCATTGTGGACGATGTTGGGAGGGGGAATGCGTTTGCGGACCAGACAGCCAAAGAGACGGCTAGATTAAAGATGAATAAAATGTTTGTGGCAGGTCCTGCTAGGTGGGTTCCAGACAATGGGATGTTTGAGGACACTGTGGAAAGCGTGAAGGAAATACAGAGAGAGGCGACTGTAGATGAATTGGCGATATGGGAAGAGGGGACAGGACGCTTGGATGGGGATGACTGTTGGACTGACTTGTCGGACAAGCGCAGGTGGCTACTGCCCAATGCGTATGTTCTCCCTGTTGTCACCATGGTCCAGCACACATAAGCGCAAAGGGAATCTGTAAACTGTTGGACCCGGTATGGCAGAATGAGAATATCCCTAAGGTTGCAACACACTTAGTGAAACACTGTATAGTTTGTTTGAAGCACAATCCTGGAAAGGGCACCCCTACACCTGCCGGTAACTTTGCTCCACCTTCCTTCCCTTTCGAGGTCATCCAGATGGATTTCATCAAGATGGAACGAGTAAATAATCTAAAGTATGTACTGGTGGTAGTGTGTGCATTCAGTAAGTGGGTCGAGGCCTACCCGACTAAAGAGAATACAGCCATAGCAACAGCGAAGGCACTTCTAAAGGAGTACTTCCTACGCTACGGATTGCCACGCGTGTTCTGGAGTGACAATGGGAGCCATTTTAATGCCAAAGTCATTGAATTGGTATGTAAAGGTTTACGGATAACACAGAAATTCCATGCAGCAAACCACCCCCAATCTGCAGGCCTCGTTGAAAAGTACAATGGTACTCTCAAATTGAAGCTAGCAAAGATTCATGAAAGCACAGGACTGAAATGTCCAGATGCGTTGCCCTTAGCTCTATTGTCTACAAGGGTGACAGCACACTGTAGGACCGGCTTATCACCCTATGAAGTGGTCTTTGGGTGCCCTGCTAATGTGTGGGGCGTCCCGAGACCTAGGCGCTTTTCTGAAATTGAATATACTCTTTTGATTGACTACTTGTATGCCTTGTCTAAAGATCTCCGTTCTGTTCATCAACAGATATCTGCAGCCCTACAACCACTGCCAGAGGGGCCCAGACATCAGATCCAGCCTGGGGATTTCGTTTTGGTTCGAAACTTTCAGCACAAGTCCAGCTTGGAGCCGAGGTGGAGGGACCCTGCCCAAGTGCTTCTGGCTACTAGGACGGCTGTAAAGGTGGATGGCCGGAAGCACTGGGATCATGCCTCCCATGTAAAAAAGGCGCCCCTGCTATACGATTCCTGGGTGAAGGACAGGATCGCTGATCAGGAAGGAGAGCTGGTCCCTCGTTTCGTTCCCTTTTCTGACACCCAGCTAAGAGGGTTGCAGACCGACAAGGAGAGTAACGAGGCCTTGCCTGAGGTGACCCACTCTGAGATAAGGGTTGCTTCGGATACTCCAGCTCCTGTACAACAAGCACCTGAGTCCCGGTCCCCAACTGCATGCGAGCCCGCACCTTTGTTTGCTGATGAGGAGGTGCCTGGGTACACTAGGTACAATCTGCGGCCCCGACGAAAGGACAGTGCGCCAGCAGGGCAACACAGGAGTTAGGGAAGGACTTGAGTTTAGGGTACAGGTGCTGTGCCTCTAGTGCCTGTTAGATTAGAGTGAAGAATACTGGTGCACTGCCTGAGACACTGGACAGGATCTTTGAGGGTATTTGCCCCGGAGGGAGGTGACCCTATCCTGAAAGAAGGATTGTTTTTCTTTAGCTTGGGCCGCGATTGTTTCGCTGGATTGCAAGCTGTGCAGCCCCACCGTGGGAGAGTCAGCATTTGATGAACTATAGGAGCCTGCCTGTGAGGCTCTAGAAGGACACAGGGAAGAAGAATACCCCTCTGGCTGGTTGTACAGCGGCTCCAATTCCTCAAGTACTTTTCAGCAATGTACCCCTTTGGTCGTCCCATTCCTGATGAGGAGCAGCCTTTTGCAGCTCCCCACCCGAACTTACATGGTCCCGTCTGGTCATCTTGGTCTCCCAAGACTAAAATAGTATTTGTATTGATAATATTGCTTTCTTTGCTATTTGTATTAGGAGTATTGCTTTTCCTAGAAGTGCAACACTCTGTGCATACCCTAATAGGTACTACCCCAGCCCCAACTGAGCATTCGTTTGTTACATTGGCTCTGCATAAAGAACGACATAGACAAACTTATACTCAAAATGCCTTCATTCAAATGCTTCACCAAGTGCATAGAACTACAAATGTCACGAGGTGTTGGGTGTGTGGTCTACTCCCTTCAGTTATGCATAGAAACTATCTACTGATATCAATGCCTTTGTCATATCTAGGTAGTTGTGAGGCTTGGTTTCAATTGCTTTCTATGGTTTATATGCATTACCATGTGGAGGTGATGAAAATGACACAGGCGGAATATGAAGCAGTACTAGATTATATAGTGGTACATCAGGGATATACGCCCGGAGCAGATGGAAAGGAGGGTACCCTGCATCCTGATGCTTGTATGAATGTTTTCACAGTTCATGAAAATGTTACATGGTTACGGATTGAAGTGTTAGACTTCCAAGGATTTAATGTCACTGAATACTTCAAATGCTTCGAAGAACGCAATATCACTGAAGATAATGCCATACCGGTCCCTGTGATAAATGCAACGGCCAGTTTTTGTGTTCAAGGTTCAGGAAACATTTCCGTGGGACAGAGTTATTGCAATTATACCTATCAGTTAAATACTACTAGTAGTCCACCTTTGCTGACCCCTCCGAATGTGTATTTTATTTGTGGGGAACATGCTTACACTTGGCTTTCTAGAGGGTGGTCTGGTCGGTGTTATTTATCTTTCCTACTGCCCCCTGTTTACCTTGCACCGTCCAATTATCATAAAGTCCATAGGTTATACCGCAGAGAACTTCATCCATTCCGGGTTAAGAGGGTTGTCAATGTAGATGATATTGATCTAACGGATACATCCTTGCAGCAATTCACTGATATAATGAAAAGTGTTGTCCCATTCTGGGGTCCCATGTTTAATAGCCGCAACATACGCCGCCTTGCTAGAGTAGTAGAGGGAGTTATTAACACTACTGCAGGTATACTAACGAATATTACAGTTGAGCTCCAGGCTACGAGACTCGTCTCGCTCCAAAATCGGATGGTTTTAGATGTTAACTTAGCTGACAGGGGTGGAGCATGTCGCGTCATCAGGAGCAGCTGCTGTGTATATATACCAGACACTGCTCCCACTGTCAACCTAGCAATTCAGAAGTTACATAAACTTGCGTCAGAAGTACATGAGGACAATGGTTCCTGGTCATTGACAGGATGGTTTTGGGGCCTACTGGCATCATGGGGTTGGAAGATTCTGCTTGTTTTGATAGGTATTGCAGGTGTCATCTTTGCCTGTTGTCTTTGCATCCATTGCCTTCCAGTGTGTTGCACCTATTGTATGACCAAACTCACCCCTAGTATCCCACGACATGAGAATAAAATATCCACAATGATGGTACAAGAAGTGCAGTCCATAATGCTCATTGACGAAGACATTTTTACTGATTAAAGGTTTGCCTTTGCTTTTGCTTTGCTCTGATTGATGTGCGATAATGTACCCCTTCCCTTCCCTTAGCATTGTAAAGACCCTGCCAGATAGCGAATAAAGGCTTCCCTTTCTTTTAGCCACAACTGCTAAAAGGAGGGTCTGTTAGATTTGAAATTCCCTTCCCTTTGATGCATCCGTCATGCTGTTTTAGGTTAGTAGTGTGTGGCTAAATAACATGCACTGATGCTCGCATTCTGTGGCCTGCTAAGTTACGCCTGCAATATAAAGGCCTCATTGGCTAATGTACCTCCATATTAGATTTCGCAATCCTTGTTAGACTGTCTGCTTTGCGTTCATGTTAGGTCCAGAACTGAAATTGCATGTTTCAGCAGAACATTGCATTTCGTTATATTTTCTGTTCATGTTCAAGGTTGCAGCCCGACTCGCTAATGAGAACGACATTGTTTCACATTCCATTGTACACACTTAATTCTGTTCCCACATTGGGAGACGTTGAGATTCAGCACAGCGGCCTTGGGCTGCTGATAACACATCCCACTGGCAGGTGCTAGCTCATCTCTCTGTGCCTCCTTTGTTCGTGTCCGGCTCCAGCCGGTAACTTTCCACAGTGGGCGTGGCCAAAGCCTCCTGAAAGGTTTATCATCTACTAGCAATTGTTGGGAAGTCAGTCCTCTCGACGCACTCCTTTGGGTGAGGTTCTGACGGGGCTCTTCTGCAGAGATTTATGAATAAACACTAAGTTTGCATTCTCTACTGTCTGATCGACTCTTCATTTGGGAAGGCATAGCAGGTGGTCATTAGTACCCGCGTGGCCCTAGAGGGCTGCGTCCTTCAGTATCCCTGCACTGTGTGGCAGGCACCTCATGGTGCCTGCCACACGGTGCAGGGATATTTAGGGGGGCACCACAATGTGGAGGGCCAGGGGGAAGGGGGCCCTGCTAGGGGCCCCCAATGTCACTTTCTGACAGCCTTTGCACGTCAGAAAGGCCAACATGGAAGGGCTGTCAGAACCCGACATTATAATCCCGAGGGCGGAGCCGCCGTCATTAAGGGATTATGAAGAGTTTCAACACACCGACAAGCCAACAGGCTCCTTCAGCCCGTTGGAAAGCGTTAGACAGTCCCTCCGACTGCTGCCTCCGACCGCACGCATTGTAATGCATCGGTCAGACTGCAGCAGCAGATGGCGGTCGGACCACAACCAATGAGCCGTCGGTTGCGGTCCGATAGCCATCATAATCAGGCCCTTAGTGTGCAAGGTGAAGATGAAAAAGGTCCACTAGGAAGATAATGCATGTCCAGTGACTCACCTACTAAAGTGCATGTTAGCCTGTAGGAAAGCTAATTCACAGAGGGACCCACTCAAACCTACTGAAGTAGTACTACAATTGAAGTAGACTCACCTCTCTAGCCTTCAAATTAATCATACACTACATATAGGCCACTCACTGGAACTACAAAGGATTTGCAAAAAGAATGAAGGTAGTGAATTGCACCCTAAGGTGCAATGCAAACAATTAACAGGCAAGAAAAAAGAGCACATGGCACAAAGTAGCACACAGCATACAACCAATGTGACAAAAACAGAAGATCAACCACACACTCTCTCCCAAGCATAGCCTGAGGATACATAAAAAAATATGGAAAAAACATAAACTTACACATCAAAAGTCATATCATAAGTTAATGTAAACAGACTGAGAGATGTCATTGTTGTTTCTACTGGTATTTGATTTGGGGGTTTTGCCTTCTTTTTAGATTTTCCAAATTGTTAAAAAAATCAACTGCATATATTTTGGAAGTTGCTAATTTTGATATTACCTTACTGCCATCTTACTTTAAAGTTTATTTGCTCTCGAGTTAGTGTTGTGCCTTTGTTATTTGAATTACATGGCAATTTTTGTATTGCTCCTCTGCCCACCTTGCCCTGCAATGTCTTTTTGTGATACACCTATACCTCCCAAGAGAAATTACATGAGTTTTAATATATATATTTTAACCTGATTTAGTCCCAGTGATCCATGTGTCTTAGTCACTTAGGAATGTCTGCTGCTGGATGGATGATGGATTGTATGTGCTGGCCCATGGGCGTCACTACACAGACTTCCATTGTGTGCACTTCCCAATACGCATGTCACATTTTTCAGCTGATCCTTAGCTTACCGGACGCCCCTGGTACATTACTTGGTCATGCATCTGTAACAGGCAGCCTATTGGCCAGTGTGTGGAACAGCTGCATGACCTCATAAAGACAACTTTGTTCTGCCTCACTATTTCCAGAGGTTCCTGTTGCACCCCATTTTGTTTCAGGATTATGTATTGGTCCTACTAGACTCTGTTGTGGTATGTGTGTCCAGTTAAATAAATGGGTAACTAGGGAGAAAAAGGCAGGCTCCATTGTCAAAAGCCCATTTTGCACTGACTCCTACGAGAGGAACTTACCCTTCCAGGAAACAGCATGTCACCAAGCCCAGTTCACATGAAACCATGCTATGGTAAGTTTAATCAGCCAGTCTATATTTCTTATAATAATTTAAATCATGCCGTAGTAGCAGATGCTCCTTTTCCAAAACTGCAACATCAAGAAGTCAGCAATAACTTGAAAAAGGCACATTTCTGGTGGGAGTACCTTTCAAATGATAGTAGAAACCTGCATGGCATCAGAATGATTTTGGAGAGTTTAGAATTGTTGAAGAATTGTCCCTAAATAACAGCATGTGCAACCTCATGTGTGTATAATCTAGGAGGCAGTGACCTATAAGCAACCAGACATCCCTCTCTCAGAAACAACATATTGACATCCTACCTGGAGCACTAGAGTTTGTGATAGTGTACATGTATAATTTCAGTTTTGGGGCCACTAAATTAATAACACCAGCAAATATGACTCTTGAACACAGGATGAACTATGGTAAACAACATTGTGGTTTTCTGTCTGACTAGGTGTTATGTTGGTCAACATACAGAAGACAGCAGGCTCAGGTACAATATGATGCTTTTATTGCAATAGGTAAGCTGATACATGACCACCAGTCACCAGGAAGGGCTTCCAGGAATCAACTGCAAGCTCCTGGAACCCTTCAGGCTCATCATCTTAGATAGCAAAGAGTTCCACGTTCCAGCAAGTAGCCAAGAGCTAACAAACAGCCACAGGTCGGCACCACAATGCACCTTTCTCCAATAGCTCTAAAACAGAACAGTTTGTCGCAAACAAAACTACAACAGTACTGAAACATAAGATAAAACATATGTACAACCTAAAGGAGAAAATTGTAAATAATAATGGCATTGATTATAGCATTGAAATAAGATTGTAAAATTGTAAAACATTGAACTAACATGATAACCATGAGTTTTTTAATACTAGCAAAACCCATTATATATTATATATATATATTTCAGCTCCTCCAATGAAAATCAAAATCCTTCCAACACACAGGCCTGACACACTTTTTCCTTCCCTGGCCATCACCTACTGAAGCAGCAGTAAACCCTGCACCAGAAGAAAATGGCTTTGAGCTTCCCGCTTCTTCATCACTTCATAACCCAGCATTTGCTCTGATCAGCACCTCACCCAAGTCCAACACCACCACATTCTTCCTCACTTCCTTTATTTTTCAAAGGCCCCTCTAATTTGGACCTACCGTTCTTAATAAAACCAGGTTTCTTTACCAAAACAAAATCTCTAATCCTATATTTATCCTTCTTAACATAATTATCTTTATTATATCTTGCCTTATAACTGATCTGATAACTCTTCCTTCTGACCTCAGTATCAGTCAACTATTTCTCTCTGGATTAGCTTCAGAATGCAGAACCCTACCCTTTAAAATCTGTAAAGGTGTTTTTGATGTAACAAACTTTGGGAGTATTGCAATGTGCCCACCATGTCTCCCTCAATACCTCAGTGAGAGACGCACTAGTGCCCAACTCCCTCTGAACACATGACTTGACCATTCTATTCATGCTCTCTGCAAGACCATTTGCTTGTGGAGAAAACAAAGCCGTTCTGTGATGTTGGATTGACAACTTACCCAGGAATTACTTCCTCTCCATGGAAACAAATTGTACCACATTGTCTATAAAAATCACATCTGGAACTTCTTCAGACCAAACTGATCCTTCAGTAAAATCAATCACAACTTGTGTGTTCACCATACTTACACATCGATTCTCCAACCACTTGGAAGTATAATACTGTTTTTTTGGAGATAGCATCTCAAAAGGCCCCACAATGTCCAAACCTAATTTCCGCCAAGGGTCGAATGGAATATCAACAGGCGATAAGGGTGAATGAGTCACTTTGCTTTTCTCACTGTTGGCACAAAGCCAACAATCCTTTACAATACCTTCTACTTACTGATCCATTTTTGGCCACCAATACATCTCACATATCCTTGCCTTAGATAGAATCTGCCCAGACGGCCCATGTCCAACATTCATGATTCTCTCTCTTAATCCCGATGGTGGATCAGTACTGAGTCTCTAAACAAATCACAATCAATGAAATTCACCTCTTCTCTAACATTCCAAACTCCTCTGACACAGCCACGAATGCCACCATTATCTGGCCATTTATTCCAAATACCTTATCTTCCATCCTGGCTTGTTTCCATTCCTCCACTGTTATCACTTTCTCTTTGACCAAAGCTGCAGATGTTAGGGGAATCATAAAATCATTTAATGCAGGACTTACCATAGTCACATTACTACCAATAGCCAACCTTGAAAGACAGTACACAGCCCCATTCCTTTCATAAGGTAAGTACTGAAACTGAAAATTAAATTCTGCTAAACCTTCCATTCATCTTCTTGTCCTATGTGTCAGATTCCCATGAACTTTGCAAGTAAAGACCTGCATCAAAGGATGATGGTCATTCCTTACAAGAAACGGAATGCCCCACAAATAAAACTTGAAAAGTTGGACTGCCCACGCTACTGCTAGGGCTTCATGCTCTACCACAGAGTAACTGTCTTCAGCTCCTCTATTAGACCAAGAAGCAAATGCCACAATTCTCTCTTACCCTTCAACAATCTATGATAACATTGCTCCCTGACCAGTCAGGCTTGCATCTGTCATTATAAGTTTTCTCTTGTAATTGCCAAACTGCCCCAATGTAGGTAGTTTTCTAATGGTTTCTTTGACAGACTGGGAATCCCTTTCACACTCTTCAGATCAAACAAATGATGCTCCCTTCTTGAGCAAACATTGTAAAGGCTGGACAATACTTGCAAAACTGGGTATTAATTTTGAGCAAAACTCTGCTAGCCAAAGGAGAGTTCTAACGTGATTCCGATTCCTGGGGTAGGCACCTCTATGATGCTTTTACCAGATTCTCACTTCGGACTTATCCATTCACCAGAGAAAGTGTGCCCCAAGTATGTGACAGTTGAGGCCTCAAATTTACATTTGTTTTTCTTTAAGGTTAAACTTGCATCCTGCAGTTTTTTTTAGCATCATCCTCAGAATTCTGTCCTGTCATGTTTATGTTTTTCATGCACTAGGATTTCATCTTGGAAGAAAAGTACTTACTGAACACCTTCTAACAGGTTCTTCATAAGTCTCTGAAAATATGCTGCTGCCGACGCCAACCTTAAAGCCATCCACTGGAAACTGTACACTCCAAGTAGTATCCCAAATTATGTAAGGTGTCTTGATTCTGCATGAAATATCACTGACGGTATGATGAGGCCACATCCATGGTACTGAACAAGTAAGCTCCCTTAAGAATTGCTAAAGTGTCTGTAATATTTTGGACAGGCTGGCGTTCCACCAAGATATGCTTATTGAGACCTTCAAGGTCAGCACACACTCGCACACTCTTTCCTCCATCCTTTGGAGCAAGAACCACTGGTGCCAACCACTCTGAGGATTCAACTTGCTCAATAATCCCAAAATCCAGCAACTTGTTGAGTTCAGTTTTGAGGGGACCCATCATCAAGTTTAGAACTTTTCTGACTTTAAACAGACATGGGACAGCATTCTTTTTCAATATAATCTTGTGCTCAAAACTACTCAGCAAACCAAGTTCATCACTGAACACTTTAGGAAACTCTTGCACCCCCTCATAGTCTTCTCCATTGTTTGTTATCAGTGAGATCAGCTGAGG
Organism: Calotriton arnoldi; assembly: GCA_963921515.1. Taxonomy (NCBI): domain Eukaryota; kingdom Metazoa; phylum Chordata; class Amphibia; order Caudata; family Salamandridae; genus Calotriton; species Calotriton arnoldi. The sequence goes on from CAWUFW010006286.1 coordinate 537,523, forward strand.
GGTGTTAGGCTTAAGAGTAATACCCATATTTCCTTGACAACTCCAACCCAATAAGTTGTCTCCTCGTTTGGTCACACACATCTTTCCCATGTTTTCCTGTCACAGAACTGTATCCTCACAAATGTATAACCCAACACATCAATTTTCAACCTTCCCTACCCAACAGGATTGACATCCATAGTTTCCAAACCACTCATTCCAATGCTGCTCACCAACCATGGTGTAAGGAGACACTGAATCCATCAGATCAATCAACCTTTTACCACCCATAACCACTTCATCCTCTGGCATTCTCAAACATCCTCCATCAGTCTCTCCATTATCAGTTACTGTCAAAACTACTTTAGTTCCTGCATCCTATACCTTTTCAATCATGTGCAAACTCTCTCTCCTACACACTCTGGCATAATGCAATTTTTCCTACATTTGTTATATTTTAGGGTAAAAAGATTGTTTGACAGATGTGCATTGCTTCCACTCCTGTGGCACTTCAATAGTATATCCTTGTTCCCAAGATTTATTGGAAAAACCTTAAAATAGTTATTTTGATGCTTCACTGCTGCATGCTTACATTTCATTGTCACCTCATTCACCATTTCAAAAGAATCAGAAGGCTGTGTCTCCCTAAACTCTCATACCTGTGTAGAAGTATTCTCCAACATTTCCACAATCATCAGCGATTTCTTGAGATCTGGGTTCTTGGTCAAACGTTTTTCCTGCACTCTATGATCATTGGTACACCTCACCAGTTGATATCTAATGAGAGGATCAGTTAACTCCTCAACCATAAAGGTACCTGCTAATGTTCGTAACAATGGCATGTAAATCCACCTTTTCAGTTTGACCTTGTGTTCTTGAGAAAAACCTGTGCCTTTGAAGCTGTACATTTATTGTGGTGTCAAAATGAGTTTCTAACATCATCATGGACATTTCAGATACATCCCTTGGCTCCCCATCAGCTTAACCTAATGGTAATTATTCCATACTTTCATATATATTCCCTTGAAGCCTAGATTATGTAACAACAGTGCTTTCCTGGCAACTGAAAATCACCTCCACCTATAGCAACGAAATACGAATCAAATATCTTCTTCCACTGCCTCCATTGAAATGTGGGTTCCCCTCTTTCCGATAAGAACATAGGGGGTTGAGACTTGTTAGTTACAGAGATTCTTATTATTAAGTGTCCAAACCAATAGAATTTGCTACAGGATAACAGGAAGAATTATGCAAAGAAGATTGTTTGCAACTGAACCGCAATAAGTCAAACTGAGAAAGAAAAGAGAAAAAAAACAAAATGCAATACTGTGTCGATGGAATAGTCCTAGAATAATCCTTAGGTTGTCAAGAAAACAGTTGTGTGACTCTGCGTATACCGAAAAATACACTGAATCAGAAATTCTGCATATACTAAAATGTATAAGAAACCAGATCACTGACACTACCAACAAATTCACACAGTGTATACTGATCTGTATACCGATAATTCCAAACCAAAATGACATCTGAAGTATATGACATCATTCATTATACCTCATAATATTATGTAGATGAACATAATGTCATACGTAATACAACATCAGGACACAGGTAGGGGCTGTGGAATGCCAGTTCAGGAGAACGTGAGTGCAGCATAGAATTCACTTGAGGTAAGCACTCAAAAAAGTAAGTTGCATGGGTCAGGAATTAACGTCAATCACATTTGAATAATACATCAGCACTCAAAAGTTTGATTTAAGTTGAACCCCACGCAGTTACCAATAATGAAACGATAAAAAAGTACCTGCTATGAAGACCTAGATATCAGGGAAAACAATCAGGGGTATACTCATTCGATCCAATTGTTCTTTCAAAATGATCCTTGTTCTGAAATCCCCAAACAGAATGAGTTGCCAAAACCTTCTGTCAATTAAGCCAAACGTCACTGAAAAGAGATGCTAACCCATCCTTCAGGGCTGCTCCAAATAATCCTCATTAAGCCTGTAATTAACAGGGACACTTCTCCATGTCCAATGTGGGTTCTTGGTTGGTGGGCCACACTTGTAAGTAGGTTTCGCTTGTCGCCATTGTTATGTTGGTCATCATACAGAAGACAGCAGGCTCAGTGTTGGAAATTGGGTACAGGTTGACTGGGGTTTGAGAGCTGGCCAAGCAGCAACCACAATCCTAGCCAAGGTAAGAGGCAGGCAAACCCTAGATTAACTTGTGCTCACCCTCTGGTAGCTTGGCACAGAGCAGTCGGACTAAACTTAGAGCTAATGTGTAAAGTATTTGTGCAGCACTTCAAACAGTAAAAACAGTGAAAACAACACACAAAAAGATTCTACACCAGCGTAGATATATAAAGTGGATTTTAATTAAACAAAATCAAAATGGCAAAAAGTCAATCAGGGAAACTGGAGATATTGAATTCTAAAGTTTTAGGATAAAATAGTGTCAAAAAGCACCAAATGCCAACAAGGGAGATCTGGTCGCGTCGGACTTGGACAAAGTCACAAGTTCAGATGGACCGCAATGGAGCACAGGCCAGGTACAGGGACCAGGTTCAGCCCACTGAACAAAGTAACTTAAATCCTGGTGGCAGAGCGTTGCGTGGATCCAAGGTGAAGAAGCGTGCGCAGGTGAGATGATGGGTCGGTTCTGAGATGCGTCGAGGCTGTGGTGTGAGATCCTGTTGCGTTGTCATTGAGGATCCCTTTGACGGGGGCTTGCGATGTGTGGGTATCAAGGTTGTGGTGCCCTGCCTAGGAGATGTGTCGGTTCTGAAGAGCTGTAAGGCTGCAATGGGAGTGCTGGCATTATCGTTGGGCTGCTGTCAACGCAAAATGCAGGGACCTGGGTCAGAGATGTATTACGCTCTGTGGCGATGAGTCGGTTGTGAGGATGCAAGAGTGATGCATAGCTTCTGTGCCAGGTCTAATACATGCAGCAGCAACGAAGCAATAATTGTGCTTGAGGATATACCACTCAGCCAAGGAGATGTGCTGGTTCAGCTTGTGAACATTCCGCTCAGCAGCAAAGATGTGCAGTTCTGCTGGTAATCAACTTAGGCCCACTTCCGAAGGTCAAGGACTGAGGTGATACCTCTTGGCAGGGTAGACTCATATATGGCAGAGCCTAGGAGTAGATGCAAGGTTAATTGAAGCCCGTTATGTCCGTGAGGCTTCAGATCAGGAGGCCAGCCAACTTGCTCTTAGGATACACTCTGGGTTCTGGGTTCAAGTGATGCAGGTCCAGTCATCCTCACCCAGGCAAGGAGGGCAGCAGGTCAGCACAACATATCAGCAGTTCTTCCAGAGCAGCAGTCCAGCAGAGTGGCAGACCTTCAGCAGCACAGCAGTCCTTCTTTCTGGCAGAGAATCCACAGGTTCTGAAGTGTACTCAAGTGGGGGTGTCTGAGGTTCAGTACTTATACCCAGTAGTGCCTTTCAAGTGGGGGAAACTTCAAATAAAAGCATTTGAAGTCCAGAGATGTCCTGCACTGTCAACCCTGGCTCCAGACTAACTACAGGGGGTTTAGGCAGTCCCTTGTGTGGGGGCAGAACACAGCCTTTTCAGGTGTAAGTGAGGCTGGGTCCAGCTCCTTCCTCCCATTCTGTCAGGATAGCCCACTTAGTCAAATGTAAGCTCCCACTGTGTGCGGCTCTCTAGTTGGAATACACAAAGCCCAACTGCCAACTTTACCCAGTCATGTGACCAGAGACAGCCTGCAGGCACCAAATGGCTCAGGCTAGAAAAATCCAACTTTAAAAAGTGTCATTTTCAGAATTTTATTTTAAAATCAGTCTTTACCATAATTTAGGATTTTAAATTAGGATTCCAGAAGCACCAAACATGAGCCAATTATATCTTCCCATTTGAAAATTATGCTTATAAAATATAATAAGGTAATCCCAATGTTATCTCACTGGAGATATTGGCTTTGCAGTAGTGAAAATGAATTAAAGAGTTTTTCACTACCAGAACATGTAAAACCTGAAAGTACATGTCCTGCTTTTTAAATACATTGCACCTTACCCTTTGGGCTGTCCAGGGCCTACCCTAGGGGTGACGTATATGTGTTAAAAAGGAAGGTTTGGGCCTGGCAAGAGGTTTAACTTGCCAGGTCAACATGGCAGTTTAAAACTGCACACACAAGCTCTGCAATGACAGGCCTGAGACATGTTTACAGGGCCACTTAAGTGAGTGTCACAAGCAGTGCTGCAGTCCCACTTTGCCACTGGATTCAAGATAGCCTGGCTGATGAGGGTTTTGAACCCGAAACCGGTCCCAGGATGCTTGTTTCCGGTCCAGGGAAGACATGGCTTGGCAGTTCGGGCTGGACTGTTCCCATGAGGCACAGGGTCAGACTGATTTGCATATGGCCATGTCTGAACTGGGGTGGTGGAGTGAGCTAAAGAATGATGATGGATTAAACCCAGATCAATTGACTGGGGTTGAGTGTTTGATTTGCTCTAACGCTCCGTCCATCATCCCCTTTGGTATGGCTTTGTTCGCCCTAAGTTGGCAGGGTATGCCCAGACCTGGGTCCCTTGCTCACTTTGCCACTGGATTCAAGATAGCCTGGCTGATGAGGGTTTTGAACCCGAAACCGGTCCCAGGATGCTTGGTTCCAGTCCAGGAAAGACATGGCTTGGCAGTTCGGGCTGGACTGTTCCCATGAGGCACAGGGTCAGACTGATTTGCATATGGCCATGTCTGAACTGGGGTGGTGGAGTGAGCTAAAGAATGATGATGGATTAAACCCAGATCATTTGACTGGGGGTGAGTGTTTGATTTGCTCTAACGCTCCGTCCATCATCCCCTTTGGTATCGCTTTGTTCGCCCTAAGTTGGCAGGGTATGCCCAGACGTGGGTCCCTTGCTCACTTTGCCACTGGATTCAAGATAGCCTGGCTGATGAGGGTTTTGAACCCGAAACCGGTCCCAGGATGCTTGTTTCCGGTCCAGGGAAGACATGGCTTGGCAGTTCGGGCTGGACTGTTCCCGTGAGGCACAGGGTCAGACTGATTTGCATATGGCCCTGTCTGAACTGGGGTGGTGGAGTGAGCTAAAGAATGATGATGGATTAAACCCAGATCAATTGACTGGGGGTGAGTGTTTGATTTGCTCTAACGCTCCGTCCATCATCCCCTTTGGTATCGCTTTGTTCGCCCTAAGTTGGCAGGGTATGCCCAGACGTGGGTCCCTTGCTCACTTTGCCACTGGATTCAAGATAGCCTGGCTGATGAGGGTTTTGAACCCGAAACCGGTCCCAGGATGCTTGTTTCCGGTCCAGGGAAGACATGGCTTGGCAGTTCGGGCTGGACTGTTCCCATGAGGCACAGGGTCAGACTGATTTGCATATGGCCATGTCTGAACTGGGGTGATGGAGTGAGCTAAAGAATGATGATTGCTTAAACCCAGATCAATTGACTGGGGGTGAGTGTTTGATTTGCTCTAACGCTCCGTCCATCATCCCCTTTGGTATCGCTTTGTTCGCCCTAAGTTGGCAGGGTATGCCCAGACGTGGGTCCCTTGCTCACTATGCCACTGGATTCAAGATAGCCTGGCTGATGAGGGTTTTGAACCCGAAACCGGTCCCAGGATGCTTGTTTCCGGTCCAGGGAAGACATGGCTTGGCAGTTCGGGCTGGACTGTTCCCATGAGGCACAGGGTCAGACTGATTTGCATATGGCCATGTCTGAACTGGGGTGGTGGAGTGAGCTAAAGAATGATGATGGATTAAACCCAGATCATTTGACTGGGGTGAGTGTTTGATTTGCTCTAACGCTCCGTCCATCATCCCCTTTGGTATCGCTTTGTTCGCCCTAAGTTGGCAGGGTATGCCCAGACGTGGGTCCCTTGCTCACTTTGCCACTGGATTCAAGATAGCCTGGCTGATGAGGGTTTTTAACCCGAAACCGGTCCCAGGATGCTTGTTTCCGGTCCAGGGAAGACATGGCTTGGCAGTTCGGGCTGGACTGTTCCCATGAGGCACAGGGTCAGACTGATTTGCATATGGCCATGTCTGAACTGGGGTGGTGGAGTGAGCTAAAGAATGATGATGGATTAAACCCAGATCATTTGACTGGGGGTGAGTGTTTGATTTGCTCTAACGCTCCGTCCATCATCCCCTTTGGTATCGCTTTGTTCGCCCTAAGTTGGCAGGGTATGCCCAGACGTGGGTCCCTTGCTCACTTTGCCACTGAATTCAAGATAGCCTGGCTGATGAGGGTTTTGAACCCGAAACCGGTTCCAGGATGCTTGTTTCCGGTCCAGGGAAGACATGGCTTGGCAGTTTGGGCTGGACTGTTCCCATGAGGCACAGGGTCAGACTGATTTGCATATGGCCATGTCTGAACTGGGGTGGTGGAGTGAGCTAAAGAATGATGATGGATTAAACCCAGATCATTTGACTGGGGGTGAGTGTTTGATTTGCTCTAACGCTCCGTCCATCATCCCCTTTGGTATCGCGCAGTCCCACTAGCAGCATTTAATTTACCGTCCCTGGACACAGGTAGTACACGTTACTAGGGACTTACAAGTAAATTAAATATGCCAATCAAACCATGTTTAGGGAACTTAAGCACTGGTTAACAGTGATAAAGTGCACAGAGTCCTAAGGCCAACAGTAGCAAAAATTCAGCAAAATTGGAGGCAAGCAGGCAAAAGGTTTGGGGGAAGACCTCCCTTAGGCTATCAGGTCTACCACATCCCCCCAGCTGAAAGTTGGGATAACTACCCATCCTCTGGGAGTTCTCATCACTAGGGGTGTAAGAACCTGGAGAGACCATCAGCATTGTTGTGGTCTGAACCAGATCTATGTTCCACCGTAAAGTCCGTTACCTGTAGGGAGATGGAACACCTCAACAATTTTGGATTCCCACCCCTCATTTGTATTAGCCACCTGAGGGGCCTGTGGTATGGTTTCAGCTTTTTCAGTGCCCAGACCACATCAAAGCCTCTCTCTCAAGAGCACTCCACCTCTGTTCCCGGGGAAAAGTAACCTCCTAGAGATTAAAGCTACAGGATGGTCTAGGCCCTCAACAACGAGCTGTGAAAGGGCTGCTCCTATGCCATTCTCTGGGGCATCTGTTAGTACTATGAATTTCCCAGAAAAGTCAGGATCCTTGATCACCACAGGGGCTGTGCACATGCCCTGTTTCAGGGAGTCAAAGGCTATCTGACAAGCTTTTGTCCTGGTCACTAATCTGGGCTGCTTCTTGGAAGTCATTTCAGTCAATGGGGCAACAAAGGTGTCATATCCCTTGACAAACCTCCTGCAATAACCTGTGAGGCTCATGAAGGCCTCACCTCAGTCTTTGAGTGCTCCGAGGTCATGATGGTCTCTATCTTAGACTGGAGAGGCTGCACCTTATCCCCACCCACAAGGTGTTCCAAGTGCGCAAGAGAGCACTGCCTTATCTGGCACTTACTGACCTTGATAGTAAGGCCTGCATTCTGCAGGTCCTGAAGCACTTCCTGAAGGTAAAAGAGGTTAGTCCTTCAGCTGCTACTGAAGACAGCTATGTCATCCAGGTAACCATTAAGATATAATGGGGTAACCCATAGAAGTCAATGGACCTGGGTAATAATTGGTATAGAAAAACAATGGTCCTAGACTTATGTTAAATTTTAGTTGTCTGAAACAATCATAAACAGCATGAGGTACATATATAGTTTAAATCAATAATGTACCATTAACTTATTTAAAGAGCATTCAAATATATCCTCAAAATTCAAAGAAGGCACACACTATTGCTTTTTTTGGTGACTCGTATTTTATTCGGTCACTTTTCATAACATATTATCATATTCAATGTTCAAGATAAAGGGTGGTTGCTCCAAGGAAAAATGTGAAGAAAGAAAGTGCTTGTGAAGTAAGATAGAATAAACAAGAGGGGGATCCAATCAAGCAAAACAATGATTCATCATTATTTACATTACAATCTCATAAGCAAAACTGGTCGTGATTCATGATTGCACCAGTTCTACATTAGGGCCTGTCCAATGGTTAATTCATAGTTATTCTTTATGTTCTTTCTCAAAAGTTAGCAAACAACGTTCGTCTGTAAGCAAGTAGGGCTGGGATAGTATACAGTACAGGCCCCAAACAGGGGAGAGTGTCGACGTTTCGACCCTAGTGCAATGAGGGCAGTTTGTATCCTCTGCGAACGGGTCTTCCTCAAGACAGAAAGGAGGGATGGGGGGAGCAACTGATCATGGGTGATGCACAGTAAAAGTGCCGCCCCTAGTTATGGATTTAAAGGTCTTCAATCAATGGGTGAGAAAAATCGCCCACAGCGTCTCAATGAATCATCTTCGCACAGCCCGGGGGAATCCTGCTCGAGTACTGGCAGTACTAAAGACCTCCATACCGGCCCAAACCCAGTTCATCAGCCTCAGAAGGGTGGCAGGAGCATTTTTCAGTCCAAAAGGAATCATTTTAAACTGAAAGCGGCCCTGTGGGGTAGAAAAGGTCGACCTCTCCTTAGCCTCTTCAGTTAGAGCAATCTGCCAGAACACTGAAGTAAAATTAAAGGTAATCAAGAACTTGCAGCCCATGACCTATCAATGAGCTCATCAGCTCTGGGAATGGGGTGAGCAACAGTCTTGGTAACTGAGTTGAGTCCTCTGTAGTCCACACAGATACAGAGATCTGGGACAGCGTCCAGTAGGGCAGCTATTGGTAGCATCAGCACTGGGCTGTACCAGGGGCTGCTGGAGTGCTCAATCACCCCTTACTATAAAATCTTAGAGGCCTCCTCCTTGATGCTGGGTCTCACTCTGTCAGACAGCCTGTATATTTTGTTTTTGACAATGGGTCTGTCTCCTGTATTAATTTCAGGGGTACACAAATGTGTAAGTCCAGGTGTGAAGGAAAAAATAGAGGCAAACTTTCCCAACAATTGATGACAGTTCCCCTGCTGTTCAGGGGTCATGATGGGGGAGAGACTGACACCCTCAACTGACCCATCTATCTCTTTTGATGATAGGAGGTCAAGGAGAGGTTCGCTCTCCTTTCCTTTCCACCATCTGTCAGCAGCAGCATGGGGACCTCAGATCTCTCACAGTGTAGTTTAAAATGGTTGATCTGCAAGACCCTTAAGGGGCATCTCTGGGCCTTGAGGTCCACCAAGTAGGTAGCCTCCTTATTGCTCTCTGCTATTTCATAAGGCCCAGTCCAATGCTCTTGGAGGGCCCTGTGCTAGACTGACTCCATCACCCACACTTTCTTCCCAGGCTGGAATTCCACAGGGTTAGCAATCTGGTAATACCACTGTTTCATTATCTCCTTGCTTGACTCAATGTTCTCAGAAGCTTTCTTCCGGAACATGGCCATCTGGTTCCGGAGGGCTAGCATGTAGCTAACCAAATCTTGGGGAGGTTTATTGGGAGCTTGCTTTCAACCCTCTTTAACCAGACTGAGAGGTCCTCTCACAGAGTGACAATACAGAAGCTCAAAGATGCTAAATCCAACCCCCTTCTGTGGTACCTCCCTTAATGCAAAGAGTAGGTATGGTAAGAGGACGTCCCACTTCCACCTCATGGACTGAGGTGGGCCCATAATCATGCCCTTCAAGGTTTTGTTGAACCTCTCAATAAGCCCATTTGTCTGTGGGTGGTAGGGTGTAGAAAACCTATAAGTAACTCCACACTCCTTCCACATGGACTACATATTTACAGACATAAAGTTGGTGCCCCAGTCAGACAGCACTTCGTTCGGGAAACACACTCTGGTAAAAATCCCCAACAGGTCCCTAACCACTGCAGGTGCAGTTTCAGTTCTCAGAGTTATGGCCTCTGGGTACCTTGTGGCATGGTCCACCAAGACCAGGACAAAACTCGGTGGACAGATACATACTCCTGATACAATTCCTGATTCTATGTTGGTGATGATCCCTTTTTCAATCAGTTTTGTCCAAACAAAAGAAACACCACAAAATTAGAAAACAATTGCAAATATTCTTCAGGTCAATGTAAGTTTCTAGAACCAATGGTGAATCAATATTTGAACTTTCTGTATTCATCCAATGTCCCTTAGATGGTCTCCTCAAGCTCATATTACAGTATATGTGTGGTTGCATATTCGCTCTTCCTTGGACAATTCAATCTACAATAAGCTCAATGCTGAATGCCTTATCCTTCCATTCCAGGCAAAGAGTTGATCACACCATCTTTAGACCCATAACTGGTAATTGAAAGCTACTAATGCAGAAGAAGAGGGGAACATGACCCAAATTCGGTCAGACTTATCATTACTTTCAATAGTGAATCGAGTGCCTTCAAAAAGATACTTAACAGACCTTGGCATTTGGTAAAATCAGACCTGGTTATTGGGAAGGATATGCCACCTCATCCCTTAGTGACTTACCGTAAGACAAAATCCCTAAGAGACTATCTCGTACATAGTTACAGTAGCACTGATACGAACAGAAAGGGCTGGTTACAAGAACAGGTGGGTTCAAATGTGGACGCTGTAAGGTGTGTCGGGTAGCAAGAACAGAAAAGAGTACACATTACCTACTGGGCAGACAAGACGTATCAACAAATTTAGCACATGTGGGAATGATTATGTAGTATATGTCTAACAATGCCCATGTGGACACCAATATGTGGGAAGCACCATTTGCCCTGTAAAAAAGAATGTGTTGGAACACCACAGGGCTATTAAAATCTGTGATACAAACTATGCAGTGGCAAGACAATGGGCCAAATTTTACGATCATGATGCTGACCTATTATCTCATTTTGGAATTGACAGGATCCTGCAAAGTGCCCGTGCTGGAGACAGAGAGAGGAAACTCAGACTGCTGGAGTCGGAGTTTATTATCCTGCTTGGGAGTAAGTACCTGGGAGGCCTCAATGAGGATGAGGAGCTTTATATGCATATGGGCTGATCATATATAGGATGAGTGTGAACTCCATTTTCCAGTTTGCCTCTAACTATGCTCTAGTGATTACGTCTATGCATTTTCTGATATCCTCTCTTTTTGGCTTTAGTGGTGGAACTTTCTGATGATGTCTTATAATTTTCTGATGCCTCCTTTATGAAGAAAGTATTTGTTGTCCTGGTAATTTTTGGTTTAATTAAACTGTTATATTTAGGTTTGTTTTTTGCTCTATGACTTATGGGGCATCTATATGGGCAATATTGGATAGGAAAACATGCTGGTGCGTTGAAACTATGTTGCAGTGGATATAAGAAGGAATTTATTGTATTTAAACAAGTGTGAGCTTAGTGTATGTATTTCAATTGATGAGTGGTGGGTTTGGGGTGTCTATTTTACACAGGTTTTTTGTATCATGTAAACATGTCAATTTGTTCACAGAAAACATAATGATGAACTTCTGCCACTTGGCATTTGCACGATTTTGCTAAACACTTTTGTGCAATGACATTTCTATTTCAGAGCATTTGTTTGTGATCCATTATCAGCCACTGGGCTGATTTTGTCTCTGCATGTATACATCAATTGAAAGGGTGGTGATTTCTTGCTATCCTAAAGCATTCATTGGTGATTGATCTTCAGCCACTGGGCTGGTTGTGTTTCCGCATATATACATTCATTTTATTTGGTTCATTTTTATTTATTTCAATTCACATATATCACTGGGAGATTAGTATAATTATTTGAATAATTTCCATGTTATACTTATCATTGTGTGAGTTAAAAAAAACGGAAAATCACGATGCAATGTGTTTTCCATTTCTATGGATGTACCTAACCTCTTGGTTTTAAAGTCGATGGGGCACTGTGTTTGTCTTGTATGGCCGTGACAAAACCCGGTACGGGTGAAACGCATTGCCAAAAAAAACTTCCTTTTTGAAAATTCTGAACTGTGGAGTGCGAGCTTGCCTGGATTGGATACATAATTCAGCCTTTCATTTCACATTATATAAATAAAACCTTAGAAATTCACTGAAAAAAACAAAGGTTACTGAGGCGTTATAGTTAGGCTCACATTTCACTCTTTCAAAACCAGTGATATTCAGCAGTTTTAGTTATCTGAGCTAACTAAAACTTACCCCCCTATGCACTGCTTATGACATCATATATTACATCACTCATCAATCGCATGGTCAGTGACAACACTGATGATATCTCAAATGACATCACTGATGGCATCATCCCGTGACTGTAAGTGTTTTGTAATTATTTCTGAAATATTACTAAGCTGCAGCATGCCTTGAATTACTATTTTTTCTGTACTAGTAATTAGTCATACTATTTCTAATATAGCTCATCTGAGTGGCTGTCTGACTGTCTGTATCAGCGTGTGAGTAGATGTCCCGAGTGCCTGTATGAGTTTGGGAGTGGGTGTGTGAGTGGCTGTATGGAGGTGTTAGTGGGTATGTGAGTAGCTGTATTGGTGAGTGAGTGTCTGTAATGGAGAGTGAGTAGGTGTGTGATTGGCTGTATGGGTGAGTTAGTGGCTGCATAGATGTGTGAGTGGGTGTGTGAGTGGCTGTATGGGTGACTGCGTGGCTGTATGAGTGGCTGTACGGGTGAGTGAGTGGATGTGTAAGTGGCTGCATGGGTGAGTGAGTGGCTGTTTGAGTGGGTCATTGGTTAACTTAGTGGGTGTGTGAGTGGTTGTATTGGAGAGTGAGTGTCTCCATGAGTGGCTGTATGGGTCAGTGAGTGGTCATCTGAATGCTTGTAACCTTTGATTTTTTTCAGTGAATTGCTAAGTTTTTTATTGTTAATCCCAAACTCTAAAGCCCCTGTAACTTTTAGTTTTTTTCAGTTAATTTCTAAGATTTTTTAAATTCTATTTCCTAGCTAGTGGAGAAAGGGGGCGAGGCCTCACACGAGCTCTCAGCAAACCCTCTGCCTGAGACTTACTGGAGGTAACAAGAGGGGTTCTTGGCCCTCAAGGACTCTTAGCATCCACAGGGACATCCTCGCCCAACAAGTAGTATGCCAGGAGGTGCGTTTGCAGAATGATGGAGAAAGGGGGCGGGGCCTCCGATGATCTCCCAGCAATCTTGTTGTGTTTCACTTACTGGAGGTAACAGGAGGGGTTCTTGGCCTGCAATGACCCTCAGCATCCAAGGAGACTTCATCCCCCTACCAGCAGTGCACCAGGAGGCGCGTTTGCAGAGTGGTGAAGAAAGGGGGCAGGGTCTCCCATGAGCTCATATCAATCCCACTGTGTTGGACTTACTGGAGGTAACAGAAGGGGTTGTTGGCCACCAAGAACCCTCAGCAGCCAAGGGCACATCATCCCTCTACCAGTAATATGCCAGGAGGTGCGTTTACAGAGTGGTGGAGAAAGGGGGCAAGGCCTCTGTTGACCTCTCAGCAATCCCGCTGTGTGGAACTTACTGGAGGTAACAGCAAGAGTTGTTGAACCCCAAGGACTCCAAGGGGACTTCATCCCCCAACAAGATGTGTGCCAGGAGGCCCCTGTGCAGTGTGGTTGAGAAAGGGGGCAGGGCCTCTGGTGACTTTATATGGGGAGGGGGCTGCGCAGCCCCCTCCCCAGGCCTATTTTGGCATGGGGTCCCCATCCCACTGGGACCAGCCTTTTTGCAATGGGGGAGAGGGGCTGTGTGGCCCTCCTTCCGTCTGATTTGATTCCTGGGTACCCCATCCCCTGAGGCCCAGCCTATTTTTAATAGGGGAGTGGGGCCACATGGTCTCCCTCCTTGGGCCTATTTCGTCTCCGAGGACTCCATCCCCTGAGGCCTGGCCTTTTTTTAAATTACATTGCTACAAGGGGAGGGGGGCATATGGCTCTACTCCCTGGGCTGATTTCTACCCCGGGGACCCCATCCCCCGGAGTCTGGCCCCTTAGAAGTGGGGTGGAGGTTGCGCAGTGCCTCTCCCCTGGCCGATTTTGGCCCCACAGACCCCAAACCCTTCGGGGCCCGCCCATGATACCTGGGTGCCCCCAGGGGACCCAGTCTGCACTGAGACTGCGGGGGGAGCCTCATGGCCCTCATGGTCTCTGCCGGCTCTCTTCCTCCTGCAGGAGTCAGCATTGCTTTCAGTCACAGAGAGTTTCTAAACATGCATCTCCCTGTGTCCGAAAGCAATTTGTCTGTTTCCTTGCTCACTTGATAACGGCCAGAGATACAGACCAATGCTCCACTTCCAAAAAACGAGAACATTTTGTCAGCTCTCGCTTTCTGGAAGCAGAGCAATTGCTGTGACTTGGTGGGAGCAGAAAAGATCCTGCCAACCCACTACAAACAGCTATGTCCTGGGGGTGGACAACGAGGGACATAGCAGGATCCAGCTCTTGGGGATGATGGTCCCCAGGGCCATCTATGGCTCCAGTAGGGAGGCAGAGCGGTCCCCCTCCATTGCAGTGCAGAGTCCCGTGGAGGTGGTGGTCCCTGGGGCTGCTGGGAGCTGCGCGACCCCCCTTAATTGAAAAGAATTGCCCAATGGATGTGGCTGTCCCTGAGGCTGCGGGGGTGCCCCACAGGCCCCTACATTAATTTCATGTTTAGCTCCAGGGAGGCGGCGGTCCCCGGGGCATGGGTGGATCCAGCAGTCCCCCCCGTATACCTTCAAAGAAGAGCCATGAAGAGGTGGCTGTCCCAGGGGGGTGGGCGGGTTGAGTGGGCACACCCACATACATTATAAACATGCCCTGGGGCTTCGATAAGTCCTAGGATGGGGGCCCCATGCACCCCCTCCTATTTTGAAGGTATGCACCCAGGACCTGGACCACAAAAGGGGTTAAATAAAAACAAACGCAGAAGGCCGTGCTTGTTTTTAGTCTCTGCAAATATGTAAATATCACAAATTCTCTGCAATTTGCTATTTAAAAAAATACTTTTTTTGGCCTTGCGGGGTTCCTCTGGGACCCCAGATTCAACTTTAGGAAGACATAATATTCCTACCCTGCCCTCTTTTCTTTTTTTAAATGTTTTTTTTGTAGGACTCAGCTGAAGCCGAATGCCAAGATGGCTGCCAACACTTCCTGGTTAAAGTGTTGGCAGCCAATCAGAGCACTGCATTTCCCTGCACGAGCTCATTATTTTTCACAAAGTTGTCGCGTCCAAAGATATCACTAACTATATTTTCTAAAATTTCTCAACAACTACTAAGCGGATTTACACCAAAAAAACAAAAAGCACAATCTGTGGACCAAAAGCTAGCTTTCTGCCAAATTTGGTGTAATTCCATCCAGCAATTCGGGCAGTAGTCATGCTCAAAGGTCCTAAGGGAATTAATATGGGAAAACACACTTTTTTTTACACACATCTTTTTCTCAGCTCCCACTTGACGGATCCCTCCGAAAGTTTCCATGCGCAAGAAGAATCACCAGCACACATTTTTTGGAAAATTTCGTGAAGATTCATCAAATAACACCAAAGATATATGCAAGTCAAATCATGTGCATTACTCCACATTTCCCAAGCCATGCAGGGCCACGCAAGGTGGACTTGTGTTGATTCGTAATTATCATTCAAGGTTTCACGTCGTCCCTGCACCCCCTTGCGTGATGCGAAGGCGATGCAAACCCATGATAAATATGGGCCATAGTAGGTATTTTTTCCAAATATCATTTTGAGAACTATTAGTGTTGTAAAGTCAATAATTCACTGCACATCTGTTTATTGTTGTGAAGATTTGTTTTCTTGCATGAAATACACATAAATAATTATGTATATTCACGATTTTGTATAGCAGGGAAAGTAAAAGAGCATTCCTCTCATTAAAGGCATTATATACGCGCGCTTTTTATTCTTCTGAAGTTTGAAAACTGCTTTAAAAGTCAGCAAAAACGCAGTCTTCAGAAACACCTTTTTTAATATAAATCAGTTTTAATCAAATTAACAAAACTGGCTGTATGAAGATTTTGTGAGTGAAGGGTATTTGAGACAATCTGTCATTTATTTTTTCTGTGAAAGTTATATGCATCGCTTGTTATCTTTACCTGCCGTGCTGGCCATGCCTTAGTTGGCATTGGCACCAGTTTTAATTCCTGACATACTGAGAAATGATGAGCTCGATGATGAAAGATAAACGTTCATCAGCTGGTACATTAGCTAAGTGCGATTTGCCTTCCACTCTGCAACTTGAACACTATGAAGTGTCTGCACACTTTCCCAAACTAGCAGATCTTACATAGCTGCATGGGGAAAAGTGGTGGCTGGGAGCTAAAAGCAGGTCTGCAAAATGTACTCATACACGTCTCATTTTGTACAAATTGAGTTCAGCAAGTGAGTTTGACCATTTCCAGGAGGATTTGGGGTTGCAAATTATATACATGTCTACAAGAAAAGTAAATATGTTTCCTCAATCCTGTGTGCAAGGTTTAGTAGCTCATGATGCCTCCATTAATCCACCACTAAAAGTAGCACCCTGACCTTTTGCCTACCAATGAGAGTTCTTAAGTTTAGCCGGCGGTTGCAAGTGGGGCCCACCAGCACTCACTGTTGGTACCGACCTTCATTTCTCCTAAACAGGATTTGATCCAGAGCAAGAGAAACAAAATTACAGAAGAAGGAGGAAGAGAAAGGGGCAAAAACAATGATAAAGAAGGAAAGCAAGGGTAAAAAAGAACCTGCAACAGAGAGATAAAGAGGTAGCGGATATCTGGTGGTGCATTAAAGAGGTTTCAGGTGGAATCAAGACTATGTTGCGTCGACATTTGCAACCTGAAATTTACCGGCCGCTGTCTTCCAAGCAAAACTTTGGGCCCTGGCACTTATTATTTTGCAAATTAAGCACTGCCAATGGGGAAGGACATTCACTTCCCACTTGGGACAGAGATGAATTTCATATTTGCTCACTTCTTAGACAATTCATTTGAAGTGTATGAATTGCTTAGAAAACTGTGACAAGTTAAAGAAATGTAGAAATCCAAGCTAGTCCTATGGTAGGTGTGTGTAACTCAGTGCTATACTTACTTACTTTGCTGTATCTATTATCAGTGTTTGCTATAAGTGCATGTCTACAAGAGCCAGAATGTAAAGCAAGAGCAAGTAGACCAGAACAGAAAATGCTGAATACCTGATAAAATAAAAGCAATGCCCATTTCAGCCTGATCTTATACACAAATTATTCTGATATTGTTTCCTTTACAGATCAAGTGAACAACACCCCCATTTGGGTTGATTCTATCACATCGGGCTTTTTGTTTGAAAACAACTACTTTGTGTGTGGGTGTGTTCATTGTGAAAGGGTGGCATGCTGTGACTTTTAATGAAGTCAGTCAATGACTAAAGTGGACTGATCCATTGCACCTTATTGCATGCTAGGGTTTGTGGAAGAAAAATAAGAATGACACCAATCATAGAATAATGGATGAGGTCTGGCTAAAACCACTATAAGTGACTTTGTTATACACATCATTTTAGTAAAATCAAAAGATCTTGGCTATCACAGACTTAAAACTGTCAATAAATCTGGCATGTGTTGCAAGCCTCTTGCCTTTAAGTAAGAAAGTAGGAAAAAAGACAAGAAAGACAGGAAGAAATAAAGAAGGAAAGAGAAAGAAAGAAGGAAGGAAAGAAAGAAAAGAAGGAAAGAAAAGAGAAAGAAAGAGGAACAATGAAAAAGGAAGGAAAGAAAAAGAAAGAAAAAGAGAAAACAAAAGATAAGGAGAAGAAGAAGAGCAAGAAAGAAGGAAAAAGGAAAAAAGAGTGAATAAAAGAGAGAAGGAAGAAAGATATTGGAAAAAGAGAAGGAAAGAAAAAAGGAAATATACATGAAAAGAAAGAAGAAAGATAAAAGAGAAGGAAACAGAGAAGGAAGGAGAGAAGAAAAAACTGAGAAAAAGAATGAAAGAAAGAAAGAAGGAAAGAAGGCAATAAAAAGATAGGAAGAAGGAAATGGAAAGAAAGACGTAAAGAAAGAAGAAAAGAAACAGACAGAAAAAGATAGTAAGGAAGAAAGAGAGAAGGAAAGACCTAAATAAATAAAGAAAGAAGGAAAGAAAGAAGGAGGAAAAGAAAAAGAAAAAGAAAGAAAGAAGGCAAGAATGAAGAACGCAAGAAAGAAAGAAAGAGAGAAAGAAAGAAAGAAAAGATAATGAAAGAAAGAAGGCAAGAATGAAAGAAGGAATGTGAAAGAATGAAAAAGTAGAAAGAAAAGAAAGAAGGAAAATGAAAGAAAAATACACAGAATCAAAGAAAGAAAGAAAAAAGAAGGAAAAAGGATAACTTAATACAAAACATTTTCAAATGGGCACAATCTAGTATGCTGTGAAACAGGCGCAGTCAGAAAAGCAAAACTCTCCAAAAGGAATTTACAACAGCATTGGCAAGAGATGGGATCTGATGAACTCCAGTCGGAGTAGCTGTGCACTTTATAAATGTTGGTCATTCATGGCAGGTGCATCAGAAGCATCCTGCTATCACATCAGGCTCTAAACACAAAGGCAACACTAAAGTAGTTAGAAAGTAAAAAAAAACACCAACCATGAAGGGAACTAGCTTGTGTGAACTTGTGCTCCTTGTGAGACAGCAAAATGCAGTCACTCAAAGTGAAGTTAACCAGTGGCTTAAGTAGGGTGACCCATTGCCCCATGCTATATGCTGTAGTGGGCGGAAGCCAAATGTGAATGACACAACAATGAGAGGATGATGAGAGGTGGCTGAAAGCCCCTATATACAGGCCTGGGCATAGTTTGCAAAGTTTTGCTACGCGGAACTCCGCGAAGTTGCAAAAAAATTCCGCAACTGGCGGAGTGCAGGGCGAACTGACGTTCGCTCTGGTCTTCCTGCCGCTCGGGTAGAAATTCTACCAGAGCAGCAGCTCGCGTTCGCGAACTTACCTTTCAAGATCGCGAGCAGGGAAAAAACTCTGCTGTACTATGCGAAACGGAGTTTCCTGCACTCCGCGGAGCATAAAACTCAGCAAACTACACGAACGGAGCGGAGTTCACCACCCAGGCCTACCTATATACATGTATGTCATACATATTTTAGGAAAATCAAAAGGTCTTAGCTAACCCCAAACCTGAAATATGCTCACTTAACTTTCCTCGGTTTTTAAGTCAGTGTATCAACAGTGGCTGTGCCACCAAGGCGAGTGGGTGTGAGTGACACATTATTTAATGTTTTGTTTTAATATGTAACTGGCTGCTATATGTAAATTTATATGGTGAAGGTGGTGACTTTTTGACCTTAGCCAAAATTACCCCTATTTTTCAAGTCTGATATTGGCATTTATAATGCAAATTGTGCATGCATGAAATTCCAAACCCATTTCATTTTCATTTCTCTGCCTAGGTCTAACCGCCCACACCCAATTGCAGACCATAATTTTGGTAGGTGAATTTTAATTTTAGTTCTGATTAAGCCGTTGCATGTTGTTGTAATCAACTGTCTTTGGAAAGTGAGAAAATACACTGAGTAAAGGATGCTCTCCTCCCAACAATATCTGGGATATTCCCTCTAGCCAGTGCTTCGTTATTGAAAATAATAGAAGTAAGCATTAGTGCAGAACATTGCCATTTGGAGCATGCTTTTACTGCCTGTTTGTCGATAAAAGAAATCCATCACTTATGGTAAATGATAAGTGATACATAATTCTCAAAGGTTACATTTGTAGTAATTACCTACTTTCTGGTATTATGGAAATGTTACAAAAGGTTGGGTGAGTCAGAGAGCCTTTCTAACCAATTTGAAGGCCCAAAGTTTTTGCATAAAGCCGGGTTCTATGGTTTGGTCCTGTCTTCCTAATTTTCGTTCTATCCTGGAACTCATTTATGCTTTTTAGTGACAGCATCTTTGATCAGTATTACATTCTCCATAGCATTTATCATTGTATTTGAAAAATTGAAATCAAACATATGAATTCTCCAGATATATTAGGCTCCTTCATTAGGATTTATTTGAGGGACCAAAGCTCTCCCTTTCCCCTCATCTCTTTCTTACTACTTACTGTTGTGCAGAGCCTTCTTAGAGTTTAGAAACGTTTCCAAAGCACCAATAACCTCCTACAATATATCTCTTACTATGTTTTATCCTGAGCTCCCAAAAACTCCAAAACCATGTTTCCAAGCACTCAAATTAGGCATTGTCCCGGAGGTACTACTGTACTAAAGACACTACACGCTCTGTGGTTATTCTAGTAGGGTGATGGTGCTCCTAGGCAGTGCGCGGATACTATTGGGTGTAATTATGTGTGAGTGCGGTGCAATAGGGTAGGGAGAAACACCACTCTCCCTAAGCTGTGGTAGACCACTAACAGAAAGCACAAAAGTCCCCTGCACACGCTCGTAGTATACAAAACAAGTAAATACAATTGTGAAAAAAGGAACACTCTTCTTCCACTGCTTTGTGCGGTTCCAGGATTTATTGTCCTTATTGTAAGCTCCTTTGTTCAAAGCCTTAGCCTAGCCAACACATGGTTCGTCGCTACCAAGGAGTAGACAGTGATTTCTTCAGGGCTAAGAAACATACAGGGTACATAATAAGAGCATAGTGGGTATGAGACAATTAGCTCCATTGGCAGACACCCACTGTGACATATTAAAAAAGAAGCACGGTTCAAGTGAACCTCTTGAGCATGTGGAAACCCATACTATTACAAACAAAACATCTTACGGGTCCAAAGTTTCTCGTATAAGTGGATTCCTATTCAAGGAAGACCTGCCAGACCGCAGCTGATTGCAACACCATTGCAGGAGTATGGGATTTTGTAGCATTGGAGTTGTGTAATAGGAAAACATGGAAGCTAGCTGGATCCAAGTGCAGAGGACCACAAAAAGTATGTTTTAGTGATTTATATATGACTGGATACTGTCCTGAACTGCTGCAACTTTTGTAATAAGGGAAGCAGCTGCCATGTTAAAGATGCAAGTGACCCTGTTTGCCAGTGTTGTCTCCAAGGACACAGTAGCAAAATCTTCCATTACTTTCAAAGAGATTGAGGAAGAAGAGATGGAGTCACCTTAGAGGCAGTAGTGAGACTGATTTCAAAAGAAGAGCTGTAAACGTAGGGATGAGTATCTTTAGGAATGCTAAACCATGGTGTTCAATCAGCTCCCCCTAAAAAAGCCACTTTTTAACTGTCTCTACTGGACTCTGGTGGATAAACTGAGTAGACAATCTGTCTTGGTTGCCAGATTCAAAAGTGGATGATGTCTGTGAGAAATTGTATTGTTTGCTAAATGAAGGGGGTGACCCCTGTTTAAGCAACCACCACAATCCCTGTCAGGGTGAACCACAAAAGTCACTAAATGAACATGTGCTTCACCCTCTGGTGTTTTGGCACAACAGCAGTCAGGCTTAACTTAGAGTCAATATTTAAAGTAGTTATGCAGCACACAAACAATAACAAAGTGAACAAACAACATAAAGAGCCCCACAACAATTTAAAAAATAGAGTGCATTTTAATAAATTAGTTGATACCAAAATGACAAAAATCCAATTAGTAGAACCAGAGTTATGAGTTTTAAAATTTTAAGGTAGAAAATAGCACCTAAAAGATTAAAGTTCCAACTGTGGACATCTAGTCCTGCAAGACCGGTCAAAGTTGAAAAATGTGGCTAAACATGATGGAGCGCTGGCTGGATTCAAAGAGAGGATTGGGCACGGTCGGCGCTTACCTTCGGACTTCGAAGAAATTTCAAAGAAAAATGTTCCAAAAAGGTAGAGTTCAGCGGGGCAAGACTGTAGGAGGCATCCGAGGAGGGACCCTCATCGTCGGGGAGCCATCAGACGCAGTTGCGCTGAATATTTCCTTGTTTGGACTTAGACACATTTTGGAAGTAGAAAATCTCCAGCATGACAAGGTTGGCGGCTGTAGCTGTTGCAAATAACGTAGCCGCAGCTTTCACAAAGTCAGGTCGACCAGAGTTGCGCCTTGGGTAGAAAGATGAGCTGATTGGTACCAGTCTTTGCTTGGGTCTCAGAACAGTTTTTAGCCAAAAATATTCTAAGTTCCAAGTTTTGGTTTTTACTATACAGGCACCTTTAGCATCACCAGCAATGGCTTAGGACTGGAGAGGCACCACTGGGGAGTTAGAACTCACCCAGGCTGGGTCCAAGTGCCTATTTAGGATGGTTGGAGCGTTTTATGTCCCTGAGAATCTGATCAGAAGACCAGCCAACTAGCCCTTGTAATCACTGATAAAACAGGGCTCCAGTAGCAGGCAGGTCTCTGAGGGTTCAAGGCTGTCTCCAGGCAGCAAAGCAGTAATTCCTGGGGTAGCAAAGACATCTTGTGGAGTACACAGCAGGCCACAACAGGGGACAGTTCTCTGAGAGTCCTTCCACAGGCCCAGAAAGTGAACTGAAGAGTGGATCTGAGGGTCCTATTTTTACACCTGGAGCATTGTTTGAAGCAGGAAAAGTTTCTAGAGAATTCCCTTTGAAGTGCTTGACCTTTTCTGACTTCCCCACACTGGCTCCAGCCTGGCTGCAGGAACAATGCAGGCGCAACAAGTCCTTTGTGTGAAGGTAGAGCACAGCCTATTCAGTTGCAAGTGGGGCTGTGCCCAGTATAAACTGCATTCAGGGTGCAATGGCAGGTCTGGGACATGTTTTAAGGGAAACTTCAGTGGGTGGCACAATACGTGCTGCAGGCCCATTAGTAGCATTTAATTTACAGGTCATGGGCATATGGTATACCAATCTCCAAGGGACTTTTAAGTGAATTTAATATGCCAATCAAGTGTGAGCCAATTTTGCCATGTTTAAAGCATAGAGCACAAGCAATTGAGCACTGGTAAAGCAGTGGTAAATTGCAGAGAGTCCTAGAGCCAACAAAAATGATTTTCAGCAACAACTGGAGGGCAAAGGTAAAAGGTTTGGGGGAAGACTAAGGTTTACAGGTCTAACAATGTCCATATGTCTGCTGATCTTTCAGAGCAGATAGCATTTTGGAAAGCTATCTTTACAACACTTAATGACATAATTAGTAGTCAAACTGAACAAAATGCAGTTCTTATTATATTTGGTGTCATATATGCACAAGGGCCAATGAATAGATGAAATATGCATGTTAACCTTCTTAATCACAATACTTTCAAGAGTACAGATATGTAACCACTAAGACCCTCATTATATGTTGCCTGAATCTCTGTTGGAAATGGCCCTTTCTGCAGGGTCTCCCCTAAACATTTTCCCTTCCTCCTCCTGTTTTTGCTGAATTCATTTTTACTAGCTTTAGGATATTTTGCTTAAATACATGTGCTCTCTTCCTAAACCGTGATAACATTGGCTTATCCACAATTGGCATATTTAATTTACTTATAAGTCCCTAGTAAAGTGCACTACATGTGCCCAGGGCCTGTAAATTAAATGCTACTATTGGGCCTTTGTCAAGGAGCAAGTGGTCCCTTCATATAATTTAAGAACTAAATATAAGACATAGAAGATCCATATATTCTATGTCAACACAATTTCAAAATGAAAAAATGCAAGTATTTATTCAATCACATAACACAAAAAAACAAAAATAAAGAGGTGAGTGGGGAACAACAAGGGACAACTGAAAAGTTAATTTACAGCTCAGACATTTTTGTAGTGACTGTAAATATAATAAACAATTTTTGTCACAATTGCACAGAGTACCAATACTATCAAATTATAAAACCAAGGAATTTGTGATCGGTCGTTTTGACAAGGATTGCCAAAAGGTGGGGCTTTACCTGTCCGCCCGGTAACATGTGTGGTATCCCCAGCAGAGGAGAGAGCCAAGATGCAAGAGTGTAGCTCCCGGTAGGGAGGACCACGTAACCACAGTCCAGAATGAATGCCGGAGGATCTTCAGAACTGCCGTATGTGCGAGAGAGGTAACCACGCCGGATGTCCGTCTGCAGTTAAATTCTAATTGTCCTAATTGGATAGATGGATATATATGGATATATGGTTTTCAATGGTGAAAGACTGGATGAGAAATGGTGTGTATCAAAGCCAGGGGTGAAGAATATTAGAGCAATGAAATGATGAATGGATACTTACTTGGATGAAGAAACAAAGGAGCTCTCCTGGATAGGGGTATGCTCACCTACTTTACTTGCTTGGACTGGTTTAATCAAAGTTTTGATTCAAAGTGTTGGGGTGGCATTTCTGTCTACCTCCTTGACTCACTGTATTTTTTAATTGAGGCAGATATTACGTATCCCACCCATCATCAATCATCACCTCCCTCCCTACAAATGGGCATTTTACCAGTGCCACCCATGATAAACTAACTGCTGCATGGTTCAATTCAGCACTGCAGTGTTGGCTGTCCAATCTGCGTCTGCTTCAGTTAATGTGGCACTTACAAAGGTTTCAATGCATGGCAATGTGAAAACAGGGTGTGTTTCCCCCTCCCTTCCAATGCCACTGAGTCCCTTCCTGGTACTTCATTCATTTTCTTCTTTCCCAGCCTTCACAAAATTAGAAAAATCCATGCTTGACACGCGCCACATTTTTCTGGCCGAGTGATATATTTCATCATGGCTTCTATAATGGAATTATGCCGTTTCAAATTTTTCCCTTTCAACATTTATCAACCACAGTGACTCACTAGCCAAAGCTTAGGCACATGATGATCAGTGACACCTCACTATTCTGTAATAAAACGTCTACTTACCAGGCCTAAACCCTCTAACTTACCCTGCAGTAGAGTAAGTTAAGTTTTCTATCCTTACAGCCAAGTGAATGTATTTGTTGGAAAAAAAATGTTATAAAAAATATTATAATGTGTGGTGAAGGGTGAGATCAAGGAGTAAAATAGGACTAAGTAAATGTCTTGACTTTTGCGGATGGGATAATCTGTGACGAACCTGCCAAGTACAATCTTCATTCCGTACCTTAATCTTTTCCCTGTACTGCAGTGCATCGCTTTTCCCACCATCTACTTACTGCAGACAGGATGTCCGCATGATTTTATATGTGACATGTATCATTCATTATTATCATCTGCCTTAAAATCAGGGTAGTATTGAAAGGCATTTTGAAGAAGAACAGGGCCATTGGAATAAGATAATTGTCCATTAGCACAACAAGAGAAAACTTGTACTGCATAATGCCTTACTCATTTATGAGAGGTAATTTTTTTTTTCCACACAATGTGTCTGTTTAGTTTTTACAAGGAAATCTTTCGTAAGAAATTAATAACAGTTTTTTTAAACAGGTGTGCTGTTTATTCTGCCTTAATTCCTTTCTGACTATTAGTGCATTTGCCATTTGCCTTTAGTTTTATGTGAGGCATATGGGGGAAATGGCTGTGACTCTATCACATCAAAATGGGGACCAGCAATGTACTGCTACTGTTCCACTACATCATTTTAAACAAGTGCTTTGCACAGGGCATTGTATGCAATTTGTCTTTTTTCTTTCTTGATATAGCTGCTCCTGCTGTTTATCCATCCAGCCAGGATAGAGCAGCCTGGCAGTAGCAGCAGAAACTGCAGGCCATATGGGCAGAGTGCCAGTGTCTGGTGGCCCAGGAGGAGGAGGACGAGGAGCAGACAGCTGCCCAGGGCCCTAGCGAGCCACCAGCGCCTCCAGCCTCTCAGCGATAATGCTGGCGCCGCAGTCCACTGTCAGCCACCGAACATATCACCTTCACTGCTGCCCCACCTCAATTTCATACTGCACTTTCTAGTGCTTAGTCGTGCCGAGGCTGGTGCTCATTGATGTCAGACAGGCACAGATGGAGAGGCACTCAAAAAGCTTCTGACCTGTGTCTAGTGCCCTCATCCATACCTCTTTTTTAATATTTGTTTTGGTGTCTGGGACATGTTGTGGGTGAAGAGGGTGGGAATGGTGGGAGTGGCAACTGAAACTGTCATTTGGACTTTAGTTTTTTTGTTGGACATTGGCTGGGGATGGGGAGATTTGTTTGGGGAGAGGAGTGGGAGAGTTGTGGGTGGAAGGGGTGTGTTTTATATTGTTAAGGGAAATAAATAGTTATTCCACTTTATTTATGCCTCAAATCTTTTTTTGGGTGTTTTACTTTGTACTGCTGCCTTTTAGTGCAGAATGTTTTTAAAATCTGCTTAAAATAGTGTATACCAATTAGTTATGCAGTACCTTTGTCCTACTACTGTCTAATCTCTGCAGTCTGTAACTATATTGACAACTAAGGGTAGGGGATTGCCATTGCCTATATTGCCTACAACAACGGTCCATAGTTCTCGTACCTGAATAGATGAAGCAAGGGCTATTACCTCTCTCAGCTTTCTTACTGCATGGTTTTCCAAGGTGCCAACTTATGGTGATGGTAGTAGTTGCAGGCTTGCGTACTAACAGTGAAGGAATCAGAAGCGAGGTCCCACTCCCACCTAGGTGAACTCCAACTGTAGGATTAGTTAGAAGGATTATTCTTTCCAGGGAACTAAATTAAAATAAAAACATTGAGTTAGTGGGTTATATATTATATCATAGCTTTACAAAGAAGTGAGACCAGACTACAACAAAGATACCTGATAGTGAAAATACAACAAAAAATAGCAATAGTAACTTTTTCGGAGCAATGGTGAGCTAGTATTTGAAATAAAACTACAGTTACAAAATCCTCAAGTCGTGAAGTGGACTCAAAGTCTGGAGTGGACAAGGTTACGCATCAATGACTCGTCATAGCTCCACCTCTCCATTACAAAATGGCTTTGGTTGGTTTGACTATTTGACTTTTCAAACATTGCCCACCAACAAAATTCACAATATGATATTTTGATGGAAGATACTGCAACTGAACTGTAGTGGTATATTGTGGTTGTATTTTCTTTAAGAAAAGTAATAATAGGGGGAGGCCTATCTGGCATCTAAAATTTGCAATGTCATTCAGCCCCAGAGATCCAAGTTAATTTTATATATCTAAATGTTCTGTCACCTAGGTCTGAAAAATAGGAAATACAAATTATGGAGGAGTGAAAAGAACCCACACAGTTCTGAAAAATTATTCTTAAAAAAAATGATACTGTACTGCCAAATTGGGCTGTGCATCTGCATTCTTCTTGGATTGTCTGTCAATTTTGGGTGCCTGACTGAAGTGGTCCGGTAAGGCAAGCATGAGTGTTATGGTGCTTTTGCCTTTTGTGCATGAGAAGGCTTGAGGATTGTAGAACCAAAACAATATTGTAGAGGAGAAGGACAGAAGGTTAGCTTCATGAGGAGTGTGCCAAGAATACTCAGAGCAAGAGCATAGTCCTTTGCAATCATCCATTTTATGATTCAAGTGCGATCAATTAAGTGAGAGCAATTACAGCAACCAACAATCACAGATAAGTTGCTGCACGTACCGAGCTGATCAAACATGCAATTGTCATGATCATCATTATAACATTTACCCTAGCTCGTGCATATTGTGATGATGTGACATCATCACATGTCTGTCTCCAGCTACCTACAACAACAGGCCCCCCAC
This sequence comes from Calotriton arnoldi, assembly GCA_963921515.1. NCBI lineage: Eukaryota > Metazoa > Chordata > Amphibia > Caudata > Salamandridae > Calotriton > Calotriton arnoldi. The sequence goes on from CAWUFW010006286.1 coordinate 564,789, forward strand.
CCAACCACATAGTTTCAAATTTGAACCAACCAGCATACACACTCAGCAGCATTGCATTTCCCAAATCAAGTAATCAATGCACCTCTCACTGGTCCATAGAGCTGTGTAGGCCTTTTAGAGTCATCACATGTTGGTTTCCCTGAAGTTGATAACGTCCTTCTTTGGGCAGTTGTTGAGGAAGTCTAGTCCTGAGTCATTCTATCATCCTCCTCACTCCGATTAAGGAATTTGTCCAACTCCATTCTGACTCTAGACCGAAATGACAGAGATCGACCTGTAGTGCAATGCTATTGATGAACAACAAGAGAAACAAGGAGTATTTTTTGTGTAGATTTGTGTTCGTTAGCTAAATGGACTGGTTGGCTCTTTGAGGAGTGTGAACCAGAAAACAAAGCAGTGTTGACCTGGCAAACAAATCTCGCTAAATGTCAAAGGGGAAGGAAAAAAATCACCTTCAGGAAAAAAATGATCACCCTTTAGACCAACAACATTGTAAATCATCACAAGCACAATGAAGCTTAAAAATTATAGTTGAACACCCACCCTCACTGTCTGCCACTACATGAATCATTGCAACACTCACAATCACTCATATATCACTCATTGGTGCATTACTTACCTGTTCTAAGTCAAGCATGGTGGTACATTGCTAATCCTCTTTGATTCACGCAACACACATTCAGTCTTGCAAATCAATTATTCTGGGGCAGTCCTGCTAGGGGATAAAAAAAAAGATAAGCACGGGTTGGAGGAAGGCATTGTCTCTCCAATGTCCTTGAAGGGATTGGGTGGGAGGCTTCTTTACTGCACAGTGGTCCAACTCCAATCTGGTCATACATGTGTTTAAAATGTTGCGGCTGCATTAGTCAGTCAGATAAAAACAAAGAAAATAATATAATGTTCCCCTATATATATCCTTATTTTTGTCAAAGCAGTTCAGCGATAGAAAGTTCTATGGTGGTCCAGGCCTACTCAGTAGTCAGGGAAGTAGAATTCATCCTCAAATGCAGTTGGTTCGCCCAGATGTTGGTCAGCTAACACACACACTACCATGACCTGAGTCTGAATAATCACCCTCCTCCTCCTCCTCTCGTACTTTGGGTATGGCGTAATTCGGTGGTATCAAGTGCTGATTCATTTTGGTCATGGTTAATCTCGCCATGTTTTGGGGCAAGAGAGTGGTCCTTTTCACTGTGACAACTGCACCAGCTGTACTGTACACACACTAAGCAGACAGACACACTGACTACCGGACAATCCAGACACTTTATTGCTAGCCTGTGGAGCACTTGCCATTGCCGCCTCTTTCCATACCAATACACCAATGGGTTTTGATGCAGATAGACATCTGTTGGGTCATCCAGATAGGCCTGGACCACCCAATCAATAGTTATTGGTGCTCCAACTTGCTCAAACTCTTTTGCATTCACCTCTGCACGGGTCTTAAGCCCTGCCTTTAGAAACCAATCAAATGCATGTTTTGGGGCTCATGCTCCTGTTGCTGGTGTTTTTGTTGTTGGTTTTGGCTGCTATGAGCTAACAGCACTGCCCTCAAGTTCTATGGAATTTGAAGGCTGCACCCCAGAACATCTGCCTGGGAGTGGACCTCTAATTCCCAGCCATTCTTTTTCTAGGTCGCTGGCTTGCTCAGCAATCCACTTCTGGAAAGTAAAAACATCCCTGTCTGAAAAAGGAATGAAAGTGGCCAGTAATTGTTTGTAACGTGGATCAAGAATTATGGCTCAGATTTAATGTTTAGATGACACAGTGTCTCTTTGCAGCCTTGTATTAACAGCCAAGCGTACGATTAAGCTCTCCACCAACTCATGCGCTTCTTTTTTTCATCCACACCTGCGAACATTTCAGACACCTCCTTTAACTGTTTCCTGTAACATATGCAAGAACTCGATAGATTGGCCCATGATACTGTCCTCCTTGCTGACTTCCAGTTTGAAAAACTCAAAAGGAAACAGCATCTCTGTCAGGCATTTGACTAGATCCCATTGGTCCATCTCAATGGTGATGCCTTTCACAGTTGCATCCCCTCTTTGCATGATATATTCATTGATCGGTCTGTACTGCTCAAACAAACATTGCAACATGTAATAATGTCGAGTTCAAACGTGTTGACACCTCCTGTGTGAGGGCTTTAACTGCCATCCTATCATCACGCTGAATGCTCCTCAGCTAATCTGGGCTTTAAAAGAATTGCTGAAATGAGTGCTGATTCTACTGCAGGTGGACAGTAAGTTGCTGACTCTGTCTTTTTTGAGAAAGTCCTATACAATGTTGTTGATGCAGTGCTCTAAACACAGGACCCTGAAATAGCCACCATCTGACATGGCCTTAGCTATATTACTGCCAGTGTCTGTGGCAAAAATTCCAATGGTAAGCCCTCTGAGTCGCAGCACTACAAAGGCCTTGTTGTTAAAGTCATCCAAGATGTTTGCAGCTGTACAGGATTTCTCCATGCCAAACATGGCTACTTTTGCATACTTCCAAGTGCTATTAAAACTTTCAGCAGTGTCATCACCTGGAGATATCATTTCTCTAACCCGCACAAAAGAGATCCAATGTGCAGTGATGCACATGTAAACAGTGGCTTGGCAACTTTTCCACATGTCTGTCGTCAGGTGAATACTGTGGGTGATGATGTCTCTTCTCTTGTGTACCTAAAAGCAAACAAGCAAGAAAAACATTAGTGAAACATGGCATTGTTGCAGATTGAATTAGTAGTACAAACAATATCATTTAGTGTGGTTACTTAAGTTATAAGTAAATAACAACAATACGGTGTATCCATTCAAATATAAAATCACATCAACATAAAGTGTCATTTATAATCAGGAAGGATAAGAAAGAGCAACAACATACAAATGTAACTGTTTGTTTATGCGCATCAGGTTGGGATGTGGCACTCAGGGAGGTGCAGGTGACAATGGAACAATCCTTAGAAAATAAATGGTGTTGTGTGACTGTGGGCCGATGGCAGACAGGGTGCTAATGGATGTTGGGAAAATGTGAAAAAGAAAATTACAAAAAAAGTTTTAAAAAAATTCTGACAAAAAAAAAGAACAATTAACAATTAAAGAAATAGAAAAAAGAAAAAATAAATACAAAAATTATCAAAAAAACAAAAATTTAAAAAAATTATTGCTGTTGTACTAGGGGACTACCAATTGAAATCCATTGGGATTTGGGAGACAAGGAGTGGTGCAGGTGAAAAATGCAATAAAAGTATCTAATAATATCAAAACACTGTTCATGCAGTACATTTACTATGAGCATTGAGCAACTAGGCCTCAAGCATGTTATTAAACTGGCTGCACAAAATGGCCACATGGTTAAACAACAAGCAAGGAGGCATGGAAAACAAAGAACACATGAATACCTATGACAAAAAGCACTCTGTCTGGCTAACAAAATGGCCACCAGCCATGTGGGTAAACAACAACAACCAGCAATGAGGCATAGCCAAAACAAAGATCACATGCAGGGCTATGGCAAAATCCCACTGGCTGACTACACAAAAAAGGCAGCCTGTCACATGGTTAAACAACAACAACCAGCAAGGAGGCATGGCCAAAACAAAGAACACATGCAGGGCTATGGCAAACACACACTGGCTGGCTACACAAAATGGCAGCCTGCCATATGGTCAAACAACAACAACCAGCAAGGAGGCATGGCCACAACGAAGAACACATGCAGACCTATGGCAAAAGCACACTGACTAGCTACACAAAATGGCCTCCAGCCACATGGCCAAAAAACAACAACCAGCAAGGAGGCATGGCCACAACATAGAACATATGCAGGCCTATGGCAAAAGCACACTGTTTGGTAGTGGCTACACAAAATTGCCACCAGCCACATGGTCAAGCAACAAGCAAGAAGGCATGGAAAACAAAGAACACATGCTTGCCTATGGACACTGACAATACAAAATGGCCCCCTGGTCACATGGCATGGGGAACAAAGACAAATTGTGGCCTATGGCAAACACACTTAAACACTAGGCAGACAAAGGAGGCATGGTAACACAGGAGAAAACAGAATAAATTCAGCAATGCCAAAAACGAAATTTAACTGGGCTCTAAAATTTTACAACACACATACTCCAAAGGCATCAAATATATTACCTCACATATATACTGTTTGCAGAAAAAACTTGAAATACCACCAAAAAACACATTTTGTAATCTAATCCAATACCATCCATGGCCTAATTAATGTTTCAATTCAACAGACACCACAGAAACAGTTGTTTCATGCACTCATGATGACTAGTACTAGGCCTATTGGCTGGAAGGCCCATTGGCAAACTAGGCCACATAGTGAATTAAATGAATATTGCAAACTTATTATAAAAACATGGAGAACATTTACTGAATTGTGCAACATTTTTTCTTTACAAAAGAAGAAAATATTACATACACAAACATAAATAGGCCCCTACTGAAACTACAGGCCACCCACCACACTACATTTTAAAATTCAAGTAAAAGTACAAATAAATCCTAGTACATGCCCTCTATTAAACAAACAACACCCTTATAAAACAGTATAAACTTACTTGTGATATCACAAAAACAAAGTCCTCAAATCCAATGGTATATATGCAGCAGACAAAGTGAGTGATCCTTCCAGCTCCAAATCCAAATGAAAAGCACTGGGCAGAGCCTGCTGGACAGGAACATGAAGTTGGAGTCTCTAGGGCACTTCCTCCTTGTTGAAAGAAAAAGTAAAATAAAAAAGGGCTACTCACACAAAAACCTATAGCGAATGGTCCATCTCAGAAGTTTATTAACTCCAAAATGTTGTTTGAGGAGATTTAGCTGCTTCTCCAGGAAATAAACTTTTCCAGGTTGCAGCCGCGGTCGCTCGCTCTCTCTCATGCTCACCTACATCGCGAAAGAAGCACCGGAAGTCACTGGCATGGCCTAGAGCCGTGTTAGCTGGCGCAACATCTTGTGGGCGCTTGCTGGCAGCTAGAAAATCTTGTGGGCACTCGAGAGCGCCCAGCAAGTCTTGTCATGAACCAGTGCATGTGAAATGACGTGACGAGCGTGCCAATGGAAAAAAACATTATTTTCTATTGCAGAGTGCAGAGTTTTTTGGTAACTCTGTGCTCTCTGCGGAACGCGAAGTTGTCGATTCCACAAAATCTGTGAGTGGGGCATAATGTTTATGTCCTTCTGCTCCGACTGACCGAAGATTCTAGTTTCATATTTCAGTAGATAAATACATCTTTAATGAAATTAAAGCCATGTTGCCAACTTGAAAGTAGGTGGAGGTTTGGTGTTTATCTTAGCATACCTCTAAACACATCTCTTATGAATTAGATGGGCCACAGTGTAGTAAACTCCCATATAGGCCAGTTTAGGAAAAGGTTAGGTCTGGTATACTAAAAGTGCGAGATCTGCACAAGCAGTATCACAAATGCCATTTATAAAATGGCTGCAAAAGTCAACAACTTTTTTAGCAGCATGTTTTACTCATGAATTACATTCTGGCACTGAGCCAAGAGAAAATATTGTTTTCACTTGTACTTGTCCTCCTTTGGTCAATACTTATCAGTGCTAGAAAACCAGCTTCCTGGTCAGCACCCAGAGGTAAGGGATTAGTCTGCCTTTTACAGTAGCCATATCTTCTGCTGAAGACTCAGATGCCAAGAAACAAGATTTCATTAAGATAACATAGCTATATCTGCAGAGAACACTCCTTGAAGTAAGGAGACTGCAAGCTCCAGTTCTCAATTGGGTCACATCCTTTCTGAAGAATCAAGCCTTATGGATCAGATTAACATTTCCTTTCTTAAGTAGGCTCCTAACTCTGTTGTCACCCACTGTGATCAATGCTTTCCAGCAGCGTGGTGAAGGTGCTCCTGGCAACTTTGAGCCTGATCACAAAATGGAAATGGGAATTCATGCTTGTTGATGGCACACAACTACATATGAAGTTGCCTAATTTTTCCTGCAAATGAAAGAAAATGGGGTCTTTCCTGATGACGATACAAGATTGGATACAGCATTAGGATTTCTATGTCAATTTGTCTATGGTCATCATTCCAAAACTTGTTTGCTATGTAACCAGTCAGTTAGTAGCGGATTTCAAGAAAATTCCTTTATTTTCAAGGTTCTTGCTTATTTAAATTCCACAATCTGAAGTTTGTAGAAAAACTGCTGAGATTCCGGAAGGTACAACCTTCTAATTTTCTTGACCACCAATGACCCTCCGATTCCATGAAGAGATAATTTGACTTACTTGTATCAATACACCTCTGCAGAGTAGCAGCCCCAGCACCAATAGCCACCTGCCACAGCTCATGTTCTCTTACGTGTTTTGAAAAAACTGTCAAGAAGAACAAGATATAGGGAATTACTATGACTTCACAATTAATTCTGCCTTTTAATTTTATTGCTTTTTATGTTTTTAATCTTTCCTCCCGCCTGGATTTACCTGAAAAATTATCTTTAGCTCATCCCGTGCTACTAAAAGGTGAGGCAATGTAAAATGTTATAGTTTTTTGGATTGTGCCTGTAACATGTACATGGACAGGGTGTTATTGACGCTTTGCCATTAAAACAATACATGCTTTTGTCATCTCTATCCCCTAAACCAGTCCGGTGAATTTCTTATAGTAGTGTTGCTTAATTTTTGTGTAATAACAATTGAGCATCTCATTTTGGCTATTATCAGAACATATAAATGCAATCCTGTCAAACAACTTCATACATTGAATCCAGTATGTGTATGTGTAAGGCTCTTTCACAGTAATTTCTTTTTCACTGCAACCTGGCCTTCTCAGTTAAAAACCAAACAGTGCTTCAAATAAATACATGTGACTACAAAATCCCATTGGTCCTTTTTTCTATAGATGAGTTTACTTCTATAGTTTATCAATATATGTTCTTCATTGTCCTGGGGTAATATAAAATACTGTCATTATAATTAATAGAAAAACCCATAGAGTTACACAAATACAATCCTGAATGACTTCCCTCCCTCTGGGGACAATTACTCAGTAGAAATGTACTGCAGCCTGAAAGACTACAAGCCTTTCTGGACCTGAATAAAACAGAGCATTTACTCTTCCATAAAGCTGAAATATACGAGCTACTGACAAACCAAAAGTGCATAGTTCAGTGTTGGAGTAATTCCGAATTTCTCTATGCTTTCTTTACCCGTGTAGCTGCATCAACATTTTTTACACACACTCACAAGTCTTGACAGTAATGGCTGTGTTGGACAATCATTTTTCATACTTGCAGTAGTGAGGAGAAAGCTTCAATCTACAACCCGACCATGTTTGTGGAGCAAACTTTATGCAGGACTGGCAGGGTCAGACTGAGACAGAAAATAAGCCTGGGCACCAAAATAAAAGTGCCTCACATTAGTGAATCAGAAAGCTAAAAAAGGGGCCCAGGTTTGAACATTTTCTCACTTTTGCAATTGTAAAGACACCCTGTATAAGTGTTTTCCAAGGTATGAAAGACTGCTTTGATTTGACATTCCTGCCGACAATGTTTCTTTTAACATCAGGGAAATTAACAGTAAAAACTGGCCCAGCAGACCAGAAAATAGGCTCACAAGCAACTTAAACTCTGGCCCAAATACGGACCTTTCAGAATATCCCGTTGGGTAATGCCTGGTTGCCATATAGGCCAGTCTGACTCTGAATATAAATCATTTCATTGATGATTTCAAGAAGATATGTGACAATGTGATGGGAGCTACCAGACCCACCAGGATTTACAAATCCAGTGTGCATACTATGGGGTCCTTTGTTTTTCTCCCAGGCATTCGCCTGAAAAAGCAGGTTAAATGTCTGGGTGAAATACCTGGCAAAAACAATGGGGCAATCAGTGTGGATACACCAAATCCAGCATGTTATTTACCAAAACATTCAATGGTGAGTAATGCTATTTATATTTTCAGGGACTAGGAACATCCAGCCCGTTTTCTGGTTCACTCACAATCAGACTCTAGGAAAAACTTTGAATGCAGGTGCAGTGCCACATGCAAACACAGCCGTGGTGTTGCACCTGTTGATGTTGGTGAGAGCCACCACAGTTAACTCCTTATTCAAAGGATTGTTTGATATTTAACAGTAGAGTGTAAAAGGAATGTTCGTAAATTCAATTAAATTGAAGTATTTTAATCGCAAATCATTTTTCGTTGGTTTTATATCCAAACAATCACTCTTATAATCATGCCCACTCTAATAGCTGCAAAAACAACAATTGATGGACAGAATGCAGAACAATGTCATACATTCACCCCAGTACCGAGATCTAGGCCTAAATCTATCGTGTTTTTGCTCACCATGCCATTCCAGTTTGAACCCAGCCATATGCAAATCAGTCTTGACCCTGTGCCCTATGGGAACAGTCCAGCCCGAACTGCCAGGCCAGGTTTTCCCTGGACTGGAAACAAGCATCCTAGGACCATTTTCGGGGTTTCACCCCTCATCAGCCAGGATAGCTTGACTCCAGTGGCATGGAGAGCACGGGACCCATGTCTGGGCATACCCGTCCCACTCGGGGTGACAAATGCAAAAACAACAATTGATGGACAGAATGCAGAACAATGTCATACATTCACCCCAGTACAGAGATCTGGGCCTAAATCCGTCGTTTTTTTGCTCACCATGCCATTCCAGTTTGAACCCAGCCATATGCAAAATTGTTTTGACCCGGCGCCCTATGGGAACAGTTCAGTCCGAACTGCCATGCCAGGTTCTCCCTGGACTGGAAACAAGCATCCTAGGACCTGTTTCGGGGTTTCACCCCTCAACAGCCAGGATTGCTTGACTGCAGTGGCATGGAGTGCACGGGACGCACGTCTGGGCATTACCCGTCCCACTCGGGGTGACAAATGCAAAAACAACAATTGATGGACAGAATGCAGAACAATGTCATACATTCACCCCAGTACAGGGATCTGGGCCAAAATCCATCGATTTTTTTTGCTCACCATGCCATTCCAGTTTGAACCCAGCCATATGCAAATCAGTCTAGACCCTGTGCCCTATGGGAACAGTCCAGCCCGGACTGCCAGGCCAGGTTCTCCCTGGACTGGAAACAAGCATCCTAGGACTGGTTTCGGGGTTTCACCCCCAATCAGCCAGATTAGCTTGACTCCAGTGGCATGGAGAGCACGGGACCCACGTCTGGGCATACCCGTCCCACTCGGGGTGACAAATGCAAAAACAACAATTGATGGACAGAATGCAGAACAATGTCATACATTCACCCCAGTACCGAGATCTGGGCCTAAATCCATCGTTTTTTTGCTCACCATGCCATTCCAGTTTGAACCCAGCCATATGCAAATCAGTCTTGACCCTGTGCCCTATGGGAACAGTCCAGCCCGAACTGCCAGGCCAGGTTTTCCCTGGACTGTAACCAAGCATCCTAGGACCAGTTTCATGGTTTCACCCCTCATCAGCCAGGATAGCTTGACTCCAGTGGCATGGAGAGCACAGGACCCACGTCTGGGCATACCCGTCCCACTCGGGGTGACAAATGCAAAAACAACAATTGATGGACAGAATGCAGAACAATGTCATACATTCACCCCAGTACAGAGATCTGGGCCTAAATCCATAGTTTTTTTGCTCACCATGCCATTCCAGTTTGAACCCAGCCATATGCAAATCAGTCTTGACCCTGTGCCCTATGGGAACAGTCCAGCCCGAACTGCCAGGCCAGGTTCTCCCTGGACTGGAAGCAAGCATCCTAGGACCGGTTTCGGGGTTTCACCCCTCATAAGCCAGGATAGCTTGACTCCAGTGGCATGGAGAGCACAGGACCCACGTCTGGGCATACCCGTCCCACTCGGGGTGACAAATGCAAAAGCAACAATTGATGGACAGAATGCAGAACAATGTCATACATTCACCCCAGTACAGAGATCTGGGCCTAAATCCATCATTTGTTTGCTCACCATGCCATTCCAGTTTGAACCCAGCCATATGCAAATCAGTCTTGAACCTGTGCCCTATGGGAGCAAAAGAATGATGGATTAAACCCAGATCCTTGTGACTGGCGGTGAATGTTTGCATTGTCCAGCATTCCATCCATCAATTGTTTCTTTTGCATATGTCGCCCTAAGTGGGAAGGGTATGCCCAGACGTGGGTCCCATGCTCACTAGACCACTGGATTCAAGCTAGCCTGGCTGATGAAGGGTGATACCCTGAAACCGGTCCCAGGATGCATGTTTCTGGTCCAGGGAGGACCTGGCTTGGCAGTTCGGGCTGGACTGTTCCCACAAGTAACAGGGTCAAGACTGATTTACATATGGCTGGGTCCAAACTGGGGTGGTGTGGTGAGCAAAAGAATGATGGATTAAACCCAGAACCTTGTGACTGGCGGTGAATGTTTGCATTGTCCAGCATTCCGTCCATCAATTGTTTCTTTTGCATATGTCGGCCTAAGTGGGAAGGGTATGCCCAGACGTGGGTCCCGTGCTCACTACACAACTGAATTCAAGCTAGCCTGGCTGATGAAGGGTGATACCCTGAAACCGGTCCCAGGATGCTTGTTTCTGGTCCAGGGAGAACCTGGCTTGGCAGTTCGGGCTGGACTGTTCCCACAAGGAACAGGGTCAAGACTGATTTGCGTATGGCTGGGTCCAAACTGGAGTGGTGTGGTGAGCAAAAGAATGATGGATTAAACCCAGATCCTTGTGACTGGTGGTGAATGTTTGCATTGTCCAGCATTCCGTCCATCAATTGTTTCTTTTGCATATGTCGCCCTAAGTGGGAAGGGTATGCCCAGACGAGGGTCCCGTGCTCACTACACCACTGGATTCAAGCTAGCCTGGCTGATGAAGGGTGATACCCTGAAACCGTTCCCAGGATGCTTGTTTCTGGTCCAGGGAGGACCTGGCTTGGCAGTTCAGGCTGGACTGTTCCCACAAGGAACAGGGTCAAGACTGATTTGCATATGGCTGGGTCCAAACTGGGGTGGTGTGGTGAGCAAAATAATGATGGATTAAATCCAGATCCTTGTGACTGGCGGTGAATGTTTGCATTGTCCAGCATTCCATCCATCAATTGTTTCTTTTGCATATGTCGCCCTAATTGGGAAGGGTATGCCCAGACCTGGGTCCCGTGCTCACTACACCACTGAATTCAAGCTAGCCTGGCTGATGAAGGGTGATACCCTGAAACCGGTCCCAGGATGCTTGTTTCTGGTCCAGGGAGAACCTGGCTTGGCAGTTCGGGCTGGACTGTTCCCACAAGGAACAGGGTCAAGGCTGATTTGCCTATGGCTGGGTCCAAACTGGAGTGGTGTGGTGAGCAAAAGAATGATGGATTAAACCCAGATCCTTGTGACTGGCGGTGAATGTTTGCATTGTCCAGCATTCCGTCCATCAATTGTTTCTTTTGCATATGTCGCCCTAAGTGGGAAGGGTATGCCCAGACGTGGGTCCCGTGCTCACTACACCACTGGATTCAAGCTAGCCTGGCTGATGAAGGGTGATACCCTGAAACCGGTCCCAGGATGCTACCTTGACTGGTAGGTCGCTCCCCCACCACACAGCTCCGTCTGTGTCCCCTGATTGTGCTCGTTTTTTTCCTTCTGTGCCCCCTTGCTGCCCCTGATTGTGATCGTTTTTTCCTTTCTGTGCCCCCTTGCTGCCCCTGATTGTGATCGTTTTTTCCTTTCTGTGCCCCCTTGCTGCCCCTGATTGTGATCGGTTTTTTTTCCTTTCTGTGCCCCCTTGCTGCCCCTGATTGTGATCGTTTTTTCCTTTCTGTGCCCCCTTGCTGCCCCTGATTGTGCTCGTTTTTTCCTTTCTGTGCCCCCTTGCTGCCCCTGATTGTGATCGTTTCTTCCTTTCTGTGCCCCCTTGCTGCCCCTGATTGTGATCGTTTTTTCCTTTCTGTGCCCCCTTGCTGCCCCTGATTGTGCTCGTTTTTTCCTTTCTGTGCCCCCTTGCTGCCCCTGATTGTGATCGTTTTTCCTTTCTGTGCCCCCTTGCTGCCCCTGATTGTGATCGTTTTTTCCTTTCTGTGCCCCCTTGCTGCCCCTGATTGTGATCGTTTTTTCCTTTCTGTGCCTGTTTCCCGCCGCTGCGCCCTGCGGCCCCGCCCCCTCACTGCCCATTCGCTGCCCCATTCCCTGCTCCTCCCTCCCACCTCCCCATTTATGGCGGCCGCTGCGTGGTGAAGAGAGCGACCCCTGACCTTGACTGGTAGGTCGCTCCCCCACCACACAGCTCCGTCTGTGTGCCCTGCTGCTGCCCCTGATTGTGCTCGTTTTTTTCCTTTCTGTGCCCCCTTGCTGCCCCTGATTGTGATCGTTTTTCCTTTCTGTGCCCCCTTGCTGCCCCTCATTGTGATCGTTTTTTCCTTTCTGTGCCCCCTTGCTGCCCCTGATTGTGATCGTTTTTTCCTTTCTGTGCCCCCTTGCTGCCCCTGATTGTGATCGTTTTTTCCTTTCTGTGCCCCCTGCTGCCCCTGATTGTGATCGTTTTTCCTTTCTGTGCCCCCTTGCTGCCCCTGATTGTGCTCGATTTTTCCTTTCTGTGCCCCCTTGCTGCCCTTGATTGTGATCGTTTCTTCCTTTCTGTGCCCCCTTGCTGCCCCTGATTGTGATCGTTTTTTTCCTTTCTGTGCCCCCTTGCTGCCCCTGATTGTGCTCGTTTTTTCCTTTCTGTGCCCCCTTGCTGCCCCTGATTGTGATCGTTTCTTCCTTTCTGTGCCCCCTTGCTGCCCCTGATTGTGATCGTTTTTTCCTTTCTGTGCCCCCTTGCTGTCCCTGATTGTGCTCGTTTTTTCCTTTCTGTGCCCCCTTGCTGCCCCTGATTGTGATCGTTTTTTCCTTTCTGTGCCCCCTTGCTGCCCCTGATTGTGATCGTTTTCCTTTCTGTGCCCCCTTGCTGCCCCTGATTGTGCTCGTTTTTCCTTTCTGTGCCCCCTTGCTGCCCCTGATTGTGATCGTTTTTTCCTTTCTGTGCCCCCTTGCTGCCCCTGATTGTGATCGTTTTTCCTTTCTGTGCCCCCTTGCTGCCCCTGATTGTGATCGTTTTTCCTTTCTGTGCCTGTTTCCCGCCGCTGCGCCCTGCGGCCCCGCCCCTCACTGCCCATTCGCTGCCCCATTCCCTGCTCCTCCCTCCCACCTCCCCATTTATGGCGGCTGCTGCGCGGCCGCGCCGCTGGCGCGCCGAAGGCGCGCCTAAGGCAAGCCCGTCTGCGCCCGTCCGCGCCGTGGCCGCGCCCAGCGCCAGACCCCCTCGTCCGGGCATCTCCCGCGCCCGCCACGTCAACAGACGCCGATACGACGCCAGCACCCTCCACGCACTCAACCCCGGAAAAGATCACGCCTGCTACCAGGCCACCCCGAAGCGCACCCAAGGGCCCTTCACCTGCCGGAACTGCAGCTTCGCCAGCACCCGCCCCGCCAAACCACCGCCCAGGAAAGAACCCAACTACCTCAGATGCATCCTCCTCAACACCCGCTCCGCCCGCAAACACGCCATCGAACTCTGGGACCTTCTCGACTCAACCTCCCCAGACGTCGCATTCCTGACAGAGACCTGGCTGAATCCCGCTTCAGCCCCCGACATCGCCATTGCCATCCCGGACGGATACAAGATCACCCGCAGGGACCGCACCAACGGAGTCGGAGGAGGCATCGCCATCGTCCACAGGAACACCCTCAGAGTCTCAACAAACACCGACGACACCCTCAGCACCGCCGAACACATGCATTTCCAGATCCACACCGATCCCAACACCACCCTCAGAGGAACCCTCATCTACAGACCCCCGGACCCCGACCACAGTTCAGCGATTCCATCGCTGACTTCGTCAGCACACACGCCATCGCCTCCACGGACTACATCCTCCTCGGGGACCTGAACTTCCACCTCGAGAACAACAAGGACACCAACTCCACCACCCTGATCGACAACCTCGCCACCCTCGGACTCAGACAGCTCATGACTACACCCACCCACGCCGCCGGCCACACGCTAGACTCCATCTTTTCCGCAAGCCCACACGTCTCCTTCAACCACAACTCCGAACCCCACTGGACTGACCACCACTGCATCCACTTCACCTACAGGAAGCCCACCACGCACCACCGCACCGAACAAATGCCTCGCCGCTGCTGGAGCAGAGTCACGGAAGACCAGATAACCACAACCCTCGCCCTGAGCCCACCCGCCAAACCCTCCGACCCCGACACCGCCTCCCGCAACCTCAGACAGTGGATCGACGACTGCGCCAACACCCTCACCCCGCTCAAGAATCCGCCCAACAGCCACACCAGCAAGAAAGCCACCTGGTTCACCGAAGACCTCCAGGCCTCCAAACGAACATGCCAAAAACTGGAGAAGATCTGGCTCCACGAACGGACAGCGGACAGCTACGCCGCCCACAAGAGCGCCACCCGCAATCACCATCACCTCATCAGATCCGCCAAAAGGGCCTCACTCAAAGACCGCCTAGACAACAACGCACACAACAGCAAAGAGCTCTTCAACATCGTGAAGGAACTCTCCAACCCCAGCTCCAACACCAACGACATCCAGCCGTCGCAAGACCTGTGCGACTCACTGGCCACCTCCTTCCACCGCAAAATCGCCGACATCCACGACAGCTTCAACACCACGACCGCCCCGGCAACCACCGAGACCACTGCCCCCACAACCACCAACCGCCTGCTCTCCTGGACCAACATCAACGACGAGGACACCAGCGAGATCATGAACACCATCCACTCCGGTTCACCGCTAGACCCGTGCCCTCACCACATCTTCAACAAAGCCAGTACAGCCATCGCACCCCATCTCCGGAAAATAATCAACATCTCCTTCGAGACAGCAACCTTCCCGGAAAGCTGGAAGCACGCCGAGATCACCGCCTTACTCAAGAAACCCAAGGCAGACCCCAAGGACCTCAAGAACTTCCGACCCATCTCTCTGCTCCCGTTCCCCGCGAAGGTCACCGACAAAATCGTCAACAAACAACTGACCCGCTACCTCGAGGAGAACAACATCCTGGACCCTTCCCAGTCCGGCTTCCGCAGCAACCACAGCACCGAAACCGCCCTCATCGCCGCCACCGATGACATCAGGACCCTGCTAGACAACGGAGAAACAGCAGCCCTCATCCTCCTGGACCTATCAGCCGCCTTCGACACGGTCTGCCACCACACACTACGAACACGCCTTCACGACGCCGGGATCCAAGAGAAGGCCCTGGACTGGACCACATCCTTCCTTTCCGGCAGAACACAAAGCGTCCGCCTCGCCCCCTTCTGATCCAAGGCCACCAAGATCATCTGCGGCGTACCCCAAGGCTCCTCCCTCAGCCCAACGCTGTTCAACATCTACATGGCACCCTTCGCCCACGTCGCCCGACAGCACAACCTCAACATCATCTCCTACGCCGACGACACCCAGCTGATCCTCTCCCTCACCAAAGACCCTCACACCGCCAAAGCCCACCTCCACGAAGGAATGAAGGCCGTCGCCGAATGGATGAGTACCAGCCGCCTGAAGCTGAACTCGGACAAGACGGAGGTCCTCATCCTTGGTTCCAACCCTTCAGCCTGGGACGACTCCTGGTGGCCAACATCACTGGGAACAGCCCCGCCACCCACCGACCACGTACGCAACCTAGGGGTCATCCTCGACCCCACCCTCTCCATGACTAAGCAGGTCAATGCCGTTTCCTCATCCTGCTTCAACATCCTCCGAATGCTCCGCAGGATCTTCAAGTGGATCCCCACCGAAACAAGAAAAACAGTCACCCAGGCCCTCGTCACCAGCAGGCTGGACTACGGAAACGCCCTCTACGCAGGAACGACGGCTAAGCTCCTGAGACGGCTGCAACGCATCCAGAACGCCTCTGCACGTCTTATCCTCGACATCCCCCGACGCAGCCACATCACACCCCACCTGAGAGACCTGCACTGGCTCCCTGTCAACAAGAGGATAACCTTCAAGCTCCTCACCCACGCACACAAAGCACTCCACAACTCCGGACCAGCCTACCTCAACAGACGACTCAGCTTCTACACCCCCACCCGCCAGCTCCGCTCGACCAGCCTCGCCCTCGCCACAGTCCCCCGCATCCGGAAAACGACCGCCGGCGGCAGATCCTTCTCCCACCTCGCCGCCAAGACCTGGAACACCCTCCCCACCAACCTCCGACAGACCCAAGACCTACTGGCCTTCAGAAGACTCCTCAAGACCTGGCTCTTCAATCAGTAGCAGCACCACCCCCCTCTTCCCCCAGCGCCTTGAGACCCTCGCGGGTTTGTAGTGCGCTTTATAAGTGACATGATTGATTGATTGATTGATTGATGCTTGTTTCTGGTCCAGGGAGGACCTGGCTTGGCAGTTCGGGCTGGACTATTCCCACAAGGAACAGGGTCAAGACTGATTTGCATATGGCTGGGTCCAAACTGGGGTGGTGTGGTGAGCAAAATAATGATGGTTTAAACCCAGATCCTTGTGACTGGCGGTGAATGTTTGCATTGTCCAGCATTCCATCCATCAATTGTTTCTTTTGCATATGTCGCCCTAATTGGGAAGGGTATGCCCAGACCTGGGTCCCGTGCTCACTACACCACTGGATTCAAGCTAGCCTGGCTGATGAAGGGTGATACCCTGAAACCGGTCCCAGGATGCTTGTTTCTGGTCCAGGGAGGACCTGGTTTGGCAGTTCGGGCAGGACTGTTCCCACAAGGAACAGGGTCAAGACTGATTTGCATATGGCTGGGTCCAAACTGGGGTGGTGTGGTGAGCAAAAGAATGATGGATTAAACCCAGATCCTTGTGACTGGCGGTGAATGTTTGCATTGTCCAGCATTCCGTCCGTCAATTTTTTCTTTTGCACACTCTAATAGCTGGGCCTACTATTTAGGGATGACCTAGAATTTGTGTTCCTTTTCAACATGTTACATTTCATGTTGTGTATTGCTGTACTTGGCATTCTATGCAGGGCCACACCAAACTTATTGCCTTCTCTCCTTTACTTTGTGGAACCCGCTTCTGTTGCCTTTTAAGACTGGCAAAATTTGCCCACACGTTATTGGCACATTTAATTTACTTGTGAGTCCCTAGCATATTGTACTACATGTACCCAGCGGCCATAACTTAAATGCTGCTAAGGGCCAGCAGCACTCATTGTTCCACCCACTAAAGTAGCACTTTAAAACCTGGGTGCAGATTTAAACTGCCATTTCAACCTGGCAAAATAAACCTTTTCTTTTGCCAAGCCCACATCTTACTTTTTAAAACCTATAAATCGCTCTTTAGGTAGGCCATAACCAGTCAGAGGGCAGGATGTATGGCATTTAAAAAGTAAGATATTTGTGTTTACGTTTTACATGTCCAGGTAGTGAAAACATCATAAAGTCGTTTTTCAACTCCTGTAAGGCCTATCTCTCCCATAAGCTAACACTGGGTTAACATATTTCAAGTAATAAGTGCTAACCTTGGATTGGGAGCAGATAGAGATATGGTATTTACACTCAAATGCATGTAATTTAAAATCCTCTTTAATGGTAAAATTTTGGATAACAATTTTGAAAATGTCACTTTTGGAATGTTGACATTTTTCTGTCCAAACATTTCTGAGTCGTTCCAGGAGTTTCGAGCTGCCTGCCCCCCCCCCCCATTAAGCATGAGTATTGGGCCCAGACAGTGAACAATTGGACCTTGGTGTAGCTGGGAGAGGGCCTTCCTGATAGGATGACTGGGATGGAGCTGTACCCCTTACCACCTACACTTCAAAAAGGTTTGCCTCCAGCACACTCAAAGGAGGGTTACACAAGACCTGCCCTGCCTTTTGTCACCCCAGACAGCTTGGAGCCCTGACCAGGGGAAGGAACTTTCCAGAAACAGTGTTAAGGGTAGGACAGGGAGGCCCCCAACATAAAGGCTGGCACCAGGTATAAATATTGGATTTCCAGAGCCACTCATCAGCAAACTCCTGGACGTGTGGAAGATGAAGAAGGACTGTCCTGCTTCCAAAAGGAATGCCTTGCTGCTTGAAGGATTGCCTTGCTGCAGGAAAGACTGACTTGCTGTTTGAACAAGGATTTAACCTGTTTGTCTTCATCCCAGGCGACCCAGAGTGACTCCAAGGGTCAGTTGCCTGACTTCCGATGTGAGCTACAGGGACGCAAAAAACTTCAAGAGGCCTCCCTGCAACTGCCCAGCTGAGCAGCTACAAATGGACCTGCCTGAGCCCTGTTGGAGTGAGTCCTGATCCCCAAGATGTGCCCCCCATGTCCTGGACCCATAGCTGGCATCAGTGGAAGTTCCTCCAAGAAGAAAAAGGTAAAAATCCTGACGTTGCCCTCCTTCAACTTGAACGAAACTCTGAGTTGAGAAGTTAACTCTTTAGCTGGACTAAACTGGTCCCTGTGTCTGGCCCATGCTCCATCATGGTTGGCCTGAACTTGTGACTTTTCCCCGGTCTAGCTCTATCAGATGACCACAAGTGGCTCCTTGTACTTTTAGGTGCTATTTTCACAAAAAACGTAAAAATTGCAAATCTCTTGTTCTACTGATGGTATTTTTGTCATTCTGCTATAATTTTATTTGTTGCGATTTACTCTATGGTTCTACATTGGTTTGGGTTTTGTTTGTGTTGTGTTTTTACTTTATTACTGTTATTGTAGTTCATAAATACTTTAAACATTGCCTCTAAGTTAAGCCAGTCTGCTGTTGTGCCAAGTTACTAGAGGGTTAAACACAGAATAATTTAGTGTCTTTTGGGGTTCACTCAGACAAGGATTGTTGTTGGTGCCTGAGTGGAGCTTCCACCCACTTCAACCAATATCCATTTTCTTACATTTATCCTAGTAAATGCATAATGTGTACTTTGTATTTTAAAAGCTTTTGTTTGTTTTATTTGAAGTGTTTGGTCTATTGCAGACCTTGGTCTAATGAGAAGCAGAGACCTTATAGAGAAAAGGTTTTTGTAGCAGAAGCATCAGAAACTTGAGGAGCTGTACAAACAGTTGCTAGATAGTGACCTCTGATGCACCAAAGCAGAGGGCCGTGATGGCTAAAAACCTATGCCTGATGTACTAAATCTGTTTATTGAGTCAGAAATGTTTTTTTTCGAATTGCGAAATGGGTTTAGAAATGGACGAGCTTTGGGTGTCTTTTCCAAATTGCGTATCAGTAGCCTGTATATCAAATGTCTGAGACCATAATTCCTGTAGCAGACCATAGACCAATTATCGACTTCAAATTTAGGGTAGTACTGATTTGCAACGGTGATGGGGCTCTCCTTTGGACCTCTTCCTATTCTGGAGCCATGGTGGCAACTTCAGAGTGAGTAGGCAGTGGACCACTGTCTGTTCTTAATTCTTAACAATGTTTTATGAAATTGACCTCTTTTCTTTAAGAAATTTGGGCTGTTTTAAAAAAAAATTAAGTTTTCAATTTGTAAATACTTTCACCGGACTGGTGGACTACTGCCTTATGCAGGCCATTGATGGACCGGGGATTTCCATATCTTAATTCTTTTATTGTAATCATGAAATAACCCCCTCCACCTTTGGTCATATGGACCTTTGTTGGAGAAGTGAAAAGGAGTGATCAGCTACATTGAAAAATATAGGTAATAAAAAGCTAAATACTTTGAGTACAGTCAAAGAGAATTTGTGTGAGTTAAAAAGGTTTCATTTTTTCAATTTCTTACGATTTCCTTATTTTATTCAAATAATTATTAGGTTTTAAACATCAGCTTTAGAAATGGATATAATCCAATAATTTATATCATTTAATGTAAGGAAGAATACAATATTTATCAATATAACAGTTAATATTGTATTAATACAGCAGGCGTGTTCCATAAAGGAATTTCCCTAATCTAAGTTCATTCAGATAGAAACAGTATAAGGTGTCCGTTATACCCAACGAAGAGTTCTGAGAAAATAAATGCATAAGCATAGAGACATTGCATATCAATTAAGAAAATGATTCTCAGCAATAAATCAGCAGACATATGATTATAAAGGAATAGGCTAATTAATCTCTCATAATGAGAAGTATATTCTCAAGAAAGTCAGAGATGAGTCTCCAGTAAATGCGAGTGAGAGAAGCTCCCCCTGTACTCTAAGAACATGCACTAATATAAACACACAATATGCTTCTTTTCTTCATCCACAGCATCCAAAAGGATTTAGCAAGCTCTTGGAAATAGGCAAATTTCCAAATTTCTCACGTCTGCACAATGGGCCATAAATACAAGCATAGTGCCCACTAAAGTGCACACCTGAGGTTTCTCTCCGCAAAGAGACCTGCAAACACTAAGCACCAGAAAGGATTCCTCTGCATTTGAAAAGTGCTTAATTGGAGCCTTTGTAATGCTGCCATAGTGATGAATCTGCGCTGCTAAATGCATTTTTGGATGTGTTTTTGTCTTTAAAAATGCTAATTGGGGACGTGTAAACAGTTGCAGTGAAAGGAAGTCCTGAAGCAGCAGAAGAGCAGCCCCAGAGCCTTCATTGCAGCCCAAAATTCTATCTGTGGAATACTTCAGGAATTGTGGCAGTTCCAAGATATTACACATACTTTGGAAGTTGGGGCTTACATCGAACATTCAGGTGTCAGCCATCAGCAACATTCTAGAGGCTTAACACCCAATTACAGCAATTAACAACAGAAAGGGGGCCAATCAACCTTTGCAAATGGCCGTCCAACGTATGGCATGTGGCTCCACATTTTAGTAACATATGATCTGTTTGAGCTAGAAACAATCTTTGGTTGTTAAAATCTGTATATTATGCAGCAGATGATGGATTATGTGGCAAATGCGGAAAATCCACAAGTATGGGGAAAATGCTGCAACCGCAAAATCTCAAAATTCCAGTCGCCCTGCTTATAGTCTGAAAATGCTTAGAAAAATTGCAAGTACTAGAATCATTTACTTGGTATTTGTTGATAACTGTGAGAGAGAATCAAGAGATGTTTCTAATCACTGTTTTAATTTTATAACTTTATGCACATTGGTTATCAGCTTTACACACTTTGCTGTTTATGGTGTGAAGCCCAAGAAAAAGACTATAGACCTGATTTGTTCACTGGGAAAAGTTATGTCCGATGCTATGTGTCTGATCTGTTTATTATAAAAATTTATGACAAAGGCAGTAGGCCCGGCTTGATTATTGTGAAAAGCACTTGTTAAAACCAATAGGCCTATAATGGGGGTTTGTTATAATACTGTGCTAAAGCCTGTAGGTGGGCTTTTACTTACATAGAGTTTCACAGATTACCGTAGTGGGTAAGCGATTTGGTGTTGATTACTGACTCAACCAAACTGTGGACATAAAAGATTTGCACTATGATAATCCTTGTTAGGCCTTCCTATAGGTGATTTAAAAAAAATGTTTAGACTAGTGTAATTTAGCAAATATTTGTAATTTTACTGATGGTTGCCTTGTAGGAAAGCTTATTGGCCTGCCTCTACTACAATGATGAGCCAATGACAAAAACTATAGACCTGATAGTTCTTTGGGAAATGATATTTCATATACCATAGGTCTGTTCTATCTCTTATGAAAAGTTCTGACACAAGCCGTAGATCTGATCTATTTATTATGAAACACACCGGTTAAAGCCAATAGGCCTTTAAGGGTGGATTGTTATTGCACCCTGTGTAAGCCTGCAGATGTATTTTGTTACATGCAATCTCACATTTTAGTTTAAAAAAATAATATTTGTGTTTATTACCCCTTTGACAAACCTTAGGGGTAAAAGATATGCACTGAAACAAGTCTTCATAGAATCTCTTTGCAAGGTCTGACAGTTGTCTGCCAGGATCTTGTTATAAAAACCATATATACCACTGCTACATGTACCAGTGGTATATACACCACTTCAGTCAATAACTCTCTTGCAATATGAGTGACATTTGTCTCATCACCTGTGCACAGCCACCTGAAAATGAGTGGACTTCAGTGCCAAGGCTGGTGAGTCAGTCTTTTATTTTTCAATTTTCTAGTTACAGGTCCCTTTGCATTTCTTTCCTTTGCCTCATTTTATTTCCATGATCAAAGCATGATACACCTCCAAAGACAGTTCTATCTGGCTGCCTGCTTGCTGCTCACATATGCAGTGTACTGCACAAGCACAGCCACTGCATCTAAATCACCTGCCCCTATGGGAGAGTATTGTCCATAGGGTTTAAATGATTTTACCATTGCAAGATTGCCAACATGTTGGTTCTAAACGTGGCAGCCAGATGGAACTATAAAACTATACATAATGTACAGTACCATTGCAAGACAACCACCTGCTGCTTGGGTTTATTTTGTTATTGCAAGCAAATATCTGCCATTTTTAGACAGTATCATGTTTTCTTTTCCTACTTTCCTGTTGTTTATTTATCTTGCATATGTTCCTGAGTTTGTGCATACATTTTTTTGAGGCTGTGTAAACGGGTGAATGTAAGATTGAGTCAGTGATGAAAGGATGCTTGAGTGCAAGGATAAATAACAGAATGCACGCATGATGACTTATTCTGTGCCTCAACCCATCAATGAATAAGGAGGCACTTTCATTTATATGCCAGACCTACTGACATTGCTAATGCTTGTTATCAACCTTCATGTGGTAGCTAGTCACTTTTTCTATTTGGACATCTGATCACTCAGCTGCGCACACATGCTAGAAAGGTGTGCATGCAAACATTCTGTTGATGCACACGAGGAAGGAAAATTAGAGTGAACATTGGACAAAAGTCCTTGGAAAGATTCACATTTTGCAGTTCAGGCAGTTCTTCCCATGAATAATCCTACCTGTTGTCTCCTGTCCTGCCGGTGAGAAACTCACTATCAGTTGTCAAATACAAAACAAATGCCTATTCACTAACTAACAGAAGGCTTCTGGAAAGTTACAGCATCAGCCTCAAAAGAGAAAAAAAATTCATGCAAAACAGCAGCTCAACATGGAAAACAGGCCTTTCAATGCTAGTTTATTATTTTGTAGTTAAAATGGCATCATCATTTAAGCCAAGTTAAATCAACATATTATTATATCTTTTATATGCTTATATTGTCTAAGCATGATTACCTACTACTAATTGCATTCAAATCTACATTCTACTTTCCATACACTTTTGCACTTTTTGGATAAATACGTTTATTTTGGAATACAAAGAAATTCGTTGGATGTTTCCCCCATCTTATGGTTGAATAACCATCACAATTTCCCACAAATGAATCTCTAAGGTGCACCTTCCTTCCTTGCTGCTCCAATTAATTTTATTTTTCAGAGTTTCGACTTCCTTACATTTCTTGTATGCCCTATTCTTTCTATCTTCCATTTCTAATTCTTCTCTCATTTGTCTTTCTCTTTTTTTATGCTTCTTGATGGTTAGATAGCATCTAAATCCTTTAAATAAAGCATAGAAGCATATTAAACACGTCAATGATTAAAACAGTTTCTAATATGATTCTAACACGTCCACCTTCAGTGGTTGGAAACCAACTGTTCATAGCAGAAATTCCTTTGCCTAAAGTTCCTAACACTCTAGGGGCACATGCATCAAGCTAGGCAATTGCGATTCCTTAATAGCGATTATTAAGGAATCGCTATTAAGGAATCGCAATTGCCTACGCATGTAGGTTTTGCAAAAATATTTGCGATTTCTACACATTCCTTAATTGCGAATCGCAAATTGCGATTCACAATTAGGAATGCCTTCCCATTCATTCCTATGGGCCTAGAGGCCCATAGGAATGAATGGGAAGCCATTCGCACTTGCGTAGTACCAAATAGGTACTTGCAAATTGCGAATGCAATTTGAAGGGTGCTAGGGGGCCTTAAAGGCCACCCTGCTGCACCCCCAAATTTGGCATCTGTGCTCATGTGGCGCACACATGTGCCCTAAGGGCATATGTGTGCGCCACATGGCACATTTAAAAATGCACTTTTGTGCATTTATCAAAGTTTTTGCAAATTACCATCAACTTGCAGTTGATGGTAATTAGCGTTTCCTAAATGTGAAGTCACATTTAGGAAAGGCTTTGATGCATCCCAAATAGATTATCGCAATTTGCTATTCTCTAAAAGCATTCGCAATTTAGGTAATCGCAAAATTTGCGATTACCTATATTGCGAATGGGTTTTGGGTTGATGCATCCCAATTGCCTAAATACCGGTCGCAAAGGGACCGATTCTGCGAATCGGCCCGTTTGCGATCAGTATTTAGGTTGATGCATGTGCCCCTAAAAGCATTCGCAATTTTGGTAATCGCAAAATTTGCGATTACCCATATTGCGAATGGGTTTTGGGTTGATGCATCCCAATTGCCTAAATACCGGTCGCAAAGGGACCGATTCTGCGAATCGGCCCGTTTGCGATCGGTATTTAGGTTGATGCATGTGCCCCTAAAAGTCTTAAAGGATTCTAATTCAGGTTTTAGATCAGAAGTGTTATTGCAAATTCTGCAACCTTTCCACTTTTGTTAGTTATATATGAACAGCAATGTTGAGCCTTCAACATTTTACAGACTCCACTTTTTTCTGCTAATAATATATCTAGAGCTAATCGATCATGCAAAACCATTGATCTGATAGCTACTACTTCTGTGTTAACTGATAACAAAGCACCAAATGTACTAGTAGCCAATCTATCTAGTACATTAGATCATTTTCTAATTTTCTCATTGTTCAAGACTACTCCCAGCGGTGGAATGAATGTTCCGATAATATCCCCCACCTATTGTGTCCCATCAGTGACACTACATGTGCGTTGTGAGATGGTGTCATTGTCAAAGCATCTATACTATTTACCTGGTACTTCTTGGGAAACAATAAAGCTAAATAGCGAGCACCCTCCCAATCAGCAGGTAACTGGAAATATGCATCCTGTCCACAGACAAAATAGACTCCGGAAATAACTGCTTCCTCTTCCGTTAAAATTTGAACAGGCCTTCCCAGAACACTTAGAGGTCGATTCCGATTCGGGCCGGAAAAAGCACCGACCGACTCGGAGCCGGAAAAATTACCGACCGACACGTACCAGTGGCGCCCGACACGCCAAGTACGATGCAAGCCGCGATAAATCCGACCGACACGTCAGGAAACCAAGCCGACCGACCGAGCCGCTCGGAAAATAGCAATCCGGCCGGAAAAACACGCGAATCCAACCGACCGACACGCACCCGGAACAAATCCGACCGAATCGTACCCGCCAACTCCAACCCGCAAAGTACGATGCAAGGCGCGAAAAACACGACCGAGTCGGACGGAGGACAAGCCGTACGACCGACACGCATACAAAACCGAGCCGAAGCAACACAATACACCGCGACCGACGCGTACGCAGCATACAAAACTGCACAAACACAGCGTGAACGAAACGGAAAACACCGTACGAGACCAATGCAGGGTCCGACTCGGTCACAAGAACGTTTCCAACATACACAAACAGCACAAAGGAAAAATCAACCAAAAAAGGCCAAACAAGCAATTACCAAGCCAATAAATACTGGGGGTGGGGACAGAGAACAAAGACACACCCACAACTCCACCTATATAAAGGACACAAATCACTACCATGAGCCTTTGCAAATGCCATTCCACTGCCAGCACCCAAGAGAAAGCAACCACACACCCACAGCTCATCCCTCACACAAGCCACACACCAGCAGCACACCAACAAATACCTACCTCACATACACCCAGCACAACACACACCCACACACCCTCACCTGCACACCAACACACACATCACCCACCATCACCACCCATCACCATGCCCCCCAAGAAGAATCACAAGTTCCTAGATTGTGAATTGGAAGTCCTGGTAGACGAGATCCTCAGGGTAGAGCCACAGCTGTTTGGCACATTGGTCCAACAGACCCCCATGTCGCAGAAAACCAAGATGTGGGAGAGGATCATCAACAGGGTGAACGCCCAATCACCATGTCGGCGCACAAAGACCGACATCCAGAACAGGTGGTATGACGTGCGCAGGAGGGTACGGAAACTGCTGAAGCAAGACTACATCAACAGCCAACACACCGGCAGTGGCCCTCCTGCCAAGCCAATATACCTCAGGCCCTGGGAGGAGAAGGTGCGGGCCATCCTACCGCCAGTGAGCATATATGGACTAGAGGACATCCCAGAGCCTGGTGAGTACACAACAAATGTACACAATATACTGCCACAAAACACACACATCACTGTCAAGGGAGAGTCAAACCATGCACTCATAGCAATTACACAGCAACTAGAACAGAATCATCCCAAAATGTGTATGTCAGTCAGATAAACACAACACATGCCATCAAAAAGTCACATCCAACTGTGCCAACATGTACAAACACAACCACAACTACAGCTAGGCAGTGGCACAAATAGAACTAACACACACATCCACACATGTAGCCACCACAACAACACCAACACACAGTGAAGACCACTCAAAGGAAGGAATTCTGTGTATGCTGGCCAAGTCAGTGTAGCCAATAGCATCATGGGAGTCGCAGTCACACATATTGCCCCCCCACAACTGTCCCATCAACACCACCATGAACCATGCGCACATCACAGGGAGTGGAGAAGGACTCACAAGATGGCTGACACTGGCTACTGCTGTGAGGAGCACAAGGCCCTGCTGGCAACTGTGCACCAACAAACAGCAGGACACCACTGACTGACATCCTGAGAGACAACTTCCACTCCCTGCAATGCAAGCACAGTCCATGGTGGGATATCTGGCTGGCTGGGTGGGAAGGGGGACTTGCAGCACTGACCATAGTCACCAGCACCTCCCCTCACACCCCCCCAACACAAACTCCACAGTACCCACCTGGTAGAATGCAATGCCCTCCATCCTAACACAAGATCCCACAAAGCACCACCACCCTGGGTTATGTTGTGTGAAGCACAGGGACACTCTTGGGACTCTTAGCCAAACAACTGCCAGGACAACACTCCCAGCCATCCTGTCAGCACAGCCAGCCCACCCCACAGGGAAGCAGAGTCAAAAGGAAGGAAGCATGGGCATGCTGGGAAGGGGGTGGAGGCAATAGCATGATGGGAGTCGTAGTCACAGACATTGCTCAGCCTCACAACTGGCCCATCAACACCACTCCTGAACCATGCTCACATCACAGGGAGTGGAGAAGGACTCACAAGATGGCTGACACTGGCTACTGCTGTGGGGAGCACAAGGCCCTGCTGCCAACTGTGCACCAACAAACAGCAGGACACCACTGACTGACATCCTGAGAGACAACTTACACTCCCTGCAATGCAAGCACGTTCCATGGTGGGATATCTGGCTGGCTGGGTGGGAAGGGGGACTTGCAGCACTGACCATAGTCACCAGCACCTCCCCTCACACCCCCCCAACACAAACTCCACAGTACCCACCTGGTAGAATGCAATGCCCTCCATCCTAACACAAGATCCCACAAAGCACCACCATCCTGGGTTATGTTGTGTGAAGCACAGGGACACTCTTGGGACTCTTAGCCAAACAACTGCCAGGACAACACTCCCAGCCATCCTGTCAGCACAGCCAGCCCACCCCACAGGGAAGCAGAGTCAAAAGGAAGGAAGCATGGGCATGCTGGGAAGGGGGTGGAGGCAATAGCATGATGGGAGTCGTAGTCACAGACATTGCTCAGCCTCACAACTGGCCCATCAACACCACCCTGAACCATGCTCACATCACAGGGAGTGGAGAAGGACTCACAAGATGGCTGACACTGGCTACTGCTGTGGGGAGCACAAGGCCCTGCTGCCAACTGTGCACCAACAAACAGCAGGACACCACTGACTGACATCCTGAGAGACAACTTACACTCCCTGCAATGCAAGCACGTTCCATGGTGGGATATCTGGCTGGCTGGGTGGGAAGGGGGACTTGCAGCACTGACCATAGTCACCAGCACCTCCCCTCACACCCCCCCAACACAAACTCCACAGTACCCACCTGGTAGAATGCAATGCCCTCCATCCTAACACAAGATCCCACAAAGCACCACCACCCTGGGTTATGTTGTGTGAAGCACAGGGACACTCTTGGGACTCTTAGCCAAACAACTGCCAGGACAACACTCCCAGCCATCCTGTCAGCACAGCCAGCCCACCCCACAGGGAAGCAGAGTCAAAGGAAGGAAGCATGGGCATGCTGGGAAGGGGGTGGAGGCAATAGCATGATGGGAGTCGTAGTCACAGACATTGCTCAGCCTCACAACTGGCCCATCAACACCACTCCTGAACCATGCTCACATCACAGGGAGTGGAGAAGGACTCACAAGATGGCTGACACTGGCTACTGCTGTGGGGAGCACAAGGCCCTGCTGCCAACTGTGCACCAACAAACAGCAGGACACCACTGACTGACATCCTGAGAGACAACTTACACTCCCTGCAATGCAAGCACGTTCCATGGTGGGATATCTGGCTGGCTGGGTGGGAAGGGGGACTTGCAGCACTGACCATAGTCACCAGCACCTCCCTCACACCCCCCCAACACAAACTCCACAGTACCCACCTGGTAGAATGCAATGCCCTCCATCCTAACACAAGATCCCACAAAGCACCACCACCCTGGGTTATGTTGTGTGAAGCACAGGGACACTCTTGGGACTCTTAGCCAAACAACTGCCAGGACAACACTCCCAGCCATCCTGTCAGCACAGCCAGCCCACCCCACAGGGAAGCAGAGTCAAAAGGAAGGAAGCATGGGCATGCTGGGAAGGGGGTGGAGGCAATAGCATGATGGGAGTCGTAGTCACAGACATTGCTCAGCCTCACAACTGGCCCATCAACACCACCCTGAACCATGCTCACATCACAGGGAGTGGAGAAGGACTCACAAGATGGCTGACACTGGCTACTGCTGTGGGAGCACAAGGCCCTGCTGCCAACTGTGCACCAACAAACAGCAGGACACCACTGACTGACATCCTGAGAGACAACTTACACTCCCTGCAATGCAAGCACGTTCCATGGTGGGATATCTGGCTGGCTGGGTGGGAAGGGGGACTTGCAGCACTGACCATAGTCACCAGCACCTCCCCTCACACCCCCCCAACACAAACTCCACAGTACCCACCTGGTAGAATGCAATGCCCTCCATCCTAACACAAGATCCCACAAAGCACCACCACCCTGGGTTATGTTGTGTGAAGCACAGGGACACTCTTGGGACTCTTAGCCAAACAACTGCCAGGACAACACTCCCAGCCATCCTGTCAGCACAGCCAGCCCACCCCACAGGGAAGCAGAGTCAAAGGAAGGAAGCATGGGCATGCTGGGAAGGGGGTGGAGGCAATAGCATGATGGGAGTCGTAGTCACAGACATTGCTCAGCCTCACAACTGGCCCATCAACACCACCCTGAACCATGCTCACATCACAGGGAGTGGAGAAGGACTCACAAGATGGCTGACACTGGCTACTGCTGTGGGGAGCACAAGGCCCTGCTGGCAACTGTGCACCAACAAACAGCAGGACACCACTGACTGACATCCTGAGAGACAACTTACACTCCCTGCAATGCAAGCACGTTCCATGGTGGGATAACTGACTGGGTGGGTGGGTGGGTGGGAAGGAGGTCTGGCTGTCAACCAAACACAATCAATGCAGACCATGTTCACACCCCAGAGAATACATAGAAATGCCCAAATAATGCAGGACAATGTGCCACACCAATATCAACCCCTGACTGTGACGACTTAGGACAATACAATGTACAGGCCCGCACCCCGAGGCACAGTCACAACTGTCAGGTGTGTCAACCACTGATGCCTGCAGAAACATGACATACATTGTTTGTGTCTCCCAAAAACAGGTGATGATAGGGACACAGCAGCAGACGCTGAGGAGTCCCAGTCCCAGGCTCAAGAGGATGCCGAGCTCACTGGCGTCGTACAGCCTCTGTCCTCCTCGGACGATGAAGAACAACCTGGCACATCCGGTGCAAGTCAACATGCTGCACCAGCAGGACCACCAGCTGCAGCACCAGCAGGTCCACCAGCTGCACCCCCTGCACCCACCCCTCCAACGACTGTCACCACGAATACCATCCCTGCCGACATGGACAGAATAAGGAACAACACCAGCGCAGTGACCCTGGACCAACCTGGGGCCATGGACACCACCACCACCACCAACCCCCAAGGTGGACCAGGGTTATCTGTGCGTGCAACTGCACACACTGCACATGTCAGCAGGGGTGGTGGGAGGGGTGGGAGACAGAGGTCGCTGCTTGCAGACGTTGCTGGTGTGCATGAAGACCCACAACTGGTACGCATAGCTGATGCGTACCAGTCCAGCACCGGAGAGCTCAGCCAGGTAGTGGGGCTCCTCAGAGACATCAAACAGCAGCAGGCTGCCCATCATGCCCGCTTGGACTCCCACATGTCCCACGTGGAGTCACACATGTCACGTGTGGACTCCCACATGACCCGCGTGGAGTCCAAGTGGGATGTACTACATGAGATGACGGCGGTGCACAGGGACATTTTACAATGCCTCCGCCAGATGAACAGCAACCAGTCCACACCTCCCTGTGTGCCAACAACATCTGGTACCGAACAAACTGCAACTGCCACAGGGAGGGAGGAGGACTCTGGCGGAGAGTCCCCTGCACCGCAGCAGCCTGCACTTGAGGGCCCCCCCAAGAAGAGGGGTCGTCCGAGGAGGGGAAAGTGAGAGGCTGATGGCCAAGCGCAACTCCCAGGAAGCCTGAACCTGTTCTGGATTTTCGCCTTTGTGCACAGACTGTTCACCCTGTTGATGGCAACACTACTCCCACACATTGCATGGGGAGTACAAGTTGGAACAATGTGTCAGACAACTGTGGCCCCGATACTGGGGATCCTGTCTACCTGGACTTTCTATTCATCTAGGAACTTGGGATTGCAAGATTCATGTACAGCACAATCCATCCTATGCACTATTATCACAGATGTATCACAATAAACACAATAATACACCATACTTGCCTCTGTCGTGATTCCAACGTGGGTGCTGTTATGGGGATGATGAACAGCAAAATTACACTGTGTATGCGAACTGCAACAGCAAGGACAACACAGGCATGTGAGTACAGGCAACGTGACACATATGAGGGAGACACACCACCAGGGCTACACAACACATACACACCTAGGCCATCTGACTCATTGCCTACACTGATGTTGCCAGGGAAGACGGTGCAATGCACAGACACCACACCCATTCCCAGTTGTAGTCAAGTAGCCCACAGGTGCAGTAAGCAAATGGCAGTCAAATGTGTGACCACAGACAACGCACATCACTAAGTGAAGCACAGGTTTATTACACAGTAGCAACATGCCGTAACCACTACAGATGCAAGGTAACCCCACCTGGTAGCGGGCACACAGTCAACAACTGTAGACAGAAGGAAGTCCATGGGTGTGGCGCACATCACCTGTAGGGACACAACAGCTACCAGCCTGGATGTGCAATCACGTCGTCGGTGGACACAGTTGACCAAACGAATCTGAAAGTACCCTGTGAAGGACAGAAATGACACACAGTCAAAAGCAATGGAGTACAGGACAGAACAGCAAAACTCATGCACAATACATGTTACAAGATACCCACCCAGAACCAAGTTAGCATGTGAACACTGTTGGGGAGTACAGCCCACCTGTAAGCACACATCGCAACACACATCCAGTCAAGTAGCCCATGGACACACTCCAACAGCACCAGAGCACCACCCACACATCATGCCAACTCACATCATTGACATGACACCTCAGGATACTCACATTCAGCTAAAGAAGTTGGTGATGAGCTGTGTGTGGACATCACCATCACCATCATCATCATCATCGTCACTGGCATCGTGGTCCAGGCCAGGATCCTCCACAGGTGGCGGATGTTGGTCATCGTCATCCTGGATGAGAGGCAACTCCTTCCGCACTGCCAGGTTGTGGAGCATGCAGCAGACGATGATAATCTTGCACACTTTCGCAGGGGCATATGGGAGGGACCCTCCGGTCTTGTCCAGGCAGCGGAAGCGGCTCTTCAGGAGACCAAAGGTCCGCTCAATCACTCTCCTGGTCCGACCATGTGCCTCATTGTAGCGCATCTGGGCAGGTGTCACAGGGTTCCTGAGGGGTGTCAGCAACCACGGCATGTTGGGGTATCCCGAGTCACCTACGGACAGACAAGTGCACATCAGCTGACTTGGAAAAGTGGGCGGAATACTACAGATCAGATCACACACAATGGCACAAAGTCAGTACACACCGACAAGCCAGGCACGCTGGTTCTGCATCTGTGCCATCAACCTGGGGATGCGACTACTCCTCATCACAAAGGCATCGTGTGCTGAACCAGGGAAACGGGCACACACGTGTGTGATGGTCATGTCTGCAAGACACACCACCAGTGCATTGACCGAGTGGTAGTGCTTGCGGTTCCTGTAGGCCTGCTCCTGGGCCTGTGGTGGTACCAAAGCCACATGTGTCCCATCAATGGAGCCAATGACATGCGGCATCCTCCCCAGGGCATAAAAGTCACTCTTCACATCAGTGAGTCGTCGCAGTCTAGGGAAATAGATGTACCGGTTCAGGAAGAGCAACATTGCCGCCAAGAACATCGAGGAGCACACGGCTGAACATGGTCTGTGACATCCCACCAGCAGACGCCACAGTATGTTGGAAGGTACCGGTGGCAAAGAAGTGTAGGGCTGCCATCACCTTCACCTTGGGGGTCAGCGCTGTAGGATACGGCCGGCCAGGCTGCAAATGTGGGGACAACTGCACTGCCAAATCCTCAATCAGCTGCCTGGTGAAGCGGTACCGTCGGATGCTGTCCCGTTCCACCATCGTTGCCAGGTCTGGGAATGGCCGATGGACAGCAGGAGCCCTGCAGTGCAGAGGAGAAGTAAGCAAGATCGTCAGTCACCCCACATATGCGGCATTGAACACACTCAAGATCCCAACATACATCATCATGAGGCACAACTACATGAAGTGTGCAGTACCGAACGACATGTATGGTACATACATGGCCAACATCTGTCAACACGGTCCTGCAGGTGGCATCAATTTGTCCCAGGTTGGCCCATTGGATATCATGATGCTGTGTCACAGTCACCCCCAGTGACATGTGAGGACAGATGTGCCCCAGGCACCACAGCTCAACGACAGGCACATTCCCAGGGACCCTGTAATGCCACATGGACACTGGCATCACCTGGAGTATCATGTGTACACCACAACAAAACAAACATGACCCCCACAGGTAGTGGCCACACTTGCCATGGCAGGAGAGCCATGGACGTCTGTGACACACACGCACAACATCAGAGTCCATGCACACACAACGTGGATGTGGAGACTGTCTCCCATTGTGCACATGAAATCAGAGACATTGTAAACACTACATGCACAAAGACTGTGGAGGGCCATCACTATTGTGCCACTGGGACACCCTGGCTCAAACATACCGTCCCACATGGGACTCACGGGGTATGTGACATGACATACACAAACACCACTGTGAAATGTGACCATGGCACATGCACAGATATGAACAGTTGCACATCACAGTGGTCACGTACACGTAACACCCAGGATCCTGTCCCCATTAACACGTGCACAGCCTGGGGGTGGCTGCCCACAGGTGACACCCACAGGACAACATGTACACCAACATACACACAATAGGAAATGCAGCCTTACATGCCTTATGATAAGGTTTGGACAGGCTGTCGTGATGTAGGTGTGCCCCTCACTCCCTGGGAGCTATCTGTGGCTGGCATATGTCCATCTGAGATAGGCATGCTGACATATGCCAGTCACATGTACAGTGATGCGTTGAACAGCAATGGACCGATCGGTGTCTCCGGCCGGCCCATTGCTTTCAATGTGTGCGGGTACGCGTTGTACCCCTGTGCGCGTTGTACTGCAATGGACCGATCGGTGCCTCCGGCCGGCCCATTGCATTCAATGTGTGCGGGTACGCGTTGTACCCCTGTGCGCAGTTGTACTGCAATGGACCGATCAGTGCCTCCGGCCGGCCCATTGCATTCAATGTGTGCGGGTACGCGTTGTACCCCTGTGCGCGTTGAACAGCAATGGACCGATCGGTGCCTCCGGCCGGCCCATTGCATTCAATGTGTGCGGGTACGCGTTGTACCCCTGTGCGCGTTGAACAGCAATGGACCGATCGGTGCCTCCGGCCGGCCCATTGCTTTCAATGTGTGCGGGTACGCGTTGTACCCCTGTGCGCGTTGTACTGCAATGGACCGATCGGTGCCTCCGGCCGGCCCATTGCATTCAATGTGTGCGGGTACGCGTTGTACCCCTGTGCGCGTTGAACAGCAATGGACCGATCGGGTGCCTCTGGCCGGCCCATTGCATTCAATGTGTGCGGGTACGCGTTGTACCCCTGTGCGCGTTGAACAGCAATGGACCGATCGGTGCCTCCGGCCGGCCCATTGCTTTCAATGTGTGCGGGTACGCGTTGTACCCTGTGCGCGTTGTACCTCAATGGACCGATCGGTGCGCACCCATTGACAATGGGCTTGCCTGGCAACGGACGCGTTTTCGAATATTCGAACGAGTCGGTTGCTGGAAAATCAGTTGGTCACCCACAACAATGTTGCAAAATCATGTATGTCATGAAGTTGAAATTTTGAAGGATGCTGTGGGCGTGTTTTGGTGCTGCTATTCCATGGATTGGCCAGATTCAGAAGATGCAAACGACTTGGACCTATCACTTTGGACACAAGGGACAGTATCTGCCTCTCCAGCACATATATATTGCTGCATGTTCCCCTGAGAGCCCACTTGCCTGCACTACATGCTCCAGGACGACATCTGCCACTGCACTGCTGCTGTCTCTGCCCCTCTGGACCCTGCAATGGCACGTACTGTGGAGAGAGCCCCAGCCTTCAGCCTTGAAGAGAACCAGGCCCTGCTGGACAGCCTACTTCCACAGTACAGCAAGCTGTATGGACACCAGGGGAGCAGGTGAGTGTTCTGTGCACTGCCTTTCTGAATGTGCATTTTGTCTGACTAGCAAGGCTGAGAGTCAGCACACCACTGGCTAGCAGGCTCACTGAGTAGTTGTCACCCCCCATAGTGTGTAGTGACTTGCACTGGACAGGTATGGTGCAGTGACAGTGCTTCTGAACAGGGTTTTACTCCCCATGCAATGATACCATGTAGTGACTTCTGGAAAACTGTCCATGGGCAGCCGTGCACTGC